>JADMNL010000030.1:19897500-20497500 GCA_016271365.2 Neoceratodus forsteri | reverse complement strand
AACCCCAGAATTGGCTTTTTGTCTCCTGTGACAATGACAAAATAGTATTTGCTGACTTTGTATTTATGCCTCAGCTGCAGCGTACCGTATTCCACTATGGGCATACTTAATCCACTGCATGCCTTTACAACAATTGTCTGTTTTTTGAGCTGTGGTCTGTTTGGTAGCAGACCCCACAGTCGAGATGGAGTGCATTTATTTCTGTACCAGTATCGGTCATGTACGGAACCTTCAAGCCATTAGTATCTATTTGAACAGTTCATTCCTTTCTCTCTAAGAAGCCTTGCTTTTCTATTGCATCTATAAACAAGTCATTTTCACTGATCGAATCTTGCATTTTGGTAATATCATGTGCAGTTTTTTTTTCTGTCTACAACATCTAGTGAAATTATTACATTTTTCACTGGATTTGCATTGCTGACCAAAAGCTGGACAGTGTATGTAGGCATGCTCTTTTCCACAATTACTGCATACTTTACTTGTAAACTTTCTTTGCATAGCTGCAGTCCTTCCTTTCACACTTTGATTTAAGCCTTACCTTATTAAACTTGTAGGAGATGTTTGCTCTTGTTTCTGTGCTGTATGCACTGCTGCTACATCAGTTTTGTCTCTTTTTACTTTAGTACTGTTAATCACTTCCAGCTGCATCCAAGTTTGCTCAGTGGCCTGGCAAATCTGATCAGCTTTTTCCATTGTAAGTTTACAG
Source organism: Neoceratodus forsteri (assembly GCA_016271365.2). Lineage (NCBI taxonomy): Eukaryota > Metazoa > Chordata > Ceratodontiformes > Ceratodontidae > Neoceratodus > Neoceratodus forsteri. Next base: position 20,496,794 of record JADMNL010000030.1, on the reverse strand, counting down.
TCACTTTGTAAACGTTCTTTCACTTTTTCAAAATAACAGCCCATAACAATTTGGTCTCATATCAAAGAATTGCAATGAGCACCAAAATGACAAGACTGAGCTTTAAGTTTCAGGTCAGTAACAGATGCTTCTATAATTTCTTGCTCCTTCTGCATTTAGGATCTAAATATACATCATTTTTAAGTCTCATTTTGTCTGGACACACAGTAAGCTTCAGACTTCACCATTACAGTATCATAATCCTCTTTAGCAGCTGCAGACAATTGAAATGTTTTGTATACATCTAGAACTTCTGAGTCTGCCTCAGTCAGTAATAATGCTTCTTTTTGTAAGCTCTCTTTCTTGTCTGCCCCAGTTGCTTTTAAATACAAATTAAAATGTTGCTTGAAACATTTCCATGTTTCTTCTAAATTGCCTACAAACCTGATCTCTGGTGCTGGTCTTAGTTGCTTCATTGCTGCAGACTCCAGTATCTATAAGACCAGCAAGCAAAATCTGCATTCACTTGATCCTTTATCACTGTGAGTCAATACTGTTCCTTTTCCACAAGATTTCACTTTCTTGGTATTTTTCTTCATATTCTCAGAAAATGTCCTGAAATCGCCCCTGGTACCATGTCTTGTTTTGTTATAATCAAAACAAAGGGTTCCTTAGATTCATTTAACAACACTTTATTCTGGCATAACTTGTATTACATACAGAGGCGATAACTGTTATTTGCAGCTATGCAGACAGTCTTACTTTACATCCTGCTTCTCACATGTTGTGTAACTCTCTACATGTGACTTACAACACTGCCACATTTACATTTATTAATATTCATACATTTACTTGTAACTTATCAACACAAGACTGGCAGTATAAAAGTGTGTTGTGGGCCATGGGCTGAGCTGGTGGTGGTGGTGGGCTGTGCTGCATTACCATACTGAAATGACCTGGAAATTATTCTCGATCGCAATTCCAGCCTATGGCTGGTGGGGCTCATAGCCTGGTACTGAAGCTGTGTGCTCAAGCCATTGGGAGGGAGGGTTGCTACTGCCCACTCAATAACACCTCCTGTGATTTGTGAGGAGCCTTGACATCATGGGAGGCCACACAGCATCATCTCCCCTCCACAGGTTGGGGTGAGGCCGGCAGCTGACGCCTGCCATCATAAGGAGGCCGGCAAGGAGAACATGGCAAAAACAATGCTTAGTCTCTTAATCATGACCACCCCTGCTCCATGTCAAAGCTACTGGCACCAGCTCTGCCTTCCTTCTCACACTAGAATTACTAGATACATGCTCCTTGGTTGCCATCCCACTGACCTGGGACTTGCTGGAGGGGGAAGCCCCAGACCTTCTCCAGCTGTTGGTAGGTCTAGTCTGGATGGCACTGGGTAGGGTGGTGAAATGAACATTACAAGCGGGGGACAGGAACGGCTGAAATGAATTTCGACTGATGCCTGTGGTAGGAACAGAATGTGAATTAAACAATAAAATCATTGTGTTTTTTTTTTCATTTCTTTGTTTTTTTTATGTTAGTACTTTTTATTTAACATTTTCTGAGTATAGATATCTATGAAGAGAAAATATGACTCAAATAATGCACATATACAGAACTGGGGCCAGACGGGGTGCACCCCAGGGTCCTTAAAGAACTAAGAGAGGTGGTGGCTGAACCTCTGGCTATCCTGTTTAGCTGATCACTGGAAACAGGGGAGGTACCCAAAGACTGGAGGACAGCAGATGTAGTCCCCTTATACAAAAGTGGGAACAAAGAGGAAGCAGGGAACTACAGACCAGTCAGCCTCACCCTCGGTAGTGGGGAAGATCATGGAAGCACTACTGAAGGAGAGATTGGTGGAACATCTGGTTGTCAATGGACTACAGGACCCAAGGCAGCATGGTTTCACCAGGGAGGTCATGTCAGACCAACCTCATTGAATTTTTGACTGGGTGACTAGGGAGGTGGATCAGGGGAGGGCAGTGGACATGGCCTATCTGGACTTCAGCAAGGCCTTTGACACTGTGCCACATAGAGACTATTACACAAACTGGGGAATATGGGTGTGGGCAGGACAGTAGTGTGGTGGGTGGGTAACTGGCTGGGTGGCAGGACACAGAAGGTGGTGGTAAATGGCTGTCACTCCACAGAGGGAAGAGTGACCAGTGGGGTACCACAGGGATCAGTGCTGGGACCAGTCCTATTTAACATCTTCATCAGTGACATTGCAGGATCTAGAGGCAGAATTTCACTGTTAGCTGATGACACAAAGCTCTGTAACAGAGTAGACACACCAGAGGTGTAGACAGAATGAGAAGCGACCTGCAGAAACTTGAAGAATGGTCAAGGGTTTGGCAGTTGAAATTCAATGCAAAGAAGTGCAAGATAATGCATATGGGGCACAAAAACCCTGGCACAATATATCAGTTGGGGGTGAGGATATAGCATGCACCAAGCAGGAAAGGGATCTTGGGGTTGTCATCTCTGATGACCTCAAGGTGGAAACAGTGTGACAAGGCAGCAGGTAAAGCAAATAGGATGCTGGGATGTATAGGCAGGGCATCACCAGCAGGAAAAGGAGGTCATAATTCCGCTATACAAGACACTAGTGAGGCCCCACCTGGAGTACAGTGTACAGTTCTGGAGACCATACCTCGTAGGGACATAGACAGGGTAGAGAAGGTTCAGAGGAGGGCAACAAAGATGGTGCATGGATTGCATCACAAGTCCTATGAAGACAAGCTGAAGGAACTGAACATGTACTCCCTGGAGGAGAGGAGGGAGAGAGGGGATATGATATAGACATACAAGTATCTTACTGGGAGGAACAGGGTACAGGAAAACACTATTTTTAAGTGAAAAAGATGTTCCAGGACTAGAGGGCATGGGATGAAGTTGGAGGGAGGATGATTCAGAGGAAACATGAGAAGGAATTTCTTCACAGAACGGGTGGTGGACAAGTGGAACACCCTGCCAGAGGAAGTGGTGGGGGCTGAAACAATCACGGGATTTAAGAATGCATGGGATAGACATAAAGGAATTCTAGAGGTCAGGGTTAAGGGGCAACAGACTTCTAGGAAAACAAACTGAACTTACAAGCTCAAATGGGCAGACTGGGTGGGCCATAGGCCCTTATCTGCCGACATTGTCTATGTATCTATGTAACTGTACACAGGTCTAGAGAGTGATATAAAGCACATGGTAATAGACTGAAAAAGCATAACCTAGGAACTTGATACAGTAGGAAAAATACCACTAGGTCTGACAGACTGTGACTGAAGTGATATGTCAGATTACCTGAGATAACAAACACATAACAGAACCAGGGTGTATTCTCACAACCTGTTGTGTATGACCAATGACCTCAAAAACCAGACCACTGGGGTAAATCTGAAAGGGAGCATAACCTAGGTTAAATAAGGTGACAAAAGATTTTAAGTAGCAGGCAACAGCAGTCAGCCACAGGGGCAAACAAATATGATCAATCCAAGCATCCTGAGAGCAGCTTCACCCTACCCCAGATCTAGGAAACAAATATGTAAGGAAGGGATCCTGACATGCATAATATTTAGGAAGGGTGTTAGCCACTGTATTGGATAAATGGTCTAATGCAGCTATCCTAGAGAATGTGTTAACTAGCTCCAACATAGTGGGCACCTCTGTGGTTCTCCAATGGCACAAAATAAGCCATTTGGCCTGAAGACCAAGAAGGGAAAGCCAGTGCAGTTGTTGTGGTTTAAGCCTTGGTAAAGCAGCAGGGAGTCCTAACAGCCAGAATTTAGGGTCCAGATCTATATTGGAACTGGTAATTTGTGTGGCCACTCTGCCAATTGATGTCCAGAAGGGTTGTTTTGAAGGGCATTGCCAGATTATATGGTACAAGTTACCAACCACAGACACCTCCAAAATTGGTTACTGTAAACTAATTTATATGGTACAAGTCACCAGCTGCAGACTGACACCTCCGACATTGGTTACTGACAACTAATTTATATGGCACAAGTCACCAGCTGCAGACTGACACCTCCAACATTGGTTACTGCCAACTCATTTATATGGCACAAGTCACCAGCCGCAGACTGACACCTCCAACATTGGTTACTGACAACTAATTTATATGGCACAAGTCACCAGCCGCAGACTGACACCTCCAACATTGGTTACTGCCAACTAATTAATATGGCACAAGTCACCAGCCGCAGACTGACACCTCCAACATTGGTTACTGCCAACTAATTTATATGGTTCAAGTCACCAGCCACAGACTGACACCTCCAACATTGGTTACTGACAACTAATTAATATGGCACAAGTCACCAGCCACAGACTGACACCTCCAACATTGGTTACTGCCAACTAATTTATATGGTACAAGTCACCAGCCACAGAGTGACACCTCCAACATTGGTTACTGACAACTAATTTATATGGCACAAGTCACCAGCTGCAGACTGACACCTCCAACATTGGTTACTGCCAACTCATTTATATGGCACAAGTCACCAGCCGCAGACTGACACCTCCAACATTGGTTACTGCCAACTAATTTATATGGTACAAGTCACCAGCCACAGAGTGACACCTCCAGCATTGGTTACTGTCAACTAATTTATATGGCACAAGTCACCAGCCGCAGACTGACACCTCCAACACTGGTTACTGCCAACTAATTTATATGGCACAAATCACCAGCTGCAGAGTGAGACCTCCAACACTGGTTACTGCCAACTAATTAATATGGCACAACTCACCAGCCACAGACTGACACCTCCAACATTGGTTACCCGCCAACTAATTAATATGGCACAAGTCACCAGCCACAGACTGACACCTCCAACATTTGTTACTGCCAACTAATTTATATGGTACAAGTCACCAGCCACAGAGCGACACCTCCAACATTGGTTACTGACAACTAATTAATATGGCACAAGTCACCAGCCACAGAGTGACACCTCCAACATTGGTTACTGACAACTAATTTAAGCTTAAAGAGCACCACAGGGGTCCAGTACCAATGGTGGAGAATTTTATTCTGAATTAGTTTTCTTTTAGCATCTGGATATGCCGTATGGTGTATTTCCAGCAAAGTCTCTATTATGCCTCAGTGATAGGCTGCAGAAGTGCTTTTTCTCATCTGATTTTGGATTCCATAGACTGAGAGGGCAATCTGTCACAGATGCTAGAGTAAATCCAGCTGGATTGCCCTTTGGGAAGAGCCAGCCACTTATTGAGTGGCTCCGAACTGCTCTCTTTCACTACATTGTGTATTAAATATGACATCATGGAGCTACGTAGTTGTAAATATTGCCAGAAGCATGTTTCGCCAAGCTTATATTCTTGATCTCCTGAAAGGATTTTAGGCTCCCCCCATCAGCCAACAGATCCGCAAATGTGATGACCCCTTTCTCCACCCATTGGGGCCAGTACAGGGGTTTATTACCAAGCTGAAGGCAGTCATTTCCCCATAGAGGTGTGTATGATAAGGGACAAGGATTAGCCTAGAGTCTCCTATGAATTGTGTGCTAGATATGGACCATTGAAGCTATGGTAGGGTGCTCGGCTAATCTTTTAGGGAGTGGGTTGTAAAGTAATAATGGGAGAGAGTGAACCTTGGCTAGTGCTAATTCCACATGTAGCCACTACAAAGCATCCCATGCGCTGGGAAAAAAAAAACAATTTCAATGTCTAAGCAGCAGAATAGGCCCATTCATAGCTATCCATCCATGGCAGACCCCAACTTCCTGTTTTCCAGTGGGCCCTTAACTTGTTCCTATTATACTGGGGCTTACATCCCTCCCCGATGAACTTACCAAAGGTAGTGTCAATTGCTTTATATCATGTAGCTGGGGGGTCAAGGGGAAGATGGGAGATAACAAACAGGATTTTAGGCGCCGAAATCATTTTGAGAGCAGAGATTTTCCCTGCAAGTGTAAGATGCAGTGTTTGCCATCTCTCACATTCAGTTTTTAGCTCTGCAACCAAAGGCCTGAGATTCACGCCCCATATTTTGGTCAGGTCCGGGGACAAGTGGATCCCTAGATATACAAAGAAATCCAGGGACCAGTGCAGGCCAGACAGGGCCACAATAGCTTTTGTACAAGCCGCGTTCAGGGGAAGCACTTATGTTTCTGAGCCATTTATTTTTAGGCCAGATTGTTTAGTGAAATCTGCCAGCAGAGCGAGCAGGGCTGGGAAGGAGGATTCTAGATCAGTCAGCGGGACCACGAGATCATCAGCATACATAAATGTAGTACAGGTCTGGCTGCCAATACTGATCCCCTGTATGTTAGTATGTTGACCAATAGCTGCCACCAGGGGCTCTACTGCCAGAACAAACAAAAGGGGAGATAGAGGACAACCCTGTCATGTGCCCCTCCCCGGGGGAAGGGTTCCGACAGGACAGAGTTTGTCAGGACCCGTGCCATAGGTCTATGATATAAAGCAAAAACACTAACTCTGGAATCTTTCCCCAGAAACCCAGTTACACCAACACCTGCTGGAGACAGTCGCACTCCAGTGAGTCAAAGGCTTTTTTAAAGTCAATGGCAACAGCTGCAGCTGGAGTGAGACTATCCTTAGCATGATGCAATATGTTTGCTGTAGACCGAATATGATCTCCACTGTAGCGGCCTGCAACAAAACCAACCTGGGAGGGGTGTATAAGGGAAGGGAAAAGAGGGTTCAATCGGGTAGCTAATATTTTGGCAAATACTTTGCTATCCAAGTAAGAGATATTGGGTGGTAGCTGGATGGGAGGGTAGGGTCTTTCCTTTTTTCAGAGAAGACTGTTATAGTAGCCTCTTGAAGGGTGGGTGGGAAGGAGCTGGTTGTTAGAGCTAGATTAAATATTGAAGAGAGAAGAAGGGTTATTTGATGTGAGACAAGACACCAAAGCTCTAGAGGAAAGCCATCCCCCCTAGCACTTCCCCCCATTCAGGTCATGCAATACAGATGTCAGTTCTGTCAGAGTAATGGGTTCCTCTAGTCTGTTGGCCTGTTGAGGGGTGAGCTGGGGAAGGAACAGGGTTGATAAGAAGTTTTGTACCTTCTGGTGATAGACAGATCTAGTGGAGGTGTATAGCTCTTCATAGAACCCACCCATGACTTCATTGATCTGTTCTGGCTTAGTAAGGGTCCATCCTGTGGGGTTACGCAATCATGGAATAAGATTTTCAGCCCTCTGCTTCCTTACTCTATAATCTAGTACTTCCCCCTTCCCAATATTTATGTTTTAATCGCAAAATAGCTACCTCAGCTTTCCTAGCTAGTAGGTCATTGATTTCTAAGTGCACTCTGATAATGTTATGGCTGAGTGGAGAATGGATGTTGAAGTGTGGGATTCTTTTGGACTCAGCTTCCAACTCTTTTAATGGTCTTCAAGTGATTTAAGGAGCTTCTCCCTTTGCCACCTGCAACGGGCTGCAAAACCCATGATTTATCCCTTTATAATAGCCTTAAGGGCCTCCCATGTGACACCTGGGGTCATATCCGAGACTGGATTCTCCCTAAGAAAATTCTCCACCTCCGTTATGAGCCCGGGTTGGAAGTCAGTGTCCCTTAAAAGCAAAGGGTCCAGTCTCCAAGAGGGAGTGGTGGGAGTCTTGGGGCCCCACAGAATATGCAAGTGGACTGAAGAATGGCCCGAAATAACCATAGGGAGGATCTCCACCCTAATGGAGCTTTGCAGAATGTCCGATGAGACAAACTAATAATTGATTCTGCTGTGAGTATTATGGACAGGAGAAAAAAAGGTATTGTCTGTGTCCCAGGGATGGTGTAATCGCCATGCATCCTGAAGCCCCAAGTCAGCCAAAAGTTGAAAAAGGGAGAGACGGGTTTTAGAATGGTGATCAGGACTCGTGGAACTCCTATCTGTGTTTGGGTAAGGGGCTAGGTTAAAATTGCCTCCCAGGACAATTGGGGTGGAAGGCTGGGCTAAGGATCCAAAGGCTTGGACCACGGCATGAAAGATCTCTGGGTGATCTTCATTAGGACCGTAGAGATTGTCTAGGATCAGTGGCCCTTCTAGGGTCTTCATCAAGGCTATTACCCACCTCAAGTTTGAATCATGTTTGGTCTGGATTACAGTCCATTTAAGGTTTTTGTGCAGCAGTATGGCCACTCCACGTTTTCTTGTCAGGGCAGAAGAGGACAAGACCTGTCCCACCCAGTCCCTGCAGAGTTTATCATGGTCCTGCTTGGTTAATTTTGTTTCTTGCAGGAAAGCAAGACCACACCGCAGCCTCTTCAAATGGGATAACACTGGTTTATGTTTTATCTGGGTGTTTAGACCCGAACGTTCCAAACTTGAGAGAACAGATGGAATACAGATACTAATAAAGAAGAGGCTGAGGTGAGGTCTGGCACAACCTGAAGTGTGATCCCCCCAAAGGCACCAACCAGTTTGCAACCTCATTATACATATACCTAATTGAAAACAAGTCTACACATCCCAAGGTCTGGTTCAAGTCAAACACAAAGAACATATCAGGGCTATTAGTCCAGTGATATGGGAACATCCCAAACATATTTACAATAAACAGCAAGATCAAAATCTCTAAGATGCATAGAGGCATAAAGCCAGCAGAAGGTCCCACAAGACTACCTCTATCTCCGATGGGGGAGTTGACTCTGGCCATGCCACCCTGTGCAGTGAGGTCCATGTGATCCCCACATGAACTCTGGGAACTGATGGAACTGGGCTGATGTTGTACTAAGCTGCCCTCAATTGCGGTGGCCCAAAAAGCATTTTACAGGCCAGCGTCACAAGCATAGCAAGGGAGTCCATGCCCCTTGAGGGTGCCAAGCATTAAGTGGTGCCCCACCTATGGGGTGCATAGCGGAAATCACCAAAAATGTAGATTGATATGAAGAGGAGTGGCTGAAAGTATGCCAGGTGAAAGCTTACATATAAAGTGATTGGAGAGGCAATGCCACAGATGCTGTAGCTAGGGTCCTGATGCAAGTCTAAAAAACCCATTAGGGAAACCATCAAAAGGGGAGGAGTGTATAGCCGGATACCAAGGAACCCTGAATAGGATATTAATACAGGGCCCCCAGGTTAATCTGCCAGCAATAATACTGTATTACTGATGCAGGGGATAAAGGGTAGGAAAGATCCCTCATGCCAAGCTCCCAGTACAAGTAGCGAAAAGAAAAACAGCAGAGAAATCATGACATATTTCTATAGGTTACCTGATACATTTGCCTGGGAAACTGACTGTAACAGCATCAGTCCTATAACCACTGGGAGACCATAATTCAAGTGTCCAGTACTGCATGTGCCAAATCCAACCCGAGGTAAATCCTGTCAGTCTCTAATGCGAAGTAAAATAGCTGCCTCGGCAAACCCGGTGGCACGGAGGGTTGAGGCACTGGATGCCACACCTCGTTCCATGCCAGCGACCTGGGTTTGGCAGCAGACTCGGGTCACTGGTGGGTCAGCTGGGGGAGTACAGCTTGAGCGTCCCATGACAACTCACCATCTTCAGGGGAAGGCCGGGTGAGAGGGTCGATCCCACTGCACTTGTACAACTCCGGGTGGAGGCTCGGGGGATTGCAAGCTCCCAAAAGAAGGGAAATGGGCGGCCTAGGCATGAAGTAGATGTCAGCACCTAGCACCTTGACATCAGGGACTAACACTGCATGGGGAGGAAAAATGGAAAAGTGCCTGTCGGGTCCGGGATGACAGGCTTCCCAGGACATGTCTCCGATTTACCCCTGCTCTCTGACTACATCCAGACCCAACAAAAGGAAGAATTACGGGGGTCTGCCCCACCTCGTCCCCACTCGGGGGGCAAGCCAAAGCTACATGGGGGACTGGGAGGTAAGTATTGGTGAGCGGGTGGTAGGAAGATGACCCCTTGGATGCCCTAAAGGGTCAGGGCTGACAGGCAGTAGAAGTGGAAAAAAAAATAGTTGCCTCAAAGAGTTTTGCATTAGCAACATCAACACCTCTACCCAGGGAGATCGAGAAGGGGGTAAAAGGGGTAAATCTACATAGGTAACCCCTAAGGATAAAACCATGAACCCACTTCTCTGACACTACCTCCCCTCGATAGTAAAACCAAGTCAAAAGTAGGCCTCAGGTTGGGTTAGCCTGATTGTTGCTAGTATGGTTCAATTGTTGATGGCCCTGGGCTGAATTGTTTTGGTGGGACTGGGCGGAGAGTTGGTAATAGACTCCCTGGGAGCAGGAGCTAGGCCGAATTCTGCGACAGTGGCCCAAGACTGGTCCGGCGATAGAGGGCTTGATTGCGTTTGTCCTCTGGCCTGAGCCAGGTCGATCTCTATTGGCACTGGAACTTTGGGAACAGTCTATTGAAGCACTGCAGACCAGATTCCCATACAACATCAGGATCGGCTTTTTGTTCCGGGCTGGATGCTCTCACTCGGTCCGCTGGATGTTGCTTCCTCATATGCCTGTGAGAGGGGTGATGCTTTTTGGATCTGGGCAGCAGAGAGGCATCAAAAACTTACACTTCAGGAGAGAAGGCTGAACTTGGCTGCAGAGATCCATGGTCCAAAAGGTCTCTCTCACGAGGTGAGTGCCCTGTCATCCTTTGTATATCAGGCCCTCTGAACTCAGCAGGAAAGGATTTCTGAAGGAAGTCCATTAGGTTTTCTGGTGTAGCAATCACGAGGGGGGACCCATTATGAATCACCAGCATATTGACAGGCTACTGGAGGAAAAAGGAGATATTTAGTTTGTGCTTCAGTCTACGGGCTTTGGAATATTCCTTAAGTCTATCTGAAAGTTCCTTGAATAGTCTTGAAAAATGTACACCCTCTTCCCCTGCCAAGTTAGTTGACCAAGGTTTCTGGCAGCCACTGCCACAAACTCTTTTTGTTGGAAGTCTAAAAAATGAGCCAGCAGTGGCCAAGGTTGTTCTCCAGGCCAGGGAGAGGGAACAAGTGAGCGATGGGCTCTTTCTATTTAGAGCGGTGTTTCTGCCAGGAGCTCAGAAACATGAGAGAGTCTTCTGAAGAAATAAGACAGGGTCTTGTTGCTTGGCTCCCACCAGAAAGTCCACAAAACGCAAGTTGTTTTGCCAGCTATGGTTCTCTAAATCAACAACTTTGTCTGGTAGGAAGTGAATAGTTTTGGCGTGGTCCTACATCGTGGCAGTCATTTCTTGTAGGGCGACTTCATGGGATCCAATCTGCCTCTTGGACTGGAATAGGCATGTCTCAGTACTGTGCAAGGTTTGTGTATTGGCATTGACAGCAGTGGTCATTTGGGCCATTTGACTCAGGAGCTGGGCAAACATTTGTTCTTTTTGTGTTGGGTCTCCGTGTGGGAGAAAGGAGAATGCCATCCTTCAGGCCTACCACTGCAGCTGACAAGATGAGGTAAATCCAACTTATTGATGAGAAACTTGCGACCAAAGTTTATACTGTTGATGCAGAAGCATTTCTCGATTTTTTCAGATAACCTCTTTTCACTTTAGTGGTACACCCATATGCAGGATGCCGCCGGATTAATCCCGAGGTTCGCGGAGCTCTAAGTCTAGGCTGCCATACTGGCTCAAGGCGTCTTGTTTTGCATTTCTACAACTAAGAACCATAAGCTCCCCAGGATGGTGTGGGCCACCCACCATTCACATCCCTTCCCTTGCTGACCATGGTGCAGCATTGGTGTTGGTTGTGAAGGGAGCCACTCACCTGCCCACCCACGCCAAGTACCAGCAAGAAGAAAGCTGCAGCAGTAGTGACCATAATCATTGGGCAGTGGAACAGAGGGAAAGGAGAGGGCAAAATATAAGATAAAAAATACAAAAACATACTGGGCAAAATTGTCAAACATTGGCACAAGGACTGTGGTCACATGTGCAACATGGACTGTGGAGCCGCTGGTGCCACTAAAGTATATGACACACTTGCCCCATATATTCACTGGCTAATTTTACAGCACATGTATCTGCTTTATGGCAGCTTGTGTCAAACCGCACATTCAAGCTAGTAGGAAGATGCATGCAAGAAGCCCCAAATGCAACGCGGAGTAGACCACAGAAATGTACTCTAGCAGGATGCATCTAGGCTGCAGTTGGTGGCCAGTTTTAAGCAGGGGTTGGACAGGGTTAAGGGGAAGGTCAAGGGAAAGGTCAATACCAGATGGTGGTGGGGGTGTGGGCAGCAGCAGAGTAACACACTGCTAGTTGCACAATCTAGCAGACTCGTTAGACCTTGCGGCCTGTGTCTGCTGGCATTATTCGTATGTTCATACTGATGAAAAATCCCAGTTCTGTGGTGCAAGTCCCCTGCACCAAAAGTTTGACGTGACTGGGACGTGTGTCAGATAAATGGTTTTAAAAATCCCACCCGCTGACTACTTAAATTTCTGTGCAAATGACTGCTTCTCTGATAAGGATGTCTATTGCAACTGGCCTAATGTCAGTGTGGGTGGGCCCAAGCCATTTTTTCTTTGGGTCTGTAAAAAATAACTAAGATAAAAATCTACTTCTTTATCAAATTTTATATGAACATATGAAAATAGCCAGCAGAAAAAGGTCTTATGGTCTATCTAGTCTGCTCAAGTTTGCATATTCCCAGTATATACTGAGGGATCTGCCCCCTCCGCAACCCACACCCCCTTCCCCTTCGATGTCTCCCCTTCCCATTTTCCCCTTTCCCATGCAATTTTCCCTTTTACCCTGTCCCATCCTCTCTTCAAGCCATCCAGCTGTCAAGGAGACAACTTCTTCTGGCAACCCATTCCATCTTGCCACAATGCTCCAAAGAAAACATACCTCCTCAAGTCCCTCTTGAAGCATCCTGCCCCTTAAATTTAGGTTACAGTAGCTCAGCTTAGTAAGGCAGCCAAAAGATAGTGCTACCTCACTGAACTGAAAGCAGGCAGTGATGTTTTTTATGACCACTATGAACTGCTGTCAATAAAATGGTTTTATGGAGATAAACAGTGATAGTTTGAGCTCAATAGCTCATCTACGTGAAGTGCAGGGATATGCAATGTCATCAGCCATTATTAAAGCTGCTCTCCAGTTCCATAATATCTGGTGATGATGCATCTAACATGAAAGCTAACATAGTTTCAAAACATGAAAAGTTTTGTGATGACACCTTGCATGGTTTTTGAGACATGGAGTGGTAAAAAACAGAACAAACTCTACTTTTTTCCCTACATTTAACATGTTTTTTTTGCCATCATCTATAGCCCAGATGGTATGAAATTTTTCTCCTGATGTTTTCAGGGATGATGGGGTCTGTGCCAAGGGTGTGCCTTTGGATGGTTTGGTGAAAAAACATCATACATTTTTGAATTATAATGATTTTTGTGATAGCTGCTAGACAGGCAGGTAACAAAAAAAAGATCAAACTGTTAACAGCTGCTGATTTACTATTCCTGCTCAGAGAAATAGTGTTCATGGTGGCAGCAATCTTGTTTTTCCCCCATTTTATAAATGGTTTCCTAAAGAAGTAAGGCTTGTTAACCAATGAACAAGCCGTCTGTTTTGGTCATTGTCTCATACTTAGTTTGATTTTTGTCTAAGAATGTCAAAATTGACAGGGGAAATATGTGTTTATGTAGCATGCATCATTTTACTCATCTCTTGCTTATGTACAGATTATTTGATTGGAAAAAAAATTATTGTATGTTTTGTCAGTTCAGAAAAGATTGTGAACAGTAAATCAGTATTTGCTTGTTTTATTTGGTGTCTAGTGGCATCCACTCCCTCTGATCGTGTTCCCAGTGTTTTAATTTTCCTGGTGGTTAGTGGTACCCCCTCCCTCTGATCACATCCCCCCATGTTTTGTTGTATTTATCCTAGTGGTTAGTGGCACCCTCTACCTCCAACTGTGTCCCAGTGTTTTGTTTTATTTCCCCTAAGGTCTAGTGGCACCCCTCTGCTCCTATCACCATCCCTGTAATTCATATAATATTTCCCTGGTGTCCAGTGGCATTCCCCACCCACTGAGTGCCATTCCCATAATAAAATATACTCCCTGGTATGTAGTGGCACCCCCTAACCCCCGATGGCCATCCCCATATTAAAGTAATATATTCCCTGGTGTGTAGTGGCACCCCCCACCCTCCCATTGCTGCTAGAATCTGAAATAACGAAAACGGTCTCTCTCTGTTTTTTTTTCAAACCTGCAAATAAGAAAATGGTCCCATGCTGATCACCCCCACTCAGCACCCCCAGTACACCCCCACACACCCTCTCTGACCTGAACAGGTCTCAGGTTCAAGATCCACTCTCCCATTGAAGACACGTCTTGCTGCTGGAACTGCCGACTGCAATATGAGAAACTAAGTGAATGTGGTTCAATGTATTTCAAAGGGGTTTTCCACTTTGATGAATAACTCAGCTATTTTTGCATATTTTGACACCAAATTTTCAACATGCCCTTTTGTGGACCCCACCTCATGAACCATGTTGGTGGAATTCCGCAAATCCATCCTGAAAGGCGATATCACAGTCGCTTGGCGAAATCACCTGTCAGGTAGGATTTGAAATTTTCACCACCTGTATTCTTGAGGTGGGGTCATATGAAGACTATGTTGAAAATTTGGGGTCAAAATATGTTAAAATGGCAAAATTATGCACAAACATTGAAAATTTACTACGCCTGCTAATAACTTTGGTAATTTAAAATAATTTGACACCAAATTTTCAGGATGGCCTTTTTGTCACACCACCTCATGAATGTGACTGCTGTCATTTTTCAATCCCTGGCCAAAATACATTTTCATAATTGTGGTGCAGAATGAATTTGCAGTGGCGTGGAATTATGTTTTGGTGGGGATTTTATCATTCTCAGCACGGTGTTCATAAGGTGGGGTAATAACAAGACTATTTTGACAATTTGGTTGCTGTTTTTACTGAAATGCAAGTGCAGGGCTGGCAACATACATGTATGCATCTGGGCCTTGCACTCCCTCAGGCAAATGAGGATTATTTATTTAGTTGTTTAAACAGGTATAGCACACTAAGCTGAAAGCTTTTTTACAGGAGTGACCTGGGAGCACAAGGAGGTTATGTGACTTGCTCAGGGTCATACAGTATGCAAATGGATGCTGTGGGATTCAAACCCAGGTCTGGTCTGCTGGATGTCACCAGATTTGCAGCTCAGAGCCTTAGACCACTGTGCTATACTGCCTCCAATTTGATTATACGATCTCAAAAGGTAAGGAAATTCCTTGCAAAAAACTGCGTTAATGCACCAGTTAGGGTAACTTAATGCCACAAAAGTAGGGGAATGTGGTGTTAGGGTTTCCCACCCTAACATCCCCCATTCCCCAACAAGCAGCAAAAGGAAAAACTTTAGGGTTTTGGGTCTCTGGCATGTTGGCGAATCAGTGTGTGTGTGTGTGTGTGGCGTGGCGTGTGTGTGTGTGTGTGTGTGTGTGGTTTTCCTTGGGGATTGTCAACCCTAATGCTCACCCAATTCTGTGAGCAAGCAATGTCACACATGATCTCCTTTATTTACATAGGGCCCACAAGGGGGAGGGATGAGCATTAGGGATGACAACCCCAAGGAAGACCCCACCACTGATTCACCAAGACTCTGGAGATGCAAAACCCTAAAGTTTTTTTTCCTTTTGCTGCTGGGGGTGGGGGTGGGGCTGGCTGAGGCAGGCATTAGGGTGGGAAACCCTAACACCACACTTCCCTACTTTTGTGGTGTTAAGTTACACTAACTGGTGCATTAGTGCAGTTTTTTGCAAAAAATATATATTATTTATTTATTAATTGTGGTAACCGGGTAGGCCCATTGAGGCTGTTTGAGTCCCTTTTTCAGGAGCGACCTGAGGTTAATTACATTGGATATTCAGACCAAGACAAAAGAGGTCTACATACAATACAATTTGTGAGTTACAATAGGTACAATTTCATGAACTAAAGCATATGAACAATACTTACATTGACATATACAAATTCAAATACATAATAGCTTAGGTAACAGTAGATACATGTGCATCTTCAGATGACGAAGATAAGGTCCAGAATATAAACATGCTAAAACTTAAAATTTGCATACTAGCAGGGTATTTGTCCAAAAACAATTAAGAACTTAACACAGGAAGGGTTGGGCGTTAAACGAGCCAATAGATACAATTTAGCAAAACACAAGTGGAGACACTTCAGTGGTTATAGTTGCATATGATAAATTCCAACAAATGAGTCTTTAGGCCTTTCTTAAAACCACCAAGTGAGTAATGCTCTTGTAGGCTACTAGGGAGGATATTCCACAAGGTCAGGACAGAGGTGACAAATGACCTATAGCTTACAGTAGCCCTAACTCTTGGGACTTGAAGGAGTGAATGGTCAGAGGATCTGAGTGGTTAAGGTTGAATAGGCTGTTTAATGTTAAAATCCCTAACTGTGCACTTTAATAGCTTTGTCCCTATTCAAGGGATTTGAATGAAATTCTGTATGCGCAGTCTTGGGGGTACGGTCTCTTTATGTGCCAAGTTTTGTTCTGGTTGGATGTGTGGAATCTGAGATCTGGATAGTGAAAAGTTGAAAGAATTGGGGCTGCTGTTTTTTGGTCATCACCTAGCACTTAGGTAGTTAGGCATTTTGTTTTGAAATTTTCAGGATAGAAAGGGCTTGCCCCAGAATGGTGCCTTTCATTGGTCTGGTGAAAAAATATTACTCCACTCCAGAGTTATAAGGATGTGAAATTTCGGTTCTGAGGATGCTGAATATGGTCTTTTGGATAGCTGTTTCATATAAAACGAGAATCTGGTCATATGAAACAGGATTCTTTTTTGTATGGGGGGGGTGATAATCCTGTTTTGTGAGAAAAAAAAATCTTGTTTCGTATGGTGGCCATTTTGCTTTTGTTTAAAAAACAAAATTTTGAAACCCATAAAAAGCATATTTTGCAGAGACACCAACACATGCATCTTGCTAAATGGAGCCCCATTAGCTGGATTCTGCAGTTAGTTCTTGGAAAAATGACCCAGAAATGTGTTTTTCATGCATTTTAGTAATCTTGTTTTGTGAGATGATTTTCTTATTTTATATGGCCTCACAAAACAGGAATAGGTCCATACAAAACAAGATTAGGTTCATAAGAAACAAGAATTTTAACTTTTTTTTTTCACATTCTTGTTTCATATAAACAAATCCTGTTTCATGAAAATGACACAGTCTCACAAAACAGGACTGGTTCATATGAAACAAGAAATTGGGCTTAGTTTTTTCTTCACATTCTTGTTTCATAGAGAATGACACACCCTCACGAAACAGGATTGGTTGATATGAAACAGGAATTTGAACTTACCTTTTTTCACATTCTTGTTTTGTATAAACCAATCCTGTTTCATGAGAACAACACTGTGCCACGAAACAGGATTGCGTCATACGAAACAAGAATTTGGACTTAGGTTTTTTTTTTCCACATTTCAACTTTAACAAGCCATAACTCTGTCAATATTTGCGGTTAAGGGACAATCTATATATCAAAAGAAAGGTATCCATGGTTACTATATCACTAACACATAATACCCTCCAAAACAATTCAGGGGCCATATAAAAAACATAAATTAAAATTTCTATAGGATAACATTGCAGTGTTAAAAAGCTGTAGCTCTGTTAATCTTTGGAGTTAAGGGACAATCTATATATCAATGGAGAGGTCTCTGTGACTACTAGAATACTGAGAAGAGATACCAACTGAAAATAAACATATGAAAAACATTAAAATGGAAATTCCCATATCATAACAATCCAGCCTTAACAAGCTTAAGTCTGTCCCCACAAAAAAAAATGTTTTTACAATGAAGCACATAAGTTGCTTTTCTGGAGGAATGAAAGCACAGAGCCAGGAGGGCCCCATTCTTCCACACCCACATACACATGTGATGAATGGAAACATGGAAGCACTGGGTCCAGAGTATCCTGTGCTTCTGTAATCACATGGATGTGTTCACGCAGGTCCAATGATGATACGGTCGTACTATCTCAAAAAGAAAGGAAATTCTTTGCAAACAACTGAATTAATGCGCAGTTGGGTTCAGATTAAAGCAAGAAAAAATGGGAAAATGTGACATTAGGGTTTCCATCCCTTGCTTCCCACTTCAACCCCCAAGCATCAAGAGGGAAAAAAAATTCTGGTTTTTGCTGTTGTCACCTTGGCGAATCTGGGGTGGAGTGTTCTTTGGGATTCTCTACCCTAACGTTCACCCCATTGTGATATACTCTTCAGATGTGCAGAACTGTGTCTCTCTCTCCACATGCTCCCAACAATCTGTATGCCCTGCTTGAAGAAAACAGGTCACATCTGACCTTACTGTATTTGTGCATGGAATGGGGTGAGTGTTAGGGTTGAGAACCCCAAAGAACACCTCACCTCTGATTCACCAAGAGTAATGACAGTGAAAACTGCAGTATTTGTTCCTTTTGGTGCTAGGGGGTGGGGGGTTAGGGTTGGAAACCCCAATGCCACATTTCCCTACTTTTGTCACTTTAATCTGACCCCTAACTGGTGCATTAACACAGGTTTTTTTTGTGCATAGAATATATGTGATATACAGCACAGTGGGCTGACTCAAAATATGCAATCTGTCTTCATGAGTACGGCCCACTAGGCTCAAAGCCTTTTTTCAGGGGAGCACTGGGGATGTTAAGTGACTTGCTCAGAGTCACACAGTATGCAAGTGGAGGTTGTGTGAATCAACCCCAGGTCTGCTGGATGTACCGAGCCCATTCATAGCTCGTTACTCTGACCTCTATGCTATACTGCTATCCTTGATCTATCTGTCTCTGTCCATCCATCTTAACCTCAATGCTGAAGTACTGGGTAAAGTCCTGCTGCCCTCTCCCTTGGCATAATCCAATATCTTGTGTGCTGCCACACTCCCTTTCCCAATACTCCCTTCCCCAAAATTCATCTCAGCTGACAGGGTCACCCCTTCCTTATCTGACAATACTTGGGGACCACGACTCTTAAATCTTCAGTCTCAGCTCAGCGGCACATTCGTGAGTAAGAAGTATTGTACCTAATACACTGCTGTGTAGTCTAGCTACTTCCAGCCAAGCCCGAGGTAGGACAGGGCTGCTCTGCTTGCATCCCTGAACTGGACCTAGTTCAAACAAGTTGCTGACAGGCTAGAAAATGTCTCTGCCAGCACCCCAGTTGGGAATAGTGCCTAGATTTCTAACTCTTCCACCCTTCCCCTCTGTGGTTAAAGTGACTTTCCATTGTTCAGAAAACAACTTTTCAAAATATAATATTCTGACACAATTAAAGTAAAATGTATTCAATTTTCTGTCTCTGTGTCCCCTCATTTTTTTTTTTTATTAATGAGGATATTTACATTAAGATATTATCTTTGAGACTTCATTTCATCTTCCTGCTATTCTACCTGCTTAAAGGGACATTGTCAACCTTTTTTGCATCATAGTACAATAAGTCTAATTAATTATTCATGAGCTTAGCAAGGCTCCTGATTGGCTACTGGATCAGTCATTACTGTGTCCCCTCATTTTTTTTTATTAATGAGGATATTTACATTAAGATATTATCTTTGAGACTTCATTTCATCTTCCTGCTATTCTACCTGCTTAAAGGGACATGGTCAACCTTTTTTGCATCATAGTACAATAAGTCTAATAAAATATTCATGAGCTTAGCAAGGCTCCTGATTGGCTACTGGATCAGTCATTAACGTCTTTCAAATGACTGATCTAGCTGCCAACTGATGTTGTGCGGCACGCACGGCTTGCGCCACTCTGCTTCAAACCGTAATTAAGTTCAAAATAAATTGGGGAAAAAGAAAATTGTTATTGTAATTAGACATAATCACAATAACAACATCGAAGCTGGTCATTTCCTTGGATTAACAACTGCTGAAGGCCTCGGGCCACCCATCCCCCCAACTGGTTGTTAATTCCTCGAAATGACTGACTTCTCGGTTGTTATTGCTTAAGTATTTCTAGTTGAAACCCACATTTTATGGTTGCTTACGTTCTCTGAAATCCATTTATGTTGCTATTTGTTCTATTTGTTTCCATTCTTAGTAAAACTGAAAAGCATGTTAACAGTGTAATTACGCCCAGTCTTGCTTTGTTCAAATCCTTGATCTACCCTTATTTCATACTTTCTGAACATTAGGAACACTCCCAAACAGTGCAGACACTCTTGATGCAACAGTCCCCTCTTCTCCCACTCTACTGAGTGGCTATACTGTGTTGGGGCATTCCCAAGTCCAGTAAAGATGCAATGGGAGCAGATAAAGGACTGTCACCAAATAGTTTTTTGTATGTTAACACCACTATGGTGGGCAGTCTGCTTTTCACTCTTAAAAGGAAAAAAGGACTCAGAATCAAACAGCAATCCACATCAGCAAAGTCCACAGAAGCTGAGAAACCTAAAATGTGTGTTTATTTTTAAACTAGAGACATTCTGAGGCCTAACTGGCCACCCACATAACATATATACACCTTTTGTAAAAATAACACCCGGCATATTAAAAATGGAGATTTTAAAATCTCCATACATATGACTAATGGAGAGGAAGAGGCAAAACTGTGTCATCAAATCGCGGTATTTTCAAGCACGATCTCCCAGGGGGCATCACTCCCATTCTCACTATGCTGGCTGCATCCCCGGGAAAATAACATTTCTGGCGAGCAGGTAGTTTAATTATTTATTACATATCGGGCACTTGGGATCCGGGTGCTCGAGCCACAATCTATGCACCAGTGGCTCGAGCATCCTGACCAGTACATTTCCTTTAAGAAACCTCCAACCAGTTCTGCTTCTGGCCAGTCAGTTCCACCCAGAGGTGTAAGCCTGACATGTATATGAGGATACAGGCAGTGGTGGTCTGGTAGTCCGTGGTGACTGCTCCAGTAGGCGTGGCATTATAGATTTGTGGATGGGCTGAAGAACTTTGACTGGCCCATGGAGCGTGGACAGAGAAACAGCAAGTAAATAAAATCCCTACGAAGGGATCTATCATATGTTTATTACAAGTAGCTTCACCCTTGACACGGGTGCCTCTGCTGCTGCAAGCAGCCAGGCGGACCCCTTCTGTCCACCGGCTGCCTTCCTCACTGTACTGCCTGCCGATCACCAGACCAAAGCTTCACCCTTGACATGGGTGCCTCTGTTGCTGCAAGCAGCCGGGCAGACCCCTTCTGTCCGCCCGCTGCCTTCCTCGCTGCACTGCCCACCGATCACCAGACCGAAGGTACGCTGCAGAAACTGGACTGTCCAGAACTATCAACTCTGCCTGCTGATGGGCTGCTGCAGTTCTTTAATTCTTTGCTACTGCTGTTTCCTCTGGACCTTAAGCTAATGTTATATTCTGATTGTGGTACTTGTTAAGTCTCTCCAAATTGTCTTGTAAATCCTAACTTAAAAGCGAACCTAAGCCTGTTTACAGCAATTTTGCACTCCAAGGGTAGTTTGAAGTGCAAGTTCATTTAGGCTGCAGGTTTGTAGATTGTAAAAATATTACAGCGCTCTTTGTTTTAAGGTCCAGTGGTAAGCTACCCTGGATCAGAAACTAAGTTTAAAGTGATACAGTTTTTTCTGTTTAAACCAGATTCCATTTGGGTCACAGTTGTAAGCTTTGCCCTGCAAATAATTCAATTTCTCTTTCACTTTCTGTCCTTCTGTCTCCTTGCTGCTTGAATTTTTGCGCCCACCCTCCCATCCCCCACCTGCAGCCTTTATTAAATACTCTCCCTCCCCCCTTGGCACCACCCCTAGCAATGTTCATCCTCCCCTCTCACTAATATTGCAACTCCTCTGAAAGATACAGAGTGCAGCTATTAGGCCTAACACTTGTCCTGTCTTCTCTTTAAAGACATCTTCCTATTTTCACCATCTGCTTGCCTATCAGCTTTTCTTAGTGCCTGCTCTGCTATCTACTGTGCAGTTCCATACCTGGGCTTCCTCCCTTGCTACCCCGAGTAATTTTCAAGTTGTCTTGGTACCCCCAGCCCTAGCTAATAACATCCTATCTTAACCTACATTTCATATCTTAAAATAGAACCACTGCGCCTGATCGGGCTCCCAGTGAGCGGCACGGCTAATCCTGCCAGCTACCCTTACCTCCATCCTCCTGACAAACAGGACACCTTCAAATCCGTTAAAGTGTCCCGGCTGCTCCGGCGTAGCACTGTGCGGGTTTGATAGGCGGCCACCTGCTGCCACCCTCCTCTAATTGGACTGCTGCTCTCTGCTCGGCCACTGTTTGGCTCTGCCTTTTCTCTGTCAAATTATCAGTCTCTGGGCTTCGGTGCCCTCTGCTTTGCATTGACTTTTGCCGAACATTACTGCTATCTGTCTAGTCTCCCATTGGTTCCTTATAAAATTCCGCCACTAGGGGTGCCTTCTAACATATATTGAGTAGGTCTTCATTTCCTCACTGTAATCTTTACCACAGGTAGAGCCTCCGGCTGGTCTGCTTTCCTAATTAACCTTTGTGGGGCTTTACTTTCTGCTTCTCTGATCCACTTCTAAATAATTGCTACACTAGCAGGAAACACTTCATTGTTTTTGCTCTATCTCTAATTTCGGTCAAGGGTTAAAACGGTGTAACACGGTCACCCTTGGCAGTCTTAATTTTACACACACTATCTCTTTATCCCTAAGAGCTCATCCTCTGTCAGAGTATACCACTAACCTTCCTACCCAAGTCAAATAGTAACACTATGGCAAAGTATAGTCTGCTATGGGCACTCCTGTCATTTGTCCTTTTACTCAGCCTGGATACTGCCACATGGGCTCTCCCATGTAACCAAATGGCAAAAGACTCCTCAGAGGCTTACCGCAACTATAGTTTCTCTAACTTGATTGCAGAGATTAAGCCTAATCTTCAACCTAACCCTATCCTCCTTGTTAGAGGCAGCATCTATTACCCTCTACATGCCAGGAGGAAGCTGCCATGGAGATGTGCTTTCACCCTAACCTAACCTGCCACTGTGCAAGGCTTTGGTTCCTTGCCATGATCATTATTCTGTTATCTGGGGACGTCAAACTAAATCCAGGTCCACCTATCTGTTTCTTTTCCCCAAATGAGTTATCTGGCATGTCCAAGAAAAGATTACTAATTGCCCATATCAATATCAGAAGTCTTACCTGTCACCATGTGGAACTCGAGGCCTGGGTGAAACTCTACAATCTTGATGTACTCTGTCTCACAGAAACTTGGCTAAAACCCGGTATACCTGATGACTTATGCTCCTTGCCTAACTATTCCCTGTTCCGGTGGGATAGATCCTCATCCAAGCGTGGAGGTGGAGTTGCCCTATTCTTCAAAAACCACCTCAACAATTCTATTGTCCTGGCATCTGCTTCTCCCGCAGTGTACGAATTCATACAGGCAACTATTGTATTGGGGGGAAAAGAAGCTTCATATTATCTGTGCCTATAATCCCCCTGCTGGGGGAATAGTAGGTCTTTAAGAACTCCTTGACATCACCTCCCAGACTGTAAATCATAATGAGGCTGTCATCCTAGGTGATCTTAACCTCAATTGGTTAGGGTCAGCTCAAATATCCTTGCAATCACTCATGCTTAGTTATAATTTTCACCAGTTGATATCTGAAACAACTAGAGCCACATCATCCCATCAAATGGGTACACTCCTAGACTGGGTGATGGTTAACCCGATGGAACATGTGTCGAAAACAGGAATCCTTGCAGATGCACTAATAGACCACTCATCCACTTTTGTATCCTATCTATGGTTGCACCCCCATCTCCTCCATCAAGACTAATCAGGTTTACAAATCTAGCTCATACTGACCAGGATGCATTTCTCTATGATGTCTCCAATATTGACTGGACAGGTATATATCAAACAAAGGATGTGGAGGTTGCTCTACAGATATTCATAGATGAATTTCTTACCATTCAATACAAACATGCCCCCAAGACTACTAGGAGGGTCAGAGGAAAACAGACGAGGTGGCTGCATAAAGACCTCCTTGCTAATCTGCGCCAGAGGGACAAGCTCTGGATTCGCTACAAACAAACTGGCCTACAGTCAGATCTTACTGTCTACCATGAACTAAGGAACAGATGTAAGAGACAAGTTAGAGCTGCTAAAAGCAAATACTGCAAAGATCTTCTACAAAGGTCAGCCTACAACCCAAAGAAATTCTGGGCCCATGTCAAAACATTTCTGATACCTCTCAGTCGGTCACTCCTGATGAAATTATCATAAATGGGGCAAACTGTAATGACCCTAGGACCATCTCAAACAGTTTTAACAATCTTTTGTCTGATCTGTCACACTATACCTCGGCTTTACAACCTAGTGGATCGCACTCTAATCTACCTACCACGCTATCATCAGACAACCATACTGCCCTATCGTATGATGCTCCTTCAGCGCCACCGTTCTATTTCAAGGCTATATCAAGAGCAGAAGTTCTGAAATTACTGAGATCCATATCTGCCAATACCAGCTCTGGTTCTGACTCATTGGAACCTTGTCTTCTTAAGCTGGCTGCTCCACTCATTGCCTCTCCGATTGCCAGAATCTACACTTTATCCCTTATCCATAGCACCGTGCCGGACCTATGGAAATCTGCAAGAGTACCGCCTGTCTTTAAAAAAGGTGACCCAAAGGACATGGCCAATTACAGACATATAGCAATTCTCTCTGTCCTTAGCAAGATCCTAAAGAAAATAGTTGCATCACAGACCACTGACTACCTTACATGCTACAATCTCCTCTCAGACACCCAGCATGGTTTCAGAAAAGGTCATAGCACCACCACGGCTCTTCTTCAACTAACTACTGATATTCTGTCCAACATGGATTCTGGAAAACTCACAGGTGCCATCTTCATTGACCTCACTAAGGCTTTCAACCTTGTAGACCATCCCTTGCTTCTCTCCACTCTCCATAAATTCCATTTCTCTACCCCTGTTGTGGACTTGTTCTGTAGCTACCTGTCAAACAGGTCACAAGCTGTCAAATTTAACTCCTCCCTGTCCAACATATCTACTATCAACCTTGGGGTCCCCCAGGGCTCTATCCTTGGGCCCTTTCTGTTCTCAATTTTTATCAACAATGCAGCTGAGGTCCTGGAATCCTGTTCAGCTATTCTCTATGCTGATGACCTGATCATCTATATTAGTTCTTCTAGTATTGCCTGCATAAACACATCACTTACTTCAGACTTCAATAAGGTCTTAGACTGGCTACTAGACCGTAAGCTTGTACTAAATGAAAAGAAAATGTAAGCCATGCTCCTAGGTTCCGCACCAAAGATTAAGGCCTGTTCTAGTTTGCTGGAGGTTCTTCACCCAGGAGGATTTCCAGTCCTTGGATTTTAATCTTCATATTCAGTCCTTGTGCAAAGCTGTAAACTCGAAACTGGGAGTAGCTTACAAAATGAGCTACATGCTTACACCCTCAGCCAAATTAGCAATTGCCCAAGGTATTCTGCTCCCAACCCTTACTTATGGTGCCTCTATTCTTACCTCTGCCCATAAAACCTCCCTACTAAAATGGGACGTAACTTATAAGAATATATGCCGATTTGCCTCTTCGTCACCTCGACTCAAACATCACTGCCTTCTTTATAAGGATCTGAATTGGCTCTCACCCTCTGCCAGTAGACAATACCACCTTGGATCACTAATGGACTCAATCATTCAGGAAAAAAAAACATCCCAGCTGGCTGCGTTGCTGATCCCTCAACCATCCCCCCATGGCCTGTAATCAGCTAACAAATCCTTGCTCTATGTTCCGAGATGTCGGATGACTAAAGGCACAGGAGCCTTCCAAATCTCTGCTCCCAGGCTATGGAATGCTCTTCCACTCAACCTCCGGCTGTCTCAGTCTCACTTTGGATTTAAAAGTGAATATCGTCGTTATCTATCCTTAGCTGATACTTGTACATGCTTTGACCCAACCTGAAGCTCCTGAGACTTACCAGTAATGTCATCCCTGCTCTAATCCAGCTCCAAGACTGTCTCCTCTTCCCCTCCCTATATTTTTCCTTCTCTTTGTAAATAACTTCTTGACTACCCGCTCTCTTCCTTCTTGAACCTTGTTGCTGACCATCCACTGTTGTTTTGCCAGTTGCCACTCCTGACCTTCCTTCTGTCAGTCTTTCTTGTTATGTTTGAACATTCCTCACATTTCTCTCTATATAACCTTACTATCTTATTAACCCTTTCACTCCACAGGTCAGGTCCATGGTTTCTGCACTTATTATATATCTTACTGCCATTATCTGTATAATGCTTGCCATTATTTTTTGTTGTTTCTACTCATTGTATTTTTGTAGCACTGCTGTACTGTTCCTCTATTTATATTATTGTACCCATGCTGCTGTTGTTCAACTGTTCTCTTTTTGTTATACTCTCTCGCAGGGCCACAGTAATAGGGGGAAAGTGGAGATGTTGTCTGGGGCCCCGAGCTCAGGAGGGGCCCACCTGAGGAGCTGGCATTAGCTGGTCTGGGAAACAGGGGCCCATTTCAATTGACTTGTCCTGGGCCCAAAAATTCATAGCTGCAGCCCTGCTCTCTCGGGTCGTGCCTGAAAACAATAATTTTATGACTAGTGCACCTACCCGGTTAACAAAAACCAAATAAATAAATAAATAAATGTTCCTTTCCATCACCACTGGAGCTTGCTCTACATTTAATAGGCTACTGCAACATTGATCTGTAGTTCCATATTTCGAGTTTGAATGAGTTAACTGAAATATGTGTATGATATCGAATATGTTCAGAACTGAAAGCTGCTGTTACCAAAAAAAAAAGTCAATTTTAATAAGCCGCTAGAACAATACACTTTGAGGTCATCTAAAGGTTGAATGCTCTGCAGTGGATGATAAATTTATTGTACAGAAAATGGCATATAGAATTTATTGTGATGGTAGTTCATAACTAAAGCGAAATTGGTAGTTCATGGAGCAGAGACTATTAAGAACAAAAAAATAAATTTTTCTTTAAAAATGGTGGTGTATATGTCTGGGGTAGGCATCTTTCTCTTGAAATGTTTCCAAGCCCCCATCAAAATCATACTCTCATTTAGAAAGAGATGTTATTGCAGAAGGTACCACATTTTTGCAAAGCAGCCAGCAGACATTATGCTCTACCCCAGCTTTCTCCGGTGAACTATTGGGACTTGCTGACATTTAACCCATTCTCCCATCCTGTCACCTGTTCTCTGGAATTAGTGCTACATACTGCTGATTAAAAACTCATCACTGGGTGCAGTCACATGAACATTTGTCAACTGCGGATTCCATTGTGCTACTGCACTATATCATGGTGCACCAACATATTAATTAAATATGTTTTAACAGGAAAAGTGTTTAGGATCTGTGGGTGGGTTACAATAGAATGCTTTCAAAGAAGACAAACCATCATGATTCAGTTAGGTGTGAAGGGTTGGGGTATGTAGTGCTGCACTTTGAGCAGTTTAATATTAAAAGTACGTTGTCACTTTTGCATTGACTTTGGCGCTAGCAGTTCCTTTTAAGGGTTCGAGTGTTGTCTGTGTGTTTTTCACCTGATGTTTCTTCTAGGCCCTGGACAAAAACGGTTTAAGTGCCTTAAAATGGTTTAAATCCTTCTAGCACTGTTTGCAGACAGACTACAAGCCCCTTAAAACGTTTTAACAAAAGTGTTTTTAAACCCTGCTAGATACCTAGTCTTAAAACCATTTTTAAAAACATTTTGGAGCTAGCATGGTTTTACTTGCAGGTCTGTCCAGGAGTAAAAGTGTTTTAAGCTGTAATGGTTTAAGTAAAACAGTTCTGGATGCAGTGTATCCAGGCAAGCACAGTTCTCTGTGTTAGACTTAACACAAAATAGTGACAGGGAAAACAGGTTTAACACTAGCAGTGTGGCCACACTAAACCATATTCAAAAATGGTTACTGAGTAGTGTGGCTGCACTGAAATGGTTTAGCTAAACTGGTTTTAAAAATGTTTTTTAAAAACAGTTCTGTAGTGTGTCCAGGGCCTTATTTGAATGGCACCTGTTACCTGGTGTGTGCAGACGGCTGAAGCACGCTTCCTGGCTTCCAAAGATGGAGGACAAAACATGGAATGTAAAACATGAAAAAAATTACTGCATGAACCATGTGCGTGCTGTGTACTCTGCATGTTGATGCACTGAGTTTATTTCTGAACTATGTAATCTGCATTTTGATGCATTGCATTTATTTCTGAATGGTGTACTCTACATTTTGTTGCACTACATTTACTTCTGAACTATGTACTCTGCATTTTGATGCACTGCATTTATTTCTGAACTACATACTCTACATTTTGATGCACTGCATTTATTTCTGAACTACGTACTCTGCATTTTGATGCACTGCATTTATTTCTAAATGATGTACTCATTTTGAGGCACTGCATTTATTTCTGAATGATGTACTCTGCATTTTGATGCACTGCACTTACTTCTGAACTATGTACTCTGCATTTTGATGCACTGCATTTATTTCTGAACTACATACTCTACATTTTGACGCACTACATTTATTTCTGAATGGTGTACTCTACATTTTGTTGCACTGCATTTACGTCTGAACTACTGTATGTACTCTGCATTTTGATGCACTGAGTTTATTTCTGAACTATGTAATCTGCAGTTTGATGCATTGCATTTATTTCTGAATGGTGTACTCTACATTTTGTTGCACTACATTTACTTCTGAACTATGTACTCTGCATTTTGATGCACTGCATTTATTTCTGAACTACATACTCTACATTTTGACGCATTGCATTTATTTCTGAACTATGTACTCTGCATTGTGATGCACTGCATTTGTTTCTGAATGATGTATTCATTTTGATGCACTGCATTTATTTCTGAATGATGTACTCTGCATTTTGATGCACTGCATTTACTTCTGAACTATGTACTCTGCATTTTGATGCACTGCATTTATTTCTGAACTACATAATCTACATTTTGATGCACTGCATTCATTTTTGAATGGTGTACTCTACATTTTGTTGCACTGCATTTACTTCTGAACTATGTACTCTGCATTTTGATGCACTGCATTTATTTCTGAACTACATACTCTACATTTTGATGCACTGCATTTATTTCTGAACTACGTACTCTGCATTGTGGTGCACTGCATTTATTTCTGAATGATGTACTCATTTTGATGCACTGCATTTATTTCTGAATGATGTACTCTGCATTTTAATGTACTGCATTTATTTCTGAATGGTGTACTCATTTTGATGCACTGCATTTATTTCTGAATGGTGTACTCTGCATTTTGATGCACTGCATTTATGTCTGAACTGCTGTATTACTTTGTAGTATTTTACGTAGTGCTTTATTATTCTGTTCAATGCTCTATTATATCAAAACCGTATTCATTGTAGTCTTCTGTTCCTATACCTACATATACTGCAATTTGTACTCTCCCAGGATATGCAAGAAAATAGGAGTGTTTATGTCCAGTGCACTTAAATGGTAAACAAAAACTAAATAAAGTTCCTAGTTTAGATCACTGCACTTAAACTGCACCACAGTCATGAGAGTCTTTGAAGGCTAGGAGTCCTATTAAGTGTGTTGCATCTTGGCTCCCCAGTGTTTCAAAATGCACGTGGTTGATGACCTGGTATATGATGGAAGGCACCCAAACAAACAGAAGACAGAAAGAAATAAGTGCCTTAGCTGGGATTTGAACCCAGGCCACCTGGAATACCATTCCAGTTGCACTACGAGCTGCACCACAAAGGCAACTGGAAACCTGAGACTCCTAGAAGCACCTTACACCTTACTTTAATGCACAGCCTAGTGCTACACAGATAATTACACTCTCAGTCACAAACAAGAGCAAGGTGCGTTGTTCCCAGGGTTGCAGCAAACTCCTGGTGTGCCAGTGACCCTGTGCCTGATTTTAGAAAAGCCAGGGTCCTGACACCAAACTACCTGGGTTTGCTGCACGCTGACAGCTGCGCCAAAGAAACAGTGCACCAGAGGGGGATGTCGCAAGCCGCGGGCAGGCTTGCAGCAACTGTGGGAGGGATGGCGACCCACTGGCTAGGAATCCTGTTGACTGACAGGTCATTGAAAGGTAATAATTTACAATAAGTGCATGTTACCAGTGGTGCATAGTGGAAGAAAACATGTGTGTGTGTGTGTGTGTGTTTTGTTTTGGGGGTGGGCAATAGAGGAAGAGGCAAACAACAGTTTTAGCCATTTAGCAGTGAGCGCTATTTCTTGGCAGAAGTTTTTTTGACAGGAGTGAAAGCAAGCCAGTGGGTCCCTATTAATAAATATGATATTTAGAAAATCCTCCACACAACTATTCCAGCTCAGTAGAGGTAGATGCATTTTACATGTGAGGTAAGCAGTCAGTGTAATGAGCTTGAAGTGACAGAATATAATAAAACTACAATACTGATACTAGTACAAACAAACAAAAGAATAAATAATAATATCACTGACACTGTCAACTCAACAACACAAACTGCACTTGCTCCATCTCCCACATGCCCCCCTAGGGCATTCAACCTGTGATCTGTCTTCCCCTGGCCCCACCCACTGACAGCATTGTCCCCGAGTGATGCAGGGCTCTTAGACCTCCTCTTGGCTCTTCTAAGTGGAGCCTCTTACTGCAACCATGGCAGAGCTTGCAGATTTGGAAAAAAGGGGATGTTGCAGCCCACCACGGCGCAAGCCCCTTCTGACCGGGCGCAGTCTGCTTTATGGTGCAAGGCTGGCACAGTGCCACTTTGGCACGATGGCTTCCTTTGTCAATGCAGACCATGTTCAGAAATACAGATTGTCACATCTTTTGATGCAAGGTGCCACTCGCGTTATTTCTGTTTGACGCAGGTACCTTGCGTCCTTCCCTGGGCTTTGAAAATCAAGCCCAAGAAATTACCAGCTCAGTATGTTTCTCAATAAAACTTTGGAAGTAAATAAATAATGCTTAAAACATGCACTAGTTTCAAACTATGGTTTCATTTTTGCATTGTATAGACAATGTGCAAGTAATGGCTTACAATAATAGAGAGCTGTTTAAATATTTCCCTTCCTACGAGTATTAAGTACAAGACCTTATCCCCTTCCCCCAGTGTAGCAACAACATTTGGGACGGCATATTATTTTACTGCTGTACGCA
The DNA here is from genome assembly GCA_016271365.2 of Neoceratodus forsteri. Classification (NCBI taxonomy): domain Eukaryota; kingdom Metazoa; phylum Chordata; order Ceratodontiformes; family Ceratodontidae; genus Neoceratodus; species Neoceratodus forsteri. The sequence goes on along the minus strand of JADMNL010000030.1, from coordinate 20,465,736 downwards.
TGCTATACATGATAAATTCATAAGTTACTTTTCCTATTTCTAAAGCCAGTGTGTGTAAGATAAGAACATGTGAAAAAAAAGGGTTTCTTGAAGCTTATCAATTACAGGGGTACTGGCCTCGCAGTAAGAGTGTATCCTTTAGATTACTTAATTCAATTACTTCTCCATTTTCAAAAACACTCATTCATCTAAAGTGTCAGCATTAATAGGATCACAGTTTTCTCCCGCTCAACTGAAATTTAGCTGCTGGAAACAATCACACAACACATGTAGAAATGCAAAGCAGGCATGAAGTAAGGGCTGACCTGTGCAGTGTTTCTGTAGTCGGAGGATCTCCAGATGAAGGTCATGGAGTAACTCCAGCTGCTCTTTCTTCAGAAAGGCAATGTTTCTTTGCATGCTTTGGATTTGCCGCTCCAGGGACAAGGTTTCCATGGTGACACAATAACAATCTCAGCCTGCAATGGTTAGATAAAACAAATTTAGAAATAAGCATGAACATTCAAACATGCAGCTTTTGTTAAATGTAATATTGACTTGGAATAGATAACATCACTGTTTCATCCAGGGCATCTGGAAAAATGGAATTTGGGTTATATGGTAGTCATAATAAAAGGACTGCATGGGGCTGAAGTCACTCACTGTGCTCATTTTTCCCCACACTAGTTTTCATCCTTACTTACTGACGAAGACCCCCCCCCCAACTTCCTTCAGTTTGCACACAGGATTCTACCCCACTGCCTCGCCGGAGGGCCTGAACTCAGATTTGTATCTCCTTGAAGCACTCCAGCTTGTCCACAACCCCTCAAAGCTTAACCCTGCTCCCTCAAGAGGTCCCATTTTATTTATTATTTATTTATTTAGCTTTTGTTGACCGGGTAAGTGCACTAGACAAATCCTGCCTATTTTCAGGCACGACCCGGGGGAGGGGGATACAGATGAATGCCAACTGACCTTGAACCACATTAAGCTGTTGGTGGTATTTTCAGTGAATGAGGGTAATTTAGCCAGGACACCGGGGAAATTCCCCTACTCTTTTCTATAAGTGCCATGGGATCTTTAACATCCACCTGAACTACCACCAATCCAGGCAGATGGGACCTCGGTTTAACGTCCCATCTGAAAGACGGCACCTCAGAAGTGCAGCACCCCTCTCATGCTGCACTACAGTGTCAGTACTGGGATATTAACCCAAGTGCCAGATGTGGGAACTGAACCCACAGCCCTCTGATCTCCCGGCCTCAGAGGCGAGTGTGCTACCTACTGAGCCACTGACACTGGTAATTTTGCCCTGGTTCATAGTGGGGTTGAAGAGACAAAGAAGATAAGTGAAAGTCAACTGTCTCAGCTGGCCCTGATGGTGGTTGGATAAAGTCAGGGGAATGTCATCCTCGGAATAGTCTGATTCCATTTTTCCTTTTCTCCCCACCAATGTCCTACACTGAGTGGTGTTCCAGTCCCTGACTACTGACAGCCTACAAATGCTACTGCTTCAGCCACCACTGTGCCTCCTGAAACTGGTGGGAGCAGTACTATAGCAGAGGACCCCATGTGCCTCACCCAGAGAGGAAGAACATTCTGTGGGGTTATCTGTCCTTCTCTGCCAGCCCACAGTAGCATTTTGGACTCAGGACCAAAAAACAACTTGTCAGCATTGAGGACAACTCTGCAGCCAGTGCAATACTGGACTGACTTTAGTGCTCATGCTGTTTAGTGCTGAGATGTGGTTATTAAATCTGTATGTTACACAGAAAAATAATACAGCTCTGCTTTATTTTTTAGTTATTCTTTTTCTCTCTCTCCTCCCTTGGCAGGCTGTGCTCTCAACAGGATCAACTACCCCAGCCCCCTCCCTCAGCACCTTGTGGGCTTAACTCTCCTTCCATGGTTGCCCCCAAGGCTTCCCCCTATGGCGGGGCAGCTGGGCCCCAACTGCCACATTGCGAACCTGGTTCTCTGGGAGGGCTGCCATGTTGCTGGTGCAGGGCCTGTGGGAGGTTGGGCGAACATTCTGCCCTGGGCCTGCCATTTTCTGTCTTTCTTTCTCCCCCACGAGACACCGACTAGGGGATGCGACTCAAGTACACACACTAGCATGTGGTGCGCATCATCTGTGGGTATCTCTCCCACCCACTAAGTCATTCCTGAGTGCACTGCAACCAGTGGTCACCCAGGTGGCAGTAATGTACCAGAGCAGGCTGCCTTCCCTCCCTGGAGGCATGGCTGGATTAACCTGCATGCTAATTACGCCATGGCGTAGGGCCCCAAGGTTCAGGAGGGCCCCCACTGTTATTTACAGCTACTTTCTTTAATTCTGGCTGTACTGGACAACCGCTGATAGGCTGAATTGTCCAAAAAGCAGCCCCCTCCTTGGAGTCAGTCAGCCCCCCACCTCACTGAGTCAGCCTGGTGAATGATGACCCCCCCCGCAACTGCTCTGAGCAAGTGAGCCTCTCAGTTTCTCTGATGGCTGCTCCAGCTTCACCTCTGATCCACCCTGACCCCACCACACATAACCAATCATGTCCATCAGAGGTCCTCTGGAGGTGTGGCTACTGGGGAGCGGGAATCAGTGTGTGCATGTGCATGGCATCAGGACATGTGGCCAGGCAGTAAGGAGGAGTAGAGGAGGAGAACGAGAGAGAGCTGTGGTGGTCAGTCGTCGGTGCCGGTGGTTGGTCTCGTCTATCAAAGAAGAAGAGTCTCTGTCTAAAGACACAAAAGTAGAGAGAGAGTCTGAGCAGGCCATGGGGCGTCACCTAGAGTCAGATTTGGCTTCAGTGCAGTGTCACGTGCTGCTGGTGTTTTAGTGTAGCCACTAGCCAGGGTCAGTCAGTGCTGCTGCTAGTTTGGCCTTTGGTCCTGCTGTGACTATGAGAAGTCCTCCCATGCCGGGCCATGCTGCAAGACTGAGTTGTGTCACCACTACCTGTGTGATCTTGAGAAAATAATCAAGAGGACAGACTGGACTCAGCACAGTCACATTCACATCAGTCAGGCCACACCAGGTATTTGTGTTGACTAGTCGTCTGCGTGCTGCAGTGTCCAAGTCATTTGTGCTGCAGAAATAACTAGTTTTATTGCATTGGAGAAACAAACTAAGCTGTGGCTGCCTCTGGTCATGGTCTGTCTGTGAGTGTTTAGTAACCTGAGTAGTGTACTGAGTCTTTAATAAGATTTGAGTTTGGCACTAAGTGGACCATGGGATGCTAATAAGTCACCTGAGGGGAACTAACTTGTGTGCGACTTGCTCTTGCTGGCACAGTTTTGTCTTGGTTTGATTTGACTCATATACATTTCTGGGAAGTTGCAGTAGGTTGCTCTAGGAAACAATCTCTGAAGTGACTGCAGTCAACACCTGCAGGTCCTGCAGGGTTCTTAAGGCTCAGTCTTTCTGGCACAACTCTGTTTAGCTGCTTTGGCATCAATGACTTGGAGTAGGGGGGCAAGGATGTGGCAACTCAGCATTGGCAGCAAAGCAACTTTTAGGTTGACAACAAAACTATAAATGACAATGGAGATGGAGGAGAGGAGACAGTGGGGGAACAGACAGAACTGAGGACAAAGATAGCTGCACAGAGGGTGATTGTGGCAGATGCATTGCGGAGGCAAGGAGCTTGAGCATGTCTCAGGTTTGGAGCCCGAAGGAGTCTTGAGCGAGGAAATAATGGGAGGGAGCTGTGAGCCCCACTAACTGCTTCAATACATGCTTCAGTTTTTTGGGTTTTGGCAGAGAGAATTGGTATTCAAAGAGGCATGTGCAGGGAGATCATGGCGGCTACAATCCCCGTTTTTATTAATTTATTTATGTGGAATTTGAATTTGATATCTGGGAAGGCAGGGCACACTAATGGAAGTCTAATGTCCAGGTGTGTCTCGGTGTGTCTCGGGGGGGGGGGGAGAGGAAGAAAAGAGGATCCATAATTATTAATAACAAAAATTGTTACAAGGTACAGTAGTGGCAAGGCAAAAACAAGACGAGTTAAAGGTAACTAAAAAGTGAAAATTTACAAAATGTTAGTATTGTTCTGATAAAATGTTTCTTTGTGCAGTAATTGGTCTTTCTGAATTGTGTTGTTTATAATCAAGGGCATGTGATCTGTCAAGTCATGTGGCATAATGCATAGCATTATAAACCACATCCTGCTTGAGTACCCTGGTCGTTACTGCAGAAGAGTGGAATGTTGGCATTTAGGGGCCCCCAGGCCACAAAATATGACTTGGAGTAGGGCTCCCACATCCATTAATCTGGCCATGCCTGGAGTAGAGTGTGATCCTCCTCCCCCGGGCCTGATCCTGATGACACGGGCTCACTGCCACTCCTGGGATGCCGGGTCGCAAGGGGTAGTGCTACCACTGCACTGGCTAATGCATTGTTTCTTTAATAAGTATAGGAAGGAAGGGAATTTAGTTTTAGATTTCACCTTTAATACACATTGTATCCCAATGCGCTTTGCAAGCCAGGGACAGTTTGAGCATCAGGTAAACACAGGGAGGTTAGAGGAGAAAGAGAGAGGTTAAAGAACACTCAGGAAGGATAGGCATATATATATATATATATATATATATATGTGTAGAGAGAGAGACAGACAGACAGACGGAGACAGAGAATTCCAGAGAGACTGAGTGAGCAAGTGGCGATGGTGAGATCTGCAGCAGGGTCTTCAGGTTCATTAGTACAAAATTAAAGTTATTTTGTTTTATTTAATCATAACATCTATGTTAAAGATTTATTATGCTGTTCTAGAACAGAAAATAATAGAACTAAGCAATAACACACTACAGGATAGCAGTCTTGGGTAATATACCCATTCCTCTAGGTGTACCTGGTGCCTTTAAACACCAGGAGGTGTGCATACATCTCCAGTAACTGCACACTCTGCAGTGTGTTATTTTGCATATGACATGGCTTAAAAGATAGTTCTGGTTTGTAGGTGTGCAGTCAATGAGCGATTTATGGTTAACTGACTGACCAATAAGGAAGTGTGATTTTCTTTAGCTATTTTATCATGTGGATTTATTGGGTGCCTTATTCACGAAGTATCTTGAGAAACTTTACAAATATTTATTTATTGAAAGAATTTTATAGTAAAGACCAGTGAGCTGAAACAGCTCATCTCTAGAGGTGTCCAGGGGAGGGTTACATTGAGAAGTACGTGACTTCAAGGCAGTTTATTAACAAGCAAAAGTGAAGGTACAAAGAGCAGCAGAGGATTATAATACAGAGCCAAAGAAACACTGCAGCCAGTGCTATGAATACATTGGGTAACAGGAACAACAAAAAGGGGTAGACAGCTTGACCGGGGGAGGCATAGGAGTGAGGACAGAGTCAGGTGCAGGAGAAAACATGAATAGTGTCGACTTGGAGTACAGCCTTTAAACGGACACTGTCGACCCTTTTTGAATCATATTATTTGTAGCTGAAAGCCCACATTTTATGATTGCTTACCTTCTCTACAATTCACCAATGTTACTGGTTGTTCATCTGACTCCTTTCTTAGTAGAACTGAAATGCACTGAAGTTGGGAAGGGTACCCTCTGGGAAGCTTTCGAAGCTTACCTGCGCAGGTGTATAATTACGCTCTCCTCCTCCTCCCTAAGGAAGGAAAGGGAAGCTGAGGTAAAATTCCTCAAAGAATCATTCATCCACCAGGAGGGCCAACTTAAAAGTAACCTCTACCCCAGGGCACCCTTCATAGCCTCGATTATGGGCCCAAAATACCGAATTAACACCCTCCTTCACCATAAGGCAGAATAGCAGCTATTGCGAGCCAAACATAATTTTGGGGAGTCGGGTGAAAAAGGTGGTAGACTTTTCACCTACAGACTCCACAAGCAACAGGCTGAAGTTAGAATTTTGGCTCTGTGTGGACTGGATGACTTAGTAACCACAGGGCCTAGAGATATCAACTGAATTATGTGTCAATTCTATGAAGAGCTATAGTCAGTCCAAATAGTCAGTTCTACCCTCTCTAGAATCCACGATTTTCCAAGGAACAACCCTATTCTGTGTTGGGCAGGGAGGGCAAGCAGGTCAGGATAAGGAGCAATGTAATAGGGCAATTTAATGGGTGGCTTAAGGGATGGTGACAGGAAAAGGAGGTACCACTTTGAGGGGGATTAGGGGACTTCTGGGACAGAAGACTCTTCCAGGGAGATGGACTTCATCTGACAAAAGAGGGGACCTGAGTGTTGGGGCAGATGTTTGACATCTATATCAAATGTTTAAACTGACTGGGTGGGAGACTGGGACTAGGGGAACAATGGTGGCAAGTGAAAGGAAGGAGATCATAGGGTAGTAGTACTCCCCCACAATTTGGGGGTTGAAGCAGCACAGTGGGGATAAAGAGAGTTGTGGCCCAAACTGAACTGGCTGAGAGGACACTAGAGAGGGGGAATGCAAAGTGTGCAAACACCAAGAGAAAAAAAAAGATGAGAGAACAAGGAAGGCCCAAGGGTAGTAGCAAAGTAGGAAGAGAGTTTGACTTAATGCCAGGAGCCTGAATAACGAAGTCAGCGAGCTCCAGGCATTGATGGTAGACACAAAGGTGGACCTTGTGGCCATCACAGAAACATGGACTTCAGAAAATAACTGGGACCTAATGGTCCCTGGACACTTAATGTTCTGGAGGGATACAGGAACAGATAGAGCGGGAGTAGTAGCCCTTTTTGTCAAGGATAGCATCCAGGTGGTGGAAGACAGATACATCAATGGTAGTAGTGAATAGACAAAGTCCCTGTGAGCAAAATGTATGGCAGCCTCAGGCAAGAAACTGCAGTTAAGTGTGATCTCTAGACCTCTGGGGCAAGGGTAAGAGTAACTAAGCAAGTAAATGTTTGTTTCTTTACTGCTCAATCCTGGAGGCTCTGGGCACTGTACAAAAGGTAGGGGTACAATAAACAGCACAATACAACAATTATTAATAAATAAACAAATAATGATAGATCACAATAGAACTCTATAAATAAAATCCCAAATAAATAAATAAATACCAATAAAATAACAATTCAGCAGTCCTAATCTAAGGCTATAACTGCTTCCCAAATACTTATTTGAACAGACAGGGACACAGCACTCAGGGGAGAACTTGAAAAAAGGGTGGCAAATGAGGAAGTAGTGGTGGTGGGTGATCCCATCCTGCCAGACATCAACTGGGATGTTACAGTGGCCAGGAGAACCAGTAGTCAGGGCTTGCTGGATGCCTTCCAGGACTGTCTGCTGGTACAGCTAGTTAAGGAATCCACCAGGCAGTATGCAGTTCTCAATGTGATGCTCACCAGCTCAGAGATGGTAGGAGCTGTGAGAACAGGGAAGCCACACAGGAACAGTGATCATAGTTCCACTTGATCCAAACTGGCTCTTGGATCCAGAAATCCCCAATCAGGAGCTGAAGTCCTTTATTTTAGAAGGGTGGGCTTCAACAGGTTGAGGTAGGTGATTAGGGAAAATAGCACAGAACTCCACGGTGTGTAGTAAGGTCAGCATTTAAACACGGGACATAACTATGTCTCCCAAACAAAAAAAAAAACAAAAAAAAAAACTTATTGGCCCAGATATTCAAAAGGGTTGCGCCATGCGCAACAGGGTTGCGCCATGCGCAAGTCCAAATTGCGCCATTCAGCGATATTCAGCAGGAGGCAGTTACGCCACTGGCACCAGGTTGCGCAAGAGAGCAATGCAAATGAATGCATGCTCAACAGGAGGGAGGATCATACGCCAGCTTCTCTGCAGCCCGATATTCAGTCGGGTTCGCATGAAGTTGTGCATCGCTTAAGCTCGCCCGCACAAGCTTGAGCCAAAAAAAGAGCTTAAGTCGAGGCCACCCACAGGTGAGCTGCTGCATTGCAGGGTGCAACACAGCAGCTGCACCCCTGGCTGGCCCCCAACTTTCGCTCCCTGCCCCCACCAGCCCGATCGCGGGCAGTACACGTCACATGTCCCCCACACATCCCACAGCCCGATCGCGGGCAGAACCTATATAAACCCCCAGTGCCCGATCGGCGGGCAGGAACCTGTATAAACCCCCAGTGCGATGCGGGCAGAACCTGTATAAACCCCCCAGTGCCCGATCGCGGGCAGAACCTGTATAACCCCCAGTGCCCGATCGCGGGCAGGATGTAACCCTCCCCCAGCCGAATAACTCCCTGGTGGTCCAGTGGACCGTAAAAGCCCGATCGCGGGCAGAATGTCACAACACAACCCCCAAACATCTCCTGGTGTCTAATGTCCCCCACCCACCCACGAAGCCCCTCCACCCGCTCCCCCGCGGCCGGGCGACAGCATCCACCGCCTGCCGCCCCGCCGCCCGCCGACTGACTGTCGGGCATGTAACTGTGATGCCAGCGATCGGGCTGCAGTGTGCGTCGGTCCCCGACGGCTGCTGCCTGGCAGGGTGGCCAGGAGCAAGTCCTCGGGGATCGGCGCACCTACATGCAAATGGCATGCAAATGGGGCCATAAAGAGATGCAAATGGCCCCCCCTGCGCCTTGCATAAATTATGGCCCCATTTGCATGTCACCTTTTGAATATCGGAAATTTACGCATGGCGCAATGGTACTTGCGCCACCGCAAGTTGAATGCTCAACTCTGGCAACTTGCGGTGGCGCAAGTTCCACTCGCGCCATCGCAAGTGCTGTGCCCGGGCGATATTCAAAGGAGTTGCTCAACAGCGCAACTCCTTTGAATATCACCCCGGCCACACCCCTGCGCAACTATTTTGAGCAGCGCAGGGGCTTGCACCTCAGACTGGCGCAGTTTGAATATCTGGGCCATTGTGTTCAGAGACGACATGCAGATAAACACTCAGGGCTAGCTTGTTGTTATTTTCATTACAAGCCAACGATAGGTTCATTTGTACAGTAAGGTATTTTTCTGTAGAAGCACAACAGGTATATGACTCACCTGGTGAGTAAAGGCTTATACTTGTTGATGCATGGCCACTACTGGCTTTGTACGTCCTCACCACGGACTGTTTATTTTTAATTTAGTTTTTGGTTACCAGGTGGGTGTGCTTTCTTGTCTCTAGTGAGTACACATTAAGTGTCTTGAGGCACTCCGTATAGGACTTTCCCTGCTGGCCCTGAATCATTTTTGTTACACTGTGCTGCACCATTGCCAGCCTATCCCTGTTCTTTCTGAGTTGAAGCTCCAGAACTGGACACAGTACTCCAGGTGTGGCCTCACCGAGGATATACATAGGGGAAGTATTACCTCTTCCCTTTTGCTATCAGTACCCCTCCCAATACATCCCAGCATCCTATGTTTTTGCTATATACCTTGTTGCACTGACTCTATTGTTTGAGGGAATGACTGGAGAAAACTCCAAGGTTCTGCTCCTCAGTCATAGCGCTAAGTCTCACACCACCCATCTTGTGCTCTGTCCTGGAGTTATTTTTCCCTAGGTGCACTGTCTTGCATTTTTTTGTATTAATTTGAACTGCCAGGCCTTAGATCACCCCTCTTGCTTCCGTAAGTCACTCTACATTTCAGTGATTCCCTCATGCTATCCATCCTCCCACAGAGCTTAGTGTCATCTGTGAAGAGACACAACCTGCCACAGTTTCCCTCACCAATGTTAATGATGAACATATTGAAGAGGATAGGACTAAGTCAGATCCCTGTAGTACCCCACCTGTGACCTCCTTCTCTTCTGATTTCACCCCACTGACCACAACTCTCTGCTGCCTCCCCTTTAGCCAGTTACCTACCTAGTTTACTTTGACTTTAGCTGCACCCAGATCCTCCATCTTCTTGAGCCAGTGTCTATGAAGAACCGGATCAAAATCCTAGCTGAAGTCAAAGCACAGCAAATCCATAGTGTGACCCCTATCCAGGTCCCTCTATCAGATTAGTCTAACAGGGCCTCTCTGCCATGAACCCATGTTGGTTACTATCCTGGAGACTACTGCTGCTGTCCAAGTAGTCCACATGTCCTCTTTGACCAATGACTACATCAGCTTCCCTACAATAGACGTAAGACTGACAGGTCTGTAGTTCCCCACTTGTCTATGCCCCCCCTTCATGGAGTGGAACTACAGCCACCACCCTTCAATCTTTTTGAACAAACCCTGTCCTTGGTGAGCTGTTGCATAGACCTACCAGGAGTTCAACCAGTACTGCTGCCAACTCCCTGAGTAACCTCAGATGCAACCCATCTAGTACCGGGGCCTTATCTATCTGTAGGGCTGCCAGCCCCTTCTGGACTCTTTCACTTGTAAATATTGGCTGCCTCATCTCTGGGACCCCCTTATTGGCCACTTTAATTCCACTGTCTGGCAAGGGCCTACCATCCTCCCTAGTGAAAACTGAGAAGTAATCATTAAGGATGCCAGCCTTTTGCCCATCCTCCTCTATCACCTTACCCCTTTAGCTAGCCTTATGATTGCCCCTGCTTTCTTCCTTTTTTTCCTAATATATCAAAAGAACTGTTATTCTCTGTTCTTGACCCTTCCCCCACAATACGTAGCTCTGTGTCTGCTTTTGCCTCCCTAACCACTCTCTTTGCCTCCTTATTTTTCTGTATGTATTCTCCCCATCCTACCTCCCCCAGCTTTTCTTTATACATAGCTTAGATGTCTCGAGAATGGCACCCTTAATTGCACCCCATCTCTCTCTCCCCCCCAACATTGTCCACCCTGACTAATTTTTACGTACCTACCAGCACAGGGTTGTGGGCTCACCTGTCTATTATAATAATGGATAAGTGCACATATCTTGGTGCGTAATTAGCAGAATAGCACAGAACTCCACAGTGTGGAGTAAGGTCAGCACTTAAACACAGGACATAACTATGTCTCCAGAAAAACAGACAAACATTTATTGTGTTCAAAGACAGCATGTAGATAAACACTGAGGGCTAACTTGTCATTATTTTAATCACAAGCCAAAGATAGGTTTATGTGTACAGTAAGGTACCTTCCTGTAGAAGCACAACAGGTATTTAACTCATCTGGTGAGTAAAGGTTTACTGGTTGCTGCATGGCCAATACAGGCTCTGTATGTCTTCGCCACCAACTACTTATTCGTAGGTTCTTTCCAAACTTTGGTCCTCACCTCATGAGTGTGTGTTGCTGGTAGTCATGCATGCCGAGGATAAATTGTTGCAACATTTAGCCTTATTTTTCTGATGCTAGTGTTGCTTACGACAGTGGCCATCTGTTCCTGGTGGAAGGTCATGAGCTATGATCTTCCACCAGGAACGTTGCAACCATTTATCCTCAGCATGTACAACTATTAGCAACACACACTCTCACGAGGTGAGAACTGGAGTTCAGAAAGAACCTACGAATAAGTAGTTTGTGGCGAGGACACTACTGATGTCTAAGGCTCAGAACATGAACTCAGGTTGCGAGGTGTCATAAAGTCTTTAACACCTATCTATACAACCACTGGAGACAAAATAAACTTTGGTTTAAAGTTCCATGCAACGGATGGCACCTGCAGCACAACCATTCCCTCTAAGTCCAGCACGTAGGAGTAAGTAGCAAGCCTGAGCTCAAGTCTCTGGTGTGGGTCATGAACCTCAAACCTTTTGGTCCTGAGGCAGGAGCACTACGATTGAGCCACACTATATACATATAATTTCCTATCACCATTAAAATACTGCTTACAGTAAGCAGCTAATAAAGCTTTTTAAAACTTTAAAGGGGCACCGTCACCCCTTTTTGCATCATATTATTTCTAGTTGAAAACCCACGTTTTACGATTACTTCCCTTCTCTAATACTCATTGAAATAGTTGATTGATTTGCTCCCTTTCTTAATTTAAATGAAATGCATGGGAATGGTTCCATTATATCCCACCTTGTTGTGCTTCAAATCCTTCATCTGCTCTTATTACATTCATCCACAACGTTAGGACCCCCCCAAGCAGTGCAGTCACTCATGATGCAATAGTCACCTCTCCTCCCACAGCATCATGAGTGGCTAAATTGCGTTGGGGGTATTTCCAAGTCCAGGAAAGATGACGTGGAAGTTCATCAAAGAGTATAAACGATCATGTTTTTGTGTGGTAACACCAGTATGGTGGGCAGTCTGTTTCTTACTATTAAAAAGAAAAAAAAGGAGTCAAAAGCAAACAAGCAGCTACTTCAGCAATTCCTTTGGAATGTCGGCAATAATACCATGTGTTTTTAATCAGGGATAATTTGAGGCCATGGGGTTGACAGTTTCTCTTTAAGACACGTGATTTTCAATTATATTTTGAAATGAGCAGAAGACATTTCTACATTGAGATTCTTAGGTACACTGACTATAGCCAGTGATTTAACTGCATTATTGAACACACGCTCAGGATGGCCTTATTTTGCTGCACCACTTAAATGCATGGATACAGTGCAGGGCTTCAAACAGGCATGGGATAGGCATAAGGGAGCAATACAGATGAGTATGACTAGATAGGCCATTGACAGAGTAAAGGCCTATGGCACATTTATAAGGTAGAAAAAGAAATGGACAGACTGGATGGGCCTTGCGGTCCTTATCTGCCGTCAGCTTCTATGTTTCTATGTTTCTATGGTATTGTAAGATTTTTTTTTCTAATGTGTTGCAGTACAGTAATAGTCATCCTAGCTTCATTCACTGTAATCCTTTGATCATCCACTCAGAACCCACTGTTTCTTTTCTCAGAGCTACAAGACAATGCTGTACATGTTTCCCTTTTTAAACATATTTGTGTTTTTCTAGCTTAATAGAACTGGATATGTTTGATGAAGGGGCAATAGTGCTGAGTCATGATTCTGTTTTCCTTGAAAACGCAGCCCTTTAGAGAAGTGACAAATCGCATCAGTATCACGCTCACGCAGCACAGAAAAATGACACATGTTGTTAGGATAGCTATGTTATCACCTCTGAGCTGCTATGGGATTTTAAAAGCTTTTGCCAGCAAGCAGAATACACAAATTGTATCAAGCTGCCATTATCAATTTCTTAAGAGTTACCTGTTGACCTGGATTATTTTTTTTTCTTTCCAGTAAATCCTTCAGTAGAAGGGAAGTGCGAGGGCCCCACACATGACCTATTTTGCAAAATCTGAATGATTTCTAACAGTGACGTAGCATGATGCTTTGGAGGAAAAGGTCACCGGAAATATATGCAAATTCAGAAGTTTCTGCTGTTCATCTAAGTGCGTGTATACCTTTCAAAGAGTAAATTGCATTAAAAAAAATAAACTTCATTATCTGCAGTGCTATCCTTACATTGCAGAACATGGAAAAAGTTACAGGATGGTATCACAGAGATAACTTGAAATTAGTGATGCTTGGAATTGGACGATTCCAATAGGACTGTTTCGAAAGTCATGAATTTCAGATTCCAAATCCCATTGCTATCTGATTATGAAAAGCATCCCAAAAGAAAAACTGGAACTGAATTTGTACTGCTAAATTCCAAATTCCTATGCAAAAACATGTTGTAGTCATAACATTTTGGAATTAGTATTTTTGGACTGCAATTTCAAAAATCGGTTTAGAATGTAATAAATCTGATTCTGTGACACAAATTCTTATCATCCTACTTGAAATGATAGATGGTTGATTTGTAGGGAAATGGTCAAGTGGCTGAAAAAAAAAACAGAAAACCACTTTGTGGACAGAATCCAAGAACAGCATCCAGTCCCTCTCACATTACATGGTAGAGTTTTCAAGAACTTTTGCCAGTGGCTATAAAATTCATACATTTAGAATCATAATGCACCATTCGGCATGTGTCTGATAGAGCTGTACCAAATTTTCAAATTTTGCTTTTGATGGAATTCTGAGGAATTTTAGAAATCTGGCTTCATTCTGTGAAATTTTATTGAAAGCAGAATTTTAAAATTGTAAAAGTATTATTTAAATTGTGGATTAGCATTTTGTGGTTTACATAAACTATAGATTATGTTTCCATAAACTGCAGGAGACTAAGCTGTGGTTTATGTAAACAAGGAAAAACTTACTGTTTAGTTTACATTAGAAGACTTTGGGAATTCTGTGGAATTTAGTGAAAAATTCCAAAAAGCAATTTCAGAAGTGGAATTGCCATTCCACCTGACTTCCACTGGTGGAGTTTCACATTGTGCACAGCTCTAGTGTTTGATTGGAGGATTCGGACTATCGACAGGGAATACTTTTTTTATTGGCATAAATCAGATCAGAATGTTACGGAGCTGAAACATCTCCTGGTAGAATCTCTTTGCCCAAAAATACTCCAACGATACAAAATGGAGAAGAGTAATTTCCACCATTAGAGTCACTACTATAGCCACAATTTCCCCAAGGATCTCATTCCACAATTGCACAATGAGTGAACAAGACCACAAATAGTGGACAAATGTGTTAGGAGACACTCAACACAGGATTTCAAAATATTTCACCCATCACATTACTGACTTAGCACATTTTTTTGAATACATGACCCTCTGGTACAGTACCACACTGTTCAGGCCTGGCTAGGCTACCCTCTTCTCTCAGGAGACATCCCACTGTCTTGTACAAACCACTTCCAGGAACCACCTGGTCTGTCCACCAGTAAAGGTTTAATCTACCACATTATTAGGGAAAGGGGAAGTAATGCCAGCTAGGGAGAATACAGTGCATATGACCATGATGGCAGTTGAGAGTTAGATCTGGAGCATCAGAGACTGGTTGCGGGGGTGGTGATTGAGAAGGGGAGTGGTGACTGTCATCTGATGCACCAGACCAGCACTTTCCCTGTTCTTCTCAGGTTGCCACCCATTTCTTGTAATACAAACACAAATCGCTCAGAGCACTTGGGTGGGGTGTGGATCACAAGTTCAAATGCTGTATCTTCAGTTATATCTGGAACAGTCCACTCAGAGACAAAATTCAATTTGGTGTTCTACACCATTTACTGTAAAGTTCTCACCATGCTGCAAACTGCAACCATATTGCAGCGCTTCGCTCTCATGAGCTTTGTCAGTTATTCTGATAACATGCCCCAGCCCATGATGCAACATCTGGTTGGGAACTGGCTGATGGCATGTGGTCTCCCACACTGCCAGTGCCATCGAGCCAGCTGCAGTAGGAGGCACTGATGCAGTAGGGACCATCCAACTCTCTTTCTCTAGAGTCTGAATGTGCTGCTTAGCATGCCCTAGACCCCATCATCCTGAAGAGGCAGCTGGGCTTGAGCCATAAACCCAGGCTTCCCACATGGTAGCACACTGAGCTAAGGACAGAGCAACTGGGCCATGACCAGTACCTCTTTGCTATATGAGCAAACAGTACAGTGTGTTGAAATGAAAAAAATTGTTTTCTTATCTTGCTATTTATGCTCCTTCAATCCACTCACTTTTGAAGACTTCCCAGCCCCCCATCTGCACCTTCTCTGGTAATTACCTGCTTCTTCCTACCTTGGACATTCTCCTCCAAGTTGGGGTCAATGAGGGAGGTGGTCCAACTCTCTCTCCTGAACTACACAGTTCTTGGAAGCAGCAGCCAGTCGGATTGCCAGAGGCCCGAGACTGCCTGGTATCTTCATCCCGCATACCAGTGTTTTTTTTTTCTTTTTTCCATCCATCAGGGACATGGAATGTAAGGGCTCAGGATGTACACACCCATGCAGAGATATGGCTTACACACGTCAGAGCCAGCCGGCATACTTCCCTACCCTAGAAACCGCTGTTTTCAAATATTCTTTCAAAAGATTTGCCAGACAGTCTTTAAGCTGACACTTAAAATTCTTTGGGCCCTGATGCTTCTAAAGTTAAGGAAGTATTGATACGATTCTTCATTCTATATATTGTCTTTCAAACATTCGCATTAGATAGATACAGTTTAGTTTGTAGCTGTCATTGAGGTTATATGGTACATTGGGAGGATGCATGCAGTGAAAATGCTTCTATTTGAGTTTCCTTTATATTAGATAAATGTAGACTTCAGAGACTTTGTTATATTGGACTTAAAACTGTTCAAAAATGAAGTGTTTCCTTGTCTTCAGAGACATGTCAGAGGTATTTACTTCTATAGTAAATAACAGCAAGAAGAATAAACATG
Organism: Neoceratodus forsteri; assembly: GCA_016271365.2. Taxonomy (NCBI): domain Eukaryota; kingdom Metazoa; phylum Chordata; order Ceratodontiformes; family Ceratodontidae; genus Neoceratodus; species Neoceratodus forsteri. The sequence goes on along the minus strand of JADMNL010000030.1, from coordinate 20,449,744 downwards.
GCAGTAGGCACAAAACCTAGCCCAAGGAATAATTTAGAAGCCTTTCTCTATAAGAATGCTAAGGGTATGAGTAGAAACAGGGTGGCAGTCAGGGATTGTTGAATGTGGCTTCACTGCCCTGCCCTTAAAGATATACCCTGAAGTAGCAGAAAGTGAAACAGCGGATATTGACACTTCTTAAAGTGACTCTGAGATCTCAAGGAGACAGTGACAAAATGAAGCAATAAGGCATAGCGGGGCTTGTGTCATGCTGGGATAAGGGCACACCTTGGGTGGACTGTGCAGCATGAGGCCACAGGCCAAGTGCCTTCAACCACCCAAGACATGATGCTTTTCCTGCGACACATGCGCTGAAATGCCTTAATGCGATTACAAAATGGATCTATTTATGTGTTTACAGTTGTAACCAGACATGTGCATGTGGTTGATTGCCTGCAACAAGACCTCAGGATAGAAAAAAAATGGAGGAAAATACAAAAAAGACTGGGACATTATTCTATTTGCTGCTAGGAAGGAAATGTGTGTTAAACAAGTACATTTCCAGCCATTTTAAGGTCTATACCATAAAGAGAAATACATGCATCGTAACAGGATTTTGAGGAAAGTGATGCAAAGTTCTCTTTTTTTCACCTCCTAATATCACAAACCTCTTTTTATACCATATGCGGTAAAGCAGGCTCCTGCTGCCTTCTCCCTTGTTTGGTTTTTAGGCATCCTTGATGGGATGGATGCCTGTACAATGGAGCTGGCCTCCATCCACCCAGGAGGGGAGCGGCATTTGTGGGGGGAAGGTTTAAATGCTACTTTGAGGAGCATTTCAACTAGGCTGGGGGGTGGGCAAAAAGACTGAGGGAGGCAGGGACTGTCCCCCTCCAAAAATGAGTGCAACAGGGAAGATTAAGCCAGGGAGAAGAAATTCCCTGGAGGTTGATGGAAGCAAAGAGAAGGGCAGAGCAGGCAAGTCTGGGTGAGAAACTTCTGTTGGAAGAGAAGGGAAGGAGGTAAGGCAGGACGGCAATGTAACAGGGGAGGGTAGGACAGGGGTAACAAAGGGGGCAAGGGGAAAGCAGGAAAGGGAAGCAGGTTAGAGGAAGAGATGGACAAAGACAATGGTGAGCCATGTGTGTCAATACAAGGAGTCTGGAAAACAAAACATTGTGGAGGCAGACCTGGATCTGGTGGCCATAACAGAATCATGGTCCACGGACAACCACAGCTGAGAAGTGCTCAGCCCAGGCTACACCATATTCTGGAAGGACAGGTCAGAGAGGAAAGGCAGAAGGGTTGTTTTATATGTCAAGAATGATTTAAGTGCCACTGACATACAGGGACAACAGGGGGGCAATGAAGGGCTGGGGGTACTATGGGTGAGCCTGGAGATGGGGTCAGGTGCTTTATCTGCATGGAGGTGGTGTACAGGCCTCCAACAAGGGGGAGGATTTAAACACAGCCATGGGGGATGCCATTAGCAAAATGGCCAACAAGGGGAAGGTTTTGATAATGGGGGATTTTAATCTGCCAGATGTAGATTGGGGCATTCTTGCCACAGCTGCATCTAGAGGCAGGGCCATCCTTGACTCCATTCAAGGGGCATTTCTCTGGCAGTTGGTTTTAGAACCCACTAGGGATGGGCACTGCTGAATCTGGTACTTACAAACAGAGACAGCATTGCTGACGTAACAGTTGGTAGTCCCCTGTGTACAAGGGATCACCGTACTGGGTGGTTTGGCATAGGGATAGGACAGGAAAAAAAGAAAAACACACAGTAAGATGAGAGTCCTGGACTGCAGAGGGCAGATTTTTTTAAAAATGGGAAACTGCCTCAGAGAATGCCTTGAAGTGGGAAGGAAGTCAGAGAGGGAGTGGAGGCTCAATGGAGAAAAATTAAGGAGGGAATAGCCAAGCAACGGCATGTTGTTGAAAGAAGTAAGCAAGGGAAATACAAGGAAGAGGATGCTATGGCTGTCTAAGGAGGTGGCAAAGGCAGTGAAGGAGAAGAAAACAGCATTTAGAAAGTACAGGAAGACCCAGAAGGATGAAGACAGGGAGGTATATCTGGCATAACAAAGGGAGGGAGGAAGGAGGGTGAGGGCAGTTAAAGCATTAGAGGAAAGGATAGCAAATGAGGTCAAAAAAGGGGACAAGACCTTCTTCAGGCATACGGGGGAAAGAGGAAGATGAGGGGAGAGACAGTGAGAATCAGGAGAGAGGGGGGACTGTGCAGGGGATGATCAAGAGAAAGCAGAGATGGGGGGGCGTAGCTTGGATGCCGTGGAGGAAGGCTGCCTAGACTGCCAGCTCGATCCCCAGCTTACAAAAACTGCTAGAATCCATAGTATCTCAGGGATCCCTATCACCCCAAAAGTTACCAGGTGATGCCCTAGCTCTCCTGCGATCTTTTTGTGCAGCTCCCGTGTGCGACTCATCTTCCGGTAATTGCTATGTAGCGCCGGTCACCGCTCGGGCCATTTCCAGCTCTGACTAGGCCTTACAGCAGTGCTCTGGCAGGGGCAGTCAACTGCTAATAGCTATCCAACAGCGACTAATCAGTGGTAGTACAACTAAAGACGACAGCACTATATTATTGGGACGTCTCTAATGCTATAGAATGACCTCACCACAAAATACGAGATTGCTTTCAGGCTCTGCTCCTGGAGAAACTGTTGTTCAGCAAGTGGATGTCAGTGCATCCCTGCAACATATAACTGTGATGCTGGAAACCCTACTGACAAGGGTTGATACCTTATCCACCACATTAACTGGCACAGTAATGGAGGTAAAAGGACTAAGTGACAAGATGAACGTCATGGAACAGCGGGCAGAAGACTTGGAAACAGAACACACTAGAATGTGGCACAGGCTTAGGGAGCACGATGAGAAACTTGCCCTTCTCTGGAAGAGAGCAGAGGACCAAGAAGACAGGGGAAGACACAACAACATTAGGATCCTGGGATTTCCAGAGGGGGTCGAAGGCCAAAATGTTGAGATGTTCCTCAACGATGAGATCCCTAAGATCCTAGGTGAGAGATGGATAGGCCCAATCAAAGTAGAGCGGGCGCACCAAATACCAAGCGGGGCAAGATATCATCAGGGACCCCCCAGCCCATTATAGCTTACATCTTAAAATACTCCATCAAAGAAAAACTTCTCAGGGCAGCCAGAGATGAAGGGGAGCTGCAGTGGCGAGGGGCTCGAATATCCTTTTTCTGGGACTTTTCAGCGGAGGTCGCTGCTCGGAGGAAGGCTTTCCTACCCATTAAAAAGTTGTTAGCAGAACATGGGTTTCAGTACGGATATAGGAACTTGGCTTACCTCTACATGTCACGGGAAGGAAGAAACATTGTGGCAGAAACTCCCCAGGAGATCGAAGAATGGGCCCATAAAAACTGGTCCAAGCTCAATATTAGCACTACAACTCCCAAGAGGCTTTGGGTGCCAGGGCCTAGATCAGGGGAACAACAGAGGAACAAAACTTCCCAGCAAGCTCCACGAGGCAACCAGAATTTGAGTCGGACGGTGCCACCATCAAGTTCTTCCCCCAGGCCCCTTCCGCCTCACCGCAGCACAGTGGCAAGTGATATATATCGTGGAGCTACCCAAAAGGAATCTGCGCCCACCTCTCCTCTTGCATTACCTCAGAGAAGTACAATCTGCTCGACCAGAGCACGGCAGCCCTCCCTCAGTGAACAAGGTTCTCCATCTGGCGATGTAAAGGATGCACCACCTACTAAACAAACTAAAGAGGAGCATCGCAGTTCTAACCTGCTGGAGGAAAGTTTGGACGAAATGCTTATTGAAGCGGTAGACAATCCATCTTGGGCTGACTCGTCTGCTGATTCGGAGCATTTACAGATCCTTCCAGATAGTACTGTGAGACCTGGACTGCTGACATACGCTGAGCTGCTATCCTTAGAGATTTCCCTGAGGAGTTCATCGAAGGAACGAACTGTTAATGACTGAGTCCCTTTCTAATTTATTTCTATAAGGGTTGGCTAGAGTTCTTATTGGCTGCTGGGAACCCCAATGAGGGGAGAAGCTCCTTTGCCCACTCTCATATAGATTGCCTGATTTGGCTTTCTCTTGCTCATCGCAGATGGGCTGGGGTCTCCTGCCGCCCCCCAGAAAAAGAAAATGATCAGTTTGCTGACTTTGCTCATTAGGCTGTCCCTTGCCAGAAACATGATAAATGGGGCACCTTTGGGCCGACAGCTACACAAAGTGATGTGGCTCAAAGTCATTTAGATGCTGGTATCCTAGGACGAGACAGATGTGGCAATAAGACCACACTAGCTTCTACTACCAGGTACCCCCCCCTTTTTTCCCTTCCTCTCAGCCTCTCCCCCTCCTTCCCTGTTTCCTGGGGATTCCCCCCTTTTACCCCTTCCCTGAAGATTCCTCATTACGAGCATTCTGCTAGGGATGGAGAAGCATGCCTTTGGTTGGTTACTCTCCACATCTCCCCGGTAGGTGATAGGTTAGAGCGGCTGAGTGCCTATCCATTAGATTGGCGCCTCGCACATACTCCTCATCACCGTTAGTTTAATATTTTACAAAGCATATAGGGTATTAGTCACTGATTGTTGTAATATTCAATTATTTTTTCTTTGTTGCTTGAAGATTACTACTAGTATATATATCATACATCTTATCCTGTTTATCAGCCCTTGGCTGACAAGTTCAGTGTTATAACACAACTGTGTTTACCTGTTTTGCACTAGGTTCCTACTGGGTCTTGAATCTGTGTACAGGTCATCTCTAGCTCATCCTTGTCTAAATCTCTTCTCTCTGTTATGAGTTCCCTCTCCTGTTTTCTCTATCCCTGCTGAAAAGGTGGTGAGTACTGACTTTCTATCCTAGTTGGGGAGTAGAATGCAGAACACCAAGGTAGGGGTTCACCTTGTGTCATGGAATGTAAAGGACCTAAACCACCCAATTAAACAAACTACGGACCTTAGGCACTTACTTTCCTTGCAGGTAGACTTGCATTAGTTCAGTAGACCCATCTCACTGCAAGAAATATACTGTGGCTCAAAAAGGCATGGGCCGGCACTGTCTTGGCGAGTTCAGCATCGAACAAATCTAAGGGAGTGGCCATACTGATTAAAAATCCTGTCCATGAGTGCAGGAACAAGTCAGTGCCAACAAGCAGGGCCGCTGGATTGCGGTGCATTTCTCATATCCAGGGGGGCGGGTGGTGTTAGCCAACATACATGGACCTAATGTGGATAGCCCAGAGGTACTGTTAGATCTCAACAAAGCCATAGAAACATTGACGGTCGATAGCCAGCATTTACCTATCATATGGGAAGGGGATTTCAGTCTCACCCTAGACCCTTTCCTTGACAGGTCTAAGCTGATCCCTTAGACACACCATAAAACATTGAGGGCCTTTCAGGACGTAATAGAAAAGTGGGGTCTGTCAGATGTATGGTGGAGGGACCACCATACAACATCTAGCTGGATTGATTTCTGGCTGCCCAACTTCCAAGACACCAAAGATATCTCTTGTACCAGGATCCACAACATCTTGGTCTCTGACCATGCACCGGTCTCTTGTGGTTATGCTCTCTCTGGACAGGAAGGGACGGGCACCAGGTGGAGATGTAATCCAATGCTCCTCCAAGAGCCTAAGTTCTGCTCTATGATCCAGAAAGTGGCAACAGATTATTTTTCCCTTAACCATGTGGATGACACCTCTGCGGCGATAGTTTGGGAGCAGGGGCACTTTATAGCTTTTTCAGCACACCAAAATAAATTAAGGCGAGCTGAACTGACAAACGTACAGGCTGAGCTAGCAGCTATGGAAGTCAGGTACAGAAATTCCACGCAAGGAGAGCCCAACTCAACTCTCCTCCGAGTTTTTGTTGGGTTACAATATTGCATCAATACTATACTCTATCAAAAATCAGAATGGGCCCTTCTTAGATCTAAGCATATGCACTGGGAAGGAGGTGACAAAGGGGGGAAATTGTTATTGTATCAGTTGAGGAAACAACAGGCGGCATCCAGGATCCATGCCCTTAAAAATATAGACAACCAGGTGGTTTCCTCGCCCCTAAAGATTAATGCATGCATGCAGAATTTCTACAAGCAGCTCTACCAGACGTACTGCACTCTGAAGCCCGAGCAACTGAGTGCTCATATAGCAGACTTCTGCGCTGATGTTGGAATCCCTCAGCTATCACAGGATATCCAGCAAGTGTTAGAGCAACCACTCACGGAAGGGGAGGTTATGAAAGCCCTACCCCAGCTAGCCAAAGGTAAATCCCCAGGGCTAGACGGGATGACAGCGGAACTTTACCAAACTCTCAGAGTGGAAATCAGTGCCCCCCTGCTCACTGTAGTACAGGAAGCTCATGAAAAGAGCATCCTTCCTCCCTCCATGAGAGAAGCATTGATTTCCCTACTCCCGAAAAAATCTTATGACCTTCTTAACTGTGCCAGTTACCGGCCTATCTCCCTCATATCTGTAGATAACAAAACTGTAGCTAAAGTGCTTGCCACGAGATTAGCAGATGCATTACCCTCTGTTATCCACCCATCCCAAGTGGGTTTCATGAAGGGGCGTGCGGCAGTTGGTAACATTAGGCTGGTTTTAGACCTGAAATGGACAGCAATGCGCTCTAAAGTACCTATGGCAGCTATAGCTGTGGACTTTACTAAGGCCTTTGATTCTGTCGAATGGCCCTACCTTCATGAAATCCTGTGGAACTATGGGTTCGGTCCGTATTTTCAACAATGGGTCGGGGTGTTATACAATGTCCCCTCAGCTAGGATATTAACTAATGAGGATATATCCTCCCCTTTTCCCTTGCAAAGGGGCACCTGACAAGGTTGCCCTTTATCCCCGCTACTGTTCCTTGTAGTCCATGACCCGCTAGTATGGAAAATGCTATCCACAGAGGAGATCAAGGGTATAAAGGTAGGCCAACATGAATACCTGATGGATGCCTATGTGGATGATCTTCTTATAACATTGACCCATCCAGAGGAATCGCTCCCAAAGGTTCTGGAAGTATTAAATGAGTTTGCGCAATTGTCTGGGTTGTAAATTAACCAGAGTAAAACTAGTGTAACCCCCTCCCTTAACTCAATCTGCACAGGGTCAAGTCTGCAAGGCCTTAAGCTCGTATGGGCCCCACAAAGTTTCTCGTAAATTGGTATTAAGATCCTAGCTAAATGGAGTCGTCAATTAGTACATGATCATTTTAATCCCCTAATAATGTCACTCTTAATTGAAGGAAATCGATGGTGCTGGCTTAACCACTCCCTCCCTCCCTGGTAAAGTTGCGGCAATTCGCAAGCTGCTTCTACCCAGGGTAGCATATCTGCTTTGTAACTTACTGATTGCCCTTCCCTGCTAAGTGTTTCACCAGTTGGACAGGGTAACTTCCTTTTTCTTGTGGGAAGGTAAAACCCCTGATGGAGTCGCAGAAAGATGCAGGCGCATAGGACCAAGGGAGGGCTGGGACTCCCATGGCTGCAAGGCTATCATTGGGCCTACACCTCAGCGCAAGCTACCAAATGGTTTGTCCCCTCTTGCACTGCCTCTCCGCAATGGGTTTTGTTGGAATCACAACTGATGCCAAACACCCCCTGAGGGATGCTCCTGACCACTACTTCAACTGACGTCAGTAAAATCACCCCAGCTATGGCTGAAACGAAGAAAGCATGGTTCAGGATTATGGTGTCCTCCAACACTCCTAAGGCAGCCAGATCTATACCTTGTCAATATCTGGCATTATGGCACAACCCACTTATTACAGTGGATAACAAACCGATCCATTGGCGAGAGTAGGGTACTAAGGGAATACAGGTTACTCAAGACCTATACATGAGAAACTTTAAGACTATGATGTCTTTTGAACAACTAAAGGGCAAATACTCCCTACCCTCTCAGGACTTCTGGAAGTGGGCAAGCATAGGAGACCCTAAGTGGGAGTGGGTATCATTGCTTCATAATAGAACCTCCTCACACGGTCTGGCAGGCCAATTTTATAGTACCTGGAGGGAAGCACAGCCAGACCACACAGAATCATGTAGAAAAGCCTGGAGTGAAGACCTCAATACTCCCATCACTGCTGAAGCCTGGTCTAGATGCCTCCGCCTGGCCCATTCCACACACCAAGACGTCAGAAGCCAACAGATACAACTTAAGATTCTCCTTAGGTGGTGTCGCACACCTACAGCCCTTCACTCCTGGGGCATTCTTCCTCACGCACAGTGTTGGAGATGCGGACAGGGACCGGCAAACATTCTACACATTTTGTGGGAATGTCAGATCCTGATCAACTTTTAGCATGCTATAGCAGTGGATTGCTCTGGTGTCTTGAGGGCCCCTGCCGATATTTCTAACCCACTGCTCCTGTTAGGAGACACATCCTCCCTAGAATACATGCCAAGAGTACATTCAAGCTGGCTTCTGGCAGCTCTCCTGGAGGCTAAAAGGTTCTTGCTTCTGTCCTGGAGACAAGTACAATCCCCTCAAATCTCTCTTTGGCACTCGGCTATGGTGAGACCAGCCACATTTGAGAGATTCACGTATGCTAACCAGGGGAAGCTGGCTTTATACTACCAGAAATGGGGACCATATCTAAACTCTTCCCTGTGCAAGGCCCCCCTTCCTACACCATACAACCCCTCTATTCCTCATTGGAATGCTGAGACTTAGAACTACACCAGACATACCTAAGTAGGTTGCTCTAGATGTCTGTCCTCCGAACGGCGAACGGCTTCTTTATATTCCAGATACCAGCCTTACTCTCTTTACTCTAGTATATGCTTCGTTTCTCCTTGTTGCTTCTCTGCTATTGTAGTGCACTTCTGTCACCTCAAGTGATCGAAGTTCCCTAACAAGTTAATGTATATTGTCCAAGGTAATGACTACTGAGATGTCTACTATTTGAATCACAGTGTACTTGGTAATAACTTTATTAGCCAGTATTATGCTTGTATTAGGTATTCTATGGAGGCAAAGTTATTGTCTCCCTAGAGTTCTGGAAGATGTTTGCACAAGATGGACTGTAGAAGCTGTGTTACTATTCTACTGCACTAACGTCCATGTTCTTTAAAAGAAAACTCAATAAAAAATCTTTTATGATAAAAAAAGAGAGAAAGCAGCAATACTAAATGATTACTTCTGCTTGGTCTTCACAGTAGAGGGGGGGGGGAGAATGGACCAGCATGCTGCAGTAAGCAACAGGGAGAGGGAGGAGTGGACACAAGTCTATTCTTGGTGGGCAGGGTCAGGTAGGAATTGGAAGCCTTAAGGGAGAATAATGCGACAGGACCAGATGAGAGTCATCCAAGAGTCCTAAAGGAACTGAGCACAGTGCTGGCTGCCAGTCTGGCAGAACTTTTTGGCATCTCAGTGGAGATAGGGGAAGTTCCAGAGGACTGGAGGCAGGCCAATGTGATCCCTCTGCACAAAAGTGGCAGTGGGAAGGATGCTAGCAACTACAGTCCAGTCAGTCTCACTTCAGTGGTGGAGAAGTTAATAGAGACACAAAGGAAGGAGAGGCTCATGGAATACCTGGAGGCAAAAGGGCTGCAGGACCACTGTCAGCATGGTTTCACAGGGGGAGGTCATGTCATGTCATAGATTTCTTTGACTGGGTTACCAGGGAGGTGCATCAAGGAAGAGCAGTAGATGTGCCCTGTCTGGACTTCAGTAAGGCTTTCAGCCCTGTGCCATACAGGAGGCTTGTTAAGAAACTAAGCAGTCTGGGGGTGGGGGACACAGTGAGAAGCTGGTATCAGACTGGTTAAGGGATAGGAGGCAAAGGGTGGTGGTAATTGGTAGCCACACAGGCAATTGTGGAGTGACTAGTGGAGTGTGACAGGGTTTGGTACTGGGACCAGTCCTCTTTAGTGTCTTCATATGCACTGCATTGCAGAGGAGCTTGAGGGTAAGGTGTGTCTCTTTATAGATGATGCAAAAATCTGCAACACGGTTGACAGGAAGGGGTGGAGAGAATGCAAAGGGATCTGTGGAAACTAGAGGAATTGTCTAGGGGGTGGTGGCTGGGTTTCAATGCCAAAAAGTGCAAGATTATGCACTTAGGGCTGCAGAACCCAGGGTCTGTGTATAACATTGGGGCCATGGTGAGAAGTGGGTCTTATCATCTCAGGAATATTGCCCAAACTCAAGCCCTGATCCCACCTGACGATCTGCCCACACTGGTACATGCTTTTGTCACCTCCAGGTTGGACTACTGCAATGCCCTGTACCTAGGGATATCTGGAGGCAACCTCCGCAGACTGCAGTTGGTGCAGAATGCGGCAGTGAGATTACTGATGGGGGTGAAAAGATGTGAACATATCACCCCGGCGCTCTGCGAACTGCACTGGCTATGAGTCCGGTGGAGGGTTGTCTTCAAGATAGGGCTGTTGACCTATAAGACTCTGCACAAGAGGGGTCCAGTCTATCTGCAAGAGTTCCTCGTGCCGTACCGTCTGACCCGGGCCCTCCATTCTGCCGGGGGTGGCCTCCTTGGAGTTCCCAGGGTTAGGCTGCGGCATTCAGGTGACAGAGTGTTTGTGGCAGCTGCGCCTATCCTGTGGAACTCCCTGCCTGGTTATCTAAGGGAGGCCCCCTTGGTGGAGGCCTTTAAGAAGGGCTTCAAAACATATTTGTTCAATCAAGCTTTTAATTGAAAGTGTTTTAAAATAATAGCACTTTTATGATGGCTAAGATAAGTTGTTGCTCCTAGCTGTATGTTGTATGTTGCTGTTGTTTTAAATTTGTTTTATTGTATTTTTAAAAATGTTTTGTATGATATGTGTGTTTGTATTGTGTAGCACCCAGAGTCTTTGGAGATGGGTGCTATATATATTAAATATCTGTTTGTCTGTCTGTCTGTCTATCTATCTATCTGACTATCTATATGGAGCTAACAGTGACAAAGCAAGAAAGAGACCTAGGGGTCATCATATGTGATGACCTCAAGGTAGCTGGGCAGTGTGACAAAGCAATGGGAAAGGCTAGCAGGATACTGGGGTGCATTGAGCTTTGAGTGTGTTTGATTTGCAGAGATGCACAGAAACCAAACAATCTGGATACTTCTCTCCTAGCATCCTTTATGGGTCCCATGAACTACTCTTCCTGCAAACTGCCTCATTGGTATGCTCACACTGAGTGTCCTAAATGTCTACTGCCCTCTCCCTTGAAACTGGACATCAATTTTTTTAGGTTGAGGAATTTACAGTTTGTTTATATTTTAATTGCTGTACTAAGAACCTCTGTTGTCAAATTTGCAAAACACTGTTTCAGAGGGTGAGAGCTGTCATGAAGGAAATCCTGTGCTGTGATTAGTGGAATCTGATCACATGATCATGTGTTATTCCAGTGCAAGAGCACAGGTCAGAAATGCTTAACTTTCTTAATCTCATTACATGGTTATGATATTAAAAACCAGGAAAGCCTTTTTATAACTGCAATAAGACACTCCAAGGTGTGTACAATTGTGGGATGATGGCATGTCTTGGGCATGGTAAGTACTTGTCTTCACCTTGTGCCTCTCTTCCCAAGACAACCTTATCCCACAGTAATGCACACCCTGTCATGCCTTATTGCTTAACTACAAACACTTGGTTGTAAGTACAGACCTTTCAAGAGGCCCCTACTGAAAATGCACCCGTTTAGTACTAGAGCAGGTACAAGAATCCTGACTAGTTCGCAGTAAATGTTTCTGTAGGGTCAATCCAAATAAATACATCTGTTTTATTATATTATTCAGTTCCTACCGCATACTTACTATATGTTTAGTTTATTTATTGAAAATATTGGAATTACAAACCTTTGAGTCAAAGACTCATTTACAAAAGCTCCACATCAAGAAGCACAAAATAAGGCACAGTCAGGGTGCAGTCTAGGTAAAGTTACATGAGGCAGCTGTATAAGTTAGCTAAGAGGGGTGTGGGCTGCGCTTTTTACTATAGAGATTCCCTTCAGGCCTCGCTAGTCCCTGGTGCTCCTACTCTGTGCACAGGTTCACACTGTACAACGGCAACGTGACACATTGGGCAAAGCCCTGCACATAGTCACAGTTTATACCCCCCTGACACCAAAGGCCAGCGTTTGACTCGGTAATGAACTGCCTAGCCCACCTGCCCACCTCCAGTGAAATCACTGCCCTGGGTGATTACGTCAACTGGCTAGCAACCTCCTCTGCCCCCTACAAGGACTCTGTCATGGCACTTGACCTCACCCATCTCATCTAATCCCCCATGAGGCTTAACCATAAAACTGGCACCTCCACACTCACTGACCTCATATTCATGAATTGGCCCACCTGCATATCTGAGGTCTCAGTACTTCTGGATGCACCGAGTGACCACTTGCCAGTCCTCTGTAGATAGTCCTCAATAAAAATCCTGAAGCAGCCACCCAAATATACCTTTATAAGTCACCTAAAACAGAGATCTCTCTTGTACCTCAAACACCAATTACAATGTGACTGGACCCCCACCAGCACTGCGCAGCCTACTGACAATGCCCTGGATTACTTTATCTCCACATTTAGCTCCGCTCATGACCCCTATGCCCCGGTCTCCAAACAGAAAGTCAAAAGTCAGGACACCCCCTGGCTCTCCCATGCTATATCTGGCCTCATGAAGCAACGTGGCAATCAATGGCGTAAAGCATGACCGGCAACTCTGTAGGGAACTTAGAAACAAATGTACCTGGGAAATTCAAAAAGCCAAAGCTACCCACTACCAGGAGACACTCTCCTCCTCCTGGGGCTTTGAGCACAAATTTTGGAACAACATTAAAGACATGAATGGAAAATCTGTCCCCCTACCCCACACAGTTGCTAGTAAATGGCTCACTCTCTCAGGACCCTCTGCAGTGGTGTAGCATGACTGTCATGGGCCCTGGTGCAAGGAAAGGAATGAAATGGGCCCCCCGAGGGTGATGCTGATGATGACGCAAGATGTAGACAAGCAGTCAGTGTAAGTGTAAATGAAGTCTAAGGGGCAGTGATCCAGTTTTTAAGAAGTGGCCAGTTATAAAACTAAGGAAGAGCTCTACTACAGATGGAGGCCAGGCTTAGAGTTTAGGAGTCAGAAAGGGTGGTAAACTTTGCTTGTTCCCACTCAGAGGAAACTCAGCCCTTCTGGGTCCTACCATCAATTATTTGTGCACAAAACCAGGCTCAGCTTAATGTCATGGTCCATTTGTCACTAGCATGGCTATTCATTCGTTCAAAGCAGCAAGATAATATTATTTTCTACAGGTTCCCCAGCACAAGTAATTCATTTACAGTCACACAATTCAAATGATATAACATTAGTGCAAGTCCCAGCCAAACAAGTAAGTTGATCCATAAATAAGTCTGACTCAGCAAATGCCAAATACAGCGCAGAACTTGGTCGGGACTGGGACACAAGACTGACACCTATCCCTTGCTTCCTATCAAACAAAAGGCAAAACTGGGCCAACGCGAACAAAGCTGAAAGTCCAATAACTGTGTCATTGCCTCATTAGCTGCTGCCGACTCAGCAGCTCATCCGTTTTCAGAATCCAATTTTAAAATCCTCCTACCTTGTTTTTTGGCACCCACACCACTCACCAAGCCAAGGATTTGTCCGGACCGAACGAAAAGTAAAGGTGAAGCTTTCTGAGTGGGTTGGCTGCAGACTCAGTAAGTGTGTTCGCTTTCTTGTCGTGGACTGTGGCCACACAGGTTTAAGTGCAAATCCCAGTCACTGGGTGCCATCCTAATTTGTCACATCTGCCCTGTTCAAGATTGCGCCGATGGTGGTGTGTCCCACTAACCACCTGGAGTGCCCCATCGACTTCTGGCTCAAAGAGCCCATACCACAAAACAAAATAGAAAGAAAGAAAAATAAAGTGGAACTCAGCCTCACTGCATGATCGCAGCCACAGTGGTGGCCCAGCCATGCCTAGGCCCCTCCAGCTTGTGGGCCCCGGTGCAGTTGCACCAGCTGCACACTCTATAGCTATGCCCCGACCCCCTGCCGATTGCTGATACCCTCAACACTGCATTTCTGATCTTAGCAGTGTCCTTCCCCCTAACTTCTTTGACCCAGGCCCGGACTTGCCCACCAGCCCACCCCTTAAAGCGTCCACCCCCACTTTCGTGCTCCGAACAATCACCCCCCCAGAGGCAAGATCATATTTAACCAAAGCCCACGAAAAACATGCTTTAGTAGTGACTTGCTGGACCTAAAACTAGTCTTCCTCACCTTAGACTCCACTGTCTCCCCACTCACTGACATCCTAAATCGGACACTCTGTCATGGACAATTCCCCTCATGTTGGAAAGCAGCTATCATCACCCCAATATTAAAAAGTGGGGACCGCACCTCCCTGGGCAACTACTGCCCCATCTCCATTCTTTCCCCCCCTCCAAGGTGCTATAAAAATATAGTGTCAGATCAACTCTCAGACTATCTCACTAAATACGACCTTCTCTGCCCTGTACAGCATGGTTTCAGGAAGGGCCACATACTACAACCGCCCTTCTTGAGTACCCCACTTTTATAAGCAAAGCCCTTGATCGAGGACACCTAGTTGGATCTGCCTATATTGACTTAACCAAGGCATTTGACTCTGTCAGCCACACACTCCTAATCCAATCCCTGCATTGCATGGGCCTGTCCCTGGACACTACCACGTGGTTTAAAAGCTACCTCAGTGACAGAACCCAGAGGGTCAAGTTAAACCCCACACTCTCGGCCAGTAAACTGGTACTTTCGGGAGTCCCCCAAGGCTCAGTACTGGGCCCCTCCTGTTTAGCATGTACTTGAATACTCTCCCAAAGGCCTGCTCGGGACAAATGCTTCTGTACGCCGATGATGCGGTTATATCTGACAGTCACTCGGACCCCCACTCACTTCAATCCTCCCTGCAATGCTCCTTTTCTGAAGCCGAGGCCTAGTTCTCAGAGCACTGTCTTATCCTGAATTACAAAAAGACCAAGGCCATGCTTTTCATTCACAGAAAAAATAAGCTTAAAAATTTTTCCCTCAACATCATTAACATCCAGGGCTCCCCTCTTGGTCTTGTGCTCACCTTCAAATACCTGTGCATCACCCTTGACTCCTCTCTCACATACTGCGATCACATCAGTCTGCTCAGCTATCAGTTCCAGACTAGGTCTCCTGTATAGGCACAGGGGGTGTCTGCCTCCTGATGCCCTAGGTTGCTGTGACATCATTGGTGCTCTCCCTTATTGACTACAGGATTATTATCTACGGCCGACCTCACTGCCCTGCATCGAATCATGATCTCCTTAAATAAAGTCTGCCAGTTAGTCACTGGATGCAACCATTGGACACACACCTGTGAGCTCTATAGACACAGCACATTGCTTAACTTTGAAGGCAGACTCAGGTACCAGACCTGTCTCCTTGCTAGGAAGCTCTCCCTAAACACCTCCCCCCCCCCAAGTCACCGCCACCTTGTTCAGCCTTCCACTCACCCACAGTCTACATGGAGCTCCTTGCTAGCCCCCCTCTCTGTACCCCACTGCAGGACCTTTCTGGGCCAACTCTCCTTTTACTACAGGGCCCCTCTCTAGTTGAATGACATGCCATTGGCCATCACCCTGGAACAGCGACTAGGCCCATTTAAAACTCTATTCCATGCTGAAATCCTCTCCCACTCCAACTGTGACTGTGCTTAGTCCCCCACCTGTGACTATAACCTTTTGAATGGATATTGCTATTGAACATGCTGGACGTATAATGATTTGACACAGCTTGGTCCATTCCACCCTTGAACTGTAATTTGACTTCACTATATGCCTGTTATTGTATACGCTGTTTCTAAGCTTGCAATGACATAAGGGAATTCTGGCGGTCAGGAGTACGGGGCAACAGACTTCTAGAAAAACATAAAGTGAACTTACAAGCTCAAATGGGCAGACTGGGTGGGCCACAGCCCCATATCTGCCGACGGTGTCCATGTATCAATGTATGTATTCTGGTGTGTTCTTTATATATTTATTATTATATATATTGTCATTTCTTGTAATGTATGTATATCTGATTTGCAAAGGAGCCCTTGACTCAAAGGTTGTACTTCCAATTCCTTAAATAAATAAATAAAAGGCATACACAAACACAGAGGTACAATGTCAATGATAGACACATACAGCATACAAACAAAAGAAAAAATGCAGACACAGTAAACAAAAAATTCAGGCACAATATGTAGATAATTCTGAGAGAAACTGAAGGCAAAAGAGTAGAATTAGACTAGTAGGTACCAGGTACAGGATTGGGAAGTAAGGGGGTAGGGAACAGAGCAATGAACTAGTCTGATTAGACTGACTAGACTAAAAATTGATTGAAATGTGTTTTCCCTAGTATTAATTTGGCAGCTGACATTATTATCAATATCTTAATAATCTGGAGGTTGACAGGATGTTTTGGCAGAATCTAACATTAACGGTTTCACTCTGTATTATAAATAGAACTTATTGATCATGTAAGAGAGAACTGGAAAATAGACTCTGTCAGCCCTGATTAATATATTCACCAGATACATTTTTTACTGTTGAGTCCTGCTCAGGAACATAAGGTAAGATGGGGGCCATCGACATCAGGGGTATCCAGGTTACCTCATATTCTTGCGCAGGAATCATCAGTAATAAAGATGTCACTAAGATAATGGCAGTCCACCCCCTTCTTGGGAGGAGAGCATCTACTACATGCTCCAAGCCTCCCTGCTGGCTTCTAATCCTGATGTGCTGGGCTTGGGCACAAGCCCAGGGTGCCAGCATGCAGAAGTATCCCACCATCACTCAGCACCATGGAGCAGGCACCAATTTTCTCCATTTTAAACTTGCTACCCATAGCAACTCAATTCACATATACTGTATATGCTATGACCAATCTGGTTCATGCTATATTGTCCTCTGATACCCCTGCTGGCTTAGCAGAACAACCTTTGGTACCTAGTCACTGATTTAACTCTAGGTACTCCAAGGAGAACTTACTCAAGATCCTCTTGATGAAATCTAGTATGGGGCGAAAGTCATACGGCTATGTTGCAGCACAGGTCTAACATGCATTACCTCCCCACGTTAAAAAACCTTAAGCCCCATGATGACTTCAAATTGAAACTGAACATTTATCTATCTGAAGAATCCTCCTGTAACCACTACTGTAATAGTACTTTACAACTGTCAACATGCTATTCATACCACACAGTGTATTGTATCATATGTACCTGACTACTGGGAATCACTGTTCTATGAATCTGCACTTCTGTACTGTTTTCTCTTGTATGTAGTTCTCTGTGTTGACACAGGTTCAGGACTGGCCCTGGGTTGCTGAGTGGCTGGCATGGGAAGGAGGACTGAGCATCCACATGATAGCTTACCTCCCTTGGGAGGGGAATTGAATGTCCTCTGGTTTGCCTGCCACCAGGAAGAATCTAAGTGGCACCAGTGTGGGACAGCAAGGGAGGGGATCCCATGTCTTAATGCCGGTGTATCTCTGCAGAGGCGGAGCACTTACAGTGCATCACTACATGCACATGGACCCCCATGGGGATAAAATTGGAGGAAAATCCCTCTGACTGAAACATGGTGATGGTACGGTCTCCTGCAAGCCCCGCACCTACAACTGGGCTCTTCCAGCCATGGTCCTATGAATCCAATGGAAAAGGTAAGTCCCAGAGAAGCCCGGAGATGGGGCAAAGGAAATTGGTAGAGACGGGGGCCTGTTAGAATTGATAGCAGATAAAACACATAGTGGACAAAGAAAAAAGTAAAGGAACATATAAAGCAGGTTTAAAGAAGTTGTATATTTTATGATTTATTTTGTGAATTGATTGTATAGCACCCTGAGCCTCAGGGATAGGGTGCTTTATAAAGAAACATTGCCATGCATTGCCTAGCATTCTAGGTACATTTGGCCAGCTGGGTTGAATTCCGTTTTTTCCAAATTAAAGTCTTGGCAGTCACAATTCTGGGTTCATTATTTTGCCATTTTTCATGGACATTATTTATTGCACACCCTATTGTGTTAGTTTCTCGCTGTGTAGCTGCCATTTCTGTCAGCTTTTTGAGGACAACCACTATAAGGACCCTTAATGCGGGTTTTTCTTTTGCTTGTTTTGGCATTCTTAGCAGCAGTCCCTACTTGACAAAAGACACCTAGCCTGATGCATTTCATGTGCTGCCTAGATGGCTACCTGGTTTACAGGTTTTTATGCTGCCTAGAATGTTACTCCTGCTAAAGATTTCTGTTTGATTGACCAATGCTGGGAATCTGATGACTGAATCTCACTTGGAGAGCTGTTTCCTGTTTATCTTGTAAGTATAAATGTCTGAATTGTTTGCAGACTGCAGTGTGGCTTATTTAGAAGATAAGTACCCATTTTGAGTATATCCCCTTTTGATTTATATATTACCATTTTTCTGTAGCACAAGAAAGTGACTATTTTACCATTATAACTGTCCCAATTGTAAAACATGAATTATAAAAATACTGCACTATATTGTCTTCCATCTTGGAAACAAAACAAAATAAAATAAATTATGCAGTGCTCATGCAGTAGTTTAATTGATAAACAAGCTACTTCTGACAAATCTGGGATAGGATACAAGTTTTTACAACACAGAGACTAGACTGACTCAGACACCCCTTTTTTGCTGTTAACCTTCTGATGAGCCTTTCATACTTTTTTCTTGAGAATGGATTAAATTACGGGAAGCGTTCGTCATTTGACTGCACATTAATCCTCTTAAACACACAGCCCTGCTGTTCTGCTTTAACCTGTAAGACCCATTCAGTGCTAGATCTGAGTTCTTCAACATGCTCCTCTAATGTCTGTGTTGTCTTTGTCTCGCAGTACCATAAATTATGCCACAGTATTTCAACACCTTTGGTCTTGCTGAACAAAAATTTGTGGAAGTGCTTTAGACAGTGCTGAAAAGACTAGCAGTAATTGCTGTGTTAGGTGTATGCAGCATGAAAAAATCCAGGGGAATCATATTAACTGAATTCCCCTCTACAAGCAACGGACACTGTGACTGTCAGATATGTCACAAATGTCTGGAAAATACATTACATTTTTTAGTAAGCATAGTAAATACATAACCTAAGGCAATCCATATTTGTTAGTACAAAGAGCAAGACATCAGTGTGCCCATATACTGTAATATCTGCCATTAGTAAATGCCATGGATAAATACAGCAATCTCATTGGCTATTGGTGTGAGGATATTTTTCATTATTACCCACATGGAATTAGAATCATCTTATTTCAGTTTTTCTTTGAATTCCTGCTCCTGGGTGTTCTGTCATTGGGCAATATACATACTTCTTCAGTGTATTAAAAGGTGCTTGGCTTTACCTCACACCTAGCAACAAATCTGAATACTACACACCCTGTCATGCATTATTGCTTATTTATAAAACTTTTCTCAGCAAGAATCCCACTTTCTGATTGGCTAGAATCAACGTGATTACCACACATTAACCCCATGAGTCATGCATGGATCTTGCATTCAAGAGAGCAGCCATACGCACAGTACATTTTTCCTGGTAAGTTTTTAATTTTAAGAAACACCTAAACACAGATTTAAACAAAGTTTGATACTGTTGGAAAGAGAAGTGTTGCCTCTAGGCCTGAGATGACTACAGGACAGCATTAAGGGACTGTATGACTAGAATTAGGCAAGCCAATGAGGGGTTAAAAATCCTGGAGAGCAGCAGGATCTGCAGACAAGAGAAAAGCCTTCTTCCTGTGCGTAAGTGAAAGAACAGTAGAGGAGGGGACTAAACTCTTGAAAACCGGGGAACCAGTGGAGGAACCTGTGATGGAAACGGGGCGATGGCTGCGATGCTGAAGGAGTACTTAGTACTGATGTTCACTGATGACTCCCTTGAGGATTCAGATGAACATCAGGTGGTCCTGAATGAGCTGGGCAATTGGTTGGATTGTAATTATCCCTCCTTATTATTATGTTATGACGTAACCCACTCCTCCAAAAAAGAAATCCACTAATTTGCCTTTCTGCATTTTCTAGTAGTTCTGAAGCACTCTGGAGGTCAGTTATCTTTTTGTACTCACTCCACTCACAGTGAGTGGCAGGAGGCAATTGTCACTCAGTGTAATTACCTGGCGGTAACCTACCCCTTGTAGTGCCTAACACAACTTGTGCCACCACCCCATTTTATGAGTGGTAAGGCACTACATGCATAAACCTATTATTAGCCTGAAGATGTACAAGGGTATGTAGGCATAGTAATGATAAAGCCCCTGCATGGGCTAAGGGTGAATACCATTTCAGTGTATCCTGTTTTATATGTATTGCCTTGAGAACCAACAAAGAGAGTGAGTTTAAAATAAACTTTTATTAAAATTCTAAACTTTGTGAAACTCAAATGTAAAACCCCATGGGCCCAATTTTCAAGCGGGCAAGAATGCTACAAACCCCAGGTGCACCGAAGATATGGTGCACCAAGCTTGTGGCATTCTCCTGCCCGGCGAGCAGGATTTTCTATCCTGTGTGCCAACTGCCACAAGTTAGACCAACTTTTTGTGATCTAGCTTGCAACGATCTCGGGGGCATTTTTTTACGGAGCTTGCACCAGATATTTGGCACAAGCTGCAGTGAAACATGGAAACTGTTGCAACTGCACCCGAGATTATCAAATCAGACACAGTTGCAGCAAAGGGGTTCGGCGCACCACCAGAACCTAAGTGTCATGGTGCAGGGCTCGACCGAAGCCCTGCGCCACATTTTGGAAATCCTGTACCGTAAATATAGGACACAGTGTCTATACTGTATTAGCACATTGGTCTGCTACTACTATATACCCGAAACTCTACTCTAAAATGTCAAATAACTACCCTGTATATTTGTTGACATATCATAATACGCACACGTGCGCATGCATGCGTGCACACATAAGCATCAACTTGTGAGGCTTATTGCACGTTTGGAATCATTACATGTCTGCAAAAATTGTGTTTGCAAAATACAATACATGCATTTGTACCCATCTTATTTAAACAGAAGTACTGTAACTGACACTAAGTGTATATACGCAGACCTAATCATAATCAGAAGATGTACAAAGTTGCTGATTCGTAGCCAATCAGTGTAGCTGCACTACAGAATTCACTTGCTATTAAAACATATTAAAAAACGCATGCTTCAAAAAAATGGAGAGTATATTATTTAACTAGCATTACAAAGCACAGCAGTGTGAATTATTACACAACAACTTTACTGTTCAGTTTTAAAGGAGCTATCTGATTTTATTGAAGTTTATGGTTTACCAATGAAATGCAGTACACTCAGAATATGAGGGTGGGTCAAAATGTTCGTGCCACAGCCTGTATATTTATTTTGCAGAATGGTGACGCTCCGTGATGATATACATTTGTCCGAGTTCTGGTAACTTTATGATGACAGTTGAAAAGGCTCTGAGGACAAACTGCATACTTGGGAAGAAGTCTGATGACCCATTTTGGCCAATATCTTCTGCCCCCCACGCCAGCACTTGAGGGGGCTGGGGCATCTGACTTTGGTCATGAGGGTCATGGGTTAGTAGTCTCTCCCAAGACATTTCCGAGTCCTGCTCATTAGCGTGGCTGCTGTGGTTGAGACCAATCTGTTTCATGCACTGTTTTCTTGAAGAAGCTAGGGTAGAACGTTTGCTCCACATACTTGATTTTTGAATGATGGAGACAGCCAATAGTCAGTGGAGCCTAATGTGGGGACAATGATTGAGAGGGTAACTGTTCCTAGCATCTGACAGCTTGGATACAGAGGGTTGTGACAGGGAGATCCTGCCACTCTTGAGGACCAACCTTTTCTTAAATCTGTTGCAACAGTTCTTCTATTTCTTGGCCAAAACTATCCTTTGCAATCTCTAGTCCATAAGGTTGGCCACCTATGGGCACCCTCCCCTTTCCTGACTATGTTATAGTGTCCTCTTTAATTTTCTTTTTCCCTCTCAGGTCCTCGTACAGGGAGATTATTGTGGGGACCTCTGAGCTGATGTAAAACAACAGGCTGTGTTCCTCGTTGTTGAATTTATTATGCAATAACACTATGTCGTAAAATACCTTGATGTATATGCCTTACGTGTATGAAACCTGTGAATGAAGATACCACTGCACTGGGTGTTTTTTTATAAAGGTAAAAAGTTATTAGGGGACTGTATTAGAAAATTAAGTTAGTTGTGCTATTTAAAATGCATGTAAATTACAGATTGTTTGAGAGGCCCTTTGGCACCATGCATTTTTGCTTTAAGCTGAACAAGCCTAAAATGTCATGGTGATTTGCATATATATCCCATTACATTATGGAGGTATGTGTGATGTTGTGTTTCCTTGAAACTTGACTTTATTGCCAGTATCCTTTGGGGTAACCCTTGCTTCAATGTTCTGCACTGGGGCTCTTTGTCTTTAGCTTGTTTTTGAGTTTTCCTTTATTGAGCTCCCCATCACCCAAACACACAAGACAAACATAGGGAACAACATAATGTTCACTAAAGAGATGGATCTGTAAATGCTGACTAAGTGCACAGGAAGGACATGCATAGTCTATTGCTGCAAAGTGATGTATTGAAGAAGGTATATGCCATTGCGTAAGGTTATCCTGTGTGTTTGAAATAAACATCACACAGAGATTGTGTATTCAGCCTGAAGTTCTGTATCTGGTCTAGCTGTTATCCCACAACTCCTCCACAAGGGTCAGGTGGACAGGGCTCTTGTTTTTTGGGGGCAGTTCAATATTCTTTTTATTTGTTTGAAGATGTTTTACAGGATGACTTACAAGGCCTACAAGCTTGTTTACAACAGGGACCTGCACAACCTGACCAACATTTACAGAAACAGTAATGAATGACTAGCATTAGTACAGTACATACTGCACAGTAATATAGTTATTTATGATATTTCATGCTTCCCCATTTTGGTATATATAGGGGAAATTTTTCAAAAGTGCTTCTGATGCTCTTGCTCACTTGTGGTGCAACTGTAGTACAATTGTACTAATTGTGACAAAAAATGAAACCACATAAAATGGGGTCTTACTTTCAGGCACAATTGCTGTGTTTGCACACAGAAAATGACATGTTTTAAAAACTGATACATGTGTCAGTTCTTTGCTAAAAAACAGGTAAACTGTTGCAAATGCATCAAAATATTTGACAAAAAAAGCAATCAAACATCTTAACACATTTATATTGATGCAGGTGCAGTTGGAGGATCCAAAATCAGCAACTGCCCCAGCACCAAAACTTTTGAAACTCTAGCCCACGGTATCTGTTTTCAAGTGTTTTGTGCTCATTCTTGTAAAGGTATACTTGCTGGGAGCTGTCCTAAGTGCTGTTTACATGGCTGCTTTTTCAATGGAGCAGCCCAAGCATTCTGGCTGTTCTAGTGCACAAGCGTCTGCATTGACACTTAACTGAATCATGGTAAGTCACTCCACGCTTCTGTCAGTGTAACATTGCAATCCTGGGGATACTGGTCAGCACGAGTGGTATATGCAGTCATGTGGACAGGCTGCACACAGCAGCTTGGATCAGCACTGAGAGGGACAGTGCGGACACAGGATTCGCTAGTCTCCAGCGGTCAGCACAGGTTTAAGTGCTGTAGAAACTGCAGTGCATCTGCCCTGTAAACACAGCCCCAATGTCCACAGGAAATGAATGGCAGATTATAGAACACACATACAGAAATTACACTTCTACTTCCACAGAGGTGGCTAAGGGCAATTACTGGTGCCAACATGAAAAATAAGGATTGTTATTTACAGTACATGTGGCACACAGTCCAGATACATAAAAACACTGCAACTATGCTGAGGACAGTCTTTGTTTTAAATTGGCAGGCACAGATGTAACAGTTCCCCCTTCACCAACACGTTGAATGCTTTTGTGCCAACATGCTTCCTCAAGACCTGACATAAGCTATGATCGGCCATGCTTAAAAAACGCACTCTAACCAATCTTAAACATGTATTGGAAAAGCTATTAGAACAATAAATAACTCATACCACACAAGGGAAAAAAGGGGGAAGGGAAGTGGAAAACAAGGTACACTGTAGTGGTGGTGGTGGTGGGGGGGGGGTCATGAAATACATGACATGCGCTGTGCAAAAACACAGAGCAATTATCAGTAGCATCACCGATAATCCAGCCAGAGGCATATAGTATGTTTGTCAATAGTAAAAAGCATGTACTTCTGCATTTCCATAATGTGGCACCTAGTTCCCAGCATAAGCATGGTGGCTTCTGTCTCCTTGTGAACTGTATAATAGATGATAAATAGACTCACAGCAATAAGTATGTTTGACAGAGAAGGTAACACAATTTTCATTGCTTTGCTGCTTTAAGCAATGCATGGATCACCATCTAGGATACTTCTATTTTCTTGGGAATGGACTGCTGCTAGGAGGTGAAACTTTCTGCTACGTAATCTAGGGCTAATCCATTTGATAAGTTTACAGTATAATTGCTAGGTGTATGTTCTGACTTATGTTTTAGTGACTGACTACTCTATTGCATAAACATATTTATATTTTATACAATGCCAGAGGGCAGATAAGTTACAAGACAAATGTTTATCTTGGTGTTGTCACAGTCACTATCTTGAGGGCTTGCACCAAACATAATGGAATATTAAATAACTAGTGCACTGCATGAAATGAAATTAATATTAACTTTTAAAAGTCATGAACTATCATGTTTTATATGTGCAGTATTTTTATTTTACCCATTTGCTATTTACAGTAAAAGATTTTCTACCTGCCAGTACTTGGTGTGATATATGGAACGGTACTCTATGGAGGATAACGTAGATAGTTCTATGTCTCCTTATTCATCACTTACCATATTACCTCACTGTCTGTGACATTACAATTGACCAAGAAAAAACAATCACCTGCTGCAAAATTGGTCACCTGTGATGTCACAATAGGTGAGGTACACTGCTGATGAGGTATTAAGAGGACTAGAACTAGACAGGCCAGTCTCCAAGGAAGGTACTGGAGCCTGATTTTCAGTCATTTCAGGGACTAAGTCCCACTCCACAGCCACTGCTGTATGACAAAATCGCTGCATCTGTGGCGATTCCTATTTTCAGCTCATGCTCCATACGGACGGTGGTCACAGCTGTGGGAGATGTTACACCTGGTCCCACCAGGCTCAACATTTGTGTGCAGCTGTGCCAAAAACACAGCCGCAAGCTACCGTAAATTGTGCTGCCAGTTGTAAACCAGCTCCAGCTTTGAAAATACAGAACGTGCGAGAAAAACTGCAGCTCCGCAAGTGAAGCCCCACTTGCCGCAGTTTTTCCCCCCAACACCTGGTCCATTTTCAGGGGGTCTGAAAAATCTGTCTCCTGCTCTTTACATCACACCTAATATTATCAGGTAGAAAACCTTCAAATGAGCAAATGAAACAAGAAATGCACTTGAGAAATAAAAACTAACAACTGGCTACTTTTCAAAATGCATTTTTGCCTGCTATTTTTGGTGCTGCTAGCAATTTGACTATTGAAAGAACAGCTTTTTCATTGATGACATCACAAACACCCAATGTGCATCATTGTTAAATCAGCTGAACTCTAACAAACAGTTACATCTTCAGGTATTTGCTCATGTGAAAGTCAGACTTTGTGAGATGATATTGTATACACAATATATGTAATGGTTTGCCCAATAATAATCACATTCATCACTACTACCGAGAATAAGGTCCTCATATTGCACTCAAGGTTTTACTACTCATGTGTTATGGCTCTTATTCTTACATCTACAGATAACTCATTATTGCACTGCAACCCCGCCGCATATCTGCGACATCTCTGGGAATTCTTACTTCACCACAAAGTATGATTCCTCTAGATCTGTTGTGCAAAACCTGTAGTCTGTCCAGGGGTCCCTGGTTTTCCTCATGGCCACCTGATTAGATCTGCTTATTCAAAATATGATAAAATTACATCACTGTAGACAATAAATTGTATTTTGGGGAACAGCAATGCCTAATTCACCTAAAGAAAGATAACTGTACAGCTATTTTAAAAATATGTTCAGATAAATGTGATTTAAATGTAAAAGATTAATCAAGGTTAACTTCAGAATGCTTTCTTGTGTTTACTGATTCCGGAAGAACCACATTAATTTGTATCTTAAATGTTTCATTTCTGCACAGATGTTGGTTATACCCAATAAACAGGGTTTTACATTTTCAGCATTTACAGTTAATGATTTATAAGCAGTCATCTGGGGACATTTGTCATGTCATTACTTAGGCTATGCCGAGGTACCCACCTCTCAAATATGTATTCCATATCAAGTATGTCTGACACTGTAAGATATAGTATGCCTTTGGAAATACTCAGGACGCGTATTTACTCACTCAGTGTGATTCTGCTGTTGTCTGTCATCATATTTTTCACAGAGCTTATATTTATGACTTGCCTGAACAAATAGGTTATCCATTAAGTCCTCCTTTTTTTAATCGTCAGTACACCATTAACAAACTGTTGAATCTGAAGGGGATACATCCTCACATAGAAACATAGAACATACCTGGTAACTGCTTCTCGACTTCAGCTGCATTGTTTCTTCTATAAATGCATGGGGTTAGATTGTTAAAACAATTGCATGTCCCATTCTGTTGCTCCAGCACATATGACATCTTGTTTTGTTTTTTTTACATAAAACTGTTTGTCTGAATTGCCTACGGTCATCGCCAGCCTCAACAAGAGTTACAAATGATGACTATGTCCCTTGAAATTTCAGGCATGCCGTTTTCTGCCAAGGTTTTTTTTTTTTAATTTCTGGAGCAACTAAGTTGCATGTGCAAATATTTTCAGAATCTGTCCTATAGATAATGATTCCTTGCTCTTACCAAGAAAAAGGGAAACTGCATTATCAGCTGGCCATAGGGACGGGGGAGGGACGGGGACGACTTCAGCTGTAGCATCAGTAGGCCAGGGTTCTCTGCATGGCACAGGCCACGAGACTGGTGCTACACCATGAACAGAGACTGTGCCTGTCACATTCCACTATGTTAGTGGATGCAAACTGGAATATGCTATTAGCATAATGATGCAGAGCGACAGTGTCGTGGGTTGGGGGACTACACTCGCTGCTCACAGTTCACCAGCTTTTTGTATAATCAAAAAATCTGGTGGTGTTAAGGAAAGGTTGTGTGTACTCCAATTTTGTGCCCTTGAATCTACTACCCAATACTGAAAGTCACTCGCCCAGCTTACAATAGACTGACACCACTTGGCCGACAATCACTTGTCTGGCTATAGAAATTTGCCCACCACGGAAGTGATTTTATGTTTTGGGGGGGTGTTTGCCCCCACATGCCCCATATTTAAATATAATCATCTCTGCCATGGGCAAATTTCTAATGTCGGGCACGTGATTGTCAGCCAAATGGTGTTGGCTATTGTAAGTCAGGCAAATGACTGTCGGTCTTCCATAGGACTCCCTGAGACCACCACACTTTGCAATTTTGTGTCAGTCCCAGGTGACCATTTCATAATTGTATGATTCCAGTAAATATTATACATGATTGTGCGACCATAAAGACACTGAGACTGAGACTGGGTAGCCCAGTATTTAAAGAACCGTGAATCAGGAGATCCAGGTTCAAATCCCACAACACAGAATTGTAGACAAAGATGGCAGAAAAAGAATTCATGGTTCATCCAGTCTGCCCTACTCTACCTATGGTATATTACAAGCAGCCTAGTGGTCACTCACATCCCTGTCCCTCCCTTGTGCTATCCTCCTCACCCACCTTTACAATCGTCATATGCCTGTCCCACCTCTACTTAAATCCCGTTACTGTGTTGGTACAGACCACTTCCCATGGTAACCTGTTCCACTTCTGTTACCCTGTCTGTAAAGAAATACTTCTGGACATCCTTTCTGACCGTCTGTACCACTAGCTCCATAGACTTCCCCCTTGTGCCCGTGTTCACATTCATTACGAACAAATTCCTGCTGTCCAACCTGTTCATCCCATGTAGAAACTTCCCTCCAGTATGTACATGTTCAAATTCTTCAGCCATTTCTTTATAGGGCTTTCCATGCTGACCCTGAATTATCTTAGTGGTCCTGTTCCACACCACCTGTACCACTATTACCACTTACTGTTTGGCACTGGGCAAATCATTTTGCTCCATTCCACCCCCCCTGGTAAAATGGGTAACACAAGGAACCTGGGTTGCCCTAATGGCCTAATGGTAATGCATGGACATACCCCAGCACTCACACGGTGCTTAGCTCCTCCCTATTAGCCCTGCCCCCCAGCAGAGCCCTGCCTAGAGGTTCAGGGAAGACTCTGCAATCTGGTGGCCCATGGAGAAGACCTGGAAGCTAGGAGTCACAGATGAAAATGACCAGATTTCTCCAGATGGCCCTGCCCCTTTTTTGTACATTCCTCCCACCCACCCACTCTCCCACCCTGCCTAGTGTCACAATCCCTTCCCACATACAGCCCCCAGTAGCCAACCACATGTCATCGGCTAGCAATCTCCCACTGAAACACTAGAGGTCAACACTGCAGCAGAGGCTCCCAGTTGCCGCCACTGAGGAGAGCAACCTGTAAACTGTTTAATCCTTTTCTGCTTACCCACTGTGATTTTTCTGGCTTCAAGTCATGAATCCAGCATTTACTCAGTGACTATGCAACTGAGCCAGCTGTTGGGATTAGTTTTAAAATAACAGTTTAATAAAATGCCTTGTCATGTTTTATAAGAGTGGAAACACACTTAGCAAGGTGTGTTACATTTAGAAAAGCCCTGTTTACACTGGCCATTTCTGCACTGGTGTAGATAGTTTGGAGAGCCACACTGATATACATTTGCATGTGTAAACTGTGCAGGCATCAAACAGGTGTGGTTTTTCTGAACCTCTCCCAGACAGAGGAGCTTAACTGGTATAGGTGGTTTCAAGTGCTGTGTAAACAGTGGCCACTTTTCACCTCACTGCCCGAGAGTAATTTAGCATCACTAACATAAAGGACTTCTTGTAGGATGGGTCCCACAATGCAGTTCTCAAGATACCAGTGTGACACCAGTGTGAAAGCAGATGTCCTTAAAGGCACGTTTACATTGCTGATGCAATGTCTCCAATCCCAAGTGCTGCTCTTTCTAACACCACCACGAGACAATCCTGCAGAGTGTTTACACAGCCTCTCTCAGCACTGTTGCAAGTTGCACTGGAGAGGGGCCATCAGTCTCAAGGCAGTCAGCAACTCAGGGATGTCAACACACGCTGTGCATTGGAACAAGCTGCACAACCTGTTCACATTGCTGCTTAAGCTGCTTGCTCCAGAACTTATCTCTACTCCTGTGCTGGCTTGGGGAGAGGATCAGCAGACAAACTGCCATGCTATGGTAAATGTCCACACAGCCCCTTTCATACCACTGCAACCCACATGCATGGGTTGCAGTGGTGCCAAGGTGGCAGTGTAAACAGGCATTAAGTGACATACACTACAGTGGAATCTGCTTCAATGCACTCCCATTCTGCAGCAAGAAAATGTGCATTTAAGCAGAATGTGCATTTATCAGAACTTCTATGTTTACAATGCAACATAAAGAAAATAACTGAGACCCAGCACTAATGGCATTCCACATTCATGTATGATATCGATATACTTAAAATGTTAAAAATGTTAAAATGTTCTGCTGTGCAGCATTGGCAACTAACTTAATGAAGCACAATGCTATTAAAAAAGATCAAAGCCGATTGATCATCTCTCTTCATTATCTATATTGCTTGTGAACTAGAAAAAGGAAATGATCTTAGTCTGTTTGCAACTTTTCAGTGCCAGCTGAGTGCTATAGGGTGTTAAATATTGCTACACAACTGCTTAGAATCACCTGTGCACTTAAAAGTTGCTAACTAGCTAGGGAGAGATGTGTTGGTGAACTGTGAAACTGTGCATTTAGCCAAAATGTGCACTTATCCAGTGTGCACTTAACAGATGCTTTGTGTACTATGTGAATAGTAAAAAAAAATTGGGAAACTGGAAAAGTGTGCACTTATCAGGAATGTGCACTTATCCAATGTGCACTTAAGTGGAATCCACCATATCAGCTCATAATTGACGAGGTGCAGACTGAAACTGGTGTGAGCCACACTGGTAACAGCATGGTCGGTGTAAATGGTGCTATAGACACTCCCAGCCTCTTACCTTGCCCAGAAAATGCATGGTTATGGGGGGGGGGGGTGGACATGAGGCCTAATTAGTTACATGGAGTGTGGCTCTGATTTTGTTAAACACCTCGCTGTTGCAGGACAGGCCAGAGAAATATGTGTTTGTGGGGGTGGGTGGGGGCAATTCCCTTGAACCCCCATCCTGTAGCTGCAGGTCTGAACCCCCCACCCATAAATAGCCCTCAGCTTTGTCCCATGCTGTTTGTCCTACGGGGTGTGAGGTATTATCCCCCCAAGTTAGCGTCTGTTTCTTCTGTCTCCCAACCATGTTCACACTATCACCTACTGGATCCAAACAAATACAATGACACCCCACTGCAGAACTTGTATGGCAGATTTTTTGTTTTACTTATTTTTTCTCCCGGTTGGCTGGTCCTCCATCCACTGGTCCCTCCAGCCCCATCACCCTGGCATCCACTGGGACTCACCTCACACTTGCTCCTCCGAGGAGCACAACTGAATGGGTGCAAAGTCTGCAGGGGACCACTGCCATTCTGCCAGTCCGACACCATTTTCTCCCTGTTTTTTCTACCCGAGTGTGGCATGGCAGCGTGCAATGACACCAGTGGCCGAGCTGCGCACGCTTCCACGTGCAGCATGCCGGGCGTCAGCTTTGCATCTGCCCCCTCTGTCTGCAGGTCCATTGTGCTAGCTCCCAGCTGCTGCTAGGGCCAGGCAAGCAGCAGACTCCGTCCCTACCCTTCCCCAGGAGAGGAGAGCTGTCTTCCGGACACTCAATCCTCTCCCTCCCCAGCCGACCCCCAGCAACACGGTCACCGGTGTGGCAGGAGGTAAGGCAGTGATGCCTCAGCCCTCCATGCACTGGGCCAGCCTTGAATGGCAGATTTTATTCAGTAAGGAATTAAAACAGTATGTATGAAGAAAATACATATCCTAGAAATGAGTACAATGCTTCAAGCTGAAAAAGCAGCCCTTCTTCTTCTGAAAAAGAGCTGTCTTCTCAGCTTGAAATGCTGCACTCATTTCTAGTATATTTATTTTCTTTTGCCATACTGTTTTGATACAAAGAAGAATAAAATCTACCATAGTAATCCACCCCTCACCATGCATTATCACTTGAATATTGCACCTGATGAGACATGCCAATAAACTAAAGAGCATTACTGAACCCCATAAACAGATGCATGCTAAACTTAAATGACTCTGTTCTAAAGGTAGCTATTAAAATATGTATACCGTTATCTGGGTGATGCAATTAGAGTGCCACAATTAGAGTGACGGGAAATAGTCGTGAGTGACAGAGGCATACAAGATTTCAGAGCGCCCTGCACTCACAACCGTTTTTGCCACCGACACTGTTCTCCTCTGGACCACTCATGCCCGGACCTGGAGGAGTTATATTTAGTGTCGGGGGGGGTGCGGGGGGTGATACTCCCTGCAAAAAACAACTGTTCTCCCCTGCTTTCCCTTGTCGCCCTACCTGGGTTGCGGCAGAATGTGTGGGTGCGGTAATTGTGAGCAACATGTTTCTGGCGCCCTAATTTACGGTGACCAGATTCATGTCACTGCCACATGGGTGAACCTTAAAATATGTTCTGAAAATTAAGTTAAACTGCAATTGTTTTTTAAGTGTTCAGCACACTCTAAACTTTCTTAAAATTCAACCACTGAAGTTCAGCTACTAAAACAGCACCTAGAGGTAGCTCTCTAGGTAGTATAGACACACAGTTTTAGTCTACCTCCTGTTGCTTCAGAAATCTTCAAGTAAAACCATATGTAAAATGAGGAAAAGTCCTTTATTTCACAGGGTAAATGAAGATGGAGAAAATATGAACCTGTCACTTGAGCATTTGTGCTATAAAAACAAACTAATATTTATCTTTGAGGTTAGAATAAAAATACACGTCAACCAAGAACATACTTTATATACTAATATAATAACAATAACAACAATGATACTAGTAAAAACAGTAAGAAATGTATGGCATATAAAACTAGTGGTGATAAAGCTATGAAAATAATTTTTTATCTCATACCCAATCTCCAAGATAAATGTTATCTTTGCTGTTGGGTAGGTAACAATCAATATCTTTAGGACTGGGTTCATCACAATGGAATACTGAACCAATCAAAGAACATCATTCACAATGCTGGTAACATCACAATAGTCCAGAGCAGCACTGCAATCAGCAGTTTAATCAAACAGAATCAGTTAAATGTTCAAACAGCAAATTAAGAAGTTATAACTAGTACAATGATATTGTAAATATGGAATACATGATGGGTTGCAGGTGGAGTAACACACTTATCTCTACTAGAAAGTTGTAAGGCCCATAACTCACCAGTGGCAAAGTCACAAGTTAGTATCGAAGGTCCTTCCACTCAGGTATGGAGATAAATGTGTTATTACACTGCAACCCATTATGTATTTGATGAATACAACACTATTGTAATGTTTTTTATTGATGTTTTACTTTGTTTTATTTTAAAATTGCCTTTCTTTCCATTGTAAACTCTATCTGGCCAATTGTTCTCTGAGTTCTAGGTCTAGATTCTAAGTGAAAATAAATGTTTATCAAAATAACTTCCTCTGCCCGTTCCAGTCTGGTTTTAGGAAGAAACACTGTACTGCCTCCTCCCTACTGCATGTAACTGATGCCATCCTCAGCGGGATAGATCAGGGACATATTGCCACAGCCATATTCATCAAGCTGGCCAAGGCTTTTGATTTGGTGTCCAACCGGCTCCTCCTAAACAAGCTGAGCTCTGCTGGCCTTTCAGTTCCTGTTGTGGATTTGTTTCGTTCATACCTCATGGACCATCAACAAACTGTTCAGGTTGGTGGTGTCCAGTACCCCCATCCTTGCAGGGGTCCCTCAGGGCTACACCATGGGTCTGATCCTCTTCTCCATTTTCCTAAATGACCTCCCCATAGCTTGTGTCTCTATGCATATCCATATGTATGTAGATGACATGGTCATCTATGCCTCTGGCCCATCTGTTTCCTCAGTGGAAGTAATGCTCCAAACAGACTTCCACAACATGCTACACTGGTTCCATGCCAGCCAGCAGAGAGTCAACACTATGAAAACTGTGTCTATAACCTTTGGCACCAGCCAGACATTGGCCAGATTCTCACATCCTGTGTTTTCTCGGCACTGGATGGTACTCCCCTGGAAGTTGTTCCTGCCTTCAGGTACCTTGGCATGTGGCCGGATAATAAGCTCAACTTCTCTACCCACATCAATGCCATTCAAGCCAAGCTTTTCCCCAGATGTGGTGCCTTGTATTGCAACAAGGACTGCCTCTTCCGCCAAGTACAACAGCAGCTGGTTACCAAAATGGTTCTCCTAGTCTTCAGCTATGCAGATGTGGTCTATGGCACTGCCCCCTCCTCTTCCCTTGCCAGACTGGACACTCAGGAGAATAGCCAGGATTTCAAAAACTGAAGCCACAAACGTAGATACATGCTGTTTGGGGCACATTTGTATCCATGGCCAGTCGAGCTAAGGCATATTTGTTCAAAATGTTTAAATCCAAATGAAGGCCTGGGCCTATGGGCTATGACCTGGCTACTCCCCTGATACTCTAATGCTTTCTATTGCTTCACTACTAGCTCTCCATCCTGCACTCATCACTTCTCCCTCTACTCCTCCCTCTCAATCCCCCCCTCTACCTTCATGTTGCCAGTCACATTCTGCCTCCTTCATAGCCAAATACTGGTTTGGGTACCTTCCCTCCTACCTTTCTTCACTTCTCTCCCCTGTCCTATCCTCTTCATACTCACTGCACTCCAGGGATTCTTGAATCTTCTCTATTCCACAACCTCACTCCACTTACGGACAAGCTACTTTCTCCTACCACCTCCCGTCCCCTTGAAATCTGCTACCTTCCTCCCTCTGACTCTCCACTTCACTCCCTGCCTTTGGAGGCCTGAAAAATCTTACTACTGTGCCCTCCTGTACCTGTCACTCCCCCTCCTGACTCTTCCTAACCTGCTTCTCCTACCTCTACTTACCTCCCCAACAAGACCTCCCTAAATGTGGGCAGTTTCCACTTAGCACTGCGTACTTGTACCCTTGCACATATTGTACCATATTTTTCTATTGTGAGCATAACTGCTTCATCACAGCTGATATTCTTGGATGTGACTTGTTTTTGTATTTTGCACTTATTGTATGCTCTGATATACTGTTACTTTGTGTCTACTGCACTTCCCCTTCCCCTGGGTCGCACCTGGAAACGAGCCTCAGCTCAGTGTGCCTTTCCTGGTTGCCAATTTTAAAATAAATAAACAAATATGCCACAGGCTGACTAAAAATACCACAATTATTTTTATCTGTAGGGTTTTTTGACCTCTGTGATGTCACAAGTGGCAGAGCCACGAGTGAAGTATGTAGAGGTCAAACCCTGCAGATAAAAATAAATGTTATATTTTCAGTCAGACCATGGCATACTGTATGTCATTTATACCATGATAGTGCTTCTCTACCAAGGTAGATCACAGTGCTCAAGGCCTAGTATTTTACTGAAACAATTACTTTTAAAACATAAATTCTGGACTCTTTCCCTTTTACAATGGATAAATCCACTGTTGTCATGCACATTTATTTATTTATTTATTTCAAAAGTTTCACCAGAAGAGACATACTGAGCTGTAAGCAACTTGTTTCCAGAAACATCCCTGGGGGAGAGGGGGGAGAGGGAGAAATACATATCCGTATAGCATAAAAATATTTACAGAGAATGTACACTCATACTTATACAATATATTATAAATTAACAACGAATAACATACATTGAATGTAGAAAAGCATATACATAGGGATTATTTTACAGAAAATGCAGCGTCAGCAGTAAGTAACATTTGTCTACAAGAACAGGGGATGAGCCAGGTTAGTGCGAGTGGCTACGGGTAGTCTAGCAATGAGTGAAGAGTAGAGAGGGGAAGAAAAAGAATGTAGATCATAAGAAGGAGACAAGGGAGATCCAGAATTAGGGTGGGGAGGTAGAAGAATGGGGGAGGAGGAGGTGGAGGGGAGATATGTAGTATGAAAGTCAGGGGGTGGGGAGAGAAGGGGATAGAGAGCCAGGAAGAGGAAGGTATGGGGGCAGTAACGGGGGGGGGGAGTCGGGGCAGTTACAGGAGGAGGTGGAGTAATCATGTATAAGACTGGAGAAGGAGCGGATGGAGGTAGCAGAATGAATAGGGCCAGGGAGGGAGTTCCAGAGTTTGGGAAGGCAGAAAGAGAAAGCAGCTTGCCCAGCCAAGGTCTGCCTGGATGGGAGAGTTAGGGAGCGGAGGTTAGAGCTATGGAGAGAGTAGAAGGGGTTTGAAGGGGATGAGAGATGGTAAGGTAAGGTAACATTTATTTATATAAGGCACCCTTCCTGAGCTCAGGGCGCCTTTACAAAAATTTTCAACATAACAATAAATTTAAAATCCATAATAATTAAAACACACTTAAACATCACAGACATTAAGTTTCCAGGAATGCTTGTTTAAATAGAAAGCTTTTCAGGCCTTTTTTAAACCCTTCTACAGTCAGACTATCTCATATCTGATGAGGTAGAGAATTCCACAGGGTAGGTGCCATAAAGGCAAAAGTTCTTCCTCCAGATGTTTTCAGGGTTACCCTGGGAATCTCTGGCAACCCCTCATCAGAGGATTGGGGGGGGGCAGTAAGAAAACAAGAGTTCTTTCAGGTAGTGGGGTCCCAACCCGTGTAGGGCCTAATAGGTCAGCAACGTGACCTTGAAGGTGATCCGCCACTGTACAGGCAGCCAGTGCAGTTCACTCAGCACAGGTGTTATATGACTGGATCTAGGGCTTCCAGTCAACAACCTGGCTGCTGCGTTCTGCACTAACTGCAAGTGGCCAATATCCACCCCCAGTAGCTCTAGATAAAGGGCATTGCAGTAATCAAGATGACTGGTAACTAAGGCGTGGACCAGGGTAGGAAGATCTCCAAGTGGGACCAGGTACTTCACCCGGGCTATATTCCTTAGATGGAAAAAGGAAGATTTGACTATAGCCGACACCTGTGCCCTCAGGGTCAGGCCCTCATCAAACATAACACCAAGGTTACGCACCTGGGCAGAGGCCATACGCGGGGTCCCCCCAAGAAATAAACCTGAGGGTTTCCCCACCCATGAACCTAACATCCTCACCCCTGGGTCCACCACCAATACCTTTATTTTACTTGAGTTCAGCCTAAGCCAGCTGGTACTCATCCAGTTCTGTATCTCCAGCAGGCAGTTGTTAAACACTGGGATTGAATCAGACTCCTGCCCGGGCACAAAAGACATATAGAGCTGAGTGTTATCAGCATAGCAATGAAAACTCAGCCCATACCATCTTATAATGTCCCCCAATGGGAGCATATACACTGCAAATAACATGGAGGACAACACCGAACCCCATGGCACCCCACAGAGCAGGCAGTGAGGGGCCGAGGAATAAATCCCTGACACCACTCTCTGAGTCCTGCCCTCAAGGAAAGATCGAAACCAACTGTGGACCACCTCTCTTAGTCCACAGAAGAACCACAGGTGCTCGAGCATCACTCCATGATCTATGGTGTCAAATGCTGCTGAGAGATCAAGGAGAACCAAGATGGACTGAGTTCTCCACTCTCTCGCCATCAGGAGATCATTTAGTACCCGTACCAGGGCTGTCTCAGTGCTATGCCATTTCCTGAAGCCAGACTGGAGAGGGTTATAGATACTGTGACTGATTAAGTGATCCTCCAGTTACAAAGCGACCACCTTCTTGATAACCTTCCTTAAAAAGGGAAGGTTTGAGACTGGTCTGTAGTTTGCTGGGCAGTCAGGATCAAGGGAGTTTTTTTTCAGAAGGTGTGAACTACTGCCTCCTTTAAGGGATCTGGAAAGATCCCTCTCTCCAATGAAGCTACCACTATTCCAGTCAGGATTGGGCCAATGACCTCTACACACCCCACTAGTAGGTGAGTAGGGCCCGGATCCAGACTACAGTAGTAGGTCACAAAGTCTGGACAATCCTCACTATATCCATGACTGCTGGTCGGCTAAAGGTGAACCAAGTCAACTGGGCATTAGTACCACTTGGTTGATCCATGCAAGGCCCAATGGGAAGGCACTGGCTGATCTCATCCCTGATGGTGGACACCTTATGAGCAAAGAACAGTGCAAACTCCTCACACTGTAACTGTGACAATGCTCGACTGGCATGAAGACGGGCTGGATTGCACAGTCTGTCCACAGTCCGGAAGAGCTGGGCCAGTCTATTCCTCACTGTAGCAATTTCCCAGGACAGGAACTCTGCCTTCTTATGGGAAATTGCTAATTGGTAGATCTTATAATGATCCAACAATCTAAGTTTGTCCACCTCCAGGCAAGTTTTCCACCAGCGTCTCTCCAATCTTCGACCCTGTCTCTTCGACCCATGGATCTCCCCGGTAAACCATAGAGCCCCCGGACGAAGAGTACAGGGGTGAACACGAGTTGGAGCACTAATATACAGAGTCCCCACAACTGCCCTATTATAGGCCAGCACTAGGGGCCCTGGATCAATGCTATCAATTGGCAATCCCGAGAAGTCCAGTTCCATCATTAGGCCCTCCAAGGTAACTCCTCCCAAAGGACAGAACTGTACTATCTCCTTAGGGGCAGGCCTCTTTCAGGGGGCTGCAAAACTGAACCTCAGGGCGTGATGGTCAGACCATCCAATAGGCTTCACCTCCACACTGCAGATTTCCATCCCCAGATGGAATATCAAGTCCAATGAGTGTCCCCCCTCATGAGTTGCAGAGGTAACAACCCGTGTCAGGCCCAATGAATCCATCAATTGGAAGAGGCTTTGTCCAAAAAGTGAGAGTTCACTGTCGACCCAGGCATTGAAGTCCCATAAAATTAACCATCTGGGGGACTCCAATACCCTCTCGGTGACTAAGTCTGCAACCTCCCTCAGGAATTCCCTCCCATCATGTGGTGGATGGTAAATGAGAAGGATCCTGTAGCCTGCACCTGCACCCACAATACACTCAAAGGAATTGGTACATCCAACTGGCACCTCTCTGAGATCCAGTTCCTGTCTAAAACAGACCACAACCCTCCACCCCTATGGTCCACTCTCAGGTGGTGAATCACCATGAACCTGTCTGGAACCACAGACTCTAAAATAGGGCCCACATTCTCATCCAGCCAGGTCTCGGTGATGCAAGCCAGGTCAACAGATGCAACAAGATCTGCCACCACTGCAGTCTTATTCCTGATACTCCTGATGACGCAACTTTTGTGAAACCGGTAGAGGTTTTGTGAGCGGGTGCTGTTCTTTGGCATGCTATTTTATACATGAAAAGCTGCTATTTTGATACTTCAGCTTGTGTGGTGTGGAGATTTGTTGC
This sequence comes from Neoceratodus forsteri, assembly GCA_016271365.2. Classification (NCBI taxonomy): domain Eukaryota; kingdom Metazoa; phylum Chordata; order Ceratodontiformes; family Ceratodontidae; genus Neoceratodus; species Neoceratodus forsteri. The sequence continues at coordinate 20,411,199 of JADMNL010000030.1, read as the reverse complement.
TTAACTTATTCCTGATAGACCTGGCATTGCTTAATACTGCCAAAAGGGATGAGAGTCCAATGATGACTCCACTTCCTGCCTGACCAAGTCAGTGTCCTTGGGTATGGGCACAAGGCAAGGTAAACTTCGCTCCTGTATCCACTTTGCCCCAGGGCATCTCCTGGTTCTAACTGACTCTATCCGCCCACTCCTTTCCCATCCTCCCCGGAGTTCCAGGATCTCCTATTCCTTACTCTCCTCCATCTCAAAATGCAGAAAACTCAGCAATTTTTATAAACTTCTGGAGGAACCGAAGGGTATTCAAATGGACGGAGGTCCTTTAGTCTTGAGGGGGAGTACTGCCTGACTGTATCCTTAACACCCCAACACATATTTCAAATAGTCTAAATAACACTATGTCTGCTTTACAACCCCAAGCAGCCAACACTTCCTCCCCTTTATACTTAAAAAACATACAGTTATCAAACCCTTAACAAACCAACCCTTTAAATGTTAAAAACCCACTCTCTTGTAATTTCAATAGTAACCCCTCCCCCCCTCTCTCTCTCACAGAAAGGGCAGGAGTTAGAACAGAAAACAATTAGGTAACACTAAATAAAATAATATTACACTAACCCAACCTTATTCCTCCCACAATAACACACTACAAATAATAATTAAATCAAATAAACTAAAGGAGCAGTCATCAGCAAGTCTCTTCACAAAATGTATTGTTCAATTCAACAATGTCTACAATTCTGTTAAAGTGGAGAAAATCATATAAAGTTCAGATGCAGTCACCTCCTCTAGAGCAAAAGAAGAAATCTATACATGGCCCAAATGCAGCACCTCTCACGTGCATGCATTAGCTCCCGCAAAGTTATTGAGTGGAATGTTAAAATGTTAGACAGGCACTCTCACTGCCTGAAATTCACCAGGTACTCTCACTGCCTGGGAGACTTACAGAAGCACTATCAAATGAGAAAATGAATGAGAAGTCTGACCGTATCTGAAGAGTTTAAATCCTAGGGTAAATTTCTTCATCCACTTATTTAAAATCCTGGATCTGGTCTGACATGAAATTTCAAAAACCCAAAAGCCCAGAAAGCTCCACTTATGGAGACCACCACCAGAAATCCTCTGTCGCTACAGCTTCGGCCCATGGATGTGTCCATCTACTGACAGACCCCCCCCCGAGGGCCTGGAAGAACCGGGAGCAGGCCAGTTGGTTCCCCGACTGCCTCTGAACCCAGACCTCCATGTAGCGACAGATCCAGCGATCGGTCACCAGTCGAAAATTCAATCTTCTTACACTTCTTACACTTTGACCAAGGGCTTCACGGATGGCATTGGCTTTCAGTCATGGAATGAGAACACCTCCTAGGTCCCCGCATAAAATTAGGCCAGCATCCAACAATAATCCTGACAGGTAATTGACTTAAATCTCAAATCTCAGCTCAGGCATCAACACAACAAAGTAAATTTCCTTCTTCATAGTGTCACTCCAATTTCAACACAGTGCCTCTTCTAAGTTTATTCCCAATATTCGGTCCACTCACTCCTCTCAAGCTATTCATAAAGTGGCCCAAATGAATAAATTCACTCACTGAATATAATACTGGGAGTGTAATGAAAACCCCAGTAACAAGGGCCTTTCTCCTGCACAGCCACAGGACTGTTCAATGCCCTTAATATACTACAAAGCGTTATAAGAGCCCGGTAACGCTCGAACAGCTAGCTAACTAACTTAAAACACTCCCTAACTATTTCACTAAACTAACCAAAAAAGAAATTCATAGTAAACCTTAAAAAACAAACGTAAACAAGGATAAAATGTTTAGCTGTGCAAAAAACACTCAAACAAACTCAAGTGCAGTTACAGCACGCCCAGCCCAGCGGTATGCATGCACGTGCGTAGAGGTGCACACAAATGCCAGTAGAGACACAAGGTAGGATGGGAGGGAGCCCAGCCAGTACTTAGCAATAAGGGACATCCAAATAAGCATATTCTAACAAACACAATCAAATGAATAAAGTATTCCAAACATTCCAAATTAGCCCAGGTATGGGCTTACATCAGTTAGGAATTACAGCAGGTGTTCTGGAATCTGGTGATGCTCCTAGAGTGGAGATATTCATTAAGACACTCTTGGAATGGAAGCAAATTACTTATTTTCACTCCGGGTGCGAAATAAATAGGGAATATGCAATGCACTGCAGTGGAATAACACAGTTATCCCCACTAGTGAGTGGTAAGACCCATAACTCATGAGTGGCGATGCCACGAGTTAGTTATTAAGGTCTCACCTCTCATATGCGGAGATAAATGAGTTATTCTACTGCTGCCTATTATGTATTTGATATCTACCACACCATTTTTAATGTATTTTCTGGTATTTTGCCTTGTTTTATCTTAAAACTGCCCTTCTTTTTATTGTAAGTTCTCTATCTGGCCCATTGTTCTCTGTGTTCTGTTTCCAGATTCTAAGTGGAAATAACATGTTCTAAGTTAACTAAACCATGTTCTAAGTGAAAAAAGGTGTTATAAGCAAAAATAAATATTTATCTCAAAATAACAGGATTTATTTACCCAATTTATTCACCACTGGTGTGGTATATATATGGGGTACAGGATGGGTAGGAGTGGGATAGGAAAAATATTCTCGCTCCTGCAGAGTGAGCTCTGTATTCTCATGAGTGATGAAGGCATGAGTGAGAATGCACAGCTCATTCTGCAGGACTGAGAATATTTTCCATATCCCACAATCTGCCCATCATGTGTGTGATTTATACCACAGGGGTGAGAGCGTTACGAAAATGTTTCTGTTTCTGTGAGTTTCCTGCTCATTCTGTGCGTGTTGTCAGTGTGTGTGTGTGTGTTCTGAATGGACTAGGAGTCAGAAACACAGGTGAGTGTGTTTTGTAAAGCTAATTGAGTGAGTCAGAGGCTCAGTGAGAAAGACAAACTGCTGCAGGTAGCACTGAGAGAGAAAGAAACTGCTTTGTAAAAGAGTTTCATTTAGAATTCAGGCTGTTTTGAATCTGAGATCAGTACAGTAATGGGCTAGGACTGTTAGAAACACAATGGGACACAGGTGAGAGTGTTTTGCAAAGCTAGTTGAGTAAGCTACAGCTTCAGTGAGAAAGATAAACTATTTTCTGAAGCAGTTTCCTTTATAATGCAAGCTGCAGTGCAGATATTCTCACTCTGGTAACATCAGCAGAGTGTGGGTAAATGTTGATATCCTCACTCTACTGATGTCATCAGGATTTATCCTCACTCCAGTGGATATAACACAGGATATCCTACTGAGAAAGCTCTCACCCCTGTGGTATAAAGTCATTTAATCTGACAGTGTTTATTCTGTCATTGTATAAAAATTGAAAATGCAATGCTCTGATGAAAACTGTACGGTTTATCGTCACTTGTGAGGGTGCAGGACTTTCATAACTCACTTGTGGCTCCACCACATGTGAGTTTTGGTCTTGCCCCCTCACACTTGAAGATAAACTGCATATTTTGAGCCAGGCCCTTGCATATCCCCAAGATATCACTTTCATTCAAATATACACCTTTTGTTGAATACACCAAGAAGACGTTGGGAGTGAAACAATGTAAGCATCCTCATGTGATGGAGAGAAATGACTTAAATGAGTGAGCTAAGACGAGAGAAAAAAACAGAAACTATGAAGAAAGACTGATGTTGGTACAGTACATTCTCTACTGCTTCTTCCAAAGACTCTTTCCATTGACAACTGAAGATATATCATTTTGGGGCTTCCAAATGTTAATGCTTCTTGATGCAGAAGAAATGCAATTTCAAAACACCCTTTATATGGGATATGTCTTGTCTTTGTGGTCTCTGTATGTTTCATCAAACAGAATCTTACATGATTTCCTGAAACACTGTTAAAGTCATATGTTTACATGTCACTTGTAAGCAAAGAAGCAACACTGTATCACTACATTTTGTTTACTTGTAATGCAGAAACTACATCTAAAAATAATGTTCAGGGCTGCAGCAAGGATGCATATCATTACAAAAGGGCAGGAAAGCAATTTCCCAAAACTGATTTCCCCCTTATTTCATTCATTTGAAATCAGTTTTTAAATCCCAGATAAAATAGCATCTAACATCTAGCAATCACTTCTAACTGCCCACTTCCCTTTTATGTTTTATGCTTCAAATCCCATATTCTTCAACATACCTTGTAATTGCCTTGAATGACAGGCTTCCAGTGATAACAGATCCCACAACTGTTTTGTCTACCAATGTTTTCACTAACACTTTTATTACTTTTTACTTGAATGCCGACTTAATTTGTGATGGAACTGGTATCTGGGCTCTTCCTCGCTTCCCTGGGACATCCACGAAAACGACATGCTGCATTTTATGAAGCTATCCCGAAGAGTGAAAATGTTAAATAAATAACAGGAAACATTTGACTTTGAGTTTAAGGGATGAGGTACTAATTAGATTCTAAGAAGTGGCACCCCAGGCTGCTCGCTATTATTTTGCATCCACCGACTGCAGTAAGGGATTATGTAATCTGATAAAAACACAGTCGTACGGTGATGGGAAATGAGGCATCCCATGGGTGGGGGTGCAGTTTTTACTGCTGTATTTGACTGAGTTATCGTTCCGGTTTACGCACTGCAAACTGGTGTCTAGAAATAAATGGAAAATCAAAAGGTAAGCAAAATAAGATCTTACTCCATACACTTCAAGGTGGTCAACTGCCTGGAAACAACTGAAATATACTGTACATGCGCTTCTCCTGATATTTCTTATCAGTAATGTAACATTTAAAGTGAGGCTGCTTCCTTCATCAAGCAAGCTACTGCAAGGGTAAATGCATGCATCGTCACCATAACCCTCAACTTTAGTTTCCTCTCTCTCTTACCTTGCCCGAATTAAGAAATACGTGGTTAATGAGGTCAGTGACCTTGTCTTGGTGCTATGCCTCCTCGATCAGCAAGCCTCAGACGACGACACACTTCAGCAAGGGCGAAGGGTTGAGACCGGAGAACCTTTGCAGACAGGCTTGATGGAGCTCTGTCGGACGGTGGCTTGCAGTTGCCTGAGACTGCGCACTAAACGTTGTTCTCCATATTAACCCCCTGCAAGTACAGGTTGTACCTGTCAAGTCTCTGATGTTGCACTCAGGATGAAGGACATTTGCCATCCGGTTAGCCTTACGGAATATGAAGATCTAATGCGTATAAACACAAAGCAACGTGACCGGAACTGGTGAGCTACGACTGGATATTAACCTAGTGCAAAAGAAACATCATCCGAGATTTCATCTCTAGCGAGGAGGGGACAATGACATCATCTGGGTGATGAAATCATGAGGACACGCCCGAAGGAGGGGGACGAGGGTTGCCATTTAGCATGCCACCGGATGTTAATTTCAGCAACTGAGCTGTAGCAAACGGGCGCCCACAAATTATTTGGGCATTAACCCCATTCCCAAAGTGCAAGCACTGCAGCTGTCAGTCTACAAACCTTGACTAACCAGCATTCGTGCAGTTAGGTTTAAATCATTTTTGTATTATTGTTCGGGGCCGGGGGCAGGACAAATAATTGAAAAATGTGATTCCTTCATTAATCAGCAGCTATCCCTTTGTAAAGTACTGTACGGTGTATCGTAGCTATCAGAGTTAATAGGTAAATAAAATGTCCTTTAGTCACTTAGATCTGTCCAGGGTGCTGATTGTGTGCCACCAATGTGTTCGAACAGTAGGAAGTTGTAGAGTTAAAACTGAACTAAAATTTTAAATGAAATGTAGCCATTCAAGCCCACTATTCCACTGGTTGACTAAGTATTTGCATTACTAAAGAGCTCACATTCATTTAATGCAGGGTTGATTGTATTTCTGTTAACGACTTTTGTCAAAAAGCACTTGACTTGCTCTGGTGGTTATGCACTTGCTGTATAGTAATGTTGCTTTGTTTTAGTTTATTTATTGAAATGTCTCATAAAGAATGGCACACTGAACAACAAACACGTTGCTCCTCTCACTGTGCGTCCGGGGGTGGGGTGGGGTGGGTGGGGCGGTCATAAGGAGAACACATAATAAAGTACTTACACAGAGTAACATAGCAGTTGACAGATTAAGTGAACAGATTAATGGTGTAGACATACAACATATACACTGGCCACATTAAGACCAAGGACATTATCAAATTGTACTTCGATATAGAGTGCAGAATATACATGACTGTACATTGATATATAATATATTGTATTATAATATATTGTATTCTGTAATCGTTCATTGCTGTTTATTCTAGTTTCTTTAGTATGTCACCTTATTTGGTCTTCTCAAATTGCATCTTACTATGGTACTGTTTCAGTACCTGGTCCCCCAGTTACCTCCATAACATGGCACCCTCTTGTAGTGTCCAGGGTTCTACCTGTAAATAGGCATTCAAGTGTCTAGTGCACCTACCTGGTAAACAAAAACTACATCAATCAATCAATCATAGCTAAATACAATCAGTTCTGTTTTTTTTTTTGTTAAGGGTTTCTCCCTCCACACAAATATTCATGGAAATTAGGAACCACTATTTAGCATTTTGCAAATGCTTTTCTCTCCCTCCCTCTCTCTCTCGTATATATATATATATATATATTCATTGCAAAAAAACACTAGTTTTTTTTTTAATTTAATTTTAGTCTTTGGTAACCGGGTAAGGCACTAGTTAGGGTTAAAGCAACAAAAGTAGGGATGTGTGGCATTAGGGTTTCCAACCCTAACACCCCATCCCCACCCTGCAGGCAGCAGCAGCAGGTGTGGGGTGTGCCTTGGTGTTGTAAGCCCTAATGCTCACCCCACTCCATAAGTAAATAACCTGAGATGGGTACAGTGTATGAGAATGGGATGAGCATTAGGGTTGACAAACCCAAGGCACACCCCATGCCTGTTGCTGCCTGCAGGGTGGGGTGGGCTGTTAGAGTTAGAAACTCTAATGCCACATTTCCCTTCTCTTGTTACTTTAACCCTAACTAGTGCATTAATGAAGTGTTTTTGCAAAGCATTTCCTTACTTTATGAGACAGTATAATCCTATTCTTATTTGCCTGTTGGAGTGCAGGGCACCCTGGGCCCTGTCTGGCACACAAGTAGTGCTGCACTCCAAATAGAAGTGGACTGGGTGCTGGTGAGGGACAGCTACCCCCAGAAAAGGCAGACAAAGAAAACAAAGAACCAGCACTCCAGTGGATTAACAGTTTGCAGTGGTGATGACCTGAGGTAAAAGTCACAAACATGGTAGAGTTTAAAGGCTTTATTGCAAAAAAAAAAATCCAAGTTTCCACACCACTAGTGTCTCAGTCTACCAGCATAGACTACAACAAGGGCACTCCTGTGCTTCGCTCCTTCGAGATTCCTCAGGGAGTGAATGGCAGAATCACATTTACATCTTAAATACAGCTGCAATTAGTACGTCACAGGCAATGTTATAGTAACACAACCTGAACACAATTCAAATAATAAATTCAGTTCAATTAAATTAAATCAGACTTCAGTGTGCTGTGAAAAAATTATTGAAGAAAACTGTATGTAAACACCAAGCATCTGAAACAGTATGGAGCACAAAACAAACAAGTTAGTGGCAATCCTTTTTTTGTTTGTTTTAACTGTTTTAAGTATTTTAAACATCATATTATTAATTTTTTTAATTTTAAACATCAAATTTTTTTTAAACATATTTCTTGACAGATTTTTGTGTGGTAGCAAGCCATTCTTCAGAGTCCTTGATACATATTTGATTCCAAATTGGGGACTTGTTGAAGGGAGCTGACCGCAGACATATTGGTGCAAGGAATCTCCTGCTCTGCTGTGGCTGAACAGATCCATACATGTGCTTTCCTACTCATGAGATTTTCATCCGAAAGTGAAAATAATAATACATTTAATTCCAAGATGGTAAAACTGTAGACCTTAACATATAATGATTTAATTAATGATAGATATCAGTAATGGAGCAAACTGTGCTACTGTGAATTAATAGTAGTCAGCCAGGAAGATTCCTGTGCTCGCATACCTGAACCCGTTGAAGGAAACAAATCAAAATAGGATATGGAATTTCAACTGTTATTATACATAAAAAAGTGAAGTTCATTTATTATTAGTTTAAATAAGTCATTTTTGTTGGGTGGGCGGGGAGTTTACAGTTGGAGAGTAGTACAAAATTATAGCCTCAGTATCTACTGAATAGTATTATTTCTTAATTTCCACCAGAAAAAGAATCAAAGTATGAAAAAGCTATTAATAGGGAGCTGCTCACAGACACATCCATGCATAGTATCTCTTATTGAGTCTATGGTAGAGCAGGTTAAAATTGGTGGTCTCCTATGCACGAGAGTAAGTCTAAATAAAAATGAAAGTAATAATAAAAATGAAAAAATATAACTATTTATAATTAATAAACTTGACTTATTTGTCAATAATATTAGTGATGGAAGTCTGTAATGGAGTCTTACAGTGCTATTTCAAAAGCTAATATAAACACCCATGAAACTTATGCACTAACAAACCAGCACCCTAATTCATAAAAACAGCACAAAAGATATCAATGCTGGCATGGATGGGTTTATCAATAAAGTAGTGGCGGGAGTCCATAATGCAGTCTTATGGTGCTATTTCAAAAGTTAAAATAAATACTCATGAAACCTATGCACTCACAAACCGGCATCCTAATTCATGAACACGGTTTTATGTCATAACAGTGATTCCTAATGAGTGCCAACCACAAAGAGTGAGACAACCGCCCGGCAGACAAAGGGCAACAGACAGTAGAGCGACCGTCATAAATAGCGATGGTCACTTACCGCATCTGAAAAAATAAAAGAGATATGTATTTTTATGTGTGGGGCTAGCCCCCCAAAATAAAGATAATCAACTCCACGGGGGGCACAAACTTAGGGGAAAACATAAAGATTTAAAAAAATATGTATTTCCTTTCCAGCCACCAGACCCGAACCCGGGTCACTCGCTTCAGGGGTGGTAGCATATACTGCCATGCTGCATGACCAGCTCTGCAGTGCTAGCCCAACCATTATGCTATATCCTGCTCTAGTGAGTGTAGCTCCCTGCTACACTAGCTCTATAGGATATGGTGACTTCTTTCAACCCCCACTCTACTTCCAAGCGCTGTTATTGAGTTGCTCATATTGAGTAGCTCAATAATAGGTGCTTATATAGGGTGTTACCCATGAAAACAGCCCTCTGGGCCCTGTGCTCCCATCCATAATTTTGAAGATAGTGTAATCATATTCATATTTGCCTGTGATAGTGCAGGGCCCTCTGGGCTCTGCATTCCCATCCCTCCATAGATGCATATATGTATGTTGCTGTGGAAGCACAATGTCCTCTGGGCACTGTGCTTACAAATTTAGCAAAACTGCAACCAAATTTTCACCGTAGACTTATTACCGCTTCTCTTGAACCCGGTACTGAAAATTTCCAAATCCCTGCCAAAACGTGATTCCTCATCACTGCAACCTCATTCCACACTACAGGTGCGAAAACACAGTTTGGCCAGGATTTGAAAAATGACAGCTGTCATGTTCATGAGGTGGTGCAAAAATATGGCTGTCTTGAAAATTTGCAATTAAAATATAAAAAATTACAAGAGTTACTAGCAAGCTTAGCAAAATGTCAACGGATGCACATAAATTTGGCATTTTTTCTTATTTTGACCCCACATTTTAATTATACCCTTCTTATGACCCCACCTCATGAACAAGTGTGGTGAACATTTTGAAACCCTGCCCAAAAGCTGATTTCACCAAGCGACCATGAAATCACCTTTCCAGCCAGATTTATGTAATTCCACTGACATTGTTCAAGCAATGGGGGTCCCAAAAAGGTCATGTTGAAAATCTGTGCTCAAAATATGCAAAAAATACCTAAGTTATGCATCAAAGTTAAAAACTCCATTGAAATACATTGAACCACACTTACTGTACCTTAATTTCTTAGATTGCAGTCAGAGGTTCCAGCGCAAGACATGTCTTTAGAGTGAATCTTCATCCTGGCACCTGTTCAGGTGAGTGAGTATGCGTGGGGTGTATGGGGGTGTATTGGGGTGTTGGGGTGGTGTGGTGCATGGAAGATGGAGGTGGGGAGGTCAGATTGGCAAAGGACCATTTTTTTCTTACAGGTTAAATTAAAAACATAGCAGGACTGTTTTCTTTATTTCAGGTCTGAACGGTCATCAGAGGGTGGGGGTGGGGGGTGCTACTAAACACCAGGTATAAAAGAAATAATAATGGACCAGATTTGGAGGGTGGGGGGTGCTGCTAGACACCAGGGAAATCTAAATAACAGAAGGGCACAGCTACAAGAGGGTGAGGGTTGTCACTAGACACCAGGAAAAGATAATGTAATCACAGGGATGGCATCAGAGGGTGGGGGGTGCCACTCGACACCAGGAAAATGTAAACTCTTCAGGGGACAGTGATTGTAGAGTGGGCAGTACCACTAGACACCAGGGAAATAATCAATTTATGGGGGAAATGATTGGAAGGTGGGGGTGTCACTAGACATCAGGGAAAGGGAAAAGATTAATAGGGATGGTGATCAGAGGGTGGGGGGTGCCACTATACACCAGGGAAAAGAGGGGCAAATGAAAAAGATTTCCCCTCAAAGCCACAAAGGTGGCATAGTAGAGGAAGACCAATGCCTGTGTGTTGGTCATCAGGACACCGTTAGCTGGATTCAGCACTTAACTGGTGGAGAAATGCCCTTGAAATGTGTTTTTTTCTTTTAAAGATTCTAAATCTTTTTTTCATGACTCATGATACAAAAGAAGAATCTTTTTTCATATCATGAGTCACAAAAAAAAATTTATAATCTTGAAAAAAAATTGAAGGGCATTTCTCTAACAGCTAAGTGCCAAATCCTGCAAAGGGGGTCCCAATATACAAGCTATATGTGTTGGTCACTCTTCAGAATGTCATTTCTGTGGAATTCCAAATTTAAATTTTTAGGCAAAAATAGAAAACAAAATGGTGGCACATGAAAAAAAATTATTCCCCTCACGAAAAAGTGTTCCTTATGAGAAAACTTCATACAGCTATTTTGAAGTACTTACTGGGCATTCTCAGAACCCACATTTTTAAAATTTAATAACTTTGGAACATATTTATATTTCTTCACCAAGCCACAATAGGAAATCCTTCTGAGCCAACACCTTTCTACCCTGAAAATGCCAGACCAAAATTCCAAACTGTCTGGGTGCTACATGATGGCAATCCTCCCCCAATTTTGTTACTTTTGTTTGCTATCCACTTCTCAGAATCCACACATCTGACCAGAATGAAACTTGGTACATCAAGAAATGTACCCCTCAAGACCACACATGCAAGATTTTGTACAAATCCATATTAAAGTGCAAAAATTGGGGTTTAACATTTAAGTGCCTACTCAACCCTAATTATAGTGGCACAACTGCACCACTATAATCTATTCAACATACAGTATGTTTTGAGATAACTGGAGAGATAAATAAGGGATATAGGATGGATGGCTATCAGATATTGTTTTTATTTCCATAAGTGGCCAGTGACGTCTTGAGCCTCACATGTAGCAAAGCCACTAGTGAGCGTATAAGAGGTCACTAATCACGAATGAAGATAAAAGTTATATATCATAGCCACCCATCACATGTGGGGTTTACAGATTTACACAACATACCACCATTTTTAATTTGCAGTTTGAAATGTAAACAGCTTCCATATTGTTGCTTTTTTTCTTAGTACATGCGGTAAGGTTTGGTCTAGGTCAGCACGTGTGAGGTACCAATTGTGAAGATACATGTGATGATGTAGCTGATTAGCTAGATAAAAAATGTATTTGGCTAGCTGGGGTTCCATCCACTAAGATAACATTTTTTTCAGACATTTTAAGCTTGATGTATGTTGTATAAAAAGTGATATCTCTCTGAACATGAAAAGATATTAATACCTTTAAGCTTGATGTATGTTGTATAAAAATTGACATCCCTCTGAATGTGAAAAGATATTAATATATTTTCATGATGCATTATGTCAGAGTGATATCTTTCCTCGCACCACTATGTCATATAGTGCATTGGATTCAAGAGGCATCATGATGCATAAGTGAGCAACTCATCAAACTTCCACAGAGCAGCCCCAGTGCTTTGACCACAGGGGATCTTTGTCAGGGGGGTTGATATCAAAGGATAGCTAGCCCAATTTATAGTACACCTCTTAAAGGGGAATGCACTCTTCAAATAGCACTACTAATTACAAGCCCTGTAACTGGAATAAAAGCAGCATATATTTGTTTAAATGCATGAAAATTGCAAGCATAGTGTTAAGATCTACCTTCAAATATTAGTATATCCCCAAACATCTGTATGCATAAACCAAACATGACATGGCTTGACTGAAGCTATCATATTTATCGTCATTCGAGGTCAGTGAAATAGGGGATATGTGATGGATGGCTATCAGATATCATTTTCATCTTCCTGAGTGGTCAGTGGCCTCTTGACCCTCATGAGTGGTGAAACTATGAGAGTGTGTTCAAGAGGTCAGTGACCACGAATGAGGATAAAGATGATACCTGAGAACTACCTATCAGATGTCCAGTTTATACAGTCTGCTTTGGCACTTTTAAAGATACTGTAGAAACTGCGGCTGCTGCATGGTTCAACAGTGTGTGAGGCACAATGCTCAGTAGGTGTACAGAGTAACTTACCTCTCTAGCAAGATAAATGAGATGCCGCATCCTACTAGCAAAATAAAACATTTATCTAGCTGGCTAGGGTTCTATGCCTTTGATAGCATTTTTATCTTAGTGAAAAACATTAGTAAACATTTATTTTATTTTTATTTATTTAAACTTTTGTTTTCCAGGTAAGTATAAGAGCCAAAGCCCTTTTTCATATATGACCCATGGCATAGCCAAATATGTTAACAATATTGCATAACATAGCCATAGGTACAAAACATAAATGCAAAACATAAATACAGACTTAAAAAACATAAAATCAATCATAACAAGTACAACACATTTGTTCTCTATAACATTTTTTTAGACCTGTTTTAAAAGAAACATGACTAGACATTTCACATAACACTTTTGGGAGATTGTTCCAACACCTAGCTGCGCAAACACTTAGAGCACAGCCCCCCATAGATGTCCTAACCTTAGAGATGACCAAAGAAAGATTATTTGAAGATCTTAAGGATCTAATCTCTGGTTTATACTCAAATAATGATAACAAAGGAGTTGTGTCTCCTAACTGTAAGGTTTTATCTACCAATGACAGTAAGCTAAATTCACAACTGAGTTTGGGCGATAGCCAGTCCAATGTACTATAGAGAATGCAATGGTGATTTGCAAATAACATTAAATGTAGTAGTTATTAATGTTAAATCTGATTTTGAAATTTGGGTAAATAAAAAAGAGATGTAAAATAAAGCTGGTTAAAGAAAATTTTTTCCAATGGCGGTTCTGGCAGATAAAATAAGATCATTTTTTACTTAAATAAAACCTCAGTTTTACTATTGACCTGTCGACAGCTCAATTTCAGGTGCTGAGAAAAGGTCAACTGGGAATCCAACAGGATTCCCAAACATCTGAAAGAAGTTACCTGCTTGATCATATCGCCCCTCCTATTAACAATATTTAAAGGGGAACAATGTGTTAGTTTTGGGCGTGACCCAAAGATCATTGATTTTGTCTTTTTATTGTTCGGTAGTAATCTATGTTCCCAAAACCAGTTTTCCAATAATAAAAAATCAGATCTCAGTGATTTATTTAGTATGCCAACTGAGTCAGCACTTTTGTATAGGATCACATCATCTGCATACATCAGTATATGAGTATCCTGGAGAACAGCTGGCAGGGGATCTATAAATAAGGAAAACAAAAGTGGTCCCAGGATTGACCCCTGGGGTACGCCCTGTGTCATCAAAGCAACACCAGACATCTTGTCTCCATTTCTCACTTGCAGAGGGTGTTGGATGAGATAATTAGAAAACCAGTTAAGTATGGAAGCAAATAATCTTATGTCCCCCAGTCTCCGGAGCAGCAATGAGTGATCTACCAAATCAAAGGCCTTAGACAGGTCCACGAACACAGCACCAGAGAGCCGTATATCATCAAATGCTCTATTTATGTGGTTTATGAACACAGCCAAGGCTGTACTAGTGCCGTAACCCTTTTTAAACCCATGCTGCACCCCAGACTAGCGGTCATAGGAGGAGAGATGCCCCAAGAGCTGTACATTTACAATCCTCTCTAACGTTTTTCCCAGTGTAGGCAAAAGGGATATGGGACAATAATTGTCCACTTTTTCCCCTTGCCCCCTTTGAAAATAGGAATAATCACCATGTGTTTCCATTGAGAAGGAGACTCACCGGTGATCAGGGACAAATTTAAACATTTTTGTCAAAGGGCCATATATGTATTTGGCTACTAATTTAAAAAACTTGGGATCCAGAACATCTCTGGGTGAACCCTTGTGTATAACAAAAGTGTTCAATAATTTCAAAACCCAATTGTAGCTGACTGAGCGAAAGTAAAAAGGAGGAGGGTCAGAAGTCCTAGTGATTTTTTTAGTTGCTAAATCCAATTCATTTTGTTTTGAGTCATTTGTATAATTGCTTAGGTCAGTAAATTTGTGAAGAAACAATTTGCTGATCTTAAGAGGGTCAGTAACAAGAGTACCCTCATTTTGTAATGAAGTGGGGCACTGCTTGTTCTTAGGATTTGTAATAGACTTAATTGCATCCCAAAATCTCCTAGGGTCCTTTAAACCCTCTTTCTGATTTTTTAAGTGATAATCAGACTTTTCTTGTTTAATCAATCTTTTGCAGATATTCCTATTCCTACAGTACTCATTTAAATCTGCCTACCAGTTTTTTAATACATTAGCCAAAGTTTATCCCTATGTTTCATATGTTTAAATAATTCAGCTGAAATCCATTTGTTTGTTAATCCCCTAACTTTACGTAGAACTTTCGGAAAAAAAATATTTTGTATTTTAAGTAAATTAATTGTAAAAAAATCCACTACTTCCTCTACATAGGCAATTGCATCAATGTAAGACCAGTCAATTGACTCGAGAGCTTCCCTAACATCTTCTGTTATCACACTAGTAAATTTCCTAAAATTTATATATCTTGGGGGTAATTTAACCTTCTTAAATTGCCAAATAAAATAAATAGAGATGTGATCACTAATTATGTCTGAAAAAACTCCCCAACTTTTCACCATGTTCAATTTATTTTTAAGTATCCAATCTAAAGTAGTATGATGCCCAGATACCAAATTTAAATGTGTTGGAGTGTCAATTAGTTGAGTAAGTCCAGCATTTAAAATAAGTGATTCCAATTCTGGTTCTGTTTCAGGGGTCCAATTTACATTTAGGTCTCCCATTATTATCAGATCACCCCCAGCTTGTAAAATTTCAGCAAGGGTCAAAGCATCACTCAGACCCCTTCTAGAAGTTTTTGGAGGGTTACAGAATGTACAGATTTTAACCTTACAACAATCTCCCATTATTAACTCGATCACTAACCACTCTAAACCAGTTGTAAGTTGTAGGTCAATATGAAATTCATGAATATCCAAGCATTCTTTATAGAATACTAAAATCCCTTCACCCTTTGCTTGCCAGGGCAGTCCTTCCTGTACATTCTATAACCTGGCATACTACATAAATCATCACAGATACTGGGCTTCAACCAGGTTTCAGCAAGATACAATGTGTCTGGGTCCTTTAAATGTGCCCAAGATTCAATTTCTGCTTTCTTGGAGAAGAAACTTCTAATATTTAAATGAATTAATTTTAGCCCCTCCAAATCCCATAAATTTTCCCCAGTCTCATCTCCTGGTAAAGAAGGGCCGGGATTCAACTCCACATCACCAGCCAAATGCGACAACCTGTATATTGACATGGCTCCCTGCCCAATTCCGGTGATCAGGGACAAATTAAAATTTTTTGTCAAAGGGACATATATGTGTTTGGCTACCAATTTCAAAAACTTGGGCTCCAGAACATCTCCGAGTGAACCCTTGTGTATAACCAAAGTGTTCAATAATTTCAAAACCCAATTGTAGCTGACTGAGTGAAAGAAAAAAGGAGGAGAGTCAGAAGTCCTAGTGATTTTTTTAGTTGCTAAATCCAATTAATTTTGTTTGAGTCATTTGTATAATTGCTTAGGTCAGTACATTTGTGAAGAAACAATTTGCTGATCTTAAGAGGGTCAGTAACAAGAGTACCCTAATTTTGTAATGAAGTGGGGCACTGCTTGTTCTTAGAATTTGTAATAGACTTAATTGCATCCCAAAATCTCCTAGGGTCTTTTAAACCCTCTTTCTGATTTTTTTAGTGATAATCAGACTTTGCTTGTTTAATCAATCTTTTGCAGATATTCCTATTCCTACAGTACTCATTTAAATCTGACTGCCTACCAGTTTTTTTATACATTAGCCAAAGTTTTTGGAGGGTTACAGAATGTACAGATTTTAACCTTATAGCAATCTCCCATTATTAACTTGATCACTAACCACTCTAAACCAGTTGTAAGTTGTAGGTCAATATGAAATTCGTGAATATCCAAGCATTCTTTACAGAATACTACAATCCCTCTCCCCTTTGCTTGCCAGGGCAGTCCTTCCTGTACATTGTGTAACCAGGCGTACTACATAAATCATGACAGATATTGGGCTTCAACCAGGTTTCAGTAAGACACAATATGTCTGGGTCCTTTAAATGTGCCCAAGATTCAATTTCTGCTTTCTTGGAGAAGAAACTTCTAACATTTAAATGAATTAATTTTAGTCCCTCCAAATCCCATAAATTTTCCCCAGTCTCATCTTCTGGTAGAGAAGGGCTGGGATTCAACTCCACGTCACCAGGCAAATGCAGCAACAACCTATATATTGACATGGCTCCCTGCCCAATCCATCCCAGAAAAGGAGAATTTAGGGACAAGCCAATTTCACAAACATTTCTTATGGAGAAGCAACCTGAACACTTTATAGTATCAGGAATAGTACAACAAGGTCCACTCAACAAATTTTAGTAACTAAAATCATCAGTAGCCCCATGAAAAATTTCATCTTGTGATGGGTAATTTACCATATAAGCTAAACATGTGTCAAAAACAATAAAACCAATTATTAAATAAATCCCCCAAAACTCATTTCCCTTCATAGTCAAATAATTAACAAATAAAATAAACTCTTATAAATAATGTTTCTATAAACCTAAGGCTATGTTTTTTTTCCTATAATACCTAATTAAGTTAATTAGCAATGGACCATTAAATGTTGCCTTAACTAGTTTTGTTTCAACTATTTGTATTTACAAAACTTTTATAACCAGCAGTTTTGCACAGCTGCAAATCCCTTGAAGACAGATTCAAATTTACTTTACTGGTTAAATTTCCTCTGCAGTGGCACAGCCACTCATGCTTGCTCAGTGCTCGGCAACCCCATTGCTACAAACTTTTTATGTGCCGCCTTGACCCTGCCCCTTCTTGCTTCTGGTTGGCTAAGCTACTCACTGCTGAGCCCCCTCAACCCACGTTTCTTAGCCAGGTAAACCAGAGCACAAGGTAACCAGCCTCCTTCACTTTAAATATAGCCCCATTTCACTCTTTGCAGAAAACAGGCAACAATTACACAAGGAAATATTGCAATTTATATTGTATAAATTAAGAAGACAGATATATGTATATGTATATATATATATAAACTTTGTTAATGCATCAGTTAGGGTTAAACCGACAAAAGTAGGGAAATGGGTTTCCATCCCTAACACCCCATTCCCCACCCTGCACAGACCCACAGGCAGAGGGGGTTCTGTCTTGGGGCCATAAACCCTAATGCTCACCCATTCTCCTATGCTGTACCCATGTCAACTTATTTTCTAATGTAATGGGGTGAGCATTAGGGTTGCAGCGCCCAAGAGAGACCCTTCTTGCCTGTGGGTCTGTCAGGTGAGAATGAATAAGTTTAGGAGAAAACCAATGCCACATTATTTCCTACTTTTGTCAGTTTAACCCTAACTGATGCATTAACAAAGTATTTTGCAATTTATTTCCTTACTTTTTGAGATAGTATAATCGTATCCTTATTTGCCTGTGGGAGCACAGGGCCCTCTGGGCCCTGCGCTCCCATCCCTCCATAGATGCATATATGTATGTAGCTGTGGAAGCACAGGGCCGTCTGGCTCCTATTCTTCCAGTTATCGGACAACAGTCACCAAATTGCCACCATAGCCATGTTATTACCCCACCTTATGTACCCAGTGCAGAAAAGTTTTCAATCCCCACCAAAACATAGCTCCATGCAAGCACAACGCTAATCTACACCACAGGTGCAAAAACACATTTTGGATAGGATTTGAAAAATGACAGCAGTGACAGGCAGTATAGCCTAGAGGTTAGAGTAACAAGCTGTGAATGACCTTGGTACATCCAGCAGACCAGACCTGGGTTTGATGCTCACAACCTCCACTTGCATACTGTGTGACTCTGAGCAAGTCATTTAACCACCCAGTGCACCCAGGTCACCCCTGAAAACAGGCACTTGTGCCTAGTGGGCCTTACCCAGTTATCAAAGACGAAAATAAAATAACATACATGAGGTGGTGCAATAAGAAGCTATGCTGAAAATTTGGGCTCAAAATATTTTAAATTCCCCAAATTATGAGCCTGCATAGCAAAATTGCAACAAATAGTCATAACTGTGCCATTTTGAATAATTTTGACTCCAAACATAGACTTCGTATGACCTCATTGCATGCACACAGTACAGAAAATGTTCAAATCCCCACCAAAACATAATTCTGTGCAACTGCAATGCCATTCTGCGTCACAGGTAGGAAAACGCATTTTGGCCAGGAATTGAAAAATGATAGCTGTGACATACATTAGGTGGGGTAATAAGAAGGCCCTGTTGAAAATATGGGGTGAAAGTATTGAAAATGTCCAAAATTGCCAGCATATGTAGTGAAATTGCAATGAATGGCCATAACGCAGCCATTTTTTGAAATTTTGACCCCAAACTTATGATGTAGCCTTCTTATGACCCCACCTCATAAACAATATGACTACTGTTACACAAATACCACTGGAAAGGTGATTTCACCAGCTGACCACGAAATCACCTTTCCGATGGGTGTTGAGTAATGACAGTCACATTGTTCATGAGATGGGGTCCCCTAAAGGCCATGTTGAAAAACTGGGGTCAAAATCTCAAACAACAGCTGAATTACAGTATGTATAAAAGTTGAAACCCCCATTGAAATACTTTGATGTGCATTTACCTTGGTTTCTCGTATTGCAGTCGCTAGTTCCAGCAGCAAGACTTGTCTTCGATTGGGAGAACGAAACTTGAACTTGGTACCTCTTCAGGTGAGTGAGGGTATGTGGTGGTGTCAAGGTGGGAGTGTGGGGAGGTGGATGCACAGTGGGAGGTCGGGTGGGGGTGTGGGTGTGGTCGGTGATGGACTTTTTTTTTTGCACATTTAAAAACATAAAAAAGACATTAAGGGTCAGTTTTATTTAATTTTTCAGGTTATTATTACATGAATAGAGGTTGGGGGGTGCCACTAGGCACCAGGGCAATTATACCAAAAGTGGGGACAGTGATGGGAGGGTGGGGGATGCCACTGGACACCAGGAAAATTATAATAAAAGTGGGGACAGCGATCAGAGGGTGGGAGGTGCCACTAGACACTAGGGAAATAATAAAACAAGTGGGGACAGTGATCGGAGGGTGGGGGTGCCACTAGACACCAAGGAAATATCACACCCATATGCCCCCCCAGCAGCAAAAGGAAAAAAAAAACATTAGGGTTTTGGGTCTCCAGAGTCTTGGTGAATCAGTGGTGGTGTCTTCCTTGGGGGCTGTCAGCCTTAATGCCCACCCCATTCCATGAGCAAGCAACATCACACATGATCTCCTTTACTCATGCAGGGCCCACAGAGGGGAGAGGTGAGCATTAGAGTTGACAACCCCCAAGGAAAACCCCACCATTGATTTGCCAAGACTCTGGAGACCCAAAACCCTAATGTTTTTTTCCTTTTACTGCTGGGGGTGGGGGCGGGGGCATTAGGGTGAGAAACCCTAATGCCAAATGTCCCTACTTTTGTGGCATTAAGTTACCCTAACTGGTGCAGTAACACAGTTTTTTGCAAATTATTTCCTTACTTTTTTAGATAGTATAATTGAATTCTCATTTGCCTGTGGAAGCAGAGGGTATATAGTACATGGATGATCCCAAGGTCATTTCAGTCAAAACAGCAACTAAATTGCCAGCATAACCTAGTTATCACCCCACCTCACGAACACCATTCTGAGAATTTTAAAATCCCTGCCAAAATGACATTCCACGCCACCACAACATCATTACATGCCACAGGGTGAAAACACGTTTTGGTCAGGATTTGAAAAATTACATCTGTCACATTCATGAGGTGGTGTAAAGAAATGTCTATTTTGAAAATCTGGGGTCAGAATGGGGTCAGAATATTTACAAGTAACAAAGTCATGCGCAATCAAAGCATGTGCATAACTTTGCCATTTTTACATATTTTTACCCCAAATTTTCATCATAGCCTTATGACCCCATCTCATGAACAAGGGTGGTGAAAATTTTCAGATCCTACCAGAAAGGTAATTTCACCAAATGACCACAAAATTGCCTTTTGGGCCAGATTTGCAGAATTCCACCAACATTGCTCATGAGCTGGGGTCCCCAAAAGACCACATTGAAAATTTGGTGTCAAAATATGCAAAATGGCTGAGTTATGAATTAATGTTGAAACCCCATTGAAATACTTTGAACCACATTTACCTTAGAAACCCGAGAATGAGCATGTGGGAGCTGAGGACGGCGGAGGAAGCATCGCGCTCCAGCCATATCAACGGCCATTGGACTTGGGGGAGGAGGCACAGTGCTCCAGCTGTACCGATGGCTTTTGGGGACTTGGTCGCATCAGCGGAGAAGAGCATAAGGGGAAGCCACATTGGTGGCTGGTGAGGAGCTGTTGGCCACATTGGCAGTGAAGAGGAAGGAGGCAGTTGCATCAGCGGCATCATCAGGGCCTTTGCCCAATCAGGCCCTAGTGCGGGTCTTTCGAACTGGTGGCTGGGCCATAAATTGCCAAGCCCAACTGCATATCCAGCAGACCCATGAGTGAGCATGTGGAAACTGAGGACGGGGGAGGAGGTGCTGCGCTTCAGCTGTATCAATGGCCCTTGGACTTGGTGGAGGAGGCGCAGTGCTCCAGTCGTACCAATGGCTTTTGGGGACTTGGCCACATCGGTGGCGAAGAGTGTAAGGGGAGACTGCATTGGTGGCCAGTGAGGAGCTGTTGGCTGCATCGGTGGTGAAGTGGAAGGAGGCAGCCGCATTGGCGGCGTTATCAGGGCCTTTGTCCAATCAGGCCCCAGCGTGGGCCTTTCAAACTCCGGAGGAGCTGTAGTGACTTATTATTGTCTCTGCAGGATTGGCTGTACTGTATGTGTAGGATTTACTGGCTGTACTGTGTGTGTGGGATTTATCACTGTGTTGTAGTATTTGAGATTTACCTATTTTAGTATTGATTTTAGTTTTTGGGATATATCACTATATTTACTGTAATTTTAGTCCCTCCTTCCCCGGCTCTGACCTCTATTAAATGGTCATGGAGGGCAGAGCAAGCTAAGGGGGTGGTGACCAGGAGCTGGGCCTGGTGGAGGGTGTGCCTTGGGGAGGGGTGCAGGTCGAGGGACAGGCTGAAGTTGTGTCTGGGTTTTGTCTTACTGTTATGTGTTGTCTGCTATTCTGAGGCTTTGTCTGGCAGCACAGTACCTTACACTGTAGGGGTCCTTTTTGGAGGGCACAGTGGGGCTCCAAAATGGGTGAAGACATGGCTTGGGCAGCAGGGATGGGGCAGCCAACTTGGGGGAGAAGCATGAGGATGGGGGGCAGGTTTGTGACAAGGCCCCCAGATCAGTAGGGCTGGCATCTTTGGAAGGGTGGTGGGGTGCCCCTGCCGCCCACTTCGTTCCACCGATGAGGGATTGCTAGAGATCCCCAGGGTTCATTTGAAGACCTTGAGGGCCTGGGCCTTTAGTTATGCAGCCCCAACCCTGTGGAATTCTCTACCTCATCAGATGAGAGAGTGCCTGATTGTGGAGAGCTTTAAATCTGCTCTAAAAGCTCATCTCTTTGGTCTTGCTTTCCCAGAGTATGATTGAAATTATGATTGTGGTCGACTGTTGCTCATTTTATTATGGTCTTAGTTATTGTTTTAATCATTGTGCAAGTGCTTGGATACACATTGATTTGCGCTTTTTATAAATAAAGTTGAAGCTGAAGTTGAAGTGTTTGGGGTGTGCGTCAGCCATGGTGTTAGCCCTGGCTTGGAGGATAGGAGGGTGCATGGTGTGCCAGCAGTTGGCATGCCTTCAGGAGGAGATCCAGTAGCTAAGATGGTCCATGAGTAAGGTGGGGGTGTGGGGTAGTGGAGTACAAGGAGGAGCTGCTGAGGATGGAAGAAGGGGAGAGGGCAGAGGGGGGATACCAGGGTGAAATCCTAGTGTATCAGGGTGTGTCAGCACCATGGGCAGGAACTGCAGGGGGGAAGGGTAGGGGCGCAAATGTCCATGCAGGTAGGGAGAAGGGTGCTGGAGGTGACTGGTGGGCAAGGGGGGGGCCTCAGGCGGACAAGGGGAAGGGTGGTCTGGAAAGGGAAGACAGACCAGTGGGTAAGGGGGAAACCCTGTTAGACTGGGGTAGAGCTGGTTCTGAGCAAGAAAAGGGCCAGGGAACCTGGCGGGTGGTTGAGGGAAAAGAGCGGAGGTACCCACTTGGAGAAACTGATGGGGGGGAGAGCCAGTGGGGGAAATTATGATGGCAGGTTGGCAGCAAGAAAACAGATCTGCACCACTAGTACAGCTGGAAGAGGGGGAGGGGTGTGAACCAGGAACAAAAGAGGCACCAGGAGAAGTAGGGGGAACAATAGAGTCACCAGGAGGAATAGGTGGATTGGGCATGGCAGGAAGCTCTGCAGACAAAATCAGAAGGGTTATTCCTGTGCACTGGGGCTCAGATGGGGTGGGTGGGGCAGGCAGAGGAAGAGACAAAGTGAGGGGAGGAGAGCTAGGAGTTGGGGTAAAGGGAGGCGGGGTCTGCATAGGGGGGAGTGAGGGTGCCCCCAGGAAGGGTAGAGGAGGAAACAATGGGGCAGGTGGGTGTGGTGCAAGGGGGGAAGACAAGAGGGGGAAGCAGCAGAGGGGAGAGTGGTACGAAGGTGGGAGATGAGGGGTACAGTACAAGTAATGTCACCCCTCATCTCTCATGCCCCTTGGGTGTGGAGGGGTCATGTAAACCTGAGAGGGGTTAGAAATTGATCAGGGAGGTGTGGCAGGTATGGAGGAGGTGGGAGAGGATAGGGCAGTGAGGAGTACCTGGATTGGGGAGGACAGGTCGGTGAGGAGAAAGAGTTGGAACAGGTAAGAAGGGACGGTGCTGGTACCCGGATTGGGGGGATGACAGGGACATATGATGAGAAGGGGGATGGGAAGAGGTGGAACTTGGGGAGGGGACAGAAAGGAAACAAGGTAGTAAGAGTGCTGCTGTTGGGGGACTCTGTATTTAGGGGTATTAGCTGGGATGGTAAGGGGGAGGGAGCAACCTGCAGAGTCAGAGTCAAGAGTAAATCTGGACTGACTGTGCATGAGGTGAACACTTAGTCTATGCACTGGTGAAAGATTGCGGGGGGATCCCTGACCTATTGATGCGCCTCGGCATCAATGATATAGAGGGAAATAGTGTACTGGAAATTTAGGCTAGGTTCCGGGAACTAGCCAGGGTCGGTCATGCCATTGGATGCTCGGTCTCCTTCTCAGAGATCCTACCAGTGCCTAGAGCCAGTGTGGCAAATGAGAAAAAAATCAAGGAAGTTAACGAGTGGCTCAGATGCTGGTTTGGGGTCAGGGGGTACTGGTTGATGGGAGACTGGTGGGCGACTTGGGAGGACAAAGAGCTATATGCAAGGGACAGGCTTCACCTCAGCTGGGGGGGGGAGGTTTTGAAGCAAGGCTTGGCAGGCTTCATGCAAGGCTAGGTGGGGTTTAAACTTGTGGGGGGGGTGGGTGCCGGAGCACTGTATTGTACACAGGGGGGTCCAGGTAGACAGTGACCTGGGAGCTCTGTGGGTGGGAGTAGGGAGAGGGCAGGGGGACATGTTGGAAGGTGGTCCTGATCAATGCCAGAAGCATGGGGAACAAGATGCCTGAGCTTCAGGCACTGCTATTGGAAGGGGAAGTAGATGTGGCAGCTGTCACTGAGACGTGGGACACTTCTTCGCATGATTGAGATCTAAACCTGACTGGGTACACCATGCTCAGGAAGGACAGGACAGTAGGAAGGGGAGGTGGAGTGGCCTATATTGGTAAGGAGGGCATAAGGATATGCAAGGTGGAGGAAGTGGAGGGGCACTTAGAGGCATTATGGGTCACCTTGCAGGCTCCTGGAGGCAAGAGGGTGAAGTTGGGGGTGGTATATAGACCACCCATGCAGGGGGAGGACCTGGAAGAAGGTCTAGTGGCAAATCTTAGGGACCATTGTAGGCAGGGGGTTGGCAGGACGGTGGTGCTGGGTGACCTAAACATGCCAGGGACTAACTGGGGAACCACGGCATCCTTATCAGCCAGGGAGCAGCGTCTGCTGAGCGCCATCCAGGATGCATTCCTTACCCAACTGGTGACTGACCCGACAAGGGAGGGTCGCATCCTGGACATCATCTTGTCTGACTGCAACCTCATCAGGGACCTTGTGGTTGGGGCCCCACTGGTGGGAAGCAATCACGCCATGGTCTGGTTTTCCCTGGACCTGGGGTTGGGCGTGGATCACAAAAAAACAATGGTAGTCGACTTTAGGGGTGCGGAGTACAAGGGTATGCAGCGGATCCTGAGGGGTTGCTTAGAGGGGATCAGGCCAGGCATGGATACTGAGAGTCAGTGGAAAGTCATTAAAACTGGACTCCTGGAAGCTACCAAGGCATGCACCAAAGAGAGATGCAAGTTTGGTAGAGCCAGAAAGACAAGCTGGTGGACTAGGGAGATCCAGGAGGCAGTAAGGGAAAAGAAGGCCGCCTACAGCAAATATAGGTGTTCACATCAAGTTATAGACAAGGGGGAGGAGGATGAACTTGCCAGGAAGGTTGCCAGGGTGGTGAGGTTGGCCAAAGCAAGGACAGAGCGAAGACTGGCTCAGGGGATTACCAGGGGTGAAAAAGTGTTCTTCAGGTATATCAGGGAAAGAGGAAAAGGGAAGGGGCAGATTAGCAGACTGAGGTCAGGAAGTGGGTGGGTGGAGGAGGCAGGGGAGCAGGCAGAGGTACTAAATGACTACTTTCCCCTCAGTCTTTACTAGGGAGGATAGTGGGGCAGCACCACATGAGGTGGGGAGGTGTGATCCTGCTGATGGGAGGGAGGCCTTGGAAGATGAAATCCACATTGGTAGAGTGTGGGAAGCCCTCAAGGCCTAAGAGTGGAAAAGGCTGCAGGTCCTGATGGCCTTCATCCCACTGTGTTGAGGGAGCTGGCGGACATCCTGGCCACACCCCTGGCAAACCTCTTTAACTCCTCCGTCCAGATGGGATGGATGCCTCAGGATTGGAGGACAGCCAGTATCATGCCTATCCACAAAGGCGTCTCATGAGAAAGGAGCCAGAAAACTACAGGCCAGTATGCCTGACATCGGTGGTAGGCAAAGTGATGGAGGGCATCTTAAAGGAGAGGCTGGTGGGGGTCCTGGAGGCAAGGGGTTATCTGGATGATCACCAGCACGGCTTTGTCCGGGGCAGATCCTGTCAGACAAACCTTGTGGAGTTCTATGATTGGGTGACGAGAGCGAGAGCACTGGACCAGAGCAAGCCGGCGGATGTCCTCTTTCTAGACTTTAGCAAGGCGTTTGACTCGGTGCCACATCCCGGGCTGCTGGAGAAGCTGAGTGGCATGTGGGTGGGGGAGTGGATGATCAGGTGGATCGGGAACTGGCTTGGGGGGCGTTCTCAGAGGGTAGTAGTTGGGGGGAGGTTTCATCTACCTGGGGGGGGTCATTAGCAGGGTCCCGCAGGGATCAGTGCTGGGGCCCCTCTTGTTTAACGCTTATATCTCTGATGTTAGTGAAGGTATCAAGAGCGAGATGAGCCTCTTTGCTGATGATGGCAAGCTGGGGGCAGTGGTAGACATGGAGGAGGGTAGGATAGCCCTACTGGAGGACCTGGAGGCCCTGGAGGGTGGTCACATACATGGAAGCTGAGGTTCAATGCTGAAAAGTGCAGGGTCCTCCACCTGGGGGCCAAGAACATGCATGCAGCGATCCACGGCACCCTCCCTACTCTAGTCGCTCTCCGTCTGCACTACCCTCAGGCCTCCACCCGGGGGCAGCCCTGTAGCAGGAGTGACTGAATCCCTCCCCAGGAGAGGAGAGCTGCCTTGTAGCCACTCAGTCCAGCTCTCGCCCCCCAGCTGACCCCCCAGTGACCCAGGCTCGCTCCTGAACCTGGGTTGTGGGTGCAGCATTAGGTGTGACATACAGTGCCTCAACCCTCGGTGCCACTGGGCTGGTGTTGCATGTTTCCGTTCAAACAGTAAATCACAATTTATCAATCACGCTGTTTTTTATTTACTATTCGAACAGTAAATCACAATTATTGATCACACTTTTTTTTACTGTTCGAACAGTAAATCACAATTTATTGATCACACTGTTTTTTATTTACTATTTGAACAGTAAATCACAATTTACTGTTCAAACAGTAAATCACAATTTAGCGATCAAACTTTTTTTTTTTACCAAAGTTCGATGTTATCCCAAATATTGTTACAATTCAAAAACTGTACAATATTTTTTCACCAAACCGTCCAAAGGCACACCCTTGGCACAGGCCCCATCATCCCTGGAAATTTCATAGAGACATTTCGTACTGTCTAGGCTGTAGGCGATAACAAAAATCCCCAATGTTAAGTATAGGAAAAGAGTTGGTTTTTTTTTCACTTTTTTGACCATCAGTATCTGGAAAACTGCACAAGATGTCATCATAAAACATTCTACATCTTGCGACTCTGACAGCCTGACCATGCATGCCAGATTTTATGCTAATTCATTAAAATATGACAAAGTTATTAAGGTGCAAAAATTGGGTTTAACATTGAACTGCCAGCTCAACCCTAACTATAGGGGTGTTATTACGCTGCTATAATAGACTCAAACAAAAAACATGGTTGAGGAGCCTGGGTCAAGAAACACCTGATTGGGGGGGTTCCTATCCAGAGTTTAAATTAACTGCATGGTGCCTGTTTCCAGAGAAAGGTATAGTGGGTGCATTTAAGTATGATACAATACCTTTGGGATGTAGTACCTCCCCACCTCCCCACAAGATTACTCCACCAATGAACCAACACAATGCAATAACAGTTTCTCACAGATTGCAATACTTATACGGTATGAATCAGATGCTCACAGACAGGGATTATGAACACATAAACAGGGGCTTTAGTTGGCTGCAGGAACAGGTCCTCAGGGAAAGAAGTGGGGGGGTTACGTGGTAATGGTGGTAATCTTAACCCCAATTGGTTCTGCAGTGCCCATCCAGGTCAAGCTTACAAGAACACAGGGATGCATTCCAGTTGCCTTGCTAGGCATAGTCAAACAATGAGGGTAAGCTGGGGCTGTGATTCTATTCCCTCCCAGTCTCAACCCAAAATGCAGTAGCCAACCCCCGACCCACACAATGCATAGTACTTCTCCTTTTCCAGCGGTAGTAGTGGGCACTAACCTCTCCCCATGGCTAGGCCTGTAAAACCCTTAAGTTACAATATGGCAGCTCTGGTTGCTTCACTGGATAACCAGCCTTGAAAAGGCCCAATGACATTTCACGTGACTGTCCAGTGGTGCTGCACTTAAACAAATTAACAAGCAATATTTTTCAGCAACTAGAACTCCAAACCCAAAGGTTTTTAAACCCTAATTTCACAGTTAGTACAAAGCATGCATACTACTTTCGTCCAGTTTGCTTACCCAGTTTTCCAAATAAGGTGTCTATATATGGACTTCTAAGGTTTTGTTTTGGCTGAATTTATCTAGTCTTGTTTCGAAAGTGTCCACAGAGGGACTATTTACTACTGTATCTGGAAGGGAATTCCAATGGGGAACTACTCTTTAACTAAACCAGAATTTCCATTTGAGTAGATTCCATCTCTGTTGTTTTAATTGCAGTTCATGTGTTCTAATATTGTATTAATTATGTCTAATTTCCAGTCCTAGATCATTTCTGAGTTTATAATCATGGAAAACCTTGTATACCAGGATCATATCTCCCCTCCAACATCTATAAGTAAGTGAATACAGATTTAATTCCGTTAGTCTATCCTCATATGACATCCCTCCCATCCCCTGCACTGCTCTAGTCGCTCTCTTCTGCACTCTCTCCAATCTTTCAACCTCTCCTTTTTTGTATGGTGCCCAATCCTGAGAACAATACTCAAGCTGTGTCCGCACCAGCATCAATGGCATCAACACCTCTCTACTTCTACGTTCAATGTGTCTAAGGATGCAATGGAGTGTCTTATTTGCCTTTTTTATGGTCTGATCACAGTGTGGTCCAAAGGTGAGGTCGGTTTTAATTATTACTCCCAAATCCCTTTCCTCTGCTGATGATTTGAGTATTTTGTAATTGATACTATATTTCAGTTCTGTAAAACAAAACACTTATTTTCATTTAGTTTTAATTTGTATTTATTAGTCCACTCCTCAATGTAATTGAGGGAATCTTGTAACTTAACCTGGTCCTGTACTGAATTCACAACTGCACCTACTCGACAGTCATCAGCAAATTTTGTTACCCAGATATTTTCGCTATTACACTGTAATGACGATATATATAAGTTAAACAAGCAGGGTCCCAACACAGATCCCTGGGGCACTCCACTTGTCACAGATATCCAGTCAGATAACACTCCATTTATGGGTATCACAAGTCGTAAGAGGGAGGTAATAATCCCTCTTTACAAGACACTGGTTAGGCCCCATCTGGAGTACTGCCTGCAGTACTGGAGGCCGCACCTTCACAAGGACATTAACCAAATTGAGGCAGTCCAGAGAAGGGCAACCAAAATGGTGCAGGGACTGCATCAGAAAACATATGAGGACAGATTAACGGAGCTCAATATGTATACCCTAGAGCAAAGGAGGGAGAGAGGCGATATGATTGAAACATTCAAACACCTTAAGGGCATTAACAGGGTGAAAGAGTCTAACATGTTTCAATATAAGAAAAATAGCAGGACAAGAGGACACAGCATGAGATTAGAGGGAGGCCGATTAAGGGGTAATGTGAGGAAGTTCTTTTTCCAGAAAGGGTGGTGGATGCATGGAACGGCCTACCTCAGGAAGTGGTGGATATGAATACAGTGCAGGGCTTCAAACAGGCATGGGATAGGCATAAGGGAGCAATACAGATGAGTATGAATAGATAGGCCATTGACAGAGCAAACGCTGATGGCACATTCATAAGGTAGAAAAAGAAATGGGCAGACTGGATGTGCCTTGCGGTCCTTATCTGCCGTCAACTTCTATGTTTCTATGTTTCTATCATAGCCCTGTGTCTTCTATCATTCAACCAAGCTCTTATACAGTTTATGATGTTATTCTGAATATTTAACTCATAGAGTGTCACAATTAATTCATTAATGGGCATTTGTAAATCCTGGCCAGATGGCCTAGTCCATTAAATGTTTTTCCAGCAACTATGATACAGTAATGCTGTGGCAGGGCAAGCCCTGTTTTATTCATGGCTCTCCCAGACTCGAGGATTTCCCTTTATGCACAGGGGTTATGGTAGTGTTGCGGGGCGTCCTTTCTGACTGGTTTTATTCTCTTTTATTCTCGCAAGACGTCTGCTATAAGCTGGAGAAACAGATTTTTTCCTCCAGTCTAGTGATGCTTCCCCAGACCTCCACATTCAGCAGACAGTCTTCTTAAGCACATAGAGCAGCTCAGCCTGGAAAAAACATTCCTACCTGACCAACACACACCATGTCTTGGCATCAGGTCCCTAGTGTGTTGTAGTAAAGAGCATCAAGATATAATACTTGCTGGGCAGCTTCCCAGGTTAGCTATGGTCACAGTTTGATAATTCAAGCTGCAGCACAGCAAGGTTTCTAAAAAGGCAGCTGCAGCCTTCAGCTTTGGTTTGCAATGAGCTAGCATGTGATTGTCTCCCATTGTCTCAGCAGACGATTTGTTTCTCTTCCTCATTCATTCACTCTCTCAGATACATGGCCTGTCTGCTCCAGCAACTCTACACAGGCATGAGTCTGCATACATCAATCAAACAAAAATGAAGCAGCACCAAATATGTTCGTGTAAAAAATATTACTTTTTTACTATTTGCATACCATTTTACAAATATCACAGAACATACAGCAGTAGATCAAACACCAACTAGACACCCAGCGCTTCGACTCTTAACAAGTCTTCATCAGGGGGTGGTACTAGTCTGGAAAAACATTTCTTAAATAGAGCATTTAATCAACACTTATATCAATTAAAATTTAGAGCACATGGAGACTAAATATTTCTTAAGGAAACCCATACCCATCAATAATTGTACCTAACAAAATAACTATAATTACTAATAACAATCCAAATCTATCTATGTCCTATAAACTAACAATCTTTAATCATAACATCAAATTTATAATTATAAAGCAGCAGCATCAAAATTAATCATATTCATATTTTTAATAAATTCATATAGGCTTTAAATTTCTGAAGCTGCTATATTTAACAGTGCCAAAGACACAAAGATGCTGCTGCTTTAAATAGCCTACAGATGCATACAGACTAAATAGATGTTGGCACAGTCCCTGCTGCTAACTGGGAACTCCCACCTCTCCTTTGGTCCATTGAGCAGCTATCCATCATTCAGGGCAGGGCTGGAGGTCTATCCATTGGTGGTTGTTTGATTGGCCAGCAACTCAGGCCAGAATTCACACAACCCTCCTGTGTTTCATGAGCTTCTTGAGGTTTCCTCTAAATTCTCTGTAGTATGATTAGCTGGGCTGCTGCTCTCTGACTCCTATGGCGAATAATATCTGTATAATAGCTGGTGATGAATTTTTTCTATGGGCTTGCCAAGTTATTATTTGCCATAATAACCAGCCGATTATTATGGCAAACTTGCTCTCCATTTGACACTCTGGCTTTGATTTAAAGAATTTAAATGTTAGCACCACTCTCCTTAACACTGTGTAGTTCAGTCATTCTTTTAAGCAGTTTACAAATATGCAGTTTCTGAGTGTCCTCAACACGATTTCTGCTCTGTTCCTGACTTTGCCACTCATTCATGCTGCCATTCCTACCATTTCTGCAGAAAAGATATTTCTTTTAAATTGTATGATTTACAAACCCCCTTCTGGCCATCTGTGCGCCATCATTAGGGTGCCACATTTATACATTTGCCACCCCCTCCCCAAGGTCTACCCCTCCCAGAGTAAGAATATTTAGAAAGGGGTGGTGTGGGGGGTGCAGTGCACCACAAAAAGAGGGGACGGTGAAATCGGGTTGTGGCGCCCTAATGACTGGGCGCACTGTAAAACTTTACAAACCTCTACATCTCATTATTTCCTCTTTAAATGTATCAGCATACAACATTTCCCTGATACTATACTATGATAAAGAGGCACAACTTTGTACTCTGGTTGGAAAAAAATTGCTCACTAAAAAATTGTACAAAATAATGTATGGGTTGGAGTACAGCTCAAATTTAGTGCACATCCTCAGAGTGTGATGCTGATATAAACCCCTCAAGCTTCGCTTTTAGGGTTTATGCAGCATCACACACCTCGGGTGAGTATTAAAGTTTTGTAATGCACTCCACCCAGTACATTATTTTTTATATAATATATAGAAGATATTCAATGGCCTCTGTTCAAATATGCCATTTATTTCCATGAGTTAGGGGGCAGGACCATAACTCACGAATGGCAAAGCCACGAGTGAGTTGTGAAAGTCCTGCCACCTCATGAATGGAAATTAATTGCATATTTGAACAAAGTCCATTGTGTGTTCTATATATACAATGTTTGTCTTCTGTGTGACAATTAAGGTCAGATTCATTGTGGGGTTGGTAGAATGGACTGTCAATCAAGTTGATTTTGATGTAGGTAAGTGAAACACAAACCGTGTTATTTACCCGCTGGGTGAATAAATACAGGATAAAGTATGGGGAGAAGTGTGTTACGAGAATTTAACACACACCCGAGTTGTTGGATGGCACATAAACCCCGTAGGCCGGTTCTAATGCCATCAACAACGAGTGGTGAAGTCGGTTGCTCACTTCTCCCCATATTATTTATATAATTGAAGGGCTCCGTTTTTAAATAAACAGAGCGCGAGCTTCCAACTGTCCCTGTTTCCGCAAACAGTACTGATGAGAAAAACACTTACTTCTCTGCATTACCTCAGTTTACCAGTGAGCCTAGAAGCACAAGAGTGTGTTTGGGATGGAGGTAATGCAGAGAAGTAAGTGTTTTTCTTGTCAGTACTGTTTGCGGAAACAGGGACGGATGAAGCTTCACCTGTCTCGAGCACGTTGGTATAGAAAGGGAGCGCGTGAATGCCGTAACACCTACTCAGGTGTTACGGTATTTAACACACGGTTTTGTCTATGGCAAAAAACGGAGACCGTTAATTATATAGAGAATAATGCCTGTGCAGGTGTGTGTTATGAGGGTTTTTCACACAGCTGAGGTGTGTGATAATCCATAACCCCCCACACACACACACACAAAAGTCAGGGCACGCAGGGTTCTTTAAGCCATTCACAAAGTGAAAAGGGAGTCTTAACTTAATCCAGTTCGTGCACAACACTTTGGATCCTGTGCAAATCATGAGATGAATCTTAACTTGTTTGACTCAGGGCAAAGCAGGACATGAAACAAAACTGTCCTACTATTTTGTTTGTGTAGGATTTTACTGTAGTACAAAATGTACATGATTTTCATTTCAGTCATGTTCTCGACTTTTTTTCTTATGGTTCATGGCTTTAAACATTTTCTTTGCATATGACTTTGAAAAGTTTTCACAACAGTTTTTTTATGATTCTCCAAGTAACTCATGAACTGAAGAAAAAGCAAGTTTTTTTTATTTTTTGGTTGTATTTGTGACTATAGTTATTTTGTTGAGTCGTACCAAGTGCACACACTGTCTGTTATGCACTCAATGAGTTTGTTAAAACAGTCTCAGTAATTTTTTGACATAATCACAAACATCGTTTTTGT
Source organism: Neoceratodus forsteri (assembly GCA_016271365.2). Lineage (NCBI taxonomy): Eukaryota > Metazoa > Chordata > Ceratodontiformes > Ceratodontidae > Neoceratodus > Neoceratodus forsteri. The sequence continues at coordinate 20,377,875 of JADMNL010000030.1, read as the reverse complement.
AATTTAAATACTACTTATAATTATTTTTTTTCATAAAGTCAGCTCAGATGTCTCCTTGGACTGTTTTCTGACAAACCACACAATTCTCAAACTTTGGAGTTATTTTTTTTAAATGTTTTTAGCTTTTGTTTTTGTTCATGACCACCTTTAGCTAAGGAAAAAAGCTTAGCTTTTTTCAGCTATTTTTACCCCCCCCAAAAAAAAACAACAACTGTCTACACGTGCACAAACTTTAAAATTTAAATAACTGAGAAACAAAACTAAACTAAATTTTAACCCCCCCAAAGGTACTTTTTTTGGTTCAAACTCTAATGAACCTGTAACTTTCATAATTTAACTCTGCCTAGTTTTTTACTATATGTGAGCAAAAAAAGCTACAAAAGGTGATGCTTTTTATGAAATGTAATGTCACTAATAACTAACTTCTGAACAGCTAATCTTACCAGAAGCATAGCCCCTAGGACTGAGATGGTGCACATCAAATTTCACTGTCTATGAGCTAAGACTGCTGAGATATAAACTGTTAAAAACTCAGTTTTTGAAAACAAACACTCAACCCTAACATGCAGGCACTGCCGTACCTGTATAATTTATATTCATTGCAAAAAAGAACTATATTAATGCATCACTGAGGTTCCGAAGTCACAAAAAGAGGGAAATGCGGTGTTAGTTTTTTAAAAAGTCTAAGGCCTACTCCCCCCAGCCCCTAGCCTCATGACCCAAGGCCAAACTACAGCTCCAGAGCTGTGCCATGCCAGTCTTCTACTTCATGCAACAGGTCAGATGCCATGCCCTACAACTCTGTTTCCTCACATAGGTCCCACAGGATCAGTGACAACTTTATTTGTGAAGTGGCTGCATGCATGGCCCGTGGGTCATCTGCAGAGCATGAGACCAGTCATAACTTGGTTATACTTTATTTTAAGTGAAGGTTTCAATGTAACAAATCATTAATTACTAGCAGAACGGTAATTACATTGTAGTTACATGTTTGTTGCATGCAACTTCATTGCAACTACAATGCAGTTACAGTGCAGTTACACAGCAACTACAGTGTAGTTAATGGACACTTAAAGTGTAAAGCATAACTTTCTTTGTGGTTGGCCCTGTGGCCATACATGGTGCAAGTGATCACTCATAAGTTTCTTTGTTCTGAGCCCTACAGGTCCTGTGTGAAGCATGCCATTAGTCACAACTTTATTCATGCAGGGCCCTGGACAAAGCACGAGATCACGCATAACGTTGTTCTTGCAGGGCCCTGTGGATCCTGTGAAAAGCATGTGATAGTTTATAGGTTTATTTGTACAGGGTCCCAAACCTATAGCCTGAAGCAGCAAATCCATGTTATCTATCTATCTGTCTGTCTGTCTGTCTGTCTGTCTGTCTGTCTGTCTGTCTATCTATCTATCTATCTATCTATCTATCTATCTATCAAGGTGGGAGAAATGGCAGAAGCATGGGGGGAAGTGGTGACAGATGGGGAAATCATGGAGAGCAGAGTTCGAGAGGGTTTGAAGGCACTGAGGGTGGACAAGGCGCCAGGCCCAAATGGCATCCACCCCAGGGTACTGAAGGAGTTGGCAGAGGTCCTTGCAGGACCTTTGGCAGACCTATTTAATGCCTCACTACTTTCGGGGTGTGTACCTCAGGACTGGAGGATGACTCATGTGGTGCCCCTCCACAAGAGTGGCCCCAAGGATGAACCGGGAAACTACAGACCAGTGAGCCTCACATCCATCGTGGGTAAGCTAATGGAGACTATCCTGAAGAAGAGGCTGGTGGCCCTTCTAGAGGCCAAAGGACTACAGGACAGCAGACAGCATGGCTTCATACATGGCAGATCCTGCCAAACCAACCTGGTCAAGTTCTATGACTGGGTAACTAGGCAACTGGACAGGGCCATGCAGTGGATGTCCTGTATCTGGACTTCAGTAAGGCATTCAACTCCAGTGCCACATGGAAGGCTGGGAAGGAAGTTAGTAGGCACAGGGGCGGGTTTCAAAGCTGGTGAGATGGGTAGGAAACTGGCTGCAGGAAGGCAACAGAGGGTGGTGGTGGGTGGGGAGCTCTCACACCCAAGGGCAGTGATGAGTGGTGTTCCACAGGGCTCGGTGTTAGGACCAGTGTTGTTTGGGATATTCCTTGCAGACATATCATGGGACATCAAGAGCAAGATCAGTCTGTTTGCTGATGATACCAAGGTAGGCGCAGTGGTGGATGACCTAGAGGGGATGGCAGGGGTTGCAGGATGATCTGGCAAAGCTTGAAACCTGGTCAGACACCTGGCAACTGGGCTTTAATGCCAAAAGTGCAAGGTGCTGCATTTTGGGATGAAGACCCCAAGGAGGAGTTACCTAGCTGGGGAGTGTAGCTAGCCCAAACAGAGGAGGAGAAGGATCTGGGTGTGCTCATTACAGGGTCAATGAACAACTCGGCACAATGTAGGAAGGCAGCTGCAAAGGCCAACAAAATGCTGGGTTGTATTGCAAGGGGTATGTCCTCGAGGAGGGAGGAGGTGATTCTGCCACTGTATAGGTCATTAGTTAGACCACACCTGGAGTACTGCGTGCAGTACTGGCGCCCATATCTGAAGAGGGACATTAAGTTACTGGAGGAGGTGCAGCGCAGAGTGACAAAGATGATCAAGGGGCTGGGGGACTTATCATACGAGAGAAGGTTGAAGGAGTTGAACATGTACTCACTGGAGGAGAGGAGAGACAGGGTGACATGATTGAAACCTTTAAATACATGAAAGGAATAAACAAGACAAGTACAGAGGGGCTGTTCAAAGTAAGGGAGGGGAGGGACACCAGGGGCCATGATATGAGACTGGAGCGAGGAAGGTTCAGGAAGGAGATGAGGAGACACTTTTTTACAGAGAGGGTGGTGGCTGGGTGGAATGTGTTACCTGCTGAAGTGGTATGCAGTAGAACAGTGGACTGCTTCAAACGAGGATGGGACAGGACAAGGGGAAGGGTTAATGAAGGGGAAGGGTGGAAGGAAGGGGCAGCTGCAGAATAAGGGGTGCTAGCTGCACATTCGAGCAGACTTGATAGACCTCTAGGCCTTTATCTGCTGGCAAATTTCGTATGTTCGTATCTATCTATCTATCTATCTATCTATCTATCTATCTATCTATCTATCTATCTATCTATCTATCTATCTATCTATCTATCTATCTATCATCTATCTATCTATCTCCATCCATTCATCCATCTATCCATCCATTCTTTATCTGTCTGTCTGTCTGTATGTCTATCTATCTATCTATCTATCTATCTATCTATCTATCTATGTCCACAAGTTAGTTACAGAGGTCTTACAGCTTATGTATGGAGATAAATATGTTATTCCACTGTAACCCATTATATATTTTGTATATATACCACACTATTGTTAATGCTTTTATTGCTGTTTTATCTTGTTTTAACTTAAAACTACCTCTCTGTTCATTGTAAACTCTTTATCTGATCCGTTGTCCTGTGTTCTATTTCTAGGTTTCTTTTTAAACATACATTTTTATTAAAGTTAAAAGTACAGGTAGGTAAAACAAACAATTACATAGGTACAAGAATCAACAAACTTATGATACACAGCAAATTCAGATAAAACGATGCAAGTCCAGTAATTATAGAACAACAAAAGTAAACCCTAAAATATAACAATATGCTGATTATTTAAACAGCACCAATCACGCTCATTTTCAAATGTTTTTTTAAGACTCCCAGCAGCAGCTTACCTCATTAGGACTTCAGAAGTCCTCTTTTCTTAATTTGTTACACTCTTTATTTCTTAGAGGAAGGGATCATAATTTCTCTGTCAAATGAGCTGGCCAGCTGATCCCTTCCCCTTCCTGGTCCCTAATTTCAGCATGCACTGCCCTGCACTCTCACATGTTATGATGTATTAGTTTGGAGAGCATGGGGGCATGCCATATAGATAGTAATGGGAGTCATTTTTTAGTCCCATTTTTTGTATTTTAGGGGACCACATAAGTCAAATTAATGACACAATTCAACTAACAAGGCCCTCATTAGTTGAACTGTGGATTTTGGCTTTGATTTGACTTATGTGGCACTCTAAAATATAAAAAGTAGGATTTAAAAAACAGCTCCCATTACTATCACTACAGGGTGGGTGCTAGGTCACAACTACAAACACAATAAGAGCAGTGCCCAGAAGACAGCAGCAATAAGCGGGCCTCCAACAACAGCGCCTGTTAAAAACATAGACCTCCACAATATTGCCAACGGTAGTGATCCAAACACACACTGAGGACTGCTGCCATGGCTAAAAACCAAACCACTAAATTATGTTATTGCGAGGGGGTCTCACCCCTGCACCCTCTGCTACTATAATAATCAACTGTGAGGGGGAGTTGGATTTCGGGGGAAAGTAAAAACTTTGGTGGGGGGAATCTGTGAGACGGGACTTTTAAAAAAAATGTAAATTCATCTCACAGAGAAAAACTCCGAGACCGAGAACAGAACCCTGGTCTGTAGTAGTACTGTACGTTGGCTGAGCTGCTCAATGCCTTAGCACTCTCCACCACAGGAGCAGCTCGGCCAGCCACAACCTTTTTCCTACACCTTCTACACTTCCTCAAGTCCCTCCCTCTGACGTGACAGCTACAGGGGTAGCAGTAACTGCCTTTCACTATTTTACCCCTTTAGCTGTCCTTGTTTCACTCTTCTTACAGTGCTGTTCTAACATGTGCTGCTCAGGAAACGGTATTCTAACCGGTCACCACAGGGTGCCCCCGTGCTCTCCAAACTAATACCTCGCAAAATGTGAGAGCGCGGCGGTAGTGCCCACTGAAATTGGGGACCAGAAAGAAGAAGAGTGCAAGTGGCTGGCTCCTCTGACTGAGAAATTACAATCCCTTTCCCTAAGAAATAACCGGCCAGATTTTTGAAGCCCCTGAGACTGCCACGACCCCTGGTGCACTGATCACATGGTGCACAGGGCTTGCAGCAGTGTCCCGGCTGGCGATCGGAATTTTCATGCTCATGTACCAACTGCTGCTAGTTAGACCAGCTCCCCCCCCGTCTAACTTGTGGCATTCAGTGGACCATTTTTATGGGGCTTGCACCAACTACGTGGCATAAGCTGCCACAAAGTGAGGAAAGTATTGCAGCTGCAACCAACAATATAAAATTGGTTGCAATTGCAGGAATGGTGTTTTGGTGCAGCTGCACCAAAAAATGGGTTTGACGCAGGGTTTGATGCAAACCTTACGTCACCCTTTGAAAATCCGTCCCATGTACCGTAATAAATCAAGAAAAGGGGACTTTTAAAGTCCAATGACGTAAGCTGCTGCTGGGGGTCTTAAGGAAAGCACCAAAACTGGTGCTCTTTAATATACTGTAGGACAAGATATGATTCCTAATTTTTGTATAAAAATCTAATTGGCTAGTTGGCTAGCATGTGGCTGATTTTCGTATTATTGATTGTGGAACAAATCCAGTCTATCCATTCTCTCAGATAGGGAGGTTTTGTACTTTCCCAATTTTTCAAAGTAAGTCTCTTACGGGTCAAGGATGCAGCTGGTAACCATCCTTGGTGAATTTTGCCTAGATTGAATAATTCCATTGTATCACCCAAAATGAAGGTGATGGAAGAGAAAGGTATTTTCACACCAAGTGTTTTTTGGCAAGTTTCATGCACACATTCCCATAGTGGCGAGAGAATCTGAAAATACCATAGTATATGTAACAGGTTAGCAGAGACAGCATTACAGTTGGGGCAGCAAGTAAAATTAGAATAACCCATTTTAAATAATGCATCAGCCGAAAAATATTGACAGTATAATATCTTAAACTGTATCAGTCTATTCTGCAACTGTTTTGCACAAACATATGTTTAGTCCCAAATCATCTTGACAATGCTACGCTGCTGTTATACTTTACTTCATCGCAGGTGCTATTTTTATATTGTATTAATATTTTCATATTGTTACTCTGTTTGTACCTGCCTGACATGGAATCTTTGTAAATGAGCAGTTCTCAAAGGTGTCTTCTGAGTGATCAAATAAATAAATAAAAATAAAATATAGAAACATAGTTCTGTAGAAATAGCCACATTCAATTACTTTCCCACAACAGCCTTGCAGCAGTAGTAATAGAAATACCAGAATCATTAATAACCTTGTAGACCAAGCTAGCTCCTTTCCTCATTTAAACTAGTTTTAGTAGCTAAGGCTATTCTTTGTTGTGCTGAGAAGTGACATTTGCATCAAGCACATTCACAGATAGGGCTTATCTAATTTTTAACTACAATCAGAAAGAAAACTTGGGGATTCTACATTTAGTTTGAATCTCCATAAAGGAGAACAACTGATTATTAATTGGATTTCATAAGTAACCGACAACAGGATTCAAAGTGGAAATAAAATGGTCTACGTGTAATACTGTATTAGGTGTTCTAAGTAAAAATATTTATTTATTCCAAAATAACATATCTATCTGTCTGTCTGTCTGTCTGTCTATCTATCTATCTCTAAGAGGCCTGGTAATAAGGAAAGTAAACCGCCACATATTGGTCTTTCACACACACACACACACACAGACACACACACACACACACCAAACACACACAACAAACAAGAACAAAAAGACCAACAGCTGTATAGATCTGAAGAACAGCTGACACGTCCATGTATGTTTGCATAAATAATATATATTACACTTTCCTTCATGCCAAACATAAAGCAAACTGTGGATAATAAGGAGAGGCAGAGAAGTAGTGGTGGGTTAAGCTCATTCATAAGCCATTCTGAGAGTACTGATACTTCATCTTTTTGTGAACTAAAATGTATTACTGTCTGAAAACTACTTTTATCATACAAGTTAACATTCATTGGAATGTTATAGCTTGTGATTACCATGAAACACTGCTTGGCATACAGTATCAGTGGTAAAGGAATCTTGCACTTTGCCCATGGTTACAACTAAAATATTTCTTCACAGTGTAAAGAAAAGCAAATTACATTGTTATCAATGAAAGAGGAGCACAGTTTTGGGTAGAACAATCTGTGTATTTGCCTCCTTACCCTGTTTAAGACACCCAGTACCTGTGTTTTGCCTCCTTACATAGTCAATTACTATAAATCCTGCCTGACCCTATATTCTAATGTATTTGCTTCTGCAATATTGTAACCTGCCCAACATTATGTACTCATGTATTTTTTGACTCTGTACCTATGTATTGCATCCACACCCAGGCATTATCTGTAACCTGCCTGACCATATATATTCATGTATTTTTGCCTCTGTGCTATTTTTACCTGCCGTATGTATTGTTCTCATGTTTTATGCCTCCTCCACCCCAGTTACATCTGGAAATGAGCTTCGACTCAGTGTGCCTCTCCTGGTTACCAAACTTTAAATAAACTAACTTTGTTTGTTAAACTTATTACCAAGGTGATAATAAAGGATATTCCTTCCCATGCCATATGAATCACTATCCAACCTCAGTTATACAGCTATTATTCTCCACAACCCCATGTGATCATGCCTTCATTTACTATAACAATGAAAAAAGGCAACTGTAGATTTTGCGAAACCTTGTTAATGAGATAATACTTTTTTAAAGAAAGCATGGTATGTAATAATAGATACAGAATAATAGATGAGTTAATTACAAGGAAATAATTTCATCTATGGGTTCTGGTGATATCTTTTAAGTGGTTTATTAAATGCCACTAAAACTCCAATACAGAATTATTTCCTGGTCATTGATGTCCCATATTATTTTGTACATTATTTATTTATTTGAAAAGTGTTGACTGGAAAGGCACACTGAGCCATGGCTTGCTTCCAGGTGTGACCCGAGGGAAAGGGGCTAGGGATACAAAATACATATCAGAGACACAGTTTGCAGTTACAATAAAGGACAATCAGAATGCAATGATGAGTACGGGTATAAATGCTGCATGAATAAACTAGGCAAAAAACAACAATTAAACACCTTAACCACACATACACCAGGGTAGGATAGCAACTACAGGTGAAATGTCAGGGAGAGGGAAAACAGGAGCTAGGTAAAGCATATTATACATCACTTTCATGATTTGAGGAGCCCCTGACAACATTAGGAAAACATTGAAAAAAGTAAGATTTATATTCAGCTCCATCCCAGTTTCTTTATTACTTCATATATTTTCAGTAATTAATTCCCCATTTTCTTTATTACTGAAAGCAGTTGCATGAATTATCCACTCTGGCTGCTTCTCTACACATTACATCACAATCCCCTGTTTATGACATCATAATTATCTCTACAGCAACAGATTTTGATGTCATAACAGAATTATGTTGTCAGTTGTAGGCAGGCAGCCAGAGCTAAAAGGGCTGAGATACTGTATTCATGCAAATACCCTTAATAATAAGGAAATAAGGGTGAGAATTACAGAATGAAATATGAAATATAAGCTACGTTTATGCATGAATATTACTTTTTTCAAAGTTGTCTCAACTGTGTCAGGAGCTCTTTAGGCCAATCATTGTCCAGAAAAGCAGGACATCATATCCTGCATGCACTTCTTGTCTTGTGCATTGACATCAACATCAAAGGTTAAGAGAGAGTATTACATTCATTTCAAAAAATTAAAAAAATAGAAGTTAAAAACTTAATCACACTAGCCAGCTTGAATGGTTTATAAAAAGTTATCAGGTGCTCTGTGAAATGTTTCTTACAGTGTATCATCTCACACTGGCAAACAACCACTCAGCCTCACTCTGCAGGTTTCTTGTCCACACCTATTTTTTGTCTTGTAAAAAAAATCATTTATTTCCTGGATGAAATCCATCCTTCTCTAGAGGTGAAGTAGTTAAAAGGGCGTATAGATTTGCTGTCTGCATATAGTACAGCTGTCACACACTGCACTCTTGTGGTTGTGCGACCACTGTGAATATCAGCTTCTTATACATACAACTTCGGCACCAGCCCACTTTCCCACAGAATAGTCCTCATGCAAGCAAAGTGTGTTGCTTATGCTAAACAGCACTGTAAAACCCATTCTGGACATCATTTGCTCATGCACATAGTATTTGCACAAACACAAAAGCCTGTCCTGTTCATGCAAATTGAGAAACAATCTTTAAATGTTATGCCCAGTATCTCATTATTAAAATTCATTCCACAAGGTCTACGATAGATCAATTGTTGTCTCATTGAGAACTACATCTCTGATTTCTTCTTTTCTTATTATGATTTCTATGCTGACCAATATTCTGGATAATCCATTTTTAATGTGCACCTTTTTCAAACGATAGATTATGGCAAGCTTTAGGGCATTCTAATTTTCTACTGTAGCAAATAACCGTTTAGCCTGTTTTAACATCTTTCTGCATTAAAGAGTCTATGCTGTATCTGCATTCCCTTTAAGGGAGCTCAGTGCCATTTAGCGGAGGGATTACTTTTGAGTTACATACATCAATAAAAGCAGCAATATTGCTGTCAGAAAAGCTTCCAGGCAAGTCTTTGTTTATTGGAATTGTTAACTGTGCTAACATCTAGAATAATAACCCTGAAGGAGGCCTCAGAGCAGGTGGGAATCCCATTAGGATAACATACCCAGTTACTCGGTAATGGAGAGCAGGCTTTGGAATTAAAGGCCTAACAAAGCATCAGAAATAAGCAGAGTAGAGGAACAGTAGATTACTTAGAAAACACCTTAAAAGGATGCCATTTGTTCTTTATCTTTTAACTGACATGAAACCAGTATGCAGTAGACATACAAAATACATTCTCCTTGATTAAGGAATTTATTCAGAGATTTACAGGCATGAAAATGTGGTGGCATGGTGGTTTGGGGAGCTGGAGCACATTCTTGTTAATGCTATGTTTTACTTGTCTAAATTTTCAATAGAACCTGCAGATCAATTTAAACTGTGTATGTCTGCATGTGCTACACACTAGGGATTGAGAAACTTTCAGGTAGGCTACAGATTTTTAATCTTGACTCATTAGATACGGGCACCTGCAGTCACAGCAACCTTCCAGAGCCCACTGATGTACCACTTACACTTGCCTGAATACTGACCTTTGTGGCCTAAAGAAATGAAAGAAGCATGTCCTGTGCACTGACTCAAGGACAGTCCTGTTGTGGGCAGTGTGTTTTTTTATTTACTGTCTGTTCTGTTTTGATCCTGCATGATTCCCTTGAACAGTTTACAGAACAGCATCCTAATGGTATGACAATGAAGGTTTTCATTATAGTGGTGGTGATACACCACACTGCCATACATTCTGCTTTAATCTCCCGACTGAGCGGTAGAAATCAACAGCAGTTTGCGGTCAGTCATCCTTTGGCAACACGTTTATGACCTAGGCTGCAGAGCTGGGTGTTTTGTTTATTTTATATTCTCTGCTCCTGTATTCCCACCTCCATCCAAGATTAGGTTGTCCTTCCCTCTGCCCCCTCTCAATTAAGGGGCATGTGCTGTGGGAGAAGAAACCTCAGTAGTGACTTGGGATGTCAGATCATGCAGAGGAGGTATTTACATTTGCCCCCAAGTCCTTCATGAATATGCAGTATTTTCCCCTCTCCGGACCCCATTTTATCTCCTTGTAAATGACAAGCCATCCCCCAAAGACACACACATAGGAACCCTCTAACCTCCATACATACTGCATATCAAGGTTACTGAAGGTGGCCAAAGGGGGTGCTTCTCCAGCAGAAGGGGGGCTCCACCTTTCCTAGAGCGTGTGTGTTTTGTCCCATAATGCTGTTCAAAATCTACTGGGGGCCTAAGAAAGAGCCCTTAGGTCATGAGCCATTCCAGGTCTGCCACTCAGTAGCACAACACACAGCTGTTACACTACTGGGTCAGCCCTGGTACAGGTATTTTAGGTCGCAATGGCAATGATAAAATAAACATCCAAAACCTCTAAAAAGTCATTTCTTTGCATGTGCTGTGCCCCTAATAATGTGCCATTTTATCTTTCAGAATTTGGTTTAATTTAAACATACTGCCAACCAAAGCCTGTACAAAACTAGAAACATAGTTTAGAAAATTGGAGCTCACTTCTTGTATATAAGCATAGAATATGACTTTATTTTATGTTGTGTATCCCATACAGGTACCAAAAACTTTATATAGGCTAGATAAAACATGTAATTGCCATCATAGTTAGAGAAAATAAAAGGATACAAAATAAGGAACAGGGAACAGTGATGATCGCTGATTAATATTAGAGTTTATCCAGTACAGCTGTGGCAGTGGGGGAAAGATTAGCAGTTGTATATCCACTATTTGTTTAATCTTGCTTTCTCTGACTCTGTGCAAGGCTGATACTTAACTGTGGTGAATGGAGTATTTTAGCTGTGATTTTACTTCATTCTACCATTTATTGTGTTAGTGCCATGATCCTTTGTGGTGAATAGCACTATTTTATAAATAAAGATGCTTACGCTTGTGGTGGATTCAGTGGATGGGTTCAGGGATCTGATCTCCCCCCATTTTAATCATCCCCATACATACTAGCTACTGCCAGCTGCCATTATACTAAATTAGTCCCCCCCCACACAGTTGTCCCAGGGGAGCATGCCCTCAAACCCCAGTAAGATGACTACAGACACTTTCATGACACTTCTACATCTGCCTCTGCATACCCAATAGAGAAAATATGGATTTGAACAGAGTGAGTGAACTATCTGTGTACAGAGACAGAAAGACTTATCCAGATGAAGGGTACAACAGAGGAGAACACATTGCCACCAGGCATGGTAAGGTCATGGGAGTGTCTATTATTGAAAAGGAAGGAGTCAGTGGAGTGTGAATGGGGGAAAAGGGAAGGAAAGTTGAAGAAATAATTTAGAGGCAGGACCACAGAAATACCACAGAAATGAATTGTTATAAATAACTGGAGACAAACTGTTGAGAATGGGAATTTGTGAGTGTCAGCATAGCTGTTCACAATTTAATGACATTTAGTTAATTAAGTAAATAATTAATTCATTAAACATTTTTGCACTGCAGGATAGCATTATTTAGGTGAAGAACCTATTTTTTTCATGAAGTTGTTTGTACTACATCACTGATCACAAGTCACAATGCCCAGTAATGGCAGGGGGGGTGGAAGGGAGAGGGGGAAAGGCTGGAAGATGGTCACTAGGAACATCGCAAGCATATTAGGTAGGGGTTGACAGACTGGATGGGCCAGAGTGCTTTTTTCTGCCATCACATTCTGTGTTTCTATGGTTATCCCAGTCCTTGGGGTAACCTCCCAGTTCTTGGGTTTGATTCCTGTTGCCTCTAAGTCCTTGAGTTAGATTCCTGTTGACCTTCCCTGTCCATGGGTTGGATTCCACCACCTTCCAGTTCTTGGTTTGGATTGCCATTGACCTCCCAGTTCCTGGGTTGTATTCCTGTTTACTTCCCAGTCCTTGAGTTGGGCTTATGTGACCTCCTAGTCATTGGGTTGGATTCCTGTTCACTTCCCCATCCTTCGGTTGGATTTCTATTGACCTACCAGTCCTTGTTTTGGATCCCTGTTGCCCTCCCAGTCCTTGGGCTGGGTTCCTGTTGACCTCCCCATCCTTGGGTTGGATTTCTATTGACCAACCGGTCCTTGTTTTGGATTCCTGTTGCCCTCCTAGTCCTTGGGCTGGGTTCCTGTTGACCTCCCTTTCCTTAGGTTGGATTCCTGTTGACCTTACAGTCCTATGGTTTTACTTCTATGACCTCCCTGTTCTGACAACCCTACTCCAGCAAGGTCAACATGGCACAGGAGGGCCTGGGATCTCTGGAAACTGTCATCTAGATAACCATGTGTTTTGTACCCTTGTATGACCATTGACTCTCTTGCCCACCTGTAGTGGCATCCAAATTCAAGGTTGACTCATGTGCATGCAGAGTAGCACTGATAGTGACTCAAGCTCCCTGGCTCACTGTTGGGGGGCACTGCAGTTGCAGAGTGCACCCCAGCCCTTCCGCCAGCTGGGGCATGTTCTATGTCAGCTTCCAAACTTGGCCCAGCAGTACTACAGCACAGCTATACCACTGGGCAGCCTGTGAAGCACCAAGAGGGTCCAAGGGGGTGGCAATACTGCAGCAGAGTTGTTACAAACTAAAGAAAATGGCTACAATCATGTGTAATATTACAATGACAAATCTATATGTAAAAAATAGAATGGAGGGAACAATGGGGCCACTCCACACTAACACATCTGTGCCGTGGCAATTGGCAGTAGCTAAACCAAAAATGACCTCCCAGTCGCATAGCTCATTGCCATAGGACACTGGGTCTAGTGTGGGTATACCCACTTTATTCCTGTTTTGGGCAGATTGAATAAGTGTTTGCGCTTTTACACAAAATAAAACTTTTTTGTGTATACTCTGTGCCTGGTGCCGGACCATTTTTGGTTTGTCTGATAATTAATGTAATGCAAACAAAATCCATATACAGTATGCAATATTTAATTTATTTATTCCTCTTTATTGTACTTACTTCTGGTGGTATCCTCATCTGGCCTCCCCACAAGATACTGCTACTGGGACTGGAATCTTCTCTGATACAGGTGCCAACCCTTTACACAGCTGTACAACCTTAGAAAATAGGTAGGGAAATCACTGTGCCCTAACTGGTCAGCAGCCATGCATTGGTAGACCACTACCAATGTTTTAAAAAAGTGCTGGCAATCAGGGTACAGCACACTTAAGTATACATGCCTTTTTTAAAAAGTTCTTGACTACCATTAAAAGATGGCTTCCACCTTCCTACCCTCACTAGAAAAGACAGCTTGGTCCTTCAAATGAAACTAAGGCAAAATTAAAAAACAAAACAAAAAAAACGAATTAAATGTTCTTTTCCTTTATAATCCACTTCTTACAAACATAGCTCAATTAAAAACAATGAAGTGCTACATACAGCTTTGCTTTCTTGAGCTTCTTTTCTGACCATCGACATTTATTTCTTATCCTTACCTGCTTAGTAGGGATATCTTTGCTGCTTACCCTACCCAGATGCAGTTGAATCTCTGGCTTTATTTAGGCCTTGTGTTGTGTGTTTTTGTGTTGGAGGAAGTGAACATTCTTCCAGTAGATTTCTGTAGAAGTTTGAATTCCTGCTTTCCATGATAAACAAACTAGACAGGTGGGGAGTACATTTTACTAGTCACTATTAAAAGAAAATACCTGTTTTTAATAAAATAAAAGTCAATGGGCCAGATTCACTAAAAGCAAATCAGGACGCAAGGCAACTTACGTCAGACAAAATGGTGCAAGTAGCACTTGCGTCCTGAGTTGCATCCCAGTGGAATTCACATAGGCAGCCTGTGACATGCTGCAGGCTGCTTATACTAATTGCATTACTATGGCCTATAAACCTTCTTGCGATATGGCGAAGGGGGTTTATGGCAGCATTTGTACCCTATTCAGGTAGGGTGGCTGCTATGTCCACAAACGGGATTCAGAGACAACCACCAGTGAACATCTGTCAAAGACCATTTACGCCAACAAAAAGGTGGTCTAAGTGGTCTTTGCTGTTCACTGGAGGTTGCCACTGTGCCCCAGCTCCACATCCCCTGTGGGTTACAGCCCCCCCATGGGCTCCAGGTCCCAGGCATGGCATGCACTATGCCAGGATGGGTGTGTGGCACACCCCCAATGCCCAGACCCACACACACACATACACACACAAGCCCCCCACATGCCCTGGGGCACGATCCCCCCTGCAATCCCTGTAACTCCCTGGTAGTCTAGTGGTCCCCACCCCCCATCCCACAGGGTGAGCCCCCACACCCCCAATACCCCGCCGGTGACTGGCACAACCTTCCCTCACTACCAGGGCCAGCCGCCGACTAAACTGTGCCAAGAATGTGTACTGTAATAATATGCGCTCTGTGAATGATAGCGGCTGTCATTCACAAAACGCCATGTACTTACAGTATGCGATTGTGGCATAGATCAGTCGGTGGCTGGCCTTGGTGGTGAGGGAGGGCTGTGCTAGTCACCAACTCACCTGCCGTGTGTGTGTGTGTGTTGGGGGAGCTGGCACCGCTGGGAAGGGGTTGGGGGACCACTGGACCACCAGGGCAGGTAAGGGTGATTGATCTGGGGGGGGTCCATGGCAAGGGGGCTTGGGGCTGGAGCTCACACCTTACAGGGACTCAGAGGTGGGCATGGGGGTGCCATGGCACCCCTTGACTGGTGCATCTGCCTCCTTCCCTGTCCTGTGACCAGTGGCATACCCAGGAGCTGCGCCATACCTTGCACATCTACTGCAAGTCGCAGGGCGCAGACCCCTGGACCCACTCCGATACTGAAACAGGTGCACAGGCCAGGTTGCAGGGATGGTTGGCGCAAGCTGCCATTGTCACAGCTTGCGGCGCACCTTTGTGAATCCAGACCAACATTTTTTTCTGTGTGGTTTTTTTTTTTTTGATTTGTCAATTTCCTCATTCTATAAACACAATAAGACATGTCAAGGTGTGGGTAGTTAAGTGATGACCAACCATATTTCCAGGTGAGGAAGGCACTCACTGTAAGAGCTTCGTGCCTTGCAATGTACCATGGTGTGTGCTTGTCACATAACTATCCACACTGTGTTGTGCTTTATTGCTTACTGGGCTTGGACCAAAGGACTGCCTGGTAATTCATGGTCACCCACATCACCAGGGGCATTACATCGTGCTGCATCCAGGTGTTGCTCCATGAGTGGAGCAGCCCAACGATAAACCTGGGTTGCTAGCATGCCACGGTGGTGCTCAAGAGCTCAGCGCCACAGAACCAGCTTACATTTCCTGTTTTATATGTCTGACGAATGCTTAGTTTAGAAACCTGAGAAGTCACAGTTTTATTTAACACAGTATGCAAAGATGGTGTGCAGTACTGCTACAGAGCAAGGCAGATAACACAGGACCACAGA
Organism: Neoceratodus forsteri; assembly: GCA_016271365.2. Lineage (NCBI taxonomy): Eukaryota > Metazoa > Chordata > Ceratodontiformes > Ceratodontidae > Neoceratodus > Neoceratodus forsteri. The sequence continues at coordinate 20,362,002 of JADMNL010000030.1, read as the reverse complement.
GGAAAGTGCTTTGTTTGACAGGGAAACTCATTTTCAAAGCTTCAGTAATTTCTTAAGAGTGGGGCATTTGACAAAGTTCTGACATCCCCCACATTCACTCCATGAATCAGGCACAACTTTGACAGTGACTTTCTAAGGCACTCTTATTCATATAAGGACAGAAACAACACGCAATTGCTTAGAATATTGTACTTAATGGTGATAGAAAATAATGTTACCTATCTTCTAACAACTCCTTGTATCTTTTGTTCAATTATATTCACTGTTCCAACTAGTTTTGGGTTTGTTTTAAATCGGAAAATATTTTTAGTACTTTTTGTGCTTGCTTTCCACAGGTACGTCAAGCATATTGCTGTCATGAAAGGGAACTGAAAAGGTCAAGAATATTTAAAAGCACCTGCGTTATCACATAGCCCCTGCCTGAAGGACCTGATCTCAAGTAGAGGCAATTTCTGTACATGTCATTCAATAAAAAGTATTTTTGGAACCATAACATCTCTGTGTGATCTGTTACGTTACTAAATAAGTAGCCCCAGTATAATGTTGAAATATGGGTGATGGACCAGAAGAGCACAATGACCTTATCTTAACTAATTTGCTCCCGGTGGCCATTTTGGGTCCATTCCAGCAATGGATGGTTCCGACGCCATATGGCATCTATGGGAACAAATGTTAAGGTTTGGCTGACCAGCTGAGATTCAAAAGGGTTTCCACACAAGACTCACAGTGTTACAAGTATGCAGTGCTAGTGCCTGAGTTTGTATCACACAAATTGAGCCAATTCTCCTTAATTGAGATGTGAATGCTGGCTTGATTCCCTCACTGCTGTGACTCATTCTCAGAATGCTGACCGCTTGCCCACCATCCAGCACTTCCACCTTCTGTCTACATTGGTAAAAACACAAAATGCTACCTCGTCACCCAACTATGCCCCACCCTACCTTTCTGGTCCTTAGAGACCACCTTTGAGCACCTGTCACAATAAACATAGTGAATCCTCACCTTGTATGTGTCATCTCTGGCCCTGAATACCAATAATCTTGCTCAATGTAACTGCACAAAATACTATCAGGCAAGATTTTCAGCATTTGGGCCCGGGGTGACACAGTCCAGATAAGGATCTGTGTGCTGCATTAGATTATTATACTTTTCTAGTTCTACAGTACTAGATTCTCAAAGATGGGCCTCTTAGCACTTGGTGATGGGGCTCTGAGGGGTTGTGGTTGGGATTTACTATTTTTACCAGCAGAGATGAGGAACTACTTTGAGGAGGATCTCAGAGGAACCGCAACCCAAAGCAATTTAAAATCAAGGCAGGGAGAGAATACTGTTGCAATAAGGCTGGGTGGGGTGAGATAACCATACTTATCGCAAAGCACTTTATAATCCAGGACAGGGATGGGGAGAGTGTTGCTGCCATTTTCTGCAGACATGGAGATTCAAACCAGACAGGGATAGATCAGAAAGAGATTTTAAAAAGATAGATTTGAGGGAGAGATTAAGGAGAAGGTATGCACGTGCTAGTTTAGGAGGTAATGTATGCTATCGTGAAAATGTTGTACCCATTAATTTTTCTCATTGTATTATAAGATGCCCTCTTTCCCCATTTTAAGTTAGCTTTAGCATTTTTTTAGATTTGAAATTATTAATGGAGTGCTCCTCTAAGTATGGCTACCCCAAGATTTTTATCAGCTCGGCTCTTCCGAACTGTCGACAGGTTGTGCAACCCAACCTGTCTACAGCTCCGAAGACCTTTTTTGCAAGTAGAGTGCAATGATCTTGTTCGGTTCTTCACGGATAAGGTGGCCGACATCAGGTCAGAGGTTTGCTCAACTCACTCTATGGGGGTTGCAGATGATCGGTGCTTGGTCACCTCACCTCGAGCTTCCTGGAGTACCTTTACCTTGCCCGAGATCACAGATGTCATGCGGATTGTCCAGGTATGCACCCTACGTGCTGTAGTTTGGATCCGGGCTCAACTTCCTTGATTATGGGTTGTTGGGATATGATCGGCCCGGTCCTAGCTCAGATAGTCTGGTGCTCCTTGGAATCTGGTGAGTTTCTAAGCTCCCTGAAGGAGGCAGTGGTAATTCCCCTCCTGAAGAAAGCTTCTTTGGACCCTGACTTTCCGGCTAACTGCAGACCGATCTCAAACCTTGCCTTTATAGGGAAGGTGATTGAGAAAGTAGTGACGTTACAGCTGGATGACCACTTGACCATCCATAACATCTATGAACCTCTCCAGTCCAGTTTTCGTAAGAGGCATAGTACCGAGATGGTGCTGGTTCGGGTGCTCAATGATCTCCTGATGGCGAGGGATCATAGGAACCATTCTATCTTGGTGCTCCTTGATCTTTCTTCAGCTTTTGACACTGTAGACCATGGGGTGCTGCTTGGACGTCTGAGGTCCATCTGTGGACTGTCAGGTATAGTCCTGGGGTGGTTTACATTTTTCTTCACTGACAGGAGTCAGAGTGGTGTCTGGGGTTTTTTCCTTGGACCCTTTCTCCCTGCCATGTGGGGTCCCTCAGGGTTCAGTGCTGTCCCCCATGTTGTTTGCAGTGTATATGCTGCCCCTCGGAGACATTGTAAGATGGTATGGGCTGAGGTTTCACTGCTATGCTGATGATACCCAGCTCTACCTGTTTTTTGCCCCGACCAGGATAGAGCTATCTTGGTATTTAATACCTGCCTCGCTGAAATCCAGGACTGGATGAACTTGAGCTGGTTAAAGTTGAACACCTGAAAGACAGGTGATGGTAGTTGACCCAGGTCACTGGATAGAGGGATTTAGGGCTAATCAGCCCTCTGGACTTTTTCTCGGGGGCTCTCCGATCCTTTCCTCTGAATGGGTGAGAAATCTGGGGGTAGTGTTTGATGACGGGCTGACATTATGATCTCAGGTGTCGACTGTCGTCAAGTCTTCCCTTTATCATTTTAGGAATATCTCCAAGATTAAGCACCTGGTTCTGTCCGAGAACTTACCTACATTAGTCCATGCCTTTGTGACTTTGTGCCTTGATTATTGTAACTCCCTGTACTTAAGGCTTTCTAGGATTGTAATCAGCCACCTGCAGCTCGTGCAGAATGCAGCAGCACAATTGTTAACTGGGGCTTCTTGAGCATCCCATATTACTCCTGTGCTGCGTGATCTGCACTGGCTGCCGATTAGGTGGTGGATCACCTTTAAAGTTGGTTTACTGACTTACAAAGCCATACATGGACTGGGCCCCGACTACTTGAAAGAGCTCCTTGTGCCTTACCATCCGGTGTGACAGCTGCATTTGTTTGATGAGGGGTTGCTAGAGATTCCGAGGGTGTCTTTGAAATCTTCTGGGGCCTGTGCATTTATGCCCGTGGCCCCAACCCTTGGAATTCTCTACCCCGTTAGCTTCGGGGGTGCACGACTGTGGAGGGGTTCAAACAGGCTTTAAAAACCTTTTTATGGAATCTTGCCTATGACGGCTCCATATAACTTTGATCCTCTGTTTATTTTTGTATGTTAGTTATTTATCTTGCTGTTTAGTATTTTATATAATTGTAATTGGTTTAGTCTCTTTGTAAAGCGTCTTGATGGCCCGAAAGGTGCGTATGTAAAATAAAATTTATTATTATTATTATTATTATTAAGTCTGACCTGGAGAGGTGGAAAGCACTTCATCTATCACTAGAGGGGAAAATTAATGTCATCAGACTTATTGTAGCTCCTAAGTTTCTGCATTTACTCACCCACTTCCCCATTAAGATATCTCCTGTCTGGTTCCAGAAACTGGACACACTTACTGGGAATTTTCTCTGGGTGGGTAACCCCCCCCCAGATATAGGCACTTGAAGCTCAAAGATGTGGCCCATCCCATATGCCTAAGCGCAGCTCTCGGGTGCTCTGGACCACAGCTGTTGGGATGGCTGCCATGAGACTTGTAATATGTAATTGGAGGTTCAGTAAATGTCCATCTGTTTCTGAATGGCTTCTAGCTCTTGAACAGCTTGCTTCATTTGAAAGACTGTCTAACTTTGCCTACAGCTCGCTAGAGAAATTCCGACTGTGCTGATCCCTCTTTCTGAACTCCAAATGGTGTCATAATATAAAATAAGAGCCTTAGTGTAACATGTGGGTATGTTACCCCACCCCCCCACCACACACTCCCTTTTGTCATTCTTTATTAAAATGAACTTACCTGGCATATGGTTGTTGGTTAGAGATGTTAGGTTTTATGCTGTTCAGAGCTAACTCGGGGTGGACGTACTTTACACTCACCCTTCACCATGCCTAATGCTCCCTCTCTATTCTTGCAGATGTTAGCATCTGTCACTGCATAGACTAAAATTTAAGGTGACATCCATGTAATATTGGCTGCAGGACCCCTCTATTGCATGTGTTGTATTACCTATTCCAATGTTCTATACTGTAATGCAGCTTTACATGCTGCCCTTCTGTTACTTTGTTTGATGCAGTTTGTTATTTGTGTTTGTGTTTGTGTTTGTATTTGTGTTTGTGTTTGTATTTGTGTTTGTTTGTATTTGTGTTTGTATATGTGTTTGTGTTTGTATTTGTGTTTGTATTTGTTTGTATATGTGTGTTTGTATTTGTGTTTGTATTTGTGCTTGTGTTTGTATTTGTGTTTGTGTTTCTGTTTGTGTTCTTGTTCTCAAGAAAAAGTTTAACTACAAAAAAGCAAACATTGTTGGCTTTAGCCAACTCTTGTTTAACACTGCCAAGCATGCCTCATGTTCTCATTCTTTCCTGGTGCTAACTTTCAGTTGCAATGTTTCCTGGGCATTCTAAGATGTCAGTTATCCCACTGGTCTGTTTTGGTTCATTAAGACTGGGGTACAGTATACAGTGGCCTGGATATTCAAAGCAGTTGCGCATGGTGCAACTAAGTTGAACCAGCGCAAGTATGGAAATGCGCCAAGGAGCGATATTCAGTGGGCGCCAATGTGCAGCGCAAGTCCCAGTGCACCAATGCGCAACTGTAATGAATGCAGGTGCAAGAGCAGGGGGCGTGCCCTTGAATATGCGGCGCACTGTGATATTCACCCGCTGAACCATGGTGCAAGTGCGGAGCAAGTCCCAGATGCACTGAGCAGACTTGAGCCTATAAATACAGGGTGCAAGCACACTGACAGCAGATGCGCCAGGGGTGAGAGAGAGAGAGAGAGAAAGAGACAGTGGAACAGGACGGTGGAGGGAAAAGACCAAGAAGTGCAAGGGAGACAGAGCTTGAGAGGACAGGGTGACCTGCACAGGCAGCCAGAGGGGCGTGGGTGTGAGGTAGCAGTCGAGAGTGTGCCAGGGGCAGAGCGAGTGAGAGTGAGAGGCAGTCAGGGTGCCATGCACTGCCCCAGGGAGGCAGACAGCACACGGCAGCCGACCGCCCAGGGGGGTGACAGGACAGCAGGGGCCATGGCCAGTGCACCCTTTCAGATGGAGGCCATAATGAGGGGTGTGAGGAGGCAGGAGGAACAGCAACGTGGCCATGGAAGGGCCCATCAGTGGTATGCCCAGAACAGGTGATACCATGCCCGCACCACCTTCGAGAATTTCAGCAATACAGAGATTGTGGGCCGGTATCATCTGAACCAGGCTATTCTGAGGCAGCTCTGTGAGCTGTGCAGTGAGGAGATGCAGGCACCCACTAGACGGAGCCATGCTATGTCAGTGGAGACAAAGGTAATAACTGTCATGTGCCGGCTCACCATGGGCACCTTCCAGAGACCAACAGGGGACACAACAGGCATAACCCAGTTGGCCATGTCCTGGCTCCTCACACACTTCCTCAACACCCTGCTGCCACATGCTTCAGAATACATTCATTTCCCCAGCACACAGGCAGAGCGTACAACAATGATGCAGGACTTCCACAGGGTAGCACGCATGCCTGGCGTGCTTGTAGCCATTGACTGCACGCATATGGGCATCTGCATGCCATCTAGCCCTGAGAGTGTGGCATATGTCAACAGGAAGGGGGTCCCCAGTGTCAACTGCCAGGTGGTGTGCGATGCCAAAGGGCGCATCACCAATGTCTGTGCCACACACCCTGGGTGTGCACATGATGCATTCATCTGGCACAGCAGTGTGCTGTGCCACAGGTTTGAGCATGGGGATATCCCACAGGCCACCTAGTGGGTGAGTATGGGATGGGCAAGGGGGGCAGAGCAAAGGATGGGGGACGGCAGGGTGGATGCGGCGGCGAGTGCACTAGGGATGGGCACAGGGCAAAGCAACACAGGACACAGGGCTAACCATGTCATTCTCCATACAGGTGACAGTGGATATACACTCAGGCCATGGCTGCTCACCCCCTACTGGCGCCCGTCGTCCCCAGCAGAATAATGGTACAGTGAGGCACATGCCAGCACGCGGAACATCATTGAGTGTGTGCTTGGGATGCTGAAGGCATGGTTCCATTGCCTAGATAGATCTGGCGGTGCCCTACAGTATAGCCCCTCAAAAGCCTGTGGCCTATTCCTGGCCTGTTGCAGACTGCACAACATGGTCATTGACCACGGGATAGCTGTCGAGGCTGAGGAGGGGGACAGTAGTGGGGACAATGAGGGCAATGGGCCAGAGGGAGGTGGGCAGCCCCCCCGGGTGGAGGGACCCCCGGCTCCAGCGCATGGCACGCCAGCACAGTGACACCATCGCATGGGAGCACTATGGTGCAGGCAGGTAGGTAGCGCCACACCTATGCACTGGCCACACACACAGGGACAGCACACAGGTGGGGGCGTGCATGGCAATGGGCATGCACACACAGGTGTGTGGAGCAGGGTTGGGGGTGACAGTGCCACACAGCCATACACAGCAGCAAACAGCAGGGACCAGCAACATACACACACACACACACACACATGCACACACACACACACACACACGCACGCAAACACATACACACACACACACACACACACACACACACGTGCCCAGGCACTGGCAAGTGGTGGGGATCAAATACAGTGCACCGGTGCACGGTGCAATCGCGCTGATCTGCTCTCATCATGCCTGCGCCACAGGGCCCAGTGGCTTGGCGAGGCACTGACAAAGGCAGTGCTGGCGTGGCACACAGATCCACACCTGTGGTATGCACACACATACCCATGCACGCAGGGGCAGCGGCAGCAGACTGCAGGCAGGGCTACATGCACCTCGGGTCTGCTGCACGGTACCATGGCCACCACGGCCACGGGGGCTGCCACGCCAGGGCCAATCAGCAGCCACAGGCTGCACATCAGCCACAGGGGGTGTCTGCAACAGCCCCCCAGGGGTTGAACTGTGAGATCACAAATGGGTCCGCGCAGGTGTCTGTAGGCACCCGAACAGGTCCGCACTAGGTGTGCCAGGGATGCTGACAGAAGAGCCCAGCATCAACAGGGAGGATGTCACACGATACCTGGTCCATGGGGTGGACAGTGCACTACGTGGTGTGTGAGGTGGGTGGCAGCCAGCGGTGCAAGGCCATCCCTGATTGCACTGGCAATGCGATCCTGGGATGCAGTTGTGTCCTCCTGCAAGTGTTGAATAGCCTCCAGGAGCTGCGCAGTGCCTTTCTCACGCTGCTAGGCCACCTGGCACACCTCCGCACACAGTGTGCACACCTCAGCAACCAGCAGCACCTGTTGCTCCATGGAGGCCCGCAGCAATCGGGTGTGCTCTGACAATGGGTCGGCGACCAGGGGAACCTGGGTGGGGTGCCGGCCCACTGGTGGTGTATGACCACGCTGTGCAGCCCCCCATTCAGGTGGACACTACACAGTGGGGTCCACTTGTGGTTGGTCCCTGTCTGGTGTCCCGGTGGTGGACACCATGTCTGACTGCCCCCTGTCCCCTGCTGCCTGCCGCTCCTCTGGCCCAGCGGCTGCGCATCCACACCACCACCACCACCACATGGCACTGCCGTGGTAGTGCACATGGCAGCACCTGCAGTGGCAGCAGGCAGCTGTCCCACCACTGGCAGGCCACTGGGTGTGCTGCCCGAGGTGGAACTTGGTATGGGTGTCTCCCCCATGACACCACCACTGCTGTCCGGGCTCATGGTCATGTCATCATCAGTGTTGGACCCCGCCCTGATCTGTGTCTCTGTGCAGAGGACACCATGGCTGGCATCATGCTGAAACACAGCCAGGACCTCATCTGACCCCATGCCCAGGACATCCAGCTGAACAGTGGTGGTGTGCTGCAGCCGATCAGGCCCCCCGGATGCCCATGGAGATGGATGGCTGGTCCTCCGGGGCTGGGCCAACCTTCATGGCTGCTGCTGGCTCCCCTTCCACTGCATGCTGGCATGCTGGTGCTGAAAGAGAAAACAGAAGTGTCAGTGATGCATGTCCCCAGGCCCTACCCCCTCATTGCATGCTGTGCGTGCCCATCATACATACCATGCAGTGATGGGCTTCCACCAGTCTGGAATCCACCACCTGGCACACACTTGACCATGCTACATTGCATGGTGGCCACCACCAGCTCCTCCTGCGGCATGAGCCGTGCCACGTCAGCAGGCCCCCCTCCGGTGGCTGTCTGGGCTGCACATATGGCTGCCACCTTTTCCTTTATGCGGTGTTTATTGGTGCCCACCTTCTTCTGGCACTCCTGCACCAACCGCTGGTGGCTGCCCTGCTGGTTCACAGTCACCGCTACCTCCACCCAGGCCGCAGCCCTGGCCTGTGGTGTGCCTGTGGCACCACTGAGCAGTGGCTCCCTGTTGAGGTAGGCCTTGAACAGGGCATCAGACTCTGCCTTTTGTAAAGTTGGGCCTGTGCTTGCAGGCCCATGCTCCTCACTGTCCTCATGCTCGGACATAGTGCTACCTGTGGACATAGACATGTGTATCAGTGACTGTGGCTGCCTATCCTGTCCACCCTGCTGTGCTGGCTGGGCTCAGCAGCAAGCGCAACTTACCTCAGATGGTTGCAATACTGGTCCATGGTCTGTGCTGTTCTGAGGCACCTTTATAGTGCAACACATGCAAATGAGCATTGGCGCAATGGTAATGGCATGCTATTGTCCCCGGTGTGCCGTGCATTGCTGATGAGCTCATTTGCATGTGGTGGCTAAATATCGCAGACTTACTCCATGCACAACGGAATTGCTCTGGAGCAAGTCATGGTCCAATGACCAGACATACGCAGTATGCAAGACCGCAGTGCACATGCATCGAGTTGGTGTGCCACTGTCTATTGCGCACTGTGTGCTCTCTGCGCTATAGGGGTCATGGTACACTGTGCGCCATGGCCCCTATTGCGCACTGCCACACTGTGCGCCGGGTACCCTCTGACCCCTGTTGTGACCCTTTGACCCCTTGGGACAACACCACCACGTGCCTAGCAGGCCATGCCCATTTCGCGCATCCATGGTGATGTGCGATTGGCGGATGCGGTGCATGTCTACATGAGGTGCGCATCCTGTGCATGTTGTGCACACATGTGCCTCTGGCCACCATTTTGTCTCCACTTCTTGCCATGGTAATGATGGCATGGCAGGGTGCAGGATGAGCCCCGTAACTGGTCGGACCTGGAGCTGGTGAATCTGGTGGCCCATGTGCAGCCACATGCACCAGGGCTGTTTGGCCAAATGCCCCTTCAACAGGCCAGGACAGAGGTCTGTAAAATGCCACCACCGGTATGGGGACTTCATGAGGTGGGACCTTGAGCGACTGCGGCAGCTGCAGGCACGCGTCCACAGGGGGACTGTGCCATGGCCAGGTAAGTCCTCCTATGCTGCATGTGTGCCCTAGTGCTGTACTGTGGTGCTGGCTTGATTGCCTGGCATGCCCTGCAGAAGGGTACACTGTCAGCATGCACATTGCGTAGTGGCATTGCCGGCCACTGGTTGCGTTGCGCTGCAGCCATGCAGGAGATGTCGGGCAGGGGCACATACTGTACACAGAGGTGAGGGTGGTGGGCACATGCTGTGGTTGTTCTCTGATGTGTACCTGTCATTGTTCCATTCCTAAGGCCTGAAGATTGGTAATGTGCGAGGGCAACAGAGGTGCTAGGCAGAGTGCAGCAGGCCGCTGTGGGACCAAGTGGTGGCGGATGAGCGGCAGCAGGACAGGTGTGTGTGTGGTGCCACAGCAAGCAGGTAGGCACTATTGTGTTCCTCTGCAGATTACCGGTTGGTCAGCAGGGGAGTGGATGTGGCCATGGCCACCTGTGCCATGTGCCGTGGTGGATGTGTGTTGCACACTGTGCATGGTGCATGCCATGGGGGGGCAGCCATTGCACATGTGTACCAGCTGTTGGTGGGATGGGTATGTGCCCAGCTGCCACTGGTGTTGCTGTGGTGCTGCTGGTGCCCTGTGCTGTCTGCCTGTCACTGCACAGTGGGGTGACTATTGGACGGCAGTGTCCACCACTGTGAACTGTCATGGTGTGCTGGGATACTGGCAGGCATTGGTCCACCCTCTGTGGGTGGCCAGGGTGCCACTCTGGGGGAGTGTGTTCCCACTGCCCATTGCGCACAGTGGGTGGGCATGGTTCCTTGGGACCTTGCACTGATCACCTGTCCGTTCCTTTGTCATAGGCATCTGAAGGGGGTCACGGATGCCCCTGTATTGTCGGCTGCTGTGGCAGATTATTTTAATTACTTTGATGACCCTGGAGGTGACCCAGCAGACCAGGAAGATGATGCTTATGGACTGGCAGAGGAGGAGGCATCAGGCGGCGGCAGGCCGTGGCCACCCGTAATCCATCCCCACCATGTCCCTTATACCCCTGCCTCCCTTCCCCATCCATCCCCCTTCCCACTGTACAGTCCCTGTTCCCTTCCCTTGCTTTCCTACCCTTTCCCACCCCATGCCATTGTACATAGTTATACCTTTCAATACAGTTATTTTGCGTACGTGCCTGTGTCGGTGTCTGCTTTGCAGCTGGCATGTGGAGCAATGCTGCAGTGGCATGGTGGGTGTCTGCATGTTGTGCATGTGTCAGTGTGTGAGTCATGCATTGTGGTGTCCTGCCCCTTGGTCAGTGGCTGTGCCTAGGAGTGGCCATGGGGCAGCTGTCCAGGATGTGTGGCATGTGTGTTTGGTGCCATGGTCCAGGGTGCGGCTTGCCGGGTCTGGGTGGGTGGGGGCACAGCATGCAGTGGGGGATCCAGTGGTGGCCCTCCTTCAGCCATTGGTGCCACCTGTTCCCTGCTTCCTGTGCCACTGTAGTGTTCTGGTGGGGGTGGGTGGGGGGCTGGATGCCTGTGTGTGCCCTGTTGATGGTGGCCACATGTGGCCTGCCACTGTGCTTCCCTGGCACTGTCCCTGGGTGTGTTCCTCTGCCATGCCCCATGCTTTGCCTCTGCTGCTGTGCTCCCACCATTGACTGGGGCTGGTCCATGTGTACCTTGGTGCTTGTCCCTCTTCGCTGTGGTGCATCTCTGGTTGCTCTATGGTGCAGGTCTGGTTGCACCCTGGTGCACCTCTGGTTGCACCATGGTGCTTCTGTGCCATATTCAGCCATGTTGTGCTGGCACAGTTCGCCATGCACACCATTTGAATATGGCACTCATTGCGGCATGGCGCATTGGATTTGCACTGTGCCAGACATGCGCTGGCATTTGGCGCATTTTTGAATATCTGGCCCAATATGTATAAAATCATATCCTAGAATGTCAGGGAGACCTAAACACAGCCAGTACCGAGTAAAGAGGCCCAATGCAAGAACACTCTTTAACAATAACTAAACTAATACTAGTACTTTTGTGAAGGAACAAAACATAGAAAGCATATCAGAACATTTAATGGGACTGAAAAAGTCATTCAACTATACAAACATTTAAAATGGGGGGATACATTATTGCTCAATCATATGGCTGTTACAAAACAAACATGTACCTCATAACTATACAAAAATGATTGCATTACATGTTCTGTACAGCATGCACGGGAACAGTTTGATAAAAATTTCAGTAAGTTGAAAAGACAACTGAAACCTCACAGAAACTATGTCTTTTACATAACATTAGATCTTAAGCATTAACACGTATTTCTAGAATTAGCATAATATTATCACACATTCAGAATGAGAAATGATATAAAAATTGCAAAATGAAGAGAAAGAGCTGACATGTAAACTAGACTGATAGTATAATGGGGATTTACGATGCTGCAGCAACAACATCTTTGCAGCGCGGTCCTACAGCGAGGGATTTATGTCTACCACAAGTTGCAGTCGACATAAATCTGTCAGAGAAACTCGTTGTTTTCCTCAGGGGGCTCTGTATCCCCAAACCCCCCATGTGGAGGGCTTTGCCTCCCACAACCCCCCATTCTTAAGGATAATCAACTCCAAGTCAGAGTTGATTCAGGAAGGGGTGCAAGACCTAAAAAAAGCAGTGCCAAGGTCCCATGGGTACATTACAGTGGCAACATCAAATTGCTGCTGTAATACTGTTCGATCTCGAATTGTTGCTGTCCGAATGGCATATGGTATAATGGTACAGGTCTGGTTACCTACATTCCGATATTAAACTAGCCCAGTGATCTCTAGTCATCAGGACTGATACCAATAAGTCTTACAATTAATTTCTATCAATTCACCCTAATGCAGTATTTTTATTCCTTTTTAAAATTGTTTTATACCACATTTTAAGATAAAAATACATTTCATCAAAAATAAACAAAACAGGGTGTGTGAGGAATCTGTAATAACAGCAGGCTGTTACTATGTTAGAGACACATGGTACAGCCAAAGACCTTCAGTCACAAAGGAAGGAAGTCAAGTGCAGTAACTACAGTGCGCCACCCACCCTGGAATGTGTCGTTCTGCTTACACATAGAAAGCCTTGACGTGTTGTGGATGTACTGATAAGGCATTGTGCCTGTGTGTATCCACTAATGCCCACAGCACCATTGTTTTAGCAGCTTGGGCAGAGATGTTTTGTGAAGTAATTACTCCATCTAGTGGATAGTACCAGTACACAAAATACACACAGGCAGATTTTACATGTAAAACTTCTCCAACCATCTCCCAGACCTCGGCATGCACAACGGCTGTTGCATACAGCTCAGATCACAGGACAAAAACCTGTTGGTAACCCCACTGATGAGAACCATTGCAGGATAGAAATCTATAAGGTAAACCACTACAAAAGAATAAAATAATATACCTTGGAAATGTGCAACCCAATATCTGTAATTTGTTTAAAATTAGACTCAAAAAGCACTTCTATGCCAGCATTAGATGTCAATGTTATTAATATGCAATCTGTACTAAGCAAAAATTATAAAATGGTGAGAAAACTCTCTGGGCTCTGATTGGTCAGTGCTGAGCTTCAACAGCGATGTTATCCCAGCATCACATCAGACCTATTCAAAAATCAACTAAAATGAATTTTAGAAATGTATTTTTTTTACTCTTTCTTTCTTTCTTTCCTTCTTTCCTTCCTTCCTTCCTTTTCATTCTATAACTGTATTAATGCATTCAAGGGCATGTGTTTTAGGGATAATGTCACTTTTTGGGTGTTGGAAACACTAGGCCTATGGCCTCGTGCCCAACCACCTGAGGCATGATGTTATCCCAGCACTGCACACACCCTGTTATGCATTATTGCTAAATTAATGCATTGTCATGAACTGGTATCTCTATTAAGTCATCATGCCACATTGTTATGAAATGTATTACTGTATGTCCCAGATCATGCCTGTCATATCTGGTTAAAAAATGAATGAATACATCAATCAATCAATCAAGTGATACATAAATAAAGTTATTTTAGAGTTCTCTATGTGTGTTATATCCCAATATTCTATGGTTCATGCCTTGATAAGCCCTATATAAAAATATTTTACATGTGTCTTTCTTTGTAGAAAATAATGGGGTACTGGGCATGTGGAGTGTGGTTTGGTAGCACCCATAGAAAATAAATTAGTGCAGTTCCAAGTTCAGCTCAATTTAAGCATTATACATATGAACACACAAACATACGAATCTGCCAACAGAAACAGACCTTATGGTCTATCAAGTTAGTCTGCTCAAATGCACAGCTAGCACCCTTATATTGCAGCTGCCCCCTCCTCTCCCCCTCACCTTTACTCCCCTCACATCCTGTCCCATGCCCTTTTTAAACTGCCCACTGTGCTACAGGATACCACCTCCTTGGGTAGAGTGTTCCCACCCTCTCTGTGAAAAAAATGCCTCCTCATCTCGCTCTGATATCTTCCACCCTCCAACCTGAGACCATGCCCTCTGGTGTCCCTTCCTCTCCTCCTTAAATATCACTTCTTGCCCATTTTGCTAATCCCCTCCAAATATTTGAAGGTCTCAATAATATCCTCCCGATCCCTCCTCTCCTCCAGGGTGTACATATTCAACTCAGTCAGCCTGTCCTCATAGGTTTTGCCCTCCAGCCCCTAGATCATTTTAGTATCCTTACGCTGCAGCCCTCCAGCAATCTGATATCCTTCTTCAGGAAGGGATGCCAGAACTGCATACAGTACTCCAAATGTGGCCTGACTAGTGACCTGTACAGTGGCAGGATCACATCCCTATTTCTGGATGATAGTCCTCTCGCAATACACCCCAGCATCTTGTTGACCTTAGCTGCCACCTTCCTGCACTGAGCTGAGTTGTTCATGTTACCCGTTATGATCATCCCTAGGTCCTAGGCTTATTATAGCAAAGCTAGAAGAAACAGCTTCTTTAAGTCTTCTACAGTGCACCCACGGTACCAGCACTTAGTACCCACCAACCAATACTGCATGGTTTATCCCATGTTGACACTGCAAACCACTAAATTTTTCCATGGCTTCCAACATACTTTTTCACATTGGAAGCACAGAAATCCTATAGTTAAAGATTCAAAAGTATTATTTATTTGGAAGTAAAAATTATTATACACTCAGCTGGCCTGGTGGTGCTGAGGGTTGAGGAGCTGGATGCCACACCTCGCACCACACCAGCGACCTGGGGTCAGAAGTGACCTTGGGTGCTGGGGGTTGACTGGGAGGGAGGAGAACTGAGCATCCCTGGGACTTCTGCCCTCCTCTGAGGAGGGTGGAAAGGGATGACCACAGACGTGCTGGCTTCTGGCAGTGGCAGGAGGTTAGTACAAGTCACAGTCCACTGTGGGGTCAATGCCAGGCATGGACGCGCACATGGAACATCCTTGATATCATCGCATGCCCTGCACCATTGGGAAGGGAAGCATAAGAAGAAATCCTCCGCGTGCATGTGAGGGTGGTCCACTAGCATCACAGCAGACTCATCAAGTTAGCTCCCCTGGTGCTCACTTGGCCTTCCTCAGTGAGTGGGGTAAGTCCCCATTGTGATGTGGCTGGGGAGGGGAGGACATAGGGGTTGAGCTCAGGTTGTGGCTGGGGTGGGGCCAAAGTGACTACCAGATGGGGGGACCATAGGTACCACCCCCCCCCCAAGCTGGGGAGAAATAAAATAAGGAAAAAAATTATTATAAGCTCAAATTTGAAAGGCAAAATTGAAAGTGATACAATCCCACCAGACCCATTTCAGAAATTATTCATAATTTGCTTTCAGGATGATAGCAACTAAAACCCTGATTGTTCCTTAATTAAACAAAAATAGAAAAATGAAGACAGCTGTGACATTTCTTTTTCATTAGACCACAAAAATGGTTAAGGCAAATGTTTAATTTCAAAGTAATTTACGGTACCTTATACCGTCCCATAAACATGAAAAAGAAAATAGTTTCATGTTGCTGATCTCTTATGGTAGAGAAGAATCTCTACAGTGTAAATGTCTTTTTGATTTGTTTTTATCTCTGTATTGCCAGAAAGTATCATTCATTTCCTCTTTATGTATTGCTCGGAGGATAACAGCATATTTCAACATCTGTTGAGTTATTATGTATTTATAAGCATAGTTGTTTTTTATTAGACTAAGATTTATGTTGCAAGAACGGCTTCCTTATTTACAATTAGTGAGTTAACTACATAATATATCTTACATATAATTCTGCTGCATTTACATTATACATAAAAAACTCACTGAATAACTGGTCAGTTGACTGATGATATGGAGAACCAAAGATACTAAATTGATAAAAAGTTTTAAAACATAAAGTAAAATATATTACAAGGTGAATGACAGAAGGAGACTGAAAACATTATTAAAAAAACTTTACTTTTGCATGTATTTTTTTTTATTTTGTAAAAAGATGAGTGAGTTTAAGAAAGTCAGCTTACATTATTTCACTAATGGGGCAATCAGAGGGGGATGGATTTTACTACAAGATATGCTGCCATGTCCACTTATCGAGAGTTTGTCACTTACAACAATTTAAATAGCACCCTACTGTACCTTAACCAAGTGCCGAGCACAGTTAAGTTAGAGAACTGTATTCTCCCCCATATATTGAAACATTCAAAGCTTATCAACACATTGAAGCTGTGTCAACAGGGCTTATCCACATTGACCTGACTTCAGCCTTTCATTAAATGATTAAGTTCTTAACTCTAATTGTCTCACAGCTACCAATTTCTTAACGTAATATCTTTAAAAAGATCTGTTGTAACTGTTATGACTAGGAACTTAACTTTTTTAACATGAAAGCTTGAGATCAAGTTAATATTATTGAGTCATGTATGTACACTTTTAATGCAATGATTACAAACTGAAACATATCAATACAATTATTAATAAATGTCTATCATTAGGTATTTTCACACAGAAACCCTCAACACACTGAATTTTGTGTGTTCATACAGTACATGTTCCTGAAATAGCAGTGTGTGGAAGAAACCTCTATGTCAATCTGAAATAAAACAAAATTGTTCTCACATGAACATATTTATGGAGGCTACATCAAAGACACACTACTTCTATGAATTAACAACATTTAGTTTAGTTTATATCCATTAAACTACCCTGCGTCATATAGCCAGTAAACAATACAGAATCTTGATGAAACAGAACTGACAGCTGCAATACAGACATGGTGATTTCTCACAAACGTTCATACCACTTCAGTTCAGCACTAAAACTCAACTGATCAACTTTTTATGAGAACAGAATGATAGATTTTAAACTAATCTATCTAAACACAAACCAGATGGGTTAATAAACACCTTGGAGTGAAAACAATTAGCTCTACAGACTGCTTTGACTTGGAAGTGCTCCGGTCTCTTCAGTCAATCAGGGACTTAATTGCTGAAGCAGCAGGCTAGACCAATATGATGTCATCACTCACTGATGGACAGAAAAATCTTCACTGTTTTCAGTTACTGCAGAGCACATTAACAATGCTGATTTAAAGAAAACTACAAAACCAAACAGCATAGAATTTTCAGGAAACACTAATCATGACACAGGGACCTGAATTCATGTGAATTCAAACTTTTATTAAACATATGGAAAATGTGGTGCATTTGATCTTTAAAGATCTCATGGCACTTCCTGAAAAGAGTAGGGGAATTGTTATTGATAAAATAAGCATACAGATGCAAACAAAAAAGAAAAACAAAAGCAAACTAACAAATCATAACACTGGAAATTCATGACATTCCCTTAAAAATAAAAAGTTTACAACATACGAATAAAGGTAGCAAACAGTAATAGACTGTGGATACAAAAATGAAATGTGTCCCTGTCATAACTGTCACTTAATCCCTAAGAAATAGCCCACAATTTTTCCAAAGCCTCTGAACTGGATATCTAGGGAAATTCTTACAGTGCTGATAATACACTGTTTGCAAGGTCCTACCAATATTTTGTAGAATTTCTTGATAGAATACATGTTTCTGTTGCAGGACCCATGAGCATCTGGCCTGCCAAATAAAATACATAATAACACATTCTATTAACTGTAAGGTCCCTCGATTATATTTATTCCAGGAAGCAGTGTATAGTCCAAAAATTAACTCTTGGTAGGTAATGCGCTGAAAGTTGAACTCTTTCCAGTAGGTGGGTACATATATCCAAAAATTCATTACATATGGACATTGGAAAAACAGATGCTCCTGCGTCTCTAAGTCTGATTCATATCCAGTTCGTAAACAATAATGGTCCACAAGTTACTTGTGCCTATGTGCATTCTGTACCCCCTACCACCCATGAACACTTAGCCAGATAACATCCGAGATATGTACAGGAATCCTATTATTCATAAGGAGCTGCAGTACCATGTTCTCATCTGACAAAGGGCACAGAGTAAGGGTATAGTCACTAGCAAAGGTAGTATGTTGAATTTCAGCATGTAACTGCTTTCTGGTACAAGTCACCATGAAATCATATGATATCTTCCAAGACTTTATTTTCTTAAATGTACTAAATATGTAATCAGGAACAAAAAAGGATTGTTTTACGGTCCTCAATGTCTGTGTCTGCCAAGCAGGTGTATAGTGTAAAATCCATTCCGCTACTGCCTCCTGCCAACTAATAGGGGCATTTTGCAATATGGGACCTATATTATATGTAAGAAATATGCTAAAATATAAAATTAATACATTAACCATCCCTAAACCCCCCCCCACTGACCTTTTGTCCTATAAGTAGTGTTCCTTTTTACAGGGTTGAGGTGGCTACCCCAGAGGGCTTGAAAAAAAGAAGTACTATATAGCTTAGTTTCTAAACTAGGTGGTGGAGGAAATATGTACCTAACATAGAGAAAAAGAGGGAGCAGTAGGACTTTAATTAGATTCACCCTTTTCAATTTAGAAATCTTTTTCCCTTTCCAGGATTGTACTTTCACCTCTGCCATAGGGAGACATGTAGTCCAATTTGTCAATGCCACATCACAGTTACCAAACGTGATGCCCAATAATGTAACATCTTCCTGACTGTTTCTTATGCCAGCTATAAGTGACGGTGGCACCAAGGCCACTTGACCTAAAGGGAAACCTACACTTTTCTCAAAATTAATGCGGGAAGCCAATAAGAAGGCATAGGTATCCACTGTTTGTATAACTTCAACTCCTGAATGTTCATTAGCTGTTAGCACAAAAACATCATCAGCATACACCAATGCTTTAAGTCATGGAGAATCTTTTGTAAAAGAGAGACCTTCAATACTATCATTGTTATGGAGTCATTGTAACAAGGGGTCTAATCCAAAAACATATAACAAGGGACTGAGAGGACATCCCTATTGCACTCCTCCCATTAGAGCTTCAGAATGACCAAGTCATCTGTTCACAAGCAGAATAATTGATACCTCATCATATAGATATTCTATCCACTGAACAAAGGTGTCAGAAACTCCATATCCCCGTAATACAGAGAAAAGGAATTTATGGGAAAGCCTATCAAAGGCCTTTTCCTGGTCTAAACTAAGAACAAAGCCATCTACATCATTATTGTTGCCCCTACAAAATAGTTCGCATAACAAAATCAAATTGTCCTGAATTTTCCTAGTGCGTATAGCACAGGTCTGAGTTGGGCATATGAGAACGTCTTCTGCAACTATTAGTCTGTTGGTCAAGATTTTAGCAAGAATTTTGTAATCTGTGTTAAGGAGACTCAATGGTCTCCAATTATTCAAATCTGACCTACAACCTTTCTTGTGCAAAAAAATCAAGAGCCCCTGTTTTAAGGAAGGAGGCAACTTCCCTTGTTCCAAGCACTGATTAAAAACACGTGTCAATGAATCAGCTAACTGTGCTTTCACTGTTTGATAAAATTCCTAGCTTAACCCATTCAACCCTGGGGAACTGTTCTTTTTCAACTCATCTATACCTTGTTCTGTCTCCTGTACAGTAATAGGTTATGACGAATGCAACATAATGTCCTGTGATAACTCAAGTATATCCAAGTTGCTAAAGAAAGAAGGACCAGGTATACTGCCAGTAGCAGTGCCAGATATGGAATAGACATGCTTATTGACTTCCTGCAGTAAATCCTATCATGCTATAAGAGATTGTCCCTGTGCTGTTTTTAATTCCATGATGGTCCTACTCTCAACCCATTTTTTTACAGTCCTTTTTGGGGTCATAGGATTGTTTCTGGTTTTGGGTACCAAATTGCATTTCCTGCTGAAGAGATCTACCTCGATCATATTGCATTTCCTTCATTTCTATTATCAGGGACTGAATCAGGGTCTTATTATCCTCCCCATGAGTTTCAACTCTGGATATGACCTTATGAATAGTGTTTCTTAAATTTAAATACTTCAAATAAGCATTTTTTGCCCTTTGACCAGAATAGTCCTGAAATAATTTCTTCAAATCCCCTTTACAGTCTTCCCACCATGTAAGGGAGTCATCATAGAAACAAGTCACTGACTGTCTAGCCACCCATAACTCAAGCCATTTCTGCACTAACTCATCTTCAGTTAAGATGAGATTATTCAGTCACCACGGTCCCTTCCCACCAGGCGGAAGATTGCCCCACCTCACAGATATTTGTAACATTTTGTGATCAGAAATCTCAGTATCCCATGTGCTAGCAGACTGAACATTAAACAATGAGGAGATAAAAAATAATCAGTTCTTGTCAATAATGAACCCTTAGAGAAAGTACGATCTCTACCATGTTCCTTTCTATAAGCATCGTGTAATGAAGCTTGTTGTACAACAATATAGAGGCAATTAGAATCACTAAACATTTTATTAGGTTGTAACTCCCTAGCTGCCGTCTCAATCCCATAGTTAACCCCCCCTCCCTGCCCCGAGCAACAATCTAGCAGTATATAAATAAGGCTGTATTTTGTGGAATAAATCCACTCCAGTGGCTTTTGTTTGGGGTGCATATACATTGATTAGTCAAAATCTTGTATTGGAGTAAGTGACGTCAAGAATCAAAGCCCTCCCTAGCCCTACATCAATCAGTTGAGTGACCTTAAACCCTGTGCCAGCCAGCAAAATAGCGACCCCATCACATTTGTCAGGTGCAATGGACCAAAAAGCAGGACCCTTGGTCCATGAACGAGAGGCCTGCTTAATGTCAAACAGGGATTTTAATATAGTATCTTGTGAGAAACAAATCTGGGCAGAACAATTATAGAACGTAATGAAGGCTGCCATTCTCTTTCTATAGCTTTTAATACTATTGACATTCAGTGTGATAGTGGTGAGGGATCCCTTTGAAAGGAGAGAAAAAAAGAGGAAACTTTGGAAGACTTAACAGAGTATCTAGTCACCCTCATTCGTTTTCTGTTAGTCAGGGCTATTACAGACTCTTCCTGGTCAGAGGAAAGGTCAGGCATAGAAGACGAAAGAGGTGAAGTCTCCGAGACCCCCTCATCCTTCTCTAAATCACCCCACTCCTTCCCCTGACTTAATAGACTGACTTTATTATGGACAGCCAACTCACTCTTCTTCTCCCTAGTTGATAGAGCACCTCCAGATCTAGGCCTCTTTTTCTTCCTTTTGGTTTAATAACTTCGAAAACATCAGGGGCCGGGGGGGCATAGGTATCTCAGTCATGGAGATGGCAGAAAAAGAAATGGATGTACTGCAACTAGGGACAGAGGTCTCTTCCTACTCTATAACCAGAGGCTCCTCCACACCTGTCAGAACAGGATCTGCGATATCAGAAGAACCCTGAGCGGGAGCTTCCTGCTGGGGACTTTCCTGTCATGATGGTTGGTCCTGCTCTCTGGAATGAAGATCTTCCATATGTTTTTCTGATGCCCATGCTGCCCCCCTCTTGCTAAGCTGTAGTCACTAGGTCTTCCTGGGAAATCCTTGTACCCCTATTATGGGAGACCCATGGACACTTGACAAAAGAATGCCCCCCTTTCTCACACAGATTACACCTGAAAGCATTTTTGCAATCCACAGTCATATGCTCGTATTCCAAACAATGTGCACATCTGGTGCTATGACATGCTGAACTAAGATGGGCTTGGGAACCACACTTGAAACATGACTTTGGCTGCCCTGCATAAAACAGTATACCCTTATCTCACCCTAGCAAGAAGCTGTTGGGAAGGTGGGATACTCCATAATCTGTCTGCAAAAGTTTAACTCTAATCCACCACCCCCCCAGTCCAGATTTGCTCTGTATCTATAACAGGCTCTGGGTGATCCAGCACCTCACAACTCTACCTCAGACAATATAAAATATCAGAAACATGAACACTTTCTGTCTGAAACATAATATCAGTGGTTCTAAGAGTAGGCTTAGTAAGAGAAACAGCCATAAAAGGAAGCCATAAAACAGTATCTTTTAGTTTAGCATACTGCTGCCAAAGGTTTTATGTGATATGAACAACCCTGGCAGCATGAGTCCTGAAAGGGCACCTGCATCAAGACAAATGCCACAAGGGCTATTGGGGAGTAGGATGACCAGTGGTGCGAGTGATGGCAGCATGCAGAGGAACCAAGGGTGACGCGACAATGGCGACTGCAGCAGGGCAGAGGTGGCACAGGGGGACGGAACAATGGCAACAGGGGAAGGGCGATGGGAGTGTGGTGCAGGCCACTGGGTGGCATGCGAAGAGTGACTGGCCATGGGTGACGGGTATGCAGCATGCCCCAGAGTATGACGCCCCCTCAGCGACCGGCACTGTGCCACCGCATGGCCTGCTGTGAACACCCACTGACCCACAGTGCACAGGAAGCCCCCCCCACTGGCACTGGCCAGAGAGGCAGCAGAACTGTGTCCCCATGGTATGGCCATCCATGCCACCCCATTGGCCCCACCATAACCAGTACAGTGTGCAGTGGATACAGCAATGGGGGCTTGCAGAGCACCCATGGAGTGCATGTCCACAGACAGAGACTGGACAGAGCCCCTTGGCTACCCGCCACACACAGCACAAGCACTGGACAACAGTGGAGGACTAGACACACCCTCCCATGGTCTTCAGTGCCCACCCACCCACCCTGTGGGTAGACACGCAGGACACACACAGACTGCCATGGTCACCATGCCCAGGGACATGGGTCAGTCACCCCATACTCGTTGCACTGCACACTAGTGCAGAAAATGAGGTGTGTGTGTATGGGGCAATGCACAACACACAAGGGACTGGCACGGGTGTAGTGAGGTGCAGCACTGGGGTCCCAGGCCAAGAGCCATGACCACCATATGGGTAGCCCGTGAGATGCTTGGGTCAAATGAGTGACCGCTGGTGATGCGGGAAATGAGTGGGTGCTCATGGCAGGGAGGCACCGCTACTCTGAGGGGCTAATAGGCATGCAGCTGTGCACCAGGTGTGCACCCACACCGCTGTGATGTTCTGCACTGGCAATGGGCACAACAATTGCAGGACATGCCATATGGGCACACCACAGGCCACCATGTGCATGCTCACACATGGAACATGAAATTGTGAGCAAGACTGCGTAGGTAGTCGTAGTGACCCTGGGTGCTGTACTCAGCCACGACTGCAGTGATACAGGCATTGAGGTCATGGTAGCACCACAGGGCCTGTGTGGTCTCTGCCCTAGAGACCAGCTGTTCTTCCTGAATGACAGCCAGATGCTCCTCTCCTCCTCCTCCCCCTGAGGCACTGGAGGAGGTGCCATATGCTGGGGTGGCATGCACCAATCCGGGTGTTGAACGCCCTGTGCCACCCCTCCACAGTGTTGTTCATCCTGGCCAGTCCCTGGATGGTTGCACCATAGCAGTTCCACTGCTATTGTATAGCAGGAACCATGCTCCATTGCTGGCAATGATGAACTCATCAGGGATGCAGAGGTCAGCAACTGTTAGGAGTGTTGTGGGCCAGCCACACACCATGCGCTGCACCTGCTGGATGGTCTAATGCATCAGCCACACTTCTGGCAGTCATCCCACCTTGGCCACAGGTATACCAGATGTACTCACCACGAAGACCTGCGACGCACTGTCCAGTGTCCAACGTGCCCTGTCTTGTGGTGTCCCGAGGATGTGATGCATGCCCATGCTCACCGCATCGGGGCATAGTTATGGTCGCAGATGGTGGCCATGACTGTGTCCTCCACAGTGTGGAGGTGGGCAAGGCAGTGGTACCTGTGTGCCTTAAGTACACCTCCAGACCAGCTTTGTCATTCCTGTACACATATCCATTGTGGACAGCCAGATGCTTTCTCTTTTGGCTTGGTACAAACTGTACCAACATCCTGTGTGCAGTGTTTCTGTACTGCAGCTGTGGCTACCAGTGTCACTGATATAGCTGGTGGTGGCCCCACCCTGCGTGTGGGTGCACACGCCCCCTCCTGCGGTGCAACCAATAAGTGCCTGTGCCATTCTGCACCCCCTTCCCCTAGTCTGTGTTGCCAGTGGTCCTCCTTCCAGGTGTTCTTGCTATGGTGCGTGACCGCCATAGACAGCCAGCAGGGTGGTGCACCGCCGTGGGTGAGTATGGCTCTGTTTGTTGGTCCATATGTGTTGAGGGGGCTCTGCCTGCTGTTAGTGTCACGTGGGGGGGCACTGCTCAGCCCTGATGCCCATCTACTATGCTCCCATCCTGTGTCTCCTGTTTCCCTTGCATCACCCAGGCACCCGAGGTCTTCACCGTCCAGGGACCTTTGCAGCCTGGCCTCGCCTTTCCTGCAGCTGCCTTCCTGGGGGTGCCATCATAGCAGGCACCTTTGCATGTCAGGCTGTTGGTGGTTCTCACCTCCTGGGTGTGCAGCTGGGTGGTGTTTGCATTCTGGACTGTAGCAGCATAGCGCAGTGCCCTTACAGGGCTGTGGCTTCAGTTGCTGTTGTACTGTTGGTCTCCCTTTCTTGCTGGTCACTCTTTGGGTGTCCATTCTTCTTGCATCACCTCTGTCCCATGCGCATGAAGTAACGCTCTTCCTGGCAGCTACCGCTGCCAAACCTGTCCAGACCAGTCAATTGTTTAAAACTTAAATCATAATTAGAATCCCCTGTATGAACCATTCACTAAAAATACATCCAAGCTTAATCTGGTTCAAGATCAGTTGGAATTCAACTGCATCCCCCTCCCACAAGTCATGCCTGAAAACACGCAGAATTTGTCTAGTGCACTTACCCAGTCAACAAAAAAAAAACAAATAAATAAATCAGGGCATAGCTCTCTGAAGCAAAGAATTTCATAGAATTCTTAAGCAATACACAAGCCACATAAACTCTGTCTGGAGGTGTTGGAAGACCCCATTTGTAAATAATGTGGACAGCATTCTGTCGAGGCACAGGTTCACCTGTAGCTCTGAAAAAGCCTGAGTAAGTTTTAGATCTATCAGAGATAATGTCAGGTCAGCTCCTAAAATTTGCCTGTGGCCAACTGCCTCCAATATCATCATGTGTGCCTCCCTTTGCACCAGACTGCTGATCAATCTTGTCTGCAGGTGAAACAGGCTCAGTCCGTGCAGCCTGGGCAGATTCTTCACTAAAGGCAGGTGCATCTCCAGGCTCAATACAAGCCATACTGTCAGAGCTGTGTAAAGTCTCCCCTGCACCAACAGTATCTGCCTGGGGAGGAAATGCCTGATCCGGCGTCAATGGCCAGCTTTACTCAGTGGCATGCAAAATGGCAGCAACAGGAGCCACCTGGTCTGAACATGGAGCCGGAGTTACATCCCAACGATACTGCTGAACATCAGAATCAGCAGCATCCAAGCTTCTTCAGCGGTGCACACCCAGCCCGCCGAAGCAAGTGCTCGTTCTGGGGACCAAACAGGACCTCAAAGACGGTCCTTCTGAGGTAAGGGTCTGGGTGGGGTAATGTCTCTGGATTGAAATAATGGAGTTTCACTTGCAGAAAAACTGCAGTATGCTCAGAAACTCCGTCTGTACTTTGTTAGGCTATGGCAAAATGAATACTGTTGATGTATTTAAATCCATCTGGGCTTTAGCTTCATTCAGTTTCTGATTCTCTTCACGAAGTAAAGCCAGCAATAATGTTCTCTGTTGTTTGTGTTTCACCACATCTTCATCTGCCTGTGGTGCTGCGGCAAGGTTTCAAAGCTCAGTCGTCGTCTGTGCCTGTGGGTCCTCCATTCTTGGCTGCCGGTCTTGAGTACCATCCGGTTCCATAGAATCAATTGAATCATTCACCATAGCTGCCAAACAAGGAGCAGTGTTACAGAGCTCCATCCCCTCCACTGGCTCTGCTCCCTCACTCTGCAAAAGCAGAGTCCACCATCTTGGATGAGGTGGATGAGGTGCTCCCCACTCAGGAAGAGAAGGGAATTTTTTTTTATTAAAACTTCAACACAAAACATATCAACAGTAGTAAATCATACAGAAGTAAAAAAAAAGACAAATCAGAAATAAAAAATGGAAAGAAAATTAAATTAAGAATATCAATCATACAATCTTAAGTTACTCCACTAAGTAAAGAACAAAATGAAACATGATATGTGTAAAATAGAAAACAATACCATAAAACAAAACCAAAACAATAATTCAGTATTGATATATACTTCCCCCCCATGAAATTTCATATTTGTTCAAGATCGTAACATATCCTAAAAGAAAACAAAGACATATACCTCGAATGTACTCCCTCACCACCAAAAAAAAGAATAGGGGAATTTTTTGTATTAAAACCTTCAAAAGAATCATAACAAAAACTGTAAAGCAAATATGCAGTAATGCATACATCCCCTGTTCGAAATATTGAAACACATTCAAGATGATCACTAAAAACAGAAACCCTTAATCTAAAGAAAATGCATATTAAATCATACAGTACATATAAATCCCCCTTTCCCACCCCTAAGAGTAGGGGAATTTCTATTATACAGCAAACTAAGTCAACCACAGGATTGAACCCTAGTAACGTTGCCATACATCAACATCTATATTTTTCCTCTCTTCTAATTTAATGCTAACCAAATTCTTCTGAATGATCTGAAACAATTCTTGTGCAGATAAGACCTGTTTCTGAAGTACCAATCTGCAGCATGGCTGCTGAATCCAGTATATAAAAGTGACCATTATTTGCCTTGTGGAACTGCTATGATAAGACTACCATCTAGGAGGTATGTGACCTCTGTACAAAACAGAAGATGTTAGTCCCAATTGACAGTCCCATTTTCCCTCAACCTCTGCCCAAAATGACAGTATGCATGGACATTCAAAATGTAGATGATCCAGGCTCGTTATAGCATCTCCACATGAATCCCTCAAACAGTGCTGTTCACCAACCTCCTTATGCTTTTGGTTTCCTTTTACATTTATCCTCCCGTGAACTCCTAACCACAACATCTCACATTTTGGTGGGATTCTAGCTTCAGTAAGTAAGAGGCTACTGCTTTTCTGTTCACTTACTGAAACATTTTCAAAAGGGGAGGCCGAAAATTGAGTGTGCAGAACAGAAAAATACAAGAATTTCCGTGGAAGGGTTAACACTTGTGCTACTGACATTCCCCAAAACCTTATATAATCAAAACAATATGTCCATGAACCATTCAATCATATTACTCATTTACTTTTGTGAGTAAAGCTATTTGTCTGCCATTGACTCAGAATTTCTTCCAATTGTGGGGATACCCATCCGACTTAGCACTTAGTGTCATTTTTTAAAAGAGGACAAATATTGGCATATACAAAAATACTCCAGAAAAACGCAATGGGCTGTAACAGTCCCAGACCCCCTTCCGTAACAGGTAGATATGTAACATTCCTTCTTATGGAGTTCTGACAACTACCCCACAAGCAGAAAAAAAACACAATAATATAAGACAGTCTCTAACTGTTTTGGCACTGGTAACTTAAAAATAAAAATTGGAGGACTAAAAAGATCTTTATAAGATAAATTATTTCCTGTTTCCCCATATGCCACTAATTCCAGTTTTGCACCCTCTTCTTTACAACATTTATCTGGTATTCGCAGTTAAAGTAGGCCAAATCACCAGGCCCAAAGAAAACCCCTAGAATTTTGCATGGTTCTGTTTTCACCCATAAAGAAGTCACTTGAGTACCCAATGGGACCTTTTCAGAAACAGAAAGACAGCAGCTTTTCCCCAAGTTTAGCTCTGCCCCACTCCCCTGGGATAAGGACATCATCAAATCTACAGCCTTATTCCCAGAATCCTGATCTACCACTACCAAAATCGTGTCATCCACATATGCTAACACCTTTAACTGAGCGTTTAGACTGAATTTGATGCCCTGAATCTTAAGGGATATTAACAGAACTCACAATAGTGTGTCTGATGTTCAGCTATATAATAATGGGCTGAGGGGACAACCCTTCCTTACCACAACCCTAATCCCACATGCTTTCCCATCCTATCTATAGTCATAAGGCTTGCTAAATGCCCTATCATAAATCAATTTAATCCAGTCCATATATTGGCACAATAAATTGTAAGCTTTCATACATTCCCATAACCAAACATGACTAACCCAATCAAATGCTTGTTTGGTCAAGGCAAATTAAAATCCCTCTGTTTCTTCTTTCTCCCTTTTTCTATCATTTCCCTAATAAGAAATAAATTATCAGAAATTTTCCTACCAGGAATGGCGCAAACCTGTCCTTCTCGAATTATGGAGTCTCAGACTGTAGAAAGCTGTTTACTCAAAATTTTAGTTAATAACTTAAAAGTCCATGTTCATCAATGTTATCTGCCTCCAGTTTTCTAATGAGACTTTATCTCCTTTCTTAAAAATAAAGGTTAGTAAACCTTCATACATCTGAGGGAAGAGCTAAAGTTCTGATAACAAACTGATACACGGCCAATAGTTTTTCAGGCAAGAACTCCCAGATCAGTTTATACACCTCCCCAAGAAGGCCGTCAGACTCGGGGGCAACTCCATTCTTTAAGCTAGAAATCACTTCTGTAAATTCCCAGTGTTCCAAAGGGGCAACTAACAGACTCTGTTGCTGCTGAGTTAAGCTAGAAAGCTGGTCCACATGCAGTATTTGAGTTAGTTGAGAAATGTCTGGATCCTTTACCGTCTGTTGTTCTGATATAAATTCTTTCATCACCTGCAATAGCCCTTTGTTATCTGAAACGACTTCTTCTACTTTATTTTTTAGAGATATAACGGTTCTCCTATCCAACCTGGTTAAATAATCCTCAAAGGGGTTGATTTGATTTTTCTTCTCTTGAGTCCCAAATCGCTGCTCTGCCTCAAGGGAGATTTGCCTATATATTGATATAGAAACATCTCTTGCATTGTTTCTGCTATCTGATTGGAAAGATGAGCCCCAGCTGTTCTGAATATGTCATACAGACGAGTTCTAAGCTGATTATAAGACAGCATCTTAGATTTTTGTTTTTGAAGAGAAATCTGCTGAAAATAGGCTGTAATACAAAGCTTTGTGTCCTCCCACCACTCTATTGGGGAGTCATAGAAAAAGAACACATATCGTCTATCCTTTGATATAATCGATACATTTTGTCTTATTTCTGAGTTTTGTATAAGACTTACTTTCATTCTGCACACCCCTCTACCTGGAGCCCTTGGAAGTGAAGAAGCCATATGTATTCCAATTAATGCATGATCAGATGTTTCTACTGGGAGAACCTTGATGTAAGAAACTGGAAGTCATTTGGACACAGACTAATAACCAATTCTGGTAGATATCCTATCTTTAAAAAAGATATGGGGTGAGTTCTTCGTAAAAGAGCCATGTGCATCTTTTAGATTAGATTTCGTGACCAATTGTCTCAAAAAGTGAGTATCACAATATGTTTTATTTTGTGACCTGGTCTTGTCAGAATTTTGTAAACCAATATTAAAATCTCCTCCAAATAATAACTGCTTCCCATATATAAAAATGGCTGAACCAATTTCAATAGTTCAGTTCTTGAAACCTTGGACTGAGGGCCAGATAGATTTATTAATCTGAAGTTAATCCCTTTAAATGTCATATCCAGTATCATAGCTCTCCCAGGGGAAACATCTATCAATCTGGTGACAAGAATCTCTGAATTTTTAAAACATATACCAAGACTTCAACACTGATCTTCACCAATAGACCAGAATGAGTCTCCATAAACCCATGCATTTTTGGCTGAATCGATATCCCTGATCGAATGCAGTCTTGTATCCTGTAACCAGAAAACATCATATGACAATTGTGACAAAGTCGAAAAGGTCATAGACCTTTTCCCAAAGGATTTAACACTATTGATGTTAAGGCTTGCTAGCCTGAGAGGTAGTAAAAAAATCGGTATCCTGTGAGTTCAGCAACCATGATTTAATGGCTACTGAAATGGTAACTCAATCGTGGTGCCTTACACCACAGTGATGAGGGAGGTAGGGAGGGTGACCAGATGGAGGGTGCTCAAATATAGTGACATCCTTTCACTACATGTATATGTGTCTGGGGGTGGGAGTGAGCACACTGAGCGTGAGGTGGTATGGGACGGAGGGAGGGATTGTGAGGGGTGGAGCTGTGATGAGCTGCGAGCTGCTCCCATGATGTGGTGGGTGGGTTCAGGGCTGGGGCGTGAGTGGTGCTGGGTTTGGGTCTGGGCATGGGTGCCTTTTGTTGTGCCTGGCCCGAAATTGTTTTGGGGGGTTTTGCACCCCCCGACATGCACCCCTCTGGAGTTGAGAATCCTTAAGTAGGGGGGTGCAGGGGATGCAGCCCTCTGCATTTACATTTAAAATCTAAGTCCCTGATGCCCTTTTGCTATGTGCCATGGACTGCATCGCCGAAATATTTTTACGGTGATTTCCATTCGCCTTAATGGCAATCACTATTCTGCGATCGCCATTATCACATAGATCCTAAAAAATCTTGTGTTATTTGGGGGTGTTCTTAACACCCAACCTAGTAAGTCTCTTCCCCTTTCTTCCCTTTTTGGGAGACGAAGACACAGAAGTTGTAGACTGGTCATCTACTAAGGGATCACCCTCTGAAGGAAGGGTTGAATTAGTCAAATCTTCTTCCTCCATTTGATCACTGCAACTCTGAGCACTTCATACCTGTTCTCTGTAGTCACCCCTTTGTCAGTTTGACCTTTCTGTTTCTGGGAGCTTTTTGACTTAGAAGTCCTTGACACAACTTTAGAAGTATCTTTCTCCCCTACTGTCTGCACCATCAAAGGTGGGGGGCACATCAATGTGTGTCTCTGCCAAAGTCACCTAGGTAGTAATCGTGGGAGGTGGATCCTGACTTGGGACCACAACCTCCTCCTGTACTTCCATTTCCATGGGTGCCTCAGCTAGTTCATCTCTGGTAACTGGTGGACTGGGTGCTCGATTACAAGTATGTGGATTTGAAGCTTAAAAGGCCCTCTTTGCTCTATGCAGGTAAAAATCTTGCTCTGCCATATCAGCAGAATTATGGGCAGCTCAGGGATATGACTTAAAAGAATGTTCATTGTCGCCACAGAGGTTACAAGTGGGGAGGACTGTGCAATCATTACCTGAGTGGCCTAAAGCACCACATCTGAAGCAATTAGTCTGATCACAGTCAGTAGTAAGGTGAGTGAGACAGCCACATTGATAACACGATTTAGGCTGACCAGGATAGAACAAAATCCCATGGTCATGGCCCAAATAAAAATAGTTTGGAAAATGCTGACTGCCTCAGTCTGTTTGTTTAAGATGAACTCGAAATTTCCATCCACCTGTCCAAAACCCATTGTTGTCTGTTATGCAGTCTGGAGTACCTTCCAAATCACACCTTTTCTCCAGCCAAAAAATGATAATGTTTACACAGACCCCCCTCATTCCTGAATAATTCAGTGACTGTCTTTGAGGTAGGCTTAGTAATAGGAATGGCAACAAAGGGGACCCACAGAGGGCAGTCTCTTACTAAGTAATACAAGTTCTAAAACTTATCCAGAAGTTGATTTGTACAAAAACTAATATCAAAATTATAGTCCCCTGGAGCATGGATAAATGCATGCACTTCTGCAGTAGTGAAATGAAGAGATTCTTTAATTAAATGGGTGCCAACATAATTTATATCGGGGACCTAATTTAGACTCCCTTGATACCTTAGCCATACCACATAATGCCTTTTTGCAACTTCAGGAGGCTGCTGAAAGAGACTTGCATAGGGTATAGCTTTAATTTTATCAGCAGACCGTGAGAGTCTATCTGTGTTTTCTGTGTTATCTGTTTTCAGACAAAGTAGTATTATTCGATATGCATTCATTAACATTAATGCTGTTAGGTTGTAGCATACCTGAGTCCTGCTGCATGCTGTCTAAAACCTCCTCGCTGTCCTCTGAGTTGTCATCCATTTTTTCCATCTCATGTCATGAAGGGAGTGGCACCTCCCTAGTGTCCCTCGCGGTACTGGTCTGGGCCCTTGCGTCTGATGCAATACTATCCAGAGGTTCCCCATGGGAAGCTGTTCATTCAACTCCTGTGGGTTTCTTTCTGACCCATAATCTGCAGCAATGCAACTTGCCTCCAGACTGTCCAGTAATGGAATTGCTGGATCAGGAATCCAATGTCCATCTTGAAAGAGCCACCCAGCTCCTTGTAGTGCATTTTCAGGACACCATTTGCCAGTAGATGGAATGTTGTGCGAGTTATAAAAAACATCCCGGGATGCCAGTTCTCCATCTGCAGCTGTGC
Source organism: Neoceratodus forsteri (assembly GCA_016271365.2). Lineage (NCBI taxonomy): Eukaryota > Metazoa > Chordata > Ceratodontiformes > Ceratodontidae > Neoceratodus > Neoceratodus forsteri. Next base: position 20,329,707 of record JADMNL010000030.1, on the reverse strand, counting down.
TCTGTTCTTCAGTCAATAGAATTATTTTACCTACTAATGCTCCTCCAGGACTAATCGTGGATCTTTTTTTTTTCTTCTCCTCGTCCAAATGTTTCTTTTCTGATTATACTCTGACTCTGCCTCATTCATCATATCAATTAAATGTTTTTTTCTTCAGTGTCAACCAGTTTTGTAGCTGCACCTCCTCTTCAGATACTGTTGCCAAGTCTACCTCTGGTTCTTTTGCCGGTAAAGCTGTGGTCGCCATAGGAACTCCATCTATACTGCTGGTACTTTGAAGTTGAGCCAGTAAAGCTTCTAGTAAGATGATATTTGACACTGTATTTTCCTGATTTGCACTATTTGCAGTTGTATCTGTGTCAGTTCATTCTAAGACTGTACCAGCTCTGGACGGTGCACATCTTTTTTCCCCCTACATAGCTTCATCCTGACTGGAGTCCTTCATCCCGAGACAGGTAGCAGAGCACCCCTGCCACGAGTAGAGAAACTTCCCCGGTGTCCTGGCCAAATTTTCCCCCATGCACTAAAAATACCACCAACAGCTTAATCTGGTTCAGTGTCAGTTTGCATCCAACTGTATTCCCTTCCCCCGGGACGAAGCTGAAAATAGGCAGAACTGTCTAGTCCTCCTTTCCCAGGCAAAAAAAAACAAAAAACAGATAAATAAATTGTGCTGGTGCTGTTATTGAATATCTCTGTGTGGGGCACTCTATTTATGCCTTTCAGGAACTTAAAGGTTTCAGTTGCATCCCCCTCTCCCTCCAGGCCTCCAGTGAGTACATGTTCAACTCTTTCAACTGCTCCTCATAGGAGACTCCCTGGAGGCTTGTATCATCTTCGCTGCCTTTCTTGTTGCCCTTTTCTGCATGGTCTCTATCATGACCTTGTCCTTTCTAAGATGAGGGCTCCAGAACTGGACACAGTACTCCAGGTGTGGTCTCAACAGTGATCGATAAAGGGGAGGATCACCCCTCTACTCCTACTATCTATCCCCTTCCCAATACACCCCAACATCCTGCTGGCTTTGCTGAATGCTTTGTTACACTGACTTTATTGATTTGGGGTATCACAAATGATGACTCCCAGGTCCTGTTCCTCTGTAGTGGTACTAAGTTTAACCCCATTCAGCCAGTACTCTGTCCGGGGGTTACCTTTCCCCAGGTGCATTACACTTTGCACTTCTTTCCATTAAACTTCAGCTGCCACACATTTCAACTTCTTTCAAGCCTTTGAAGGTCTTTTTTTTCCTAAGTCCCTCTATGCTGTCCACCCTACCGCTAAGCTTAGTGTCTTCAGCAAAAAGGGCAAGTTTACCCTGTATTACCTCACCGGTGTCACTAATGAACATGTTGAAAAGGACTGGGCCCAGGATTGATCCCTGAGGTGCTCCATTTGTGACATCACCCTCTGGTGACCTCACCCCATTTACAACAACCCACTGTTTCCTGCTCCTAAGCCAATTTCCCACCCACCTGACTATGTCCTTGGCTGTCCAAGGTCCTCTCACGTCTTTAACAGGTGTCTATGTGGCACAGAGTTGAATGCTTTACTGAAATGAAAGTAGAGGAGATCCGCCGCATGGCTCTTGTCCAGCTCCCTAGTCACCCAACTGAAGAAGACAATAAGGTTAGTCTGGCATGACCTCTCTGACATGAACCCATGCTGCTTATTGTTCTGACGACCATTCATATCCAAGTATTCCCCAAGGTCCTGCTTGATTAGGGTCTCCATCAGTTTTCCGACAATTGATGTGAGACTAACCAACCTGTAATTTCCCGCCTCCTCCTTGTCCCCTCCATTGTGGAGTGGCACCACGTTGGCCACTCTCTAGCTGATGGGTACTGTCCCTGTCTGTAGTGAGCTATTGAACAGCTAGCTCTTATGACTTAGCTCTTATATGGGATGCATTGAAAATGTTATAGTGTTTTTGTTCCTATTTATTTATTTATTTATTTATTTATTTATTTATTTATTTAAGAGATTTACCAGGAAGGCATGCTGAGCAGAGTACTGCTCGATTCCAGATGCGCTCTGGGGTTTTGGGGTTACAGTGGGAACATGATACAATCTGAACAAAACAATACAGTGGAACATGGTATAGTCAGAAAACAACATACATAAGGAGTAATAGAACAGCAGTGGGTAACATACATAATGTAAAATGGAACAAATTGAGGGTAGGCAGATTATTGTACAGTATACAGTAATTTACTATGAGCAGGTCAGAAACAGTGGAGAGACCAGACTTTAAACTATGGGAGACTCACATTTTTTTTTTAGTTCATTTATTTACTTCCTCGACTGTGGGGGGGAGGTTGTGTCTTTGTTCCCCCCCTTCCAGCCAACCTTCATGGCTGCTGCAGACCTCCCCATCACAACCCCCCTCTGGCCGCATCACAATGGGTACTTACCTCACCACTGTGGAGACCAGGAAGGTGGACCCAGGAGGGAACTGACTTATGCGTGACCATGGTGGCACCATTAGGGCAGTCTTCATGCTGCCAAGATTTTTCCATATAGTGGTTCTCCCCTGTGGGGAGGAGCATGCAATGATGCCAGTGAGAGAAGCTTGCACACGTCCGCATGCCCACCTCCCAGCGTCTGCCCCCTCCCACCCCTCTTTCTGCAGTGACAGCACACTGCCTCACAGTCTCCACTAGAGGCCAGCTACACACCACCCACTGATGTCCCCTCTCTCTGGAGAAGGAGAGCAGTCCTCTGGACACTCAATCCTTCTCCAACCCTACCAACCCCCAGCATCCCGTGCTCGTTTCCGAACACCGGTCTGCAACAGAGTTGACACTCTAGGAGGCTCCAGGAAGGGAGGAGAAAATGAGAAGGGACCTAAGCAAGCTTAAGGAATAGTCAAGGGTATGGCAGCTGAGATTCAATGCAAAGAAGTGCAAGATCATGCACTTGGGGCACAGAAATGCAGGGGAGAGATACATGACGGGGGGAGGTACTGACAGCCACCAAACAGGAAGGGGACCTGGGGTAATCGTATCTGATGATCTAAAGGTTGCCAAACAATGTGAGAAGGCTATGAGGAGAGTCAGAAGGATGCTAGGATGCATAGGGAGAGGTATCACCAGCAGAAGAAAGGAGGTGGTGGTGCCACTGTACAGAACATTGATGAGACCTCACCTCGAGTACTGTGTCCAGTTCTGGAGTCCGTATCTCCAGAAGGACACAGACAGAACTGAAGCAGTTCAGAGGACGGCAAAAAACCAACAAAAAAAAACTGGTGCAAGGACTGCCCAGAAGTCATAAGAGGACAGACTGAAGGATCTCAATATGTATTCCCTGGAGGAGAGGAGGGAGGGGGGGAGATGTGATAGAGACTTTCAAGTACCTCAAGGGTATAAATAGGGTACAAGAGGGTAGCATCTTTCAGAAAAAAAGATGTTCAAGAACAAGGGGCCATGATATGAGAATAGAGGGGGGGTAGACTCAGGGGTATCGTGAGGAAGTATTTTTTTCATGGAAAGGGTGGCGGATGCTTGGAACAGCCTCCCCGCAGAGGTTGTGGGGACACAAATGATGGGGGAATTCAAGGATGCATGGGATAGACATAAGGGAACCCTAGCGATATGGAAGAGATGGTGAGCCACAGATCAATTAGGGTCTGCATTATATGAAATAAGCAGGGAGAATGGACAGACTAGGTGGGCCAATCAGTCCTTATCTACCATCACATTCTATGTTTCTGTGTTTCTATGTGACCTTGAGTAAGCCACTTGCTCTCTCAGTGCTTCAGTCTACCCAGCTGTAAGACTGGGTAGAAGTAGGACCCCATTGAAAACAAGATGTGGCATCTCAGCTGGGCTATCTGGGTAAGCAAACTGTAACATAGAGGATAATGCATGGGCATCGATGAACAACAACTCTATGCTCACATCGAGTGGTTGCCATGACAACTCAGATAAATCTCGAGAGCACAGCTTGAGAGGTTTATCCAAGTTGTCAGGGCAACCACGAGAAACAAGCATAGAGTTATTGATCGATGCCCATACATTGTCTTTTATAGTGTATGGGCATCGGTTCCTTCAGTTTCACCAAAAAAGAGCACTGGGAGCCAGGATGCTTACTTTTATGCCCTCACCATCACTCTCTCCAGGTCCAGCTGTCACCGCCATGGTCAGTTCAGGAAGACCGGCGGTTGACATGACGTGCATGCGCAGATCTTTTCATGTTGTTGTACCATCGATGTGATGTACCGCTGATGGTATAACAACAATGTGACGTCACATCAATGGCAGAACAACACTAAGAAAAGATAGATTTTTGATAATAACAGTGTTCGACCATACATTATAGAAAAATAATGGGCTGTTCAGTCATCTGCCTATGGTAAAAGAGTTTGAAATCTATAGTATAAAATACATGTTTGTTTTAAAAAGTTTCTTCTAACAAAAATGTCTTCCAAAATAGCTGAATGAATATCTCTTGGCAAAACATTCTGAAATCTTGGTGCATACACTAAGAAGGCACTGACTAGGGACTGCCCGATTCAGTTTAGCCCAAGGACAGTAAAGAAGCTGTGAACTTGACAGGTTGGGCTGGGTTATAAGTGCTCTGTAGGTGGGAGCAGAGGCACAAATTAGCAATGATATTCACAAAAAAAGACTTAGAGACATGTAAAAACAGAGTCATATAATATGAATAAAGTGTGTCTATTGCATCAGTCGACTTCAAACTGATAAGGAAAGCATTCATGTGCATAAAACAGGCATTACATTTAATCTGCTCCGCACTTCCTGTGATAGCAAGGAGCTGTATGAATAATCCATGCACTGGATTCAGAAGCTGTGATGTGGTGCTGCCTTCAGCTCAGTCACCAATTTATTTACAAATTGTATGCAGATCACTGCACCTGGTATTTATTTATGTTTCAGTCTGTTTACCCAAGACAAGCCCAACTGCGTTGTAGCATCTTATTATCAATAGGGTCTTGCTTTCATGCAATTTCACAGCTGGGTAAACTGAAGCACTGGGAAGTCAAATAACAGGCCCAAGGTCAAACAGAAAGCTAGTGGTTGCAGTAGAGTTCAAAGTTGGGAGCTCCTGACTTATACTTTTGTGCTCCAACCACTGAACAACAATGCCTTTTCCCAATATAGAGAGTGGATTCATTTGTAATGGTCAGCAGCTCTGCTCAGTTTTAATCCTAGAAGTGATGAATATTCATCTGTTTCAATTATGGTAGTTCACTTGTAAGTTTAGACACTCTTTTTATTGTCTACATAATTACTGATAGATCTGCAAACGAGTAAATTAAACCCTTTTACTTATCACTACCTCTTATCTTGCTCACACAGCCCAATGACAACTGTTGATGAAAACAATTATTTTAATATATTAAAAACTGTACCTATTTAACTTGTGTTCATCTTTCTACACAGTGTACCTATGGAACTCCCTCTATTTACTTATGGAACTAATTTGCATATGTAATCTATGTAAAGTTTCCTGTTGCTGTTTTGCTGATTCCACCACGGGGCTCTTCTGAAATTAAAGTTCTGCACATACATGCCTTTAAGTACACCACCATCACACTGCCACCAGGAGGCGCTCCAGAGTGGCATGCTGCTCAGCTGTCCCTGACAGAGGAGTGTCCACCTGAATGCTCTGCCCCCCCCCCCCCCACTGCCAGCCTCTGCATCTGCCTTCCCAGGCTTGGGGTGCAATCAGTAGTCATCCGTGTGCCAGAGTGCCCCCCACTGGGCATCACCAAGCAGGCCTTGTAAGAATGCTAGGATTATGAGATTTTATCCTAAGCTGTAGCACAATAAAGTGCAAACCATTAAAATACAGTGATAACATTGCCATAGGCACAATTAAGAAATCTTTAGCCAACATGTTCGTCCACCTGTGATGGATAACAAAGCTATTGCCCTGTCAGAGTTAACCTGGATTCTTCAAGCTTGTCAACTCTTTTTTTCAGAGTAACTTTGTTGTAAAAGGAAAACTCTGTGCCAGTACATATGTGGCACTTGCGGTGTTGGTTAAACAGAGCTTTCTGGTTCTACATACTCTCATTGTATTTCTTTGTAAGGTGCCCAGAGCCTCTGGGATTGGGCACCATATAAATAAAATTTGTCTTGCCTTGCCTACTTTGTACTCACTTGGTCAGATCAGCAAAGATAGCAGTTACTGGTATCCTGATGTTGAGAACATAGTGAGAGTGGCCACGTCTCGTGAGGGCAGAGCTTGACTCATGTTGAAAATAGTTTGTTGACTGATTGCTCCTATCTGGCAGTATGCAAAAATTTAATTCTGGTTAATACCTCCAGGTGGCCGTGTGTGTCAGGTGATAGCACACTACTGCCATGAAGGCATGATCACAGACAAGGTTAAGGGGTTTGGGTTGTTATTCTCCTTGGTGATGGTGTGTTTTGGATATTGCTAGGTAAAAGTGATAAGAATATGGCATGTTCAGCCAGAGAAAAAACTGTGGGCCTGGTTATGAGCAAGTTACCTCCTTCCGAGATGCAGTACCAGCCCACCTCTCCACTACAGGACACCTCCCTCATAACCTCACATATACAAATCCCTCTTCACTTACAGATGAAATTCTTAATGCCTTGCTAATAATGTCACTTGACACAGGTAGTACAGATGACGCTTTATTCACAGGGATGGATAAAATAAATGGTTAATAACACCAAATGCCAGCATGCACAATGGTAGAGTTCTCACCTTGTCACCCAACAGAATGATTTCAGCCTGTCTGAACTGTTAGGCCACCCCAGTGTCACCCTGAGTCCCTGAATAGTGCTCCCTGGTTGTTAAGCAGAGTACGTCCCCTACTACAGTGCTGTCTGTGTAACCGGTGTTAGATCATGGTAGGCCCAAGGTCTGTGTAACTGGGTCTGTGTAACCAGTGTTAGATCATGGCAGGCCCAAGGTCTGTGCTGCCTGCATCTGTGTAACCGATGTTAGATCATGGTAGGCCCAAAGTCTGTGCCGCCTGGGTCTGTGTAACCGGTGTTAGATCATGGTAGGCCCTAGGTCTGTGCTGCCTGGGTCTCTATAACCGGTTTTGGATCATGATAGACTGAAGGTCTGTACTGCCTGGGTCTGTGTAACCGGTGTTAGATCATGGCAGGCCCAAGGTCTGTGCTGCCCGGGTCTGCATAATCAGTGTTAGATCACGGTAGGCCCAAGATCTGTGCTGTCTGGATCTGTGAAACCGGTGTTAGATCATGGCAGGCCCAAGGTCTGTACCGTTCGGGTCTGTGTAACCGGTGTTAGATCATGGTAGCAGGCCCGGCATCAGCACCCAGGCAGCCCCGGCAAATGCCCGGGGCCTTGACACCAGAGGGAGGCCCACCAGGAGTGCAAAGAAAGGTTTACTTTAAGTTTAGTAGCTTTGCGATCGTGCTGGACTGGCTGGCAACATGACTGATTTAAATTGAAAGTGCTGTCTGTGCTCGCTACATTGTTGCTACTACGGGAAATGTGAGCGAGTGGTGGAAACGTCGAAATGGATTAATCCCTAAGCTGCCTGCTGCAAGCCCTGCTTGTTGTTCACCGAATGTCAGGGTGGGCTCCCTGATCCAGAGGTATCAGCCAAAAGAGAGCCACATAAAGGCGCGGTATCCGGGGTGAGGCAAGAAAGGTAACCACAGTAAGGGCGACTGACCAAAATGGGAGAACAACAGCACAAGAGTGAAAAGCTCTGCTGCACAGTAACAGCACCCCCATGAACAGCAAACAGCAGCATCATGAGCACCGGCAGGCCGCCAGACAGGAGAGATGCCTCCGGCAGGGAGACACCACTAAATAACTAGTGCTGGATGGCGTGAACAGCAGGCCACGATCAGCGGTAGCAACCGGAGGCAATGGGTGAGAGCAGGATAGGCCACACAGAGGACAGCACCACTGCAGCGGGACACATCATGAGGCACCGTTGGCGGGGCACAGTGCTAAGGGGGGACGTTCGAGCCTGTACCACCTGGCTGTTCCAGGGCCACACACATGGACAGGGCGCAGAACAACAACCCCAACCCCACGCCCACCACAGCAGATACATACGCCTACTTCACAGGACAGCATGGGGAGGGAAGGAGGGACGGAACCCACAGCATTGCACAGGCACAGGGGCAACACAGTGGAGGGTGGCAGTCCACAATACACAGGGCCCACATACAGGGCAATGATGGGGAGGGGGCGCAGAACAACAACACTGGATAAGCAGCACAAACAGAAAGTGGGCGTGCCCAGGCAGAAGCTGGGCGGGGCACCCAGTGCCCATAACAATGACAGCCACAGTACAGCCCTCAGATGTAACAACATCGACACCATGGAGGTGCGTTACGTACAGAGCCAGAAGGGCAAGCTAATGGCTGTCCACAATGGCTTTGTATATCGCATGGATAAGGAGGGAACAGAGAAAATATACTGGAGGTGTGCCGAGGCGAGGAGGTACCACTGTAGGGCCCGCCTGCGCACAGCTGAGGATATGGTGATAGCCACCATCAGGGAGCACAACCACACACCCGACGCAGCTGACGTGGGCGTGCGGTGAGTGATGGGAATGCTGCGGGACAGGGCACGGTGTACCATGGATTCTGCTTCTCAGGTCATCTTGGCAAGCATGTAGGGCATCCCTGCGGCTGTGGCTGGTCGACTACCCAGAGTGCGTCTGCTGTGCTGGATGGTACAGCATGTGCGACAAGTGGCATGTAGCTGGCCAACCACCCCACAGTCCATCGTGAACCTAATCTTCCTGGAGATGTACACCCGTGTGTCGGATGGCACACGCTTCCTCCTGTACAACAGTGGGAGGGAGTGAGACCACATCATCATCTATGCCATGGACCGTGGCATGCAGCAGCTGGCCAGCAGCACAGGCTGGTTCATGGATGGAACATTCAGGGTGTGCCCTGCCCTGTTTGACCAACTGTATACCATACATGCCATCCAGTCAGGTACAGTCCTGCCCACCGTCTATGCCTTGACGTGCACCAGGCGGGCACAGACGTACATCAGACTGCTTGGCCAGCTGAAGCTGCACATCCCTGACATAACACCTGCCACGGTCCTGCTGGACTTCGAGCGTGCCAGCTGGTGCAGGGTCACCACCGTATTCCCCGAGTCACGGGTCAGAGACTGCTTCTTCCACTTCACCCAGACCCTGTGGCGCAAGGTACAGCAGTTGCCAGAAGTCCTGGCATGGTATACCCAGGATCCTGACTTTGCGCTGCATGTCCGGATGCTGCTAGCATTGGCTTTCCCACCACCTGCCAATGTACCAGCAGTCCTCGAGGAGCTCAGAGAGTGGGAGTTGTTCGCCAGCAACGAGGACATCCTCCAGCCCCTGCTGGACTATGTGGAGGACATGTGGGTCGGCCAGCCCAATGGGAGTTCCGGATGCCAGCGTGCCCCATTCCCATTCAAGCAGTAGAACTGCTATGACTCCACCCTCCAGGGCCTAGCGAGGACTAACAATGCAGTGGAAGGGTGGCACAGGGCCTTCAACACCCGGGTTGGTGCCTGCCACCCCACAGTATCGTGACCTTGATGCCAGGATCCGCACCATCGTGGCAAACTATGCCACTAGAAGCCACTACGACTACCTGCATGGGCTGGTGCATAACTTTGTTTTTAACGTCTAACCTGCCGCATGTCTACCCATGCATGCACTGGCCCCTGCTGCCAATGTCCAGCCCTGGGTAGCGTCGCCCTGTGCAGCACCACATGGTGCATGGTGTGTGCCCAATAACACCACCTGCATGGGTATGCCCTTCTAGGATTGCCCATGCATCCTCCACCCCCCCTGGAGTCACCCTTTTGACCCCTAATGCACGCCAGGATCCTCATACATTTGCAACTTGACACACGCTGAGGGGTGGCATCCGCATTGTGGCCCTCTGCACTACCCCTTTGCTGCGACCACTGGTGATACAGCCATCCCCCTGCCCACTGTGTGTGCCCGTGTGCTGGGCTCCCCTGTGCCTGGGTGGCAGCTCAATGCCACTGCCGTTCTCCCCGTTGTGGTCGTGCCCATCCTGACCATCCATGGTCACTCATACTCCAGGGCTCACCCTCACCATTGGGTGGTCTTCCAGGCCTGGCCACGCCACACTGTGCTTCCTGTCCACTGCCTTGCAGGGTGCACCGTGTGCTCAGCGCCCTCCAGCTGCTCTCTGCTGCTGTCATCCTTTTGACCTGTCTGCGCTGTTGTGTGTTCGCCTTTGTGGCGTTCGCTCTGTCTTCTGTGCTGTTCTGGGCAGCACAATTGCGGACACACCCTTATCACATAAAACCGATCCAGAGCAAGAGCGTTCCATTCTGTGGAGTGGGGTGACTGTCACTGTGTAGGTCAGATATGCAGCAGCAGCAGCAGGCTGACCAATAGCTGGGAGGAGCGTGGTGGAGGGGGTGGGCCTGAGCAACCCAGCCAGCTGGCTGCTTAGCTGCCGTTTGTGACATCACGTCATGGTGTCGGTCAGATGTTGTTGGTTGTTGTGATTGCAAAGGGGAGGAGGTGCCCTGTGCCACAGTGGACAGCAGCAGCAAGCACAAGGTGCGACAATTCAAATTGTCCGGGAGTCTGCACTGCGGCAGGAGTTGGATGGGTTTAGCAATTGGTTGGTTCAGTTCAGATACCGTTCATCCATGGTCCGCTGTCATCCATCCACATCGGGCCTTGGTCGAGCTCTTTGGCACCTGATGATGAGTCAACAACAGACAGCAATAGATATAGAGCAGATGCCAATGTGGATAAAGCTTCCTGCCTAGTTCCTGTTACTCAGCCACACTCCAACCAGGTAGGACAGCCTGGGTAGGGTAGGGTAGGGAGGTAGCCCTGATGCTGGCCCTGGTACAGCCAAGAGCCCCTGGGAGGAAGGGGAGGATCAGGTTGTGGCTCGTTGTTGTAGTGTGCACCTACAATTTTAAATAATCTGCTGCTGACTGTCTGCCAAATTTGGGTGGTGCAGTGCAGGAGTCTGTCTGGGATGGACACGGTCCAGATTCTGTGTTAAGGTGTTGTGTGTGGTTTTGACATTTTTTTTAAATGGACAGGTCTGATCTGGGGGAGGGGGGGGACGGGGGGCCTGCTAGAGGTCCATTGCCCGGGCCCACAAAAACCTGACACTGGCCCTGCATGGTAGGACCAAGGTCTGTGCTGCCTGGGTCTGTGTAACAAGTGTTAGGTCATGGTAGGCCCAAGGTCTGTGCTGCCAGGGTTTGTGTAACCGGTGTTAGATCATGGTAGGCCCAAGGTCTGTGCTGCCTGGGTCTGTGTAACCAGTGTTAGGTCATGGTAGGCCCAAGGTCTGTGCTGCCCAGGTTTGTGTAACCGGTGTTAGATCATGGTAGGCCCAAGGTCTGTGCTGCCCGGGTCTGTGTAACCAGTGTTAGATCATGGTAGGCCCAAGGTCAGTGCTGCCTTGGTCTGTGTAACCAGTGTTAGATCATGGTAGGCCTAAGGTCTGTGCTGCCCGGGATCAGGCATTGGTGCATGATGATGAAATACAACCCCCTCCACCCGAGTGACTTTTTGCTGTGCAGATGCAACTGACAACCCCAAAACTGGACTCCAAGGGCCAGATGGCTCACTTGTAATTGTAATCCCAATAACTGTGACTAACATTTCCCCACGGACAGCTGAGTACTCATGACTCTTTGACCGAGGGCAGCAGCTGACTGGGTAGACAATGTGGCAGTTGCCTTAGGCTGATGCTCTGTACTGACCTTCCAGGAACAGGTCACTGGTAGACTTGGCAGGATGGTTAGGATGCTAGCACTGCGCCTGTAATGGTGAGTATATCACATGTGACAGTGAACCAGCCACCAGCTGGTACTATTGTAGCACTTCACTGGGCCATTCGATACTAACCACATGGAGTGGGGTTTCAAACTTGCACTCTTAAAGGGGATGTACCACTTCATGAAGAGTAGGCAAAATAAATAGTAGTCATTCTTTTATTTATTAGTCGCCAGGTCCACAGGCTCTAGGCATCGTTCAACACACAATACAACAAGCAGCACAGCAATGTCAACAACACAGTATAACAATCACAGCTAAATATTCTGTAATAAATATAAGTAGTACAATGTGGGAAAATTCATTAATGTAACAAAAAAGCCACCGAGAAAAGATATTACTTCAGCCTCCTTTGAAAAGGTTCATCAAAGGGTTCCTCTCTGAAATGCTGCGGTAGCAGGTTCCAAAGCAGGGGTGCTACTACTGGGAATGCCCAGTCCTTCAATAATTTGAGTCAGGATCTGGGGACTCTTAGGAGGCCTGTCTCTGAAGAATATAGAGGGGAGCCAGGAGTATAGGGGCACAGGAGCACTTTCAGATAACTCCCCCACACTTATTCACCTGTACACAGGAGAGGAAAAGAGGTACAATCAAAGGGGAATGGCTATCCCCAAACACAAAGCAAGGAATCCGACAGCTGCTGCACTCCTGGGACCACTTCACAAGTCCGTTCGAATAACAGTGTATCAGAAACATTATTGAATGCCCAAAGTATGGCAACATTATGGTGAAGTGCCGTGATAAGTTCCCATAACTTGATTATAATTGACAAAGCATGTCCACATTTGAGTTTTAATATTTTATACTTTGGGCATTCAATCAAGTTTTTGATACGCTGTTATTCGAATGGACTTGTGACGAGTTCCCAGGAGTGCAGCAGCTGTTGGATTCTGAGCCCTTTCAGGTGGTTCACCCATATCGCGGTGACAAGGAAAAGGGCAACAGTCATGAGGGTGCCAGCACAATGCTGATGATGAACATCACACCTGACCTTTGTGCTGCCCAACCCCCATTGCACTGAATGCCCCAGGGCAGGTTCTAGCTGTTTGCGGGGTGCCGCACCTCACATATCCCCCACTGCAGGGGTCTTCATCCCCTGAACCCACTGTACTATACTATAATCACATCCAGGTTGGAAGTGTATGGGGCAAGGGATGCAACACCTCTATGGCGCTGTCCCTGCCAAGCGCCACAAAATCCAGTTTGCCAGCATGACAGTTAAACTGGTTGTGGTGCCCTAATTGTGTCGCACACATAACATTATACCCTTTCAGGTAGCCTTGGCCCAGATCATGCAGGGCTTTGTATACCTACAAATGTATCTTCAAAGAGATGTGCCACCTCAAAGGCAGCCAGTGAAATGTCTTCAGTACTGGAGCGATATGATTAGAGTGAGATGCTCCAACAGAAAATCTAGCGGAAGCATTCTGCACCAGTGGCAAGTGGTGCATCATACTTGCAGATAGTCCGAGGTAAAGAGCATTGCAATACTCCAGTCTAGATGATATGAAGGCATGCACCAGTGTCTTTAGGTCCATGGGACTTAAACTAAGTATGCAGCCAGGGCACCATAGTGCTGTATGTGTCAGGGGACTGCTGACTGACTTAATATCAAGAGACAGGACTCAGATAGGGCTTAATCCATGTAATCTTTCTGAGACGGAAAAAAGTCCACCATGGACCACCCCTGACACCTGGCGTTGTAGTGTCAGCTTGTGATCCATGATGATGCAAAGTAAAGAGGAGAATGGATATGTTCAATAAACTGTTGGACTCGCTCCTGGAAGACCAGTTCTCACAGAAGTGGCTAGCCCTTGCAGGTTAATGCTTGCTTTCTCACCTTGTTGAGCAGTCACACAAATAGTATGATCAGTGGTTCGCACACGAATTACTTGTGGTTTGATGCTGGTTCAGACCAATGGTCTGTGTCTCATTTTTTCTGTGTTTGTAGCAGTCAGCCACAAACTGTACTCTATGAAACTGAATCAACATGGTAACATGGTTTGCTGGCTTGACTCTCTCTACTCGGATGGACTGCTTGAACTTGTATGGGCTCTCTCACTCCATCTCCCACCTCCAAGCATGGCTTGCAAGCTCCTATAATTCCAGGAGTCTTCTCATTTGGTGATTGCAACCATCAGTTTCTCAGCACCCAATTGGTGGACCTGTCCCCAAGGACTCACTTGTTCAGTTCTTTGAACCTGTATTAATAAGTAGTGCCTGAACCCTGGAATGCTCTTAGGCTTCTGCCCGCCGCAATCCAAACCAGTGATTGGCTGTGAATTCATCCATGTCTTCTAGATACAGGTGTAAGGTGCAGATATGGCACTGTCCGTGTCTCCTGGGGCCTTTTTCTATAATCACTCTCCAGATGTTACATACACACTTACAACACTAGAACAAAGGTGATGTCAGTCTAGTCTCTCCACTAAGATGGAATGTGTAATTTCAGAGCAGCTGTCCACTCCAGATGTTAACTCAACCAGAAGTCCACTAACAAATACAGCAGCACAATGCCCTAAAAGTCCTGGGGTCTAACTCACAGAAGTTCAAACAGTTCTTAATATAGGAGTGTCAATACTGAGCCCTGTGTGTGTGTGTGTGTGGGGGGGGGGGTTACATGATCAATATTTTCATGATGTACTTCTGTTGTAATTTTTCATATCCATTCTACTACAGTAAAAGTAAATCCATAGAGGTCTTTTCACAGTAATTTGTGGTTATAATCAAGTAGATTTTTTTTTAGATTTTGATAAATGAACCCATAAAATAAATATTGTAGTAGAGTGTGTTCTTTTGTCAATGGCCACCAGAATGTTTACTTATTTGGAAACTTCATGCGATTTATGAGGGGACATAAAACCTTTTTAAATTACACTGCATGGAAAAACAAGCTCTGTTCTCAGAGATGTGAACTACTTTTGAGTGAGACGGTTTGTCTCGAAGCTTGAAATTATTTCAATCTCTTTTAAATGCATATGTTGATGGTTGAGTGCTTTCTGAATGTTCCATAAGTGTTTGGAAGGCTCATTTTCCAGTTTAAGGTCATCACCTGCAGTCATCGTGAAAATACAGAACGTGTTAAGATGCTCCTGCCTATGAAGGCAGCTATAAGAATTGACAGAGTAAGCAGTAAAGTATCTACAGGCATGGAACAGACTGATATACCTTCTGTGTAGGTTTCACAGGCATATCAGAAAACTGAAGTACAGATAAGACTAGAAACACAGAAAGGGTGACACAAAACGTTCCCTGGTGTTTCTATACCACATGTCAAATGTTTAATTTGTTTTGCTCAAGACATGATGGTTATGAAAACTTTCAAAATCCACAAAATAAACCATGGGTAACCACATTGCCGTGCTTGTTTTGAATTACATCCAAAGACTTAATGCCTCTTGCTGGAAAAATCATATATAAAAATACTTTTAGTACTCGTGACATTATTGTTTTATGTGTCAACATGAGTGTGAAGGAAAAAATGAAATAATGTCACAACAGCTGTCATGATATTTGCATTATTTTTGACACCAGTGCAAAAGTAAAGTGTAGATTACCAATACAGTGGCACTCTGTTGAATGAACGTTTCAAAAAATGTGGGGAATTTTTGTATCTTTTATGCATAAAACCATGTAAACTCAATGTAATTTTCATAAAACATTTTTGACAGATGTGTAATATGGTTGTCAATATAGCAAAAGAAAAAAATATTTGAGTTACTGTTCTGCTGTTGGCTGTATTTGTTTTTAAAGTGGCAGTTTCAGAGATGGTCAACTCAAGACAAAAGTAACTCACAATTCCAATATAAAATAAAACATGCCAGAAAGCCATTCAAATGATACAAATGTACATAAAGACTGACAGAGGCTTTTAAAGAAACACAGTATCTCAAGACAGACAGATGTAAATAAAGTGCCATGACAGCTGCCAATGGCTGTAACTGTAACTGCGGGAACTTACTTACTTTCTTACTTACTGTCATCCTATTTTGATCTTTGGACATAACATAATAGGGTATATCTTTAATCTAACAATAGTTCCATATATATGAATGTATTTGTGACAGCCTTGAAATGTTTTCAGGTTTATCAGAAAATAAAAATCTGAAACACCAGGTAAAGTTTTTGAAGATCATTGCAAATTTAAAATAAAGGTACTTTCATTTTTATTGGTAACGTGCTAGCAATAGAAACAGTGTCTAAGTAAATAAAAAGTTGTTCTGACCTGCCATGGGGCAGAGACAAAATGCTCTTTTCCTACTCTCCTAGGCGCACAATACTTTGACAAGGTAACTTAAGTCCTCTATTTCAACTTATTCCTGTCACTACGCTTTATGAAAAGTGTTTCTTCAAAAATAAATACAAAAATAAATAAATAAAATACAATTGTATAGTTACGCGATTCATTTTTATGTACCAAGGCATTCAAGTTACCTCTTTTTAGCAACAGTCAAAAACTGCTGAGACTAAAATGGTTTTACCCACGGAATGTTGTGAATCTGAGAATGCGGGCAGACACGACAAAGGCAAAGGCATTGTTTAGTGGTACACATCATCATTTATATTTAAATAAAGAATATGTTTTTATAAATATACCTAAGCATTGAAAATAATGGAAACTAAATTTTATATTTCCAGTGATCTTTAAATATGGCTAGCCTCAGAGTGCTATTAGTATAGTATTGTTGCTTGAAGTTTTGAACATTCCCCAAGTTCAGCATTACTTTACCAGTGCCTAAGGCAAACTAGCATGCAAAAGAAACTATTTCCTGACCAAATGGGGTGATGAAGCAATAAGGCATCATGTAATGTGGGTCACTGTGGGATTTACCCACACTTTTGGTGGTGTGGCATGAGGCAAAGCCAATTGCCTTAAACTTCCCATGAAGTGGGTAACCCATATGATGGGCCAGTAATCAAAAGAGAAAGCCAACACACAGGAATGCTTTATTGTGATTGATAAATAAATCCCAACTCTGGGGCGCTAACGAGCCAATAATATACCTATACGCGTGTGTCAGAAGCTCTGTGGTTTCGAGCAGTATATTCAAACTTATCTAAGGACATAAGTTGTTTTGGGACTTTCTTGTTTTATTTTTGTTTGAATAAAATACCTGCTTAGCAAGATGGAGAAGTTTATTTCCCCCAAAACTAGCTGGCAGAGGTGCTCCAGCACGTGGGCCTGTGCAGGTAGCTGGAGCAGGGGCCTCCCCAGCGGTGGTCCATCCTGATATGGGCATTAAGCCCAAGGCGTCTCAGAAGCATACTCTCACCACTATTCAGTTTTTCTTGGGAGAATTTCAAGCTGGAATGAGGGAGTCGACAGCACAAATTGAAGCTTTGCTTTTGGATATTTCCATCCGATGTTCTGCAGTGGAGATATGAATGAAGAAAGTGGAGGTTTAGTCGAGAAGAAGGAGGAGGAGATCAAGGAAATCTCGGACAGCATCCTCATGACGGAAGGGGCTACAAATGCAGCTCTACGTGACCAACTGGCTCAAATGGCAAGGTTGGAGCGAACTGAGAATAATCTGTTGTGGAAATATTTAAGGCTGATTGGTTTTCCTGCTGATATTCCTAATGTTGAACTGAGGGATACTGTACAGAGGGCTTTATCTGCTATTTTTTTCTTTGGAAGTACTTTTGGTCCTTGAGGAAAGAAGGGAGAGGGGGGACATGATAGAAACTTTTAAGTACCTCAAAGGAATCAACAAAGTCCAAGAGGGTAGCATCTTTCAGAAAAAGAGATGTGCAAGAACAAGGGGGCACAATTTGAAGATAGAGGGGGGACGGCTCAGAGGTAATGTGAGAAAGTATTTTTTCACAGAGAGGGTTGTGGATGCATGGAACAGCCTCCCTGAGGAGGTCGTGGAGTCAAGAACAGTGGAGGAATTCAAGAATGCATGGGACAGACATAAGGCAGTCCTAGTGGGGGGTACGAGGAAGTAAGCAGTTGGTTAACTAGGATCTGCAGCTTATCTGTTAGGTAGGAAAATGGGCAGACTAGGTGGGCTCAGCGGTCCTTATCTGCCATCAAATTCTATGTTTCTATGTTTCTTTATTTCACCCAGCTTCTCGACAAGCTAAGGATTCTACCCAGCAATCTAAGGCTAGCTATATTATATTATCATTTCAATTTCTCTCTGAGAGGAACAGAATATTGTAGTTAACGTGGCAAAAAAAGCAGCTGTTTTTCGAAGGGCATCAGATACATTTGTATCCTGACTTATGTGTACAAACTCCGAGAAAAAGAAAGCGTTTTTTGCTGATTCGATCTGAATTTAAAGAAGCCGGACTAAATGTGGTTCTACTCGCTCCTGCTCGCTTGAAGGTACTCTTTTAAGAGAAAAATATTATTTTTGATGATCCAGGCTCAGCAAGATCTGTTTCTGAGAGTAATGTGAAAATCCCAGATGATATTGGGTTTGATTTTGAGGAGGAAGAAGATGCTGCTGAGGTGACCGAGTATCACCCGATCTAGTGTTTTTTTTTGTGTCTGATGACTTTCTCACGATAAGCTTGATACCCAAGCTGACTAAACAGACGTCCTGGTTAACTGTTGTTTAATTTTGATTTGTAGGGATGTTTAAACTTGGAGACCTGACAGACTTCATACATTTTTTTTTCTTCTCTCTGATTTTGGCAAAAACTTGTAAAGTAAGAATATCTTTTTACCACCCCCCTTAGGTATAAAAAATCTTGTGCCTTATTTAATTACAATGGAATTGAATTAGGGTATGTATTTTCTTAACGGAATTTTTTTAGTATTTGTAATTTAACTTTTCTCTGTCTTAAGGAGTAAAAAATAAAGTGCAAAAATAAAAGAAAGAAATCCTAGTTCTAAAAAGATGATAACAAAGGAGAAACATATTTTATTTAAAAAGAAAGAAAAACAACTAAACAAAATAAATTAACAACACAAGAATGTAAACCCTGGGTCATGCTGTGATTTACTCCCAGATGCTCATCCTCATTCACCAATAAGATCTCAGTAAGCAAATGCACCATTGTATAATGTGTGTAATGCCTCTCTAATCTCTGTGCTGTTGAATCTCTCAGTGTGCCTCATAGCAACACCATTCCCTCCCCTCCCCTGGACTGTAAAACTCTTTTGGATGCAGTTTTTATGAAAGGCAAACTATAAAACCAAAATCACTCTCTCAATAACATTGTAAGTAAAGGGCA
Source organism: Neoceratodus forsteri (assembly GCA_016271365.2). NCBI lineage: Eukaryota > Metazoa > Chordata > Ceratodontiformes > Ceratodontidae > Neoceratodus > Neoceratodus forsteri. Next base: position 20,310,746 of record JADMNL010000030.1, on the reverse strand, counting down.
GAAAGAGCTATGAAACAACCAGGTCCTTTCTTATGGGACAATGAAAGTAAGTAAGTAAGTAAAACTTTATTGTATCAGGCGCCCTTCCAGAGCTCAGGGCACCTTAACAAGCATCCATAAAATAAATAATTTCTGTCATACATTAAAACAGTAAATATACAGACAGCATTTCAGCATCAACTCACTAGGTCCCTTCAAATACCTGATAGAACAAATGTGTTTTCAAGATTTTTTTAAATCTTTCCACGGTCATGCTATCTTGTATCTGGCGCGGTAGACAATTCCACAGGGCAGGAGCCATAAAGGCAAATGATCTTCCTCCTGATGTTTTTAGAGATACCTGGGAATCTCTAGCAATCCCTTACTGGAGGATCAGAGTGAGCGGGTGGGGCAGTAAGGAGACAAGAGCAATACGGCACAACGGAGTGTGGTTCTTCATAGGATTTACACATGCCATGGTCAATCAGAACGAACCTTCCTTCCTTCCTTCCTTCCTTCCTTACTTCCCCTTCCCTATACAGCACAGCTTGCATTCACTTTATGAGTTGGCAGTTCATTGAATACTAATTGTTAACAAATTTCCTAAATTTAATCTGATAAATACAACAAATCGAAAGCAGCTTGCCAGAAACATTATTGAAGGATTACTGACATTTCATTGGTGCTGTAAATGCATTTACTGATCTAAAGATTAAGTGTTTGTGAGAGCTAAGAGAGAGATTATTCTTTTAGTTTTTAGTTTTAATGTTTATTTCTCATAAAACCTTTTAGACATGTGCCTGTTTTCAAAGAGTTTACAGTAGGTGCAACAATAAGAAATATACATATATACAGCAGTGGACACAGGTAATAAATGTACAGATAGCACTGGATTTGATTTAGTGTCATGTGACATTTTGTATAGTAAGCAGTATAACATGGACACATTGTCAGATTACAGTGTTTAGTGTTAGCAATTGCATGTCCCAGGGGGAGTGAGCATGGACAACAGCTGGGCTTTAAATGATTCTAGAGAGCGGCAGTCTCTTACAGTGTCCATCAGCTCATTCCAGTGTTTTGCAAAATGATAAGTGAAGCAGTTTTGTCCCATGGTGGTTCACCTGTAGGGTAGCTATAGAGCGTGTCATGCCATTCCCCTCATACCATATTTATTATCCACATAACAGAACATAGACTGTAGGCCGGGGGACAGCTGGCAAAGTATAGTTTTATGGCCAATGACCAAAGTGTGGTACAGCACCCACAAGCTGAGTTTTAACCAATTCAGTTTACTGTACAGAGTGTGCTTTCTAAAGGAAGGAAAGACCAGAGGAGGTTATTTCAGTTACTTCCACTGTTGGGCTACCATGTGTCAATGGAGAATTGGTTCACAATGAAAGGGCTCAAAAATCAGGAAGACAGAAGTGGCACTGCAGATCATTATTCATGTGGTGTTGCTATGGTAACATACTGGGAAGGCAGTATAGCCTAGTGATTAGAGCAGCAAGGTGGGAATGAGCTGGGTACATCCAACAGATCTAGGTTTGATTCCCACAACATCCACTTGCATACCGTGTGACCCAGAGCAAGGCACTTATCCTCCCTGGGCCCTATATTCAGAATTGCACCTGGCAATGGCGCAAGTGGTGGCACAGGGCAACTGAGTAGTGCTGGAGCAACAAAGGGATATATTCAGAAGAGATGTGTCTTAGTGCATCTCTTCTGAATACAGTTCAGTCACAAAGATGCAAATGGGGCCATAGTGCATGCAAGGCACAAATGGGTCCATTTGCATGTCATTATGGCCCCTTTTGCATGTGTTGTACAGGGCTGGCCAGTGAAATGCACCTGGCGCCCTGCACAGCATGTGGTCCCTGTACCGGGGGCTGCAGTAGTAACCCTCCATACCAATGAGCACTGTAAATATGGCTCAATACAGTCCCTGGCAGTCTAGTGGTACCCCCCCTCCTTGCCTGTACCTCCAATCACTGTATTATAATAAGTATATTCTCCCTGGTAGTCTAATGGTACTCCCTCCCTGCTGGTAACCCTGATGTCCATAGAAACAGCAATGTCTAGTCCCTGGTGATCCAGTGGCACCCCCACACCTCCACCCGTACAGGACCCCCAGCCCACCCAGCTCCCCCCCATCATTGGCGGTCAGCAAACACACCTGCAAACCTCTGCAGCTGCCTGCGAATTACAGCTTACAGTATCAGCTGCAAGCCCATTGGTCTACACTGTGGACCAATGGGCTGTAGTGAATCTGTAATAGTCATTCACAACTTTGTGAATGAATGACTTCATTCACAAAGTTGTGAATCTATTACAGTATGCACTGCAAACCCATTGGTCCACAATGTGGACCAATGGGCTACAGCAGTGCTACTAAGCTGTCATTTGGCAGCAGCCAGGGGTATGGGAGTGGTTGCTGCCCGCAGATGACGGGGGGGCTAGTGGTTGGGGTCCTGGTGTGGGTGGGGCTAGGTGCCACTGGACCACCAGGTACTGGACATTACCATTTCTATGGTGATCGCTATCAGGGGAGGGTACCACTAGACTACCAGGTAGAATAAACTTACAATATAATACAGTGATTGGAGATACGAGGGAGGGGTACCACTAGACTACTAGGGAAATATGTGGGTGCTTGTGAATGGTGTTCTGGGGGAGTAGCCACCATTGCTGGCAGCTGCTGTTTTGCACATTGCAATACAGCAGCATGCCTATGGGTGGCCAGCAGTTGAGCCATTTTTTATGGGCTCAACTTTGTGCCCAGGTATGCGGCACATCTGTGGGATGTGCCGGCAGATGCGACGCACATCCCAGGCTGAATATTGGGATGTGCCACATATGCATGCGCACACCCCCGGAGATGTCCCAGATACATTATCTTTGCATCCCTGACGCATCAGTAATTGCTCTGAGCAAGTCCCCCTTTTGAATATCACCCCAGGGCACATTTCTGGGGTTGTGCCAGGCATAGCCCCTTTGAATAGCTCAGCCTCTGTGTTCTCAGGTTTCCCATGTAAACAGGTCTTGTGCCCAATGCCCCTTACCCAGTTACCAAAGAATAAAACTAATGAAAAAAAGTGGCGTAAATAAGGAAACAGAGTGTGGCTCAAAATGAAATGGGCAACACTTTCTCACTTGACTTGATATTGGTACTGTAAATATATAAGTAGAGTTACAGAATCACAGCTAAAGACAGATGGATACCACTCAGTCAGAGGTTGTACACTGAAACGTTAAAAGCAGCCTGTGAGCTTCATTGTCAAAGTTATACATAAAAGGCATACACGGGAGCAATGCAAGTAGGTTAGTCAAAATCTGAAATGATGAAATGTCACTATTTCAGGATTTTTTATTGAGTTACTTTTGTGTGTTAGGTGGTCCTTTGGCAAAAAGTGCCTATTTCTAGGGTGACTCCCATTAATGAGCATAGAACAGAGTAACATGGCAGGATTACAGGAAAAATAAAATACATCTTACACAAAATGATTAACTAATAACCAGTCAAGAAATTCATATCGATCTGCTTGTTCTGTAACATCAGTCAAACATGAGTAAGGATGGTATAACTTTCTTTATTTGTTTTAATGGCATCTTGCAATTCTTTTGACATTCTATATTACCTGATTTCAATTTAGTATGCTAGTATGGCAAACATTTTAGTCTTGTTAATGATGGGCTCAGCCTGATTCATAGATTCATAGACATGTGACAGAAGAAAAGGACTTTCCTGGCCCATCGAGTCTGCCCATTCCCTCACTCTACCTGTCACCTCCCCCTCCAAGATTCCCCTTGTCCTCCCCTTGACAGCCCTCTGTGTTTGTCCAAGGCCCTCTTGAATCCCTCCACTATACTGGCACTCACCACCTCCACCAGCAGTCTGTACCAGGGCTCAACCACTCTCTCTGTGAAGTAATACTTCCTAACATTTCCCCTAAACCTTCCCCCCTCCACCTTCAGTCCATGCCCCCTAGTTCTTGTATCTACCTTCCCTGTAAATAAGCTCTTCCCCACTTTATTGATCCCCTTTACATACTTGAATGTTTCAGTCATGTCCTCTCCTTCCCTTCTTATCTCTAGAAGATACAAATCCAGTTCCCTTAACCTTTCGTCATATGCCATCCCTCTTAGCCCATGCACCATTTTAGTGGCCCTTCCCTGCTCCCTTTCCATGCCATCTATGTCCTTTCTTAGATTGGGCCTCCAGAACTGTACCCCATACTCCAGGTTTGGCCTCACCATGGAGCTGTAAAGTGGCATCAGCACCTCCCTCTTTCTGCTGGTTATCCCTCTCCCTATGCATGCCAGCATCCTGTTAGCCTTGCCCACTGCTTTGCTGCACTGGGTTCCCACCTTCAGGTAATTTGCGATTATAATCCCTAGATCCTTCTCCTGCCTGGTTGTACGTATGTGGTATTTGGAGTCCTTCTCCCCAAGTTCATCACTTTGCATTTCCTAGCATTGAATTTCAGCTGCCATGTTTCCGACCACTCTTCCAGTAACCTTATATCATACTTCATTGCCTCCACGCCCCCAGGGTATCCACCCTGTTACTGAGTTTTGTGTCATCTGTGAAAAAGCAGACCTTCCCCTGAAGCCCCTCTGTTATGTCACCGACGTAGATGTTAAACAGAATGGGCTCCAGCACCAACCCCTAAGGGACCCCGCTCGACACCCCAATCTTCCCAGAGTGCACCCCATTGACCACCACCCTCTGGCTTCTCCTCATCAGCCAGCTCTTCACCCATCTTACTATTTTCTGCCCACCCCCTAGACTCCCCAACTTATTAACCAGCCTTCTGTGGGGCACTGTGTCAAAGGCCTTACCAAAGTCCAGGTAGGCCATGTCCATTGCCCCACCCTGATCAACCTCCTCATCACCTCATCGAAGAATTCAATCAAGTTTGTCCGACATGACCGTCCCCGAGTGAAGTCATGCTGATAAACTGATATTTGATTTTTGGGCATTGAGATGATTAGAATATGCTTGAACACAAACCAGCTGCTTAAACCCTGAACTATAAGTGCTGTAATAAGGGGTTAACACACGTCAGGCTGTGCATTATAGATGGAATAAGACACGAGTGTTGATTAAACTATGTTCATGTGCCAACTGATGGGTTTGCTCACCTCGGGCTTCAACCATGAGGAGGTTCATTGACATGGCATAATCAACACTCTGACATATCTTATTTCACTTTTAACATTTTTGGAATGTCATAAAGGGGGAATAAATGTTCACAGAGCACACAAAATCTTCAAAAGCACATGCAAATATCTTTCAAATAAGGTACTTGGCTCACCTGAAGGTGTCAGCAGTCCTGATATATACAGTAACTATTTAAATGGTATCCAGTGATGATAGCAACTGTAAATGAGTGACTCTCAAAAGAGTCACTCATTTACAGCGCTACACATGTGAGCTACCCTGTAAGGGTAGCGACAGAATCTAGCGAGGGTAGGGATGAGCGAGGAAGGGTTATGAGGGTGACCAGAAGGAGAGGTATAGGGAGGAGGGTTTGTATGAGGTAATGTAGCCTGCTGCTGCTGAACTAGCCATGTGGTGTGGTGGTGAGGGTGACTATCTTCGATGCAGCAGGTGTTGGGTTGGGGGCCAGGAAGCATTTTGTTGCTGCTGCTGGATTTTGTTTTGGGGTACTTTCTCCTCCCTGACATGCACCCCCCTGGAGTTGGTTATATAAAATCAGGGTGGTGCGGAGCGGCACAACCTTGCATAGGTCCTATTTCAGTTGCTGGATGTTCTGTTGCCGACAAGTGCACATTGCCGTTGTGCTTTGTGGTGATGTACACTCGCTATAATGGCGACTCCTGTTCTGTGATTGCCATTATGACATGGAACCATTTAAATCACCTATACATTATATCAAGGCAGCAGCCATTTCATGGAATCTTGAGCAAAAGTGATGTCACTGAGGGCAAGCTGTATGTTGCTAAGCTCACCTCACCCCTCAGTGACATCACTTTCTGTTTTAAGATTTCTTGAAATGGCCACTGCCTTGATTAATTTTGCAGCTGGCCTAGACATTTATATCTCAGGACACCTGACACCTACAGGTAAGCTCTAGATCTTGTTGGATAGATCATTGCATAGGCTTTCAGAGCTTGAGCAATCTGATGATGTTTACTTCCCCTTGAAGCCAGATCTGAATTGTTCTTTCTAATGAAAACAACTCTCAGTGTTTTTTATGAGCAATTTCAATTTCATTGCCATTTTAAGAATCAGGTCCCTTTTAAGAGATTAAGCTGTTGGTAGTATTTATTTAGCGAGTGTGGGAAATTTGACCAGGACAGTGGAGAAATTCCTTTACTTTTTTTCGAGAAGTGCCATGGGATCTTTAACGTCCACCTCAACAACCACCAGAACTGTGCACAATGGACCTCTGTTTAACCACTCTTCTGAAAGACTGCACCACAAGAGTGCAGCACCCCTACCCCCATGCTGCACAACAGTGTCAGCATTGCGATTTAACCCAAGTTCCTGGAGTGGGAATGGAACTCACGGACATCTTTCAACCTTATAGGCAAGTGTGCAGCCAGCTGAGCCACTGACACTGGCATTCTAGAGCACTATATGTAGAATACATGCTGCTATATGTATTGCTATGGTCTGGATATTTGTTTGCTGTTGCTTGGAATTGTATTTTTGAAGGTTTTGTATGTTTTAATTTTGTTTGCATTCCATGTTACTTTTTCTTTCTCTGTTTGATTGGTGAGCACCAGTCACACTTTTTAAAGTTTTGGCTTGTTTAATTCATTGTGTTTTTAATGTTTTGGTGGCTATCACTCAGGTTTATTTAGTGCAGTATTGTGTTTATTCTTTGAGTTGTATTTCTTGGTGCATACGTTTGTACTGTATTATTTTGGAGTAATTTCATCTGTGCGGAATGGCTGCTTATATGATAATGTTTTGGAATGTTGCTGATTGAGTTGCATAATTACTTTTTCATCTTGCTGAGTAATGTGGTTGCATGGTTTTTGCATAATGATTTTTTTGGTAGCCTGTGATGTGGGCGACTGAATGTCGGCGACTGGTCATAAGGGCGACTGCACAATGGTGCCGACAATGTGGGCGACCTTGGATATCACCTCTTTCCCTGAGTTACACCCCGGAGTAGGAATCTAATTAAGGGTGTGTGGAGGTGAAACCCCCATGAGGGGGGTTGCGGGGGGCAAAGCCCCCCACATGAAATAACATACTGTTTTACAGTCGCCCTTGGGGATGTGTGTCCTTATGACCAGTCACTGACATTCAGTCACCCTTGTCACATAGAACCATTTATTTGATACTGCTAGATTGTGTGGTTCTGTGATTTGCATATTACTATTTTAACTTGGATAGGTTTTACTCCAATGAAGTCTAATGGTTAAATTGGAAATGTTTAGGTTGGGGAGGGGACTCTCACATCTAGGTACCTAGATGGTGGACCTGTCATTCCCTGGTGGCGGAACTCTCCTACAGCAGTCAATGGAGAAAGATGGCAGAGGTGGTGGAACTGTCATACATATTTTTAAGAGATGGCGGAACTGAGGTCCTGTGGGCTTCTGCCCAGTTTAACCCCTGATGAAGTCTTATGCAGTGGGGTTTTGACCAATGAGGAGGCAGAATTATTCAGACCCTATTATATACAGGGAGATGATGCACAAACCAAGGATTTAATGCACATTCCTGAGTACTAAGAAGGCACAACATATAGTCAAGTCTATAGCAGTATTCTGTGTTGATGCTTATGGTAGTTTAGTATATATTATTAGTGCTGTTGCTTGAGCATGTTATACTTGGATGGAGAGGGTTCATGTAACTTTTTTAATAATACTTGTTTAAAGTATTCCTGCATGATTCTTCTTAAACAATGCTAAACCCCAACAGTTATGTTTTAAAAATCTGCTATTTAAAAGTTACCACCGAGTTCAGAGTGGTAGCATTCAGTTTTACTTTGGAAAGGGGTTATATGTGGCATGCAACTTTTTTTTACGCTGATTTGTAGTATCTGTGTATGATCCTGCTTGAAAGTACTGTAGACAGATGATGCTATTTTAAAAATTCAGCTATGCAATAGTTACCTCGGAGTTTAGAGTGGTAGGTAATGTTCTGTTTTAGTGATGTGGTTTGGCTTAAAGGAAGTAGTTGTCTACTGGCGGAAAGGGAGGAAAGTCCTTTAAAGACTTGTTTGATGTGTCATTTTTTTAGCTGACTCCTGGGAATCTTCTGTAAGTTAAATAAAATTCATGGCATGTTATCAGGCGAACGAGGAGATGAATTTCAGTAATTTTCTTCAGCCTTTAAAAATACACTTTTTAAATAAAATATGAGTATGTTAACATGTCATTGGAGAAAATGCTGTTGGTGGTTAATATGGGGGGATGACAAAAGCTTTTGGCTTTGTTGCCAATGGCACATTGAACTACTGTACAAAACTCAAATTGACTGTTTCACTGAACCTCATTGTGGGTAAACTATTTTTCATCCTTGTTGTATAATCCAGCTTAATCTTCTAATACTGTATTAATTAGAAAGTGTGATAAGATCTCCCCCAATTTCCAATGGATTCAGTACATAGATATTTTGTAAGCCATATTAGCAACCAAAAGCAACAAGACCCCTGGCCTGGACAGTAACCCTGCAGATTTCTATAAGCTGGACCATGAAAGGTGGAGTATGGTGTTCACATTCTTCATTAATAAATATATTCGGCATAACCTTATCCCCCCCTTGTGGCAAGGCAACTATACTGTGCCGATTCATAAAAAAAAGGTGATAAAAAGAACAGGCCAATCAGTCTTTTAGACATTATTGCTAAATGATATGCTAGAGTCCTCCTGGGTCATTTGCAAAAATCTTCAGAAAGTTTAACACATTGTCCAAGCTACAAGCAGGTGTTCATGATGGTAGAAGTACCACAGGCAACCATTTTATTTGTGTGCATCTTGCTGAGAAAATATGCAAAAATAAGACAAAGAAAAATAAACAATTTACCATGTTCATACACTTCAGTTCTGGTTTTGATACTCTGGTTAGAAGAAAACTATGGGGCAAAATGTTGGATAATGGTATAAATCCAGATATACTGTAGTACTTCTACTTAAAAATCGTAATATGGATACTTGGGCTAAAATAAAATATAGTAGAAGTGGCACTCTGACTGAAACAATTGTGCCTAATTATGGTGTGAGACAAGGCTGTGTCCGCATGCCCACTTTCTTTAGTAGTTATCTAAATGATATATTAATACAAATAAGTCACAAAAACATTCATTCCCCTAAGATTTTACAGCTGGACATCTCACTGTTGGCTTGCACTGATGACCTGGTTCTTTATTTACTCTCCCAAGGTGGCTTACAAAAAAAAAAAAAAATTGGATGAACTGGCAGAAGTATGTGATCATTCTGAACTTTTAATTAATCTTGCCAGATCTAAAGCTTCAATTATTGGTAGTACAAAAACTAATATGAAATGGTATATTAAGGGAACACCTCTTGATGCTACAGTAATAAGTCATATTGATTGATCTTGGAGTTACGTTCACAAATAATTTTTCATGGAATTTGCATATTAAAAATTGAATACAGGATAATAAACAAATAGTGAATAGCCTTTTCAGGTTCAATATAAAATATGGGGGCAGGACAGTATATCCAATGTTAAAAGTTCTCTTGGGAAAATATAACAGCTAAATTCTGTATGCTAGTGAAATATGGGAGCATGGGAACATAGATAAACTTGAGCAGGTTGTAAACAGTATTTATGAATGGATTCTTGGCCTTTGTTTGTCTGTATTGTCATGTTTAGCTAGAGCAGAGCTGGGAGCTCTTCCTATGAAAGTCTATATCACATGTGCTAGATTGCTTATTGGATTCATTGTACTAATCTTCCTGCAGAAAGACTGACTTTTATGATCTTGAAAGAAAAAAATTGCTTTCTACGATAACAAACTCTAGTCAGAGCCAATATGGCTGTGGAGAGCTTTTAGGAGTGGCAAGAGCAATGAACAGAATATGCTGCGCTCTCGCACACCGGAGTCAGACGTAATACTGCAGCAATTACAGTACTGTGCATGTGTGATACTCGCACATGTGCAGTTTGCCTCAGAGTCATCCTTGTACAACATGATGGTGCTGACATAACCTCGTGTAACAACCCAGTCCCCTCAGGTTACTAGAATCCCATTAGTACTAGTCTTAGGCAGGTAGGAAAAGGCAGCTGGTGGGGAGGTCATTAGGGGGCTTTCTACCTAATGACATTATTGTTTACTCAGCTAGCCTGAGAGAAGGATGATTATGCCATTTAGAACTCTCACAGCAGCATAACCATTTTAGAGTCAGCTACTCTTGGGGAGCTTAGAATGTTCATCAGTAAGTTCAAGTGTGGCAGTCAGACTGGCAGGAGGTCTGCCATTGGGGCTCTGTCAAAGGGAGCCCTGGTATTTCTCACCATAGTTTGGAAAAATCTTCAGTTTGCCTGCAGGACTCTATAGTTTCACTCCAGTGGGAGTGAGAGGGAATGCAGTTCTTGTGGATCCAAGAGGCAATCCCCTGAAGTTCCTGAAGTTCATAGCTGCCTTAAGAAAGAACAATGAGTAGAATCTGACAGCTACCAGAGAAAGAAAGGTATCTTTTTTTCTTTCCATGACTGGGAGAAAGGAACAACTAATCTGTGAGTACAGAATTTGAGACTGTTCTCTGTGGGAATTGTCTGAGGTGTGTGTGTCCTAGACAAGGCTAGATCACACCGGTCAGGGCCCCTTTCAACATAACTGTGCTGAATTTAAAGTTAAAGTTGGGAGTCTTTAGCAATTCATAGGGGATTGGAGACTCATTTGGTATAACCCTGAAGGAATGGTAGAGGCTGTTTAGGGCAAAGAGTGAGGAACACCATCTGGAGTTTCAGGCAGGGCTAAGTGGTTCAGTGGATGGGCACCAGTGTTCCCCTGGGCAATGGCCATGCACCAGGAGGATATTAAAGTGTGTGGCACATCCCACAGATATACACTTTGGAAATGGAAATGTGTGGAAAATGTTTAATGTGTGTGGCAAATCCCACAGATATACACTTTGGAAAAGAGACAGAGATTTTTTTTTGTGGAAAACAGTACTGCCTAGCAAAGTGTCCTGCAAAAGAGAGTGTGCCTGTATTGCAATGATAAACATTTGGGGGACCACCCTTGCTTTAAGTAACATCTGTAAATAAAGTCATACTGCAAAATCCCAGTTACTGCTTTGGACATTCCGCTTATTGCTTCTAGTATGAACATTATTGGGGCTCCTCAGCAGTTCGGTCTAGCATATGCCTAGTGTCCTCTCCCCTGGACCTGCTTGTAAATAAAAAGGTCCATTTTAGTATGTTCCTCCATTCCCAATCCTCTAGATAATGAGCCTGGTACACACTCCAATGCTAGGGGTGGTACCATGAGTGTAGCTGTGCCAAAAGAAAATTATATGCCATGTAGTTGTCAGTAGTTCTTGTAAGAGGGGTGCCAGCTAGCCAAAGGTGGTGTGGGGGTTACATACATATGCACGATTCTCGTGCATGCACAGTTTAAGTCTATGCCACCATGTTGCACACAGTGGCTGTCACGTCCAAACACGTGGAAAGGAACAGTTGTGTGGCAGGAAGTGGGCATGTTTATGCGACCTGCAGAGAGGAAGGACTGCATAAACAGAATCACTGAAAACTATGCTGGAGCACTGGGGCAGAACATCAGACAGTGGTCCGGTTACGTGCTTCCACAGTGCTCTTTTACAAATCTGATGATGGCATAATATCTGTGGAGCTTGACCCACACAACCATAAAAATCAAACACAGGAGGAGACTATTAACAAACTAGAGATCTGGTCTCGGATTTGGGTTTGTGCCTGGACAAAGCAGCGATGGGGGCCGCAGTGTAAATGAGAGGGCGGTGACCTGTATATCCTCGCATCCCATTCACAAAAGATTTGCTCCATGCAAGGGCCTTTGCAAAGGTCCTTGCATGGAGCAAATTACAGCCAAAAAAGCCTGGCAGTAATCCACGCAACCCTAAAGGTTGGCAGAGGTACTGTGGCCCTCCCACCTGCCCTCCCTAATCCCTGATCATCCAATTACCAACCCATCCAGACAATGAAGTATTTCCATAGTGTAGTGGTCCCACCCCAGTCCCTGATCACATACAAACCCACCCCTTAATATAACAAACATTTTTCGTAGTGTGACGATCCCACCACAGTCTTTGAATGCATACAAATCCACCCCGTAATATAACATAAATATTCTATAGTGTAGCAGTCCCACCCTGGTCCCCAATCACAGGCAGACCTACCCATTAATAGACAAATACTTGTCCATTGTGTAGTGCTCCTACCCCGTCGCCTGATCACCCACCAGTAAGGCAAATACCATTTTCCATAGTGTAGTGGTCCCACCCCGTAGACTAATCACCTGATCACCCACAAATATGGCAAATACCCTTTTCCAAAGTGCAGTGGTCCCACCCTGTAGCCAGATTCACCAATCACCCACCCATAAGGCAAATACCCTTTTCCATAGTGCAATGGTCCCACCCCATAGCCTGATCCCCCACTCGATATTAAAAGCACAATTTTTCCATAGTATAGTGGTTCCCCCCAAGATGAGTCTGCCTGCAATCAGGGACTGGGGTGGGACCGCTACACTACGGAAAACATTTGTTGTATTATGGAGTGGGTTTGCATGTGACCAGGACTGGGGTGGGACCACTGCACTATGGGAAATATTTGTTTTATTACAGGTTGGGTTTGCATGCAGTCGGGGACTTGGGTGGGACCACTACACTATAGAAAATATTTGTTATATTACAGGGTGGGTTTGCATGTGATTGGGGACTGGAGTGTGACCACTGCACTATGGAAAATATTTGTTATATTATAGGGTGGGTGTGTATGCGATCAAGGACTAGGGTGGAACCTCTACACTATGGAAAATATTTGTTATATCATTGGGTGGGTTTGCATGTGATCAGGGACTGGGGTGGAACTGCTACAGTAATTAAAATATTTGTTATATTATGGAATGGGTTTGCATGCAGTTGGGGACCAGTGTGGGACTGCTACACTATGGAATATTATTTTTGTTTACCATGGGGTCCATGACTGGGGTGGGGAAGGGCACCACTACACTTTGGGGGACTGTGGCCACATGGGGCTTGGGCTGTTGGGGGGGCACCCACTGCCACACTAGTGGCATGCAAATGAGCCAATAATGAGCAAGCTAATGGCCACTAGTGCCTTGCATGCCCAATCAGCTCATTTGCATGCCTCTGTTAGTGAATACCACTTTAGTGCCTGAGTGCTATTAGCTGCAGTGCCATTTTCTGGCTGGCTGTGGGGGCAGCGCTACTATGTATTCCACTGCTTTTTCTGGGTTAGCGCTGCCCCCACTGGCCCTCTATTCACAGTCGGATAGCCCACCAGGCTATCTGACTGTGAATAGCTCCGTTGCCCACCTGCGCAGCCAGGAAGTGCAGCACAAACTTTTGTGCCCACTATGCGCTACCTTTGTGAATCCTGCCCCAGATCTGTTCAGCTCACCAGCTGCAAAGTGGTTTGATTCTAAATGGAGGCAGTTGTCTGTTCAACTGCTGACAATTTCATTCTAAGTAAATTATAGATGATGCAAAGCTTAAATCACTAACAAAAGATGCACTTAAGTAACGTACGATCTCAATTGTGGGAGGTCTAGTCTTGGTATGTAGCAGTAAAGTGTTTACAGAACATGCTACAGAAACAAGGATCATGGATAATGCAGCGACTTGTACAAGGTACCTGGGATGCTGTGTATACCAGATAGTCATACATTCCATAGGCACATAATACCTACACTGAAGTCAATTAAGGTGCAAACAATATGCACAAACTATCTCTTGTTTTATGGCACAACTAATGAGTACCCCTGAAAGAGCATTAGCTTTGAAAGTAAGGCTTGTTGTCTCCTGGGCAAATACATGGATACCATATAAACAACAGTTTAAAACCTCACATTATATGAGGACTGTTTTACGCAACCCCTGTCCTGCTCCAAACAATCATTTGACTTGCAATGTTGTCAACACCATATGAATGCATTCAGCACCAAAATTACAGCAGCTTCTTTCAGAATTGTACAGTATTTAATGATTTCTCTTTTGTGTTTTTTTTGTTAATCAGTGCACATCTTATTCCTTTCCTAAAAATACATCCCAAATAGACTAGCCAATCAGCTTTTGAGAGTTTTAGAAAGGAAAATGAGACCATTGACTATAAATGCAGCATTATTTTCTTGGCTGCAGTACTGCTCTGGAAAGAAAAGAAAAGGGAAAGGGGGAATTGAGCTATGCATCAGTCTAATGGTATCTCTTTTGCATCTGTGGACCCAAGCTTGAATCTAACTAGTATCTCAAGTGAATTGGATATGGCAGTACCTGTTTTTAATGATAAATACTACTGTACTGACTGTTAATTCCCAAACAGAATAAGCGCAGACACTTAAGTACACTAGACTCCCAAATGAGTCTTCTAAGGTCACGACTGAATCACACTAGCAGAATATTGCTGGTTAAGCGTTTCATTCTGTGGTTGTATCAGATCAATACCTTTCACAGGCATTGACACACATCTCATGTCGGGGTACTGGGGAAGGGGATAAAATAAATACAGAGGCCATAGAGTGAGAAAAAACTAATAACAATTTTAAAGTGTCTTGCCTTCAGAAAGGGAGCTTTTAAAATTCTTAGACCGAAAATCAAAGTCTGCATTAGAACAGAAGTAATTTGTAGTACTGGATTTGGTATAATTTCGTCCCCTACACAGACCATTTACCTCTACTAGACAGTAATGTACAATCAATACAGGCACACATACAGACTGTACATACAGTCATACCTACTAACCTACATACGTACGTACGTGTTTAAGAAAGAGAGCTGGGCATTGATCCATAGAGGCCCCACCCACCACCAGATCAGGTGGAATACCCTGTCATCCTTTTTCTTCAAAATACTTGTTTAGTCTAAGTTTAACAGTAGTACACTATTGGTTTGTAATAACTGATAGGGTCTTATATCAACCAGAAATTAAACACCATCTTCTCTGGATCAGCCTGGTATCACATCACACTAGGTTTATAACGAGAAAGTCACAGCTGATCAATCACCCATGTGGGGAAACCATTACTCTGTCACACTAACTAAAAAAATGGCTGTGACAGTGTCTGCTTGTATACTCATGCTCTCTGTCATCTTTGTACATGCTCACTTGTTCATGTTCTGTTTTTACACAAATTTATTTTGTTCTAGTCTAGTTCTGGTTTATATCAGACCCTAATAGATATTCTAAAAATAAGAAATGGGTGACTGTGTGTAAGCTCCCCCATTTATGGAGCTTACTTGGTGGGTTCTCAGGCCCCCAGAGGCTCCCTCTGCCCATTCTTTGCATCTTCACCCTCTGGTCTTTCCTAGGACTTACAGCTTGGGGACTGGACAAGGACAGCACCCATTTTGTCAGTGGCTCTGCTGGGAGTCGAGCTTTGACTCCCCACTAGAACTCCGCAGCGCTGGTCACACAGTTGTCCTGCGATCCTTGCCCCAGGACTGAGAAGGAGGGTAAGGACTGAGACTTGGTGCCTGCAGTACCATTGAGTGCTCTTTCCATGCTCCTTGACCCCAGGAGACATAGACAGACTGGGAGCATAGCTGTCAGTGCCAGTGTGTCATTAGAGGAAATGTGTATATGCACAGGGTGGCATGAGATCCTCCACTTTTCAGATTAGTCCACACACCTGCAACTGTCCAATGGTCCTCAGCTTCAGAAAGGGAAGTGGAGCCGGGACATAAATGTAACAAGAGAAGAACAGATTTTGCTGACAAATATACTCCCTAGTGCCAGGATATATGCTGGGGCTGTAAAAACCCAAACAAACAGTGCTGTGCCATTTGGGCTCTCTGCATGCACAGAATCATCCGAAGCTCCTAAAATGAACAGAGGGGTGCAACTGCCCGTAAAACCCCTGTCCCAGCCCCAAGACTACAAGTGGGGTTGAGACCAGCACCAAGCAGCTCAGTGGGCTAATGAAAAAGCAGCAGAAGGCTGCACAACTGTAAAAAAAAAGTAGCCTTTTAACCCTTGCTGCGCCACCAGCATGTATACATATCCTAAAAGCCTATATATTCTAAATCTTCTGGCAGCCAAAGGGTTAACAATGTAACCGTACATGGCAGCCCCCAGTAAACTACAGGGCCACCATGTATCATGGGACAAGGTAAGGAGTGCCCTGATTGACTGTTCAATCCCAGCCAATCACCTGAAACCAGCAACAGGAAACGGCCAATTCAACATTGAGTTTCAGCCCTGGGGAAAGAGGGAGAACTGTCTTTCATTGTCAGTCAGAGCTGGGAGAGGGACAGTCAGGAGGAGGGCTATTGAGCTCAAAAAAGCCTCAAAGACGGTCTTAGCCAGGATCTCAGGAGTCTGTCAACTAGAAAGAAATATACTTCAGCCAGAGAACCATCAAAGGAGGAGGAGGAGGGTATTTCAGGGAAACACTATAGGAGAAAAGGACATTTCTGTTGGAAGGGGGTAATTTGTCCTCACAGCATTCCCAGCTGGGATCAGATCCAATGCTCCAGGCTTTGGTCTCAGCAGGACCCAAGCAGCAAGTTTTCCAGAGGAACCCTGAGAGAAAAGGAGAAGCACAAGGGGAACTACAACCTGAGGTGAGCCCTCCCCTCCCCCCACAGAGAAGAGAGCTACAGCAGAGATTGCTATCCCTCATCTAACGTCCTGTTGGGGATGTCCAGCCTCTCTAAAATGAGGTGTCTAGAGAGTTATTATTGTGTGCTGCCACAGCCAACCCCACTTGGGGTACAAGTCCTCAGAGGCGAAGATGATGAAAGAACTGAGAGGCAAACATGACCACAGCATGTACAGTCAAAGGCCACTGAGAGGGTGACTCCACAGATCACATCTGTGCCAGCCAAAGCTGAAGAGTCACTGAGTTCCAGCCTGACACTGCAGTGAAGCAAGGACATCGAGCTACCTGTCAAACGTCTGAAATGTGAGCATCTCAGAGCTGTGGCTCTGGGGAGTTTTCTTGGAGTAGTTAGAAAGATAGGAAGGAGAGGGGGTAATAAGTCCTGGGCAGGACTGTGCCATCTTCTAGACAGGCCCAGGCAGAAGACTTGTAAGGTCATTTGACCCAACCCTGTTTGGATTACAAATGAGGCCTCTTTGTTTTCACTTTCTGTCAGTTGGCAAAAAAGTGTTGTTTGAATTCCTGCAAAAGCACCAACTCATAGAAACATAGAAACTGATGGCAGAGAAGGGCCGCTTGACCCATTCAGTCTGCCCTTTTTTTGTTGTGCTGCTTTTGCTGCAGACCCTTTTAGACCTATGTCACATTCTCTTGCACCCCTTTCCTATCATTTACAATTTCCTTGTGCTTACCTGAGGCTTTTTTTAATCCCACCTCTGTTTTCACCCCCACTACCTCCACTGAAAGACTGTTCCAGGCATCCACCACCCTTTCCGTGAAGAAGTATTTCCTGAAATATCTCCTGAACCTACCCCCCAGGTTCATATTGTGACCCCTTGTTCTAGAGCACCCTTTTCTCTGAATAATACCTCTCACCTGTATCTTATTTACCTCTGTGAGTTATTTAAAGGTCTTGATCATATCCCCCCTCTCCCTCCTCTCCTCCAGGGTGTACACGTTTAACTCCTTTAGCCTGTCCTCATATAGCTTTTGATGCAGACCTTGTACCATCTTGATAGCCCTCTTCTGGACAGCCTCTACTCTATGTCTTTCTTGAGATGTGGTCTCCAAACTGGATACAGTACTCCAGGTGAGGTCTTACTAATGGTTTATATAGGGGCAACACCAATTCCCTCTTCCTGCTGGTAATACCCCTACCTATACATCCAGGCATCCCACTAGCTCTCCTGATCACTTTGTCGCATTGTCTGGCTACCTTGAGGTCATCTGATATGATTTATCCCCCAGGTCCCATTCCTGCTTGGCCGTTGTGAGATTCTCTCCCCCCATTTTGTACTGCACCGCAGGGTTTCTGTGGCCCAAGTGCATTATTGTGCATTTTTTTGCATTAAACCTTAGCTGCCAAACTTTGGACAACTCCTCCAGTAATTTTAAATCTCTTTCCATCCTTTGCACCCCCCCCCCCACCGAGTGTCTACTCTGTTGCAGATCTCGATGTCATCCACAAAGAGGAAGACCTTCCCTTCCAGTTGCACTGCTATATTGTTAATGAAGAAATTAAAGAGGACTGGCCACAGTACTGACCCCTGCGATACCCCACTGGTCACTCTCACCTCCTTGGAGCAAACCCCATTTACCACCATCCACTGCCTCCTATCCCCTAACCAGTTTCTTACTGGGGTTACCACTTTATTGCACACCACAATGCTACCCAACTTGTTTACCAGCCTCCTTTGTGGAACTGTGTCAGATGCCTTGCTGAAGTCCAGGTAGACCTTGTCCACCGCCCTTCCCTGATCCAACACCTTGGTTACCCTCTGTAAAGCCATGCTGCCTTGGGTCCTGCAGGCTGTTGGATTCCAAGTGTTCCTCAATTCTTTCATTTAATAGTGTCTCCATCAGTTTTCCTACTACACATATGAGGCTGACAGGCCTGTAGTTTCCTGCCTCCTCCTTGGCAGTGTCAGTGGCTCAGTAGGTAGCACACTCGCCTCTGAGGCCGGGAGATCAGAGATCAGAGGGCTGTGGGTTCAGTTCCCACATCTGGCACTTGGGTTAATACCCCAGTACTGACACTGTAGTGCAGCATGAGAGGGGTGCTGCACTTCTGAGGTGCCGTCTTTCGGATGAGACGTTAAACCGAGGTCCCATCTGCCTGGATTGGTGGTAGTTCAGGTGGATGTTAAAGATCCCATCGCACTTATCGAAAAGAGTAGGGGAATTTCCCCGGTATCCTGGCTAAATTTCCCCTCATTCAGTAAAAATACCACCAACGGCTTAACCTAGTTCAAGGTCAGTTGGCATTCATCTGTATCCCCCTCCCCCGGGTTGTGCCTGAAAATAGGCAGGATTTGTATGGCGCACTTACCCGGTCAACAAAAGCTAAAATAAAAAAAAAAATGTTGTGAATTAAGACTATGTCCGATCTTCTCCAGCCCTTTGAGAGCATGCCAGTCTCCAGTGAACTGTTAAACAAGTCTGCCGGGGTGCAGCTAGCACCTCGCTGAGCTCCTTCAGCACTTTTGGATCCACCCCTTCTGGCGCCATGGCTTTGTCCACCCTCAGATTAGTGAGTGCTTTCCTGACCCTCTCTTCAAAATGGGGAATGGTGTCCACTTTCCTCCCTTCCAAACTCTTGATGGTTATTTGCAGTCCCTCCTCTTTCCCTTCTGTGAATACTGAACAGAAGTATGTATTTAAGACGTTTGCTTTTTGTTGGTCCTCCTCTGTACAGTCCCCTCCCTCTTACTTTAACCATACAATCCCTCCCTTTGTCTTGGTTTCCTTGTTAATATAGAGAATGTCTTCTATCATTTTGTTGTCCATTTCCTCCCCTTGAGATGGGGGTCTGTATACAACCCCTGTGCGGATTGTGATGCCATTGCCTGTCTCCAAGGTGACCCAGAGTGCCTCTTGTCCTCCCACTTTACTTTTTAGTTCTGTAGCTTTGATCCCTTCCCTTATGTATAGAGCAACTCCACCTCCTCTTTTACCTTCCCTGTCCCTTCTGTAGATTGTGTACCCTGGTATGTTGACATCCCAGTCATGGTTCTCAGTGTACCATGTTTCCGTGACTGCCACAATATCCAACTGTTTATCTTCCATCACGGCTACTAGCTCAGGAAGCTTGTTTCCCAGACTACGGGCATTGGTACTCATTGCCCTCCATTTAATGTTGGCTTTATCCTTTTTTCCCCCATCCCTGCTCTTACTGTCCTTGTCTATTTTTCCATTTACCACTGTCCTGCCCTGCGTTGAGCTCTGTACCTCAGTGTTTATCTTCCTACCTGCCATGTTTTGTGGGGGGAGGCTTGAAATTTTCTGCCTTTTATCAGTGCCTCCCCCCCTTGCCTAGTTTAAAAGCTTGCCAAGGAAGCATTTAAACCTATCACCTAGGAGCTTGGTTCCCTTCATGGACAGATGCAGACCATCATGCCAGAATAGACCTTTATCTCTCCAGGTGGCCCCCCAGTCCCCAATGAAGCCAAAGCTCTGTGCTCTGCATCAGTTTTCCAACCATTCATTAAACTGCATGGTGTGCAGTACCCTAGCCTCACTCCTGCCATGGACTGGTAGCACCTCTGAGAGGGTTACCGTGCTTGCTACCTGTCTGAGGCCCCTCCCCAACTCCACAAATTCATTCTGCACCGCACTGATCCCATGCCTAGCTAGGTCATTTGTCCCAAGGTGGACTATGATATCTAGTTCCCTCTCCTGTGATGCTGCTTCTGCAATTCTGAGGATTAGCTTCCTGTCCCTCCAAGCCATGGCACCAGGCAGGCACCTTACTTCCTTCTCCTCTCCTCTCCCTTTCCCAGGTTTACCCCCCTAACAATAGAGTCCCCTATCAGAAGCTGTTTCCTTCCCCTGTGGTGTCCCTTGCCACCCTTTTGTGGGTCTCCCTTGTGGATGTCCTCAGCTTTCTTCTGGGTCTCAACTGAGGGTGCCATCATAAAGGAACCTTGCTCTACCAGAATGGCATATGATTTATGTAGAAGTACAACTAGGGGGCTTCGCCTCTGGTCCACCACCCGCACCCTCCCAGAACCCACTGTGATCCAACTACTCTTCATACTTGGCAACCTCTGAGGCAGTGGTTGTGGCAGTGGTGCTCTTTGGAAGGGGGAGGCCTCCTTAGTCCTTGCTAGTTCAGCCTGGAGGTGGGCAGCCTCCTCCCTCAGAGCTGACAGTTGCATGCAAATAGGACAGCAATGCAGTTTCCAGAATGTCTCCCGGAAAACTGCTGCCCCACAGCCAGAGCATTAGGCAGCAGCAGTGTAACAGCAAAGACCATAAATGTCCATGAAATGTCCAAATAAAATAAACAAGCCGAGCAGACAGAAACTGCTGGTACAAAACTTCCTGTACCAGCATAAAGGAACAAGGGACATGCGCTCTGACATCACCTGATGTGTTTCGCACACTAGTGCTTTTTCAAAAAGCCTTTGAAAAAGCACTAGCTTGTGAAATGTGTCAGGTGATGTCTCTTTAAGTAGGTGCCGTTTTCTGCTGCTGTTTGTGTTGATTTTTTTAACCTGGCACTACTTCTCCCTGGCTGCAGTCACAACCCTCCTGCAGCCCTACTAATAGTAAATGTAGTATTCTCTGTATCTCTAGTGGGGAGGGGAGGGCACTTATCTCAGTTTTGGAGTATGCTTCACTATCATCTAACTGTCGTAGACATTCCAATTTATATGTTAAATAATCCTATAAGACTGCAGCCCCACCTTTAACTATCTCTTTTCTATCCTGCAACCAGTTCTAAACCCCAGTGCATTAACTAACCTGTTATACCTAGGCTCTTCATTTTATGAACTAATCAACCATGTGGTACTGATGAAGTCCAAATACATTACATCGATGAGTTTATCCAAACTGAGTACCTTGACAACATTCATGAAAACTGCAATGAAATTGGTAGTGTTTCCCCTCACAGAACCCAAAGTGGCCTGCCAGGTCCAAGTTGTTTTTCTGTTAATTTTCAACAATTCTGTTTCTTTCGATTATCTCAAGCAGCTTTGACAATATTGACATCAAACCTATGGGTTATAGTCTCTGGCTCAACCCAAGAGCTATTTTTGAATATGAACACCACATGGGTCGTTCTCCATTCCTCATGCACAAATGTCATTGCAACTGATTCATTAAATATTATTGCCACTAGGATGGAGACTTCTTTGGCCAGCTCATTTGTCATTTTATGTGCTTCCCATCTGGTTACGTAGCCTTGCACGTGTTTTCCATCTTGAGTATTCTGTGAAATCCTTCAAGTGTTAAATAAATACTGTACCTTGAAGTATGACCTGATGTGATCCTTTGAATAACAGTCCACTGCTATCATTGCAACTCCTTCTGTGAATGCTGAAGCAAAAAATGTGTTTAATTATTTTGCTAGCTGCCCATCTTCATCTATGCCACTGTAGCCTTGATTCTTCAATGGTCCAGCAGTTTGCTGTATTTTCTCATTTGCATATCTGAAAAACCTTTGTTATTGATTTGACTTCCAATGCTAGATGGTTCTCCAGGATTTTACAATGGTGGGGGGTGCTGTGGTGGTGTGCGTACTTGATAAGCAACTTTTTATAATTTTTAAAATCTTTTATACTATCCTTTTCATTTCATTTTTGACTGAAATTATAAACATAATCTATCGGTTTGAATGTATATGTTCTTACAATCAATATATTAGACTTCTTCAGCAAAGTGAAATGCAGCAGCAGCAAGCAAGTTACAATGGGGGGGCCTGCACCCTCTAACCCCCCCCAGATCTGCTACTGGGTTCTCTACCACTTGTTTGCTTCCTGATTCAGTGCTTGCACTTTATTACTTTGTCCCTACAGTGCTGTCTGTTTTAATGGTTTGCAATTCAGACTTCTTAAATGCCTCTCAGTCCTTTTTTTTTAATTAAGTTAAACACCTCCTTTACCACGCACACTGATCTGCATCTCTTACCGTTATAGGTCTTCCTCTGTGGGATGCATTCTTGGTTGAAACTTTTTATATGCTGTTTACTTGCTCTACGGTTGCTGAGCATTGACCTTCGTGAGCCCACTTTCCCAGAATACTTGGTTCTGTATTAGGCATCAGAGACAGCTAAAAGGTGAATTTTTCAGGAACCAGGCACTGTGAGAACAGAACTGTAAAAATGCCAGTAGGGCCTTTGGGTTAGCTTATGATAAGCAGTCTAGCTTTGTAATCTGTGAGTTTTCACAGCTCCCCAAAAGGGACAGCAGAGAAGAAGACAGGATTCCAGGGGTTCAGAGTCTGTTTTTGGTAGCTGAAAGTTTTCACAGCTTCATAAAAGACTGCTGAGTTGAGAGGAAGACAAACTTCCAGAAGAACCAGAAGAAGTTTTTTTAGCTTCATTCCAGGAGAACCTGGTCCAGAAACTGAGGGCAGACAGCAGCTAAACTATGGAGACAGGGCTGTTAAATATGTATCAGCTGATGTGAAACATTATTCCTATCTAAAAGGAGTAGCTCTACTCTGAGGTGTTGGGAGTATGCAAATCAAACCACTGATCAGCAAATATTTTGCAACTACATCAACAGTATATTACTGGTGATGGAGACTTACATAGGCATATGAACCAAGAAGACTATCTGAAGATAAAGTATTACTAGAGGTATCCAAGTGAAAAGGGCGCCCTCTGTGGTCAGCATTTGTTCCAGATACAAGGCAGTTGTGCACCACAAGAAGGGACAGCTGTGGACATTAGGTAGGCAGGTAGGTAGGTAGGTAAAATTTGTATTCATACAAAATGAATATGGATAACTCCACTGAGCCGAGGCTCATTTACAGTGATGTCCAGTGTTCAATTCCAGTTACTCTTATAATTATCTCACACTTAGCACAGTATATTCTTAATGCAACCTTACAAATTTAAAAGACACTAACGTTTGATAACATACCAGGATATCCACACTCAATACAAACATTAGAGACAATAATACATACACAATTTCTATAAAATGCTTTGTTTTCCTATGTTATGTTGAGACAATCCTAAACTCTATCATATTAACTAAATCATATACATTTCCTATTCTAATACACCAGCGTTATTCACATACTCAATATACCACTGTTTTATTTTGTTTAACTGGATTTCTCTGTTCAAAGGTCTCAGACATCGTGGTAATTTATTCCACAAAACTGGTCCTATATATGTAAGATGGTTTCTTCCAACCTCCATTTTGCGATTGGGCAATATACATTCCAGACCATCAGCTGATCGTAAGCCACTTATAGGTGTTTCAATATAAACACTTTCCACAATATAATCAGGAACTTTCCCCAAGATACATTTTGACATAAAATATTATAATACTTAAGTCTCCCCTTTGAGATAGATCCAGTCCAATTCCCTGTACATATCTTTTCTGTAAGTCCTTTTCGGAGCCCCTAAAATAAATCTAGTTAATGTGTTGTACATAATGTCCAGTTTACATAACTGCATTTTTGGTGCACCTATGTATATTATATGTCCATATTCCAATATGGGTAGTATCACAACATTTACTATAAGATTGAACTGGTCCCGTCTGAGAGATGTACAATTCCCGATGCCAGGCCTAAGAGACAGGCCATCATGTGCTGAAGGGTGAGATGGTGACTTCAGGGTTCAGCTACGGATAACACAATACATTATCTAATCCAATTACCAAAAGCCAATCAATCAGTAAATAAATAAATAATCCGTGGTGTACATATGATTGTATTTAGCAATTCAGTACGTTTAATGTGGCAGATTGGAGTCAACATAAAACATTGCTGGTGGTCCAGAACTTTGCAGACATGCCCCACCACATGTGTGCCAGTGAGTAGACTATAATTATCCCAGCAACAGGAGAAAGGCAACGCATCGCAAAAACTCCAAAATTCTTGTTTTATTAAATTGGTTCAAAAACACACAATGGCACTGGTGCTTCGATGGGCAAACTGTCTTCCTCTGGGCTGAAATCCAATTCAGACCAGTTGAAACCTGTTTGTACCACCCAGGCATTTTGTATTTAATGACACTTTATGTAAGTGCCCCATTAAAATGTATACCATACTATTTTTCTTTATTAAAATATGTATCCAGTCAAAACTAAAAAAAAAACAAAATTAGAGATAACATTCAGCAGATCCTAGTCACACAACAATCATAAATAAAATAGAATGTTAAGGTTCTTTAAAAATAAGAATACATGCATTAAAACCAAATTCCTGTCATCTTAGGTTTGGTTTGTCCTAATGCTAGGCAGGAGCAGGTCAAAATCCATTGTTTGTCTCTTTGCAGTCAGTTTCATGACAACAGATTGTGATGTCATAAGCAAAGAATATGATCCCAGTCCCCGAATAGCTTCAGGATAAAATGAACTGTAAAGGGCAAAGGTTCCATTTTCATGTGTGTGTATTCTTATGAATAAAGCCAGTTATACTTTGAATTCAATTTTATCTTGGAATATTGCATAACTGAGGTTTGCTGATGCCAACTGAGATTTTTTTTTTACTGGTAACAGCAGCTCCTCTTTAACGTGAATACAGGTACACTGTCTGCTTCTGCATTTTGTTATGTTCATTAGCCCTGTGTTCCCCTGGTCTCCATCTGTATGACTAGGGGTCACTACCACTGTCTTTTCTCTTCAGCAGGGCGGTTGGGCAACTTGTCGCCTTCATAGATTACGGCAGTGGCCCTCTTGGCTCACCCTAGTAGGAGGGGATTGAATGTCAATGGAATGAATCCTAGCTAGATAGACTTTATTTAATATATCACCTTCTTGAACTCAAGGCATTGCCCAAGTAGACAGCCACACAGTCATTAACTTTAAACAGAGCCAAGTAAATGAAAACTAAATCATAAATATAAAATAAACCTCTGACAGCAATCATATTTCAGTGTGCTGATCTGAATACTGAGACAGTGGGAGTGGTATGGATGTACTGAGGGAAAGTGTTGCAAAGCCTGGGGGCTGAAACTGCAAAGGGTCGTGCCTGTATTTTCAAAGAGCTGCAACAGAGGCAACAGCAAGATACTTCACTTTTGCATTGAAAACCGCAGGCGAGATTTTCAAAAGTGGAAACACTGTATGCCAGCTGAAAATAAATTAAGCAGTGGAAGGTTTTCTTGGCATCTACCATTTTTTTCTGCCTGCACTCAGTTTTCAAAAAGGTTGCCTTTTTGTAAACCCTTTCCACTACTTACAGAAGCTTGCACATATTTTTTTTTGTTTTGTTTTTGCACAGCTGGGGAAAAACTAGTATCACCAAAGTCTATTAGCACAAATGATGAAAACAGCTGGCTGGATCCCCCCCCCCCCGAAATTGGTACAGGTGTGGGAAAAACTTGTGCAAGTGTATCGTCACTTGTGGAGCCACAGTTTTTTTCCTGCATGCACTGGATTTTCAAAAATGGAGCCCTTTGACAGCTGGTTCCATGATTCTTGCCAGCTTGCAGCCCATTTTCTGGTGCAGCGTCTCCAGAATGTTATGCCTCGGTTGAATCAGGCATTCCTGCACAGCTGCACCTGCCACCCATGCGGAGAATAGGCTGAAAATATGACCGTCCACTAGTGCAGAGGTTGTTTATGCACTGGTGGACTGCGGCACAGGAATTTGTCCGTTGGCTGATTGAAAATATGGCCCAACATTTTTTTTGCAGATGTGGGGATTTTTCACTGCACCAGGAAGTTGCACAGATGTCCCTGGGTCATATCAGGCCCTTTGAAAATGTAGCCTCGCAGCTGCACCTGAGTCGGAAGAGTGTGTTACCAGCTGAAAATGGCTGTGCCACAAATCTTCTGCTGCACCCCTGCTTACATCTAGATTAGTAATGCAACAAGGATGAAAAAGTGATGCCGTTACGTTGCAGCCCACAAATATGCTACACTTATGATGCAAGTATAAGTGTCGGTTCTGATACAGCTATGAAAATATGGCGCAACTATATGTCATATCTGCTCGACTCAAATTTTCATGTTTTGACACAGTTGCGTCATTTTTTACCACTTTTGAAAATACCACCCCTTGGTCTCTGGCAGACTATAACCTAATTTGGAACACTGAAAATCCCCAGCCTAGTGATACAGAACAGAAGGATCTAATTCATGTCATATTCTTCTGTCAGGTGACCACTTATTGATACGGATAGGGGGAGGCAGTCCATTAAGGGCATTAAAAACCAGAAGCAGCATTTTTTGTTGGCGGCAAAACGTCACTTATCATATAGTTTTGTTTTTTTAGTAAGAAAGCATCCTTAGATTCATGAGCTGTGTATTTTTAATTTGCCCAGATTTTTTTTTACTAGTTTCGTATTTAATGACTCAAGTCAAGGAAGACGGCCTACTGTCGAGTTTGAGAATGTCTTCCATTAAGGTTTACTTTTTGACTGTGCAAACTAAATTTATACTGTACAGTATCACCACCCAATAGAATTACCCCTGGCTTAAGTTGATTTAAGCCCTATGTAACCTTGGCTAAAAAAATTACTAAGTTGGAAAAAGGGAGCATGCAGTACAAGGATCCCGGAGAGATTTCTTTATTAGCCTGTAACCCCTTAAAGGGACACTGTCAGCTCATTTTGCATCCTCTTATTTCTATTTGAAACCCCACAGTTTATGATAGTGTACCTACTCCAAAATTCAGTGATGTTGCATGCCACTTTATCTGCCTCCTTGCTTAGCAGAACTGAAATGCATGCTAGTGTGTAAGCATTAATCCATGCCAAAGGATGACACCCGAGTGCAATGAGACCTCTTTAAAGGGTATATGTGTCTTTACTTTCAACATTTACAGTGCTATTTAGTTTACCATTCTGTTGCTAAGGCAAGAGAGAACCAACGCCCATGGCAATAGAAATATTAGAATAACCAAACAAATAGCGGGATATCTAGGAAACAGCTTAGTTAATAGACCCAAAGTCCCCAATCCACACTGGTGAAGTAGTAACAGAAAACAAGAAGTGTTGGGAGGGACAGTTTGTGGAGTCCAAATTGTGGCAGCTGTGTGAGGAGACCAGCCAGCTGTGTACGTATGTAGTTGACTTGCTTTGGACTCGGAAGGTAGGGACTCCTATTGTTGCGATTGATTATGCAGGGTAGTGATGTCATGCTGGATTTCGGATTTATGTTTAATCCAAAATTAGCCAGTTGTAAACAAACGGTTAGTAAAAATGCTAACTTTGGAACCCGTAAGGCTATAGAAACTATAAATACACTTTTCTCAGAGGGACAAGCCGAGAAACGAGTGGAACAGCTATGCGATCTAAGAATTTGAAAGGGCCTGCGAGTCTGAGAATGGGCAGTTAGAGCTTGATTATTTGCAAAAGGAACAATTACAGTGTTTCACGGTTTGCATTTTGTAAGTAAGCCCTCACTGTTCTTCTGTCCTGATCCTTCGGGCCGGTACTCATGGACAGTTCAAAGTGAAACGGTTCTGATGCTGCAGTTACTGTATAGATAAGGAGTGTGAGGTTCTATAGGAAGGCTAGCATAGCTACAACCAATCATGTTAAAACACGTCGCCTATATTTTTTTAATTACATACTCGCTCCCTACTGCACTTGATTTTTGCAATGAAAATGCATTGCAGTCACAGTCCTTCCTGCTACCAGCTGGTTAACCATAGCCACTATACATAGACGGCACAACACACACACACACACTGACAGTGTAACTCATAAACGGTAGAAGTGCAGCATTCCACACTTCAAATGAAGTAATTTGTAGCCTGATATAATTTTAATCTTCTCCGCGTACTGTGTACTATAAAACTTGTTTTACAGAAAGTAAAATAATGAAGGCAACCCCGACTATTGGAGTAGTAGGGTTGTACATACAACATTCTGCCTTGGACTATAGCACTATGCAGCAGACAGTCCTATTTTCTACCCTGGGAAAAACACGCCTTAGTCACTGCTCACCTCTACTGTATGCTAGTCTGGAAGCATCAGCCTGACAGACTTGATGTGATATGTGATACATTAGGTACGGCTACCATTCACATTCTGCCTACTCTAAGTAGTTTCAGCACTAAGTGCCGGCAAAAGACATTCAGCTCTCGAAAACAGGAGAGGTCAGGGAGGACTGGCAGTTTTCAAATTCATTATAGTCAGGAAGGTCAGACACTTCCCCAGTCTGTAACAGCAGTCAGGAAGGGCTTGTACAAGAAAACTTACTCCCGACCCTAAAGTAACCCGCTTCGGTTTGCTTCCGTGTCTGTTTAGTACGGAGCTCAGCAGTTTCCCCCCTCTCATACAGCGCTGCAGTCAGCTGCTACACTGCAGCACCAGGCTCTGCAGGTCCTGCAGGAGGAGAGGGCTGGTGACTGGACTTTGCAGCAGCTCGGCATCCTCAGCCTGCTGCAACGTCCGTAATCCGTCCCCCAGCAGCAGTAACAACAGCAAGGAGAGAGGCTCGCAGAGCTCAGGGAGGCAGGGCCGCTATGGAGAGCCAGAAACAGCCTGGTGAAAAGCGATGGGAGCTCGTCAGGTGGTAAGTAGAATGCTTTGCACTTCCTACCGAATAAATGACAAAGGCAAACACCGTCTGGGACGAGCTCCCCCACGCAATAACCGTTTGCCCTTAACCACTGCAGGTTGGATACTAGAGACAGCAATCTCTCTATATTAGTTTGGATGTGTAGCTGCTGTCAATAAAAACTTTCACACGCCTGAAATAGATTTTTTTTTTCGCCCAACTGCTGTGATTCTCATGAGGCCGGCCTCCCTTAGCTCAAGGCATCGGGTAACTGCAACATGAGACGTGGCTTGCGATTATGGAGAGGATTTAAAGAGCAGGACTATGGAATCTTATATGGGCACTGCAGGAAGGGGATGCATTTCTTGAAACATTGCTCTCCTGTTTCAGATCCCTCAGTGCTTTTTATTTTGATTGGGTGCACACGTAAAACACAAGTTTGGGTTAGGTGTCCCAGACATACCCTCAACTGACGTTATATTACAGATTTCCTCTGTACCTCCTAAATTTGGCATTTTTTTGTCACTAAAGAGCAGATATTTGAAATATAAAATCACACCAATAGTTTTACAGTCTAGTTCTTCATCCAAAAATACTTTTATTATTAAATCACTTACTGTAAGGGCTTCATGAACTGATATTGCTCTTTTTATAAGATATGTCCCTGCTTTTTGAGGCAGGAGGTTGAGAGGTATGGACTCTCACACATTTTAGTAACTACTCAAATCAATACATAGTCTTTTAGCAGAGATTATTCCATTCTTACCTTTCTGTGAGGAAAATCTCTTATTTTCAGCCTTGGTTTCTTTGGTTTTCACTTAACCCTTGGCCATGACAAACACATGGCACCTTAGGCCCGGTTCTTGGATGCCATTGGGTGTGTTAAATACTGGCGTAGTTCACCAACACTAATGCAACCTTTACAACCAAGGGGAATGGGGGTGTGGGGATGGGGGGCTCACATGCTTCCCTAGTGAGAAATCCAAATACAAGGCCTGAAACCTGTAATCAATGGAAAACATTAAATGTTTTCATGATTGCTGCTTAAAAAGCTTAAAAACACCAGCTTCACACAAATTGTGATTTAACTTTATTATTTCTATATATTTATTTTCTTTACTTTCCCCTGGAGGTGATCTACTAAATTTGTAGATAATGCAGCAATTATTTCACTGAGTCTTTCAAAATGTGCCTGACTCTCCCGTGCTCACCACATAATTGCTGTTTGTGACATCACAATCTGTTGCCAAGGTGACCACTATGATGTCATAAAACCAAAGTACTGTGAGGTTAACAGGGGAGATGCGAATGTTTTCAAATGTTTTCCATTCAGGCCTTTTAGCTGGACTACTAAGATGTGCCATAAATCTTGGAAAGGAACATTGAAAATGAAAAAAAATATATTTTCTAGTAAATTGTAACAACTGAAACATGTTATTTATGAAAGTACATGCTGAACCACAGTTGCTCTTTAAATCAGAAGCTTATCTTTAACAGGCAAGAGTGTGAAAAGGAAAGTCTTGAAAACTGTAACGTCAAACATCAATGGGTCTGCATTATTAAGGAACAGTAAATAATGGTAGCAGACACAGTCAAGCAAAAAACAACAAAAAAAAACAGGGATTTCACATTCACAGTTCAGTCACAAGACCCCCTCCTTAGGGCAATAGTTCATATTAACTCACTCCCAAAGAAAATGGCATGAACTACTGCATTTACCAAAATCAAGCTGGCAGTATCCTTGGAGGAATCCTGTTTATTTATTTGTTTTTTTAAACTCTTTAATAAGTGTTTCATTTGAACTATGATTGAGTTACTGCGGTTATTGAGTAAATACAGGTCTTTTTGGTCTCTAGCCCCAACTCATTGATGATACATAATTAAGCAAAAAGGCATGAGCAGTGATTATGTTAATGGTCTGTTACTCGCCCTCTAGATGCATAATGTGCCATTCCCTAGATGGAACTGACCTTTAACATATCCCTGGGAGTTCCTTATTGCTATTATAATAAACGTATTGTTTTTAAACAGTATTAAACCTTGTTCAGCATATGATTAGCCTCTGCATGTATGTTGATTCAAAATTAACATAAGGCTCATGTTTACAGCTAATCAGAAAGCTCTGTTTCTCAGACCCTTTTCAGAATAGTCAGTTAATCATCCTCTAGGGGTATGTGGCACTCTGCTACACCTCGTGCCACATTACACCCCTAGAGGGTGATTACATAAGCAAAATGACATGATGGAATGTGCATTGAGCAGATCTCACTGCACACCCAGTGGTGTAGTAAGGCATAAGGCCACTGGCTGAGTGCATTCAGCCCTTAGAAGTGCTGTCAGAGCTGTTCAATGCACACCCCAGAATGTCTTATTATGCTTAGAAAATGGGTTCCCTTTTTAAAATAATTTTTTATGTAAAAAATCAAAACTGTTTAGATATGAAAAAACAGAAATAATTTAGTATACTTATTGGAAAATAGTCCTTTCTCCTTTATGTTGTATAATTGCTTTAGGAGATCCGTGGTCATCATACTGTACAGTGTGGTTAGGCCCTCCCCCCATGGAGCGGTCAAAGTGGAGCAAGAGGCTATACCGTCCACCCCCTTTACCTGCTTAGTACAGGACTGGAGTGTGCTATCTAACTTTCTATTTAACTAAAAAAAAAGAAGTGTTGGCATGAGTGGGTGTTTAGGAGAGAGTGACTTCACTTTGGTGGTGCCCTCCCCTTTCACTGAGGGTATGCTGATCTGACGGCGACACCAACACAGCGACATACCTCGCTGTTGGCAAAATTGACACTTTGCTGACAGCTCACTGTGTTGGTGCACCTGAGACAGGGGCACACCATCTCCCAGTCCTGCACCCCTTCCCCAAGTCAACTCCGATTGGAGTTGACAGTCTATAGTATGGGGGGTGAGGGGCAGGCCCCTGACATGGGGAGTTTGGGGGGGTGAAGCCTCTGATAGAAAAGCAGGACCGGGTAGCTTTTGGGATTTATGTTGACTGCAACTTGCTGTCAACATAAATCCTGTTGCTGTAATGCCGGTCGACCAAAGTGTTGTCGAACCAGCATCATAGATCCTCACTGAGCATGTTGCAATACTTTAAAGAATGGCTGTACTCCACACACACACACTGTACTACAAAAACAGAATGCATAACCTCAGATGGAATTTAACAGAACTGTGGGATGGCATTGCGAAGGGCAGGCCAGACAATGAGAGCAGACAGGAACTCAGGACAGAGTCATACAAGCATGGCATACAAGGAAAGGGAGACATAAGGAAATATAACTTTACATTAAATTGTAAATGTGAGATATGTGTACAGATTCTGACACTTACAGAAATTTGGCAAGTATGGTTACTGGAGAGTTGGGTCATTTACAAGTTTTAAATGATGGTTTCCTCGCTAACAGATGAAACACTGGAGACTTTTCAAAAACAAATGTTCTAATGGCACAGTGATTTGGTCTGTAGTGCGGTCCTGCCTTTGAGCACTTGTTTTTACCTGTGCTTCAAGAAAATTTAATGCACAAGTAACAACCAATGAGAACACAGGATTTTCTCTCCCCATTTTATAATAAACCATTACCCTAACCCCTGATCATGCCTTATTGCTTAATAAATAACTAATACTTATCTGATGACTAGGGATTGACATCTGGTCAGACCTGCAAATAAAGGAAAGCAATGTTAAAGCAGCAGTGCATGGCAGTGGTGAACATTTTGACCTGTACATTTTTATCTATTTTAGATTGCCCCTTATCTCCTGACTTGTACAATATGCCTCTATTCCCCATTTTGAGTCTGTTTTAGCCCTTTCCCCCACATTTGAAATAATAAAAGTGTGACGTAGACAGCCAGTTCTGAGTGCTCGGGTGCTGTATTAATTGTTTTATTACATATAAAATATGTGATGGGAAAACTCAGTTTGAGGAAACTACTGTCTTACTGGAACTGATACATCAAGACCCCACCCCCCCGGGATAAGTTCAAAGGATAGGAGGTATTTTAAACTGCAGAGATCTGGGGTGCAATTACCTTGTCAATTTGTTTTCATCCCAGGAAATAACATTAGCCATTCATAATGCCCTCAGGGAGATCATTTGACTTGCATAGTTGCCAGGGAAGGACTTGTGAGGAGGGGTGTCAAAGAGAGGCCAGAATGGACATTGAAGAGGTTTGATGTCTTGAGCCAGGGAGGACCCAGACAATTCTGGAAGGTCCAATATACATTTCCAGGAAACCCTTGAATTACATCAGAAAGACCTGAGGTGTAGATTCCAAGGTCCAGATGGGATTAAAGAGGCCAATACACTTTTGCTTTGAATACAGTGACTTAGATCAAAGAAAGTTTTGAGATGTATGTGTAGCATAACACAAACCAGTTCTGACCAGTTAACCTGTGGAGAGGAAAGTCAGTGAGGTCATCTCATATGTTTTTTTAAATATTTTATTTGGAGACCCTGTATTGTAAAATATAGAGTTTAATACACCAAGGTGGAGTTAGTGACCTCATGAGAAGGCTGGCTCAGAAGTGTGTTTAACTGCTGAGAGAACATGACAGAGACACACAAGAAAATATTTCTGACTGACACTTGAGAATATTATCTGACTGAGGGAGAATCATCACAGCACTGAAAGAGAATAAGACTAGACCAGTCTAAATGTATGTATGGTAGGAACTGTACTTTTTCCTGTTTGTTTTAAGGCTGTATGTGTTGGGATATATATATATATTTATTCTGTAATTATTGTTCTGTTTTGATATTTTTAAAGTAAAAGTATTTTTTTACAAACGGAACTGCTGGAGTGCCTTGACAATTCTTTTTATTTTAAGTGGAGCTTTTAAAGGTTATAAGTACACTGTGTACAGGCTTATTGTATACCAAACTGGGAAATGGATAGAGTTCTCTAAAGTCTTGCATAGAGTTCTAAGGGTTCATTTGAAAGACCTGGTTGGGTGCCCTTAAGGCAAAGATATCTGGCCCCAAAGACAGGAATTATCTGAGCCTGATAATTGAGTACGCTTAACAAGAGGTTATCAGTTTGAATCCTTCCAGAGCTTGAGACTAAGGTGTCTTGAACCCAAAAAACAGACAAGATGGTTACCTTGTCTGTTCACTGTACACAAATCATATGCTCAGAGGTTGGCACTTTGGGAATAGAGGGCTGACCGGCTGAGTGAGATTGTGACAGATTGTTGACAGCAGTGGCATAAAAGTTTGGTGGTATAAGCTTCATTGTTCAGTGTGTTTGCTTGAAACCATTTAGCTCACTTGGAAAAAAAGAAAGGCAGTGTTTTATTTCAAAAGGAAACAGAACTATATCCCTTGACTTACAGTTAAGTTCCCACCCATTTTATTTTTTTTCTGAAGTGCCAGTCAGTTTAGTATTAGTAGTGAGAGAAGAAGAAAATATCTTCCGACTACAGCAAGCACACTGTAGATTTCTTAAACCAGTTGTGTGGGGACAGGAGAGTCCCGTTTGGAGTGAAAGTCAGTAAGCAGAACCTCATAGAGGCCCTGATGGTAGCAGACACCCAGGGCAGCGAGTCACCAACCATGATTGAAAGGGACCAGACCTCGAGTGTGGCAGAACTAGCAGCTAGTGAGGGGTCCCGAGTCGATGAGGCAGACAGCAGGGCCACTGTCAGTGAAGGGCCACAGCAGCAGGGGAAGATCACCAGTATCCTGAATCCAGAGGTACTCAAGCTGCAAATTGAGTTGTGGAGGATAGAACTGGAGGCAGAGTGACAACAGAGGGAGGCAGACTGTGAGGAATGTGAGCGCCAGCGAGAGGCAGAGGAGAAGAGAGAGCGAGAATGCAGAGCTGCAGAGGAGAGGAGAGAGGAGCGCTAGTGGCAACATGAACCGGAGAAGCTACAACTCCAACCAGCGGCACCAGGGCAGGTAAGTGGCTTGGGTTTAACTGGGACTGCAGGACTGGGTTACAAATTGAACTCTAAATTAATAGCTGAGTTTAAGGCCGGGAGGATATAGCCGCCTTTTTAAATTCTTTTGAAAAGATTTGTATTCAGGCTAAAATTCCTAGAGAGTCCTGGAGCTTCCAGCTATCCTGCTACTTACCATAAAGTTCGGGATGCATTGGGTCACATGGACAATAAAGACAGTGATGATTACAGCAAGTTAAAAGCAGCACTACTAAAAAAGTTTGAATTAACTGCTGAATCATACAGAGCTAAATTCCGTAAGCTCAGGAGAAGCCCTGATATGAGCTATGAGGAGCTAGCCACAAAATAACGTCAGTTTTTAAAATGCTGGTGGGAAGGAATTGAGGCAAAACTGTTGATACAATTGAAAATGTGATTTTATTAGAACAGTTTTATTGGGCATACCCAATAGAGTTAAAAACCTGGCTAGTGGACTGAGATCCAAAAACAGTGCAAGAGGCTGCTGAACTCTCAGACCACTATGCCAAGAGCAGACCTGCTCTGAGAGCGAATGGGGCTAGTGTGGCAGCGCCAGAAAGGAAAAGCGTGCCTTCAGGCAGCTAAAAACCTCACTGCCTCCTACCAAACCAGTTAGCCCCCAGGTTTCAAAGAAAAGATTTCTCTGAAGTAAGAAATGTTTGTTGGTTATGTAAAGAAACTGGGCACATTGTCAGACAGTGTCAAGAAGAACAAACAATAATATGCAAAGTAGTACCAGAAAGGAAGTGGGTTGTTTGTGTGTCCTTGGAAAGCATGCCAGTGAACATGAGGGAACATGCACCCAGTCATGGTAAATGGCATTACAGACATGAGGGGTTAAAGGACACAGGGGCATCCCTGACATTGGTAAAAGGGGATCTGGTACAGCCTGGTCAGCTTATACCCAATAAATACGTGACTGTACAGGACTTTGTGGGTGTAGAGAAAACATTGACATTGGCCAGTGTTTTCCTGGACTGGGGTGAAACAGGGAGAACTGTGCAACAGGTGGCTGTAGCTAACACAGTAGCAGTGGATATGATCCTGGGTAACAATCTCCAGCAGGGGGTGGTATGTGCAGTTACCCTTAGCCAAGTGGCCAGGGAAAATTGTAGTTTCCTGAGCCTCCCAAAAGCCATTGGGGAAGATACTGAGAGGCTCATTCCCTAGCCTGTGTCTTCAGAGGGGGAGACTGATAAAAAGAGGGTAGAAATTTCCCCAGTAGCAAATAACCACATAGCTACAGAGGGTTACTCCAAAGAGGGAGGGGTGACCCCTTGTCAGAGGTTGGGATTGACAGTGATCCTGAGGGCCCTGACGCTAGTGCTAGGGACCCTAGTTTAGCGACTGAAGGGGACCTGTCCCATGCCTTGGGAAGGTGTGAGGGGTTTGCAGCTGCTCAGAGAAGTGACCCTAGTTTAGAGAAGCTGAGGGCTTGGGCAGACTCGGACGGTGCACAGGGAGGTGACGGCAGACATAGGGTTTATTGGGAAAATGGACTATGTGTATACACAGGCAGTACAGACAGAGGGAGGGATGCTAGGCAGGCAGCTTGTCGTTCCCCAGGGATATCGTGAGCAGTTGCTCAAGGTTGCCCATGATATTCCCTTATCTGGTCATCTGGGAATCGCACAAACTATGCAGTGGTTGGCCCAGAATTTCTACTGGCCTAACTTCACCCAGCAGGTGAAGGAGTATTGCAGGTCTTGTCACCGGTGCCAAGAAATTGGGAAAGTGGGCCAGAAACAAGCCACCCTGATTCCATTGCCTGTAGTGGAGGAGCCATTCCAGAGGGTGGGAATGGATATTGTGGGTCCTTTAAATACCCCCAGCTCCTCAGGGAAAAGGTTCATCCTGACTGTGGTGGATTATGCCACCCGGTACCCAGAGGCAATTGCCCTTTCCTCACTGAGGACAGACAAAGTGGCAGATGCCTTGCTTGGGATTTTCTCCCATGTTGGGTTTCCGCAGGAGGTAATCACTGATCGAGGGGGTTCCTTCATGTCGGACCTAATGAAATGTCTATGGAAGAAGTGTGGGCTAATGCAGAGATGCACGACACCGTATCACCCACAAGCCAATGGGCTTGTGGAATGCTTCAATGGTACCCTAAAGTCAATGCTCCGGGTGTTTGCTGAACAGCATGGGAGGGACTGGGAAAAATACCTTCCCCACCTGTTGTTCGCATACAGGGAGGTGCCCCAAGAGTCAACAGGATTTTCTCCCTTCAAACTCTTGTATGGATGCCGGGTACGTGGGCCCCTAGACTTGATCCGGGAGAACTGGGAAGGCAAGCACGCCACCCAGGGAACTCCCATTGTGGATTACATCCTAAGGTTTAGGGAAAGGCTGAAGGAGCTTATGGGGACAGCCCAGAGCAACCTGGCAGCTGCCCAACAGAAACAAAAAGTATGGTACGACCGCAGAGCCAGAGCTCACTCGTACATGGTGGGTCAGAAAATCATGGTCCTTAGTCCGGTCCAGAAAGACAAGCTGCAAGCTGAGTGGGCAGGACCGTACAAAGTGGTTAGGAAGACAAATGATGTAAACTACATTGTGGAGTTACCTGACCGTAAACAGACAGAAAGGATGTACCATGTCAACATGATGAAGCCATATGCAAATAGGGCTGACATGGTGTTTGCAGTGTGTAGCCATGGGGAGGGGACGGACGAAGGAGACCCCTTTCTGGACTTGCTGGAAGAGAGTAAGTGGGAGTCCTCTGTGGAGGCAGTAAAATTGTCTCCCCAGCTGACCTTGGGCCAGATCCAGAAAGTGAGGGAGGTTTTAGCAGACTTTGCCCCCTTGTTTAGCACCAAGTCTGGACTAACCCCCTTAGCAACACACAATGTGGAGACAGGGACACAGACGCCCATACGGCGGACAGCATATCGGGTGTCGGAGGCTGTCCAAAAGGACATTAGGAGGGAAGTGGAGGAGATGCTGGATTTAGGGGTAATCCAGAGATCCCACAGTCCCTGGGCCTCACCTGTAGTCCTTGTACCCAAGTCAGATGGCTCAACTCATTTCTGTGTAGACTATCATGGACTGAATGCAGTCACAAAGTCAGACACCAACCCGATGCCCCAGACGGAGGAACTCCTGGACAAGTTGGGGGGGGCGACCTACCTTACGACCATTGATCTGACAAAGGGGTATTGGCAGGTAGAGTTGACAGACAGAGCTAGGGAGAGGTCGGCCTTCATCACTCCGATAGGCTAATTTGAGTTCAAAGTAATGCCTTTCGGAATGAAGAACGCCCCGGCCACTTTCCAAAGCATGGTGAACCAGTTGTTAAATGGTACTGAGGAGTACGCCATGGCATACCTGGATGACATTGCCATCTTCAGTACCAGCTGGGAAGAACACTTGTCACACCTTAGGGAAGTGCTGGGCAGAATACAGAGGGCTGGGCTCACTGTAAAAGCCGAGAAGTGCCAGGTGGCCATGGGAGAAGTGGCATACCTCGGGCACATGGTAGGCCGGGGACAGCTCTGTCCTAACCAGATAAAAATAGAGGTAATACAGGCATGGCCCAGACCAGAAACTCAGAAGCTGGTCAGGAGTTTTCTTGGGACAGCAGGGTACTACAGAAAGTTTGCACCTAATTACAGTGCCCTGGCTGCTCCCCTATCTGACCTGACAAAGAAAAAAATACCAAGGAAAATTACCTGGGGTCCAGCCTGTGAGGAAGCCTTTACCAAACTGAAGGAGGCATTGTGCAGTGTCCTGTTTTGACAAGTCTGGACTATAGCAAAACTTTTCTAGTTCAGATGGACGCCTCAGATGTGGGTATTGGGGCAGTACTAAGCCAGACATCCAGCGAAGGGAGGGACCACCTAATAGCCTACCTGAGCAAAAGCTGCTCCCCAGGGAACAAGCCTGCTCCATGGTGGAAAAAGAGTGTCTTGCCCTAGTGTGGTCCATAAAGAAATTGGAGCCATACTTGTATGGGCAGCCTTTTGTGGTGCAGACTGACCACAGCCCCCTGGTTTGGTTGTCACAGATGGGGAAAAACAATGGCAGACTGCTCAGATGGAGTCTTGCTTTACAAGGGTATGATTTGAAAATCGTAAATAGGGCTGGAGCCAAAAATAAGAACTCAGATGGACTGTCTAGGGTCTATGAGGAGTGAACTGATTTGGGAAGCTCATCCCATGTAGGGGATGGATCCCCCAAATTCAGTCTAGGTGGGGAGGAGTGTAACATAGACAGCCAGCTCTGAGTGCTCGAGTGCTGTATTAATTTTTTTATTACATATAAAATATGTGATGGGAAAACTCAGTTTGAGGAAACTACTGTCTTACTGGAACTGATACATCAAGACCCCCAGGGATAAGTTCAAAGGACAGGAGGTATTTTAAACTGCAGAGATCTGGGGTGCAATTACCTTGTCAATTTGCTTTCATCCCAGGAAATAAGATTAACCATTCATAACGCCCTCAGGGAGATCCTTTGACTTGCATAGTTGCCAGGGAAGGACTTATGGGGAGGGGTGTCGAGGAGAGGCCAGAATGGACATTGAAGAGGTTTGATGTCTGAGCCAGGGAGGACTCAGATGATTCTGGAAGGTCCAATATACATTTCCAGGGAACCCTTGAATTACATCAGAAAGACCTGAGGTGTAGATTCCAAGGTCCAGATGGGATTAAAGAGGCCAATACACTTTTGCTTTGAATACAGTGACTTAGATCAAAGAAACTTTTGAGATGTATGTGTAGCATAGCACAAACCAGTTCTGACCAGTTAACCTGTGGAGAGGAAAATCAGTGAGGTCATCTCATATGTTTTTTTAAATATTTTATTTGGAGACCCTGTATTGTAAAATATAGAGTTTGATACACCAAGGTGGAGTTAGTGACCTCATGAGAAGGCTGGCTCAGAAGTGTGTTTAACTGCTGAGAGAACATGACAGAGACACACAAGAAAATATTTCTGACTGACACAAGAAAATATTATCTGATGAGGGAGAATCATCACAGCACTGAAAGAGAATAAGATTAGACCAGTCTAAATGTATGTATTGTAGGAACTGTACTTTTTCCTGATTGTTTTAAAGCTGTATGTGTTGGGATATATATATTTGTTCTGTAATTATTGTTCTGTTTTGTCATTTTTAAAGTCAAGATATTTTTTTACAAACGAAACTGCTGGAGTGCCTTGACACTTTTTATTTTAAGTGGAGCTTTTAAAGGTTATAAGTACACTGTGTATGGGCTTATTGTTTACCAAACTGGGAAATGGATAGAGTTCTCTAAAAGTCTTGCATAGAGTTCTAAGGGTTCATTTGAAAAACCTGGTTGGGTGCCCGTGGGCAAAGATATCTGCCCCCCCCTGAAGACAGAATTATCTGAGCCTGATAATTGGGTATGCTAACAAGAGGTTATCAGTTTGAATCCTTCCAGAGCTTGAGACTAAGGTGACTTGAACCCAAAAAACAGACAAGAGGGTTACCTTGTCTGTTCACTGTACACAAATCATACGCTCAGAGGTTGGCAGTTTGGGAGTAGAGGGCTTACCGGCTGAGCGAGACTGTGACAAAAAGGAGTGCTCTTTTTAATGTGGGTCAGACCAGGTTTTTATAAGTATTATTCTCAGCTGTTTTTGTGCACTTGTTGTCCCATAAGGTTAGGAAGCAGTGTCTGCGGCATGCTAGTTCATTATAGTCACATAAAAAGTGATCTTAAAAAATGGGTGTTCAAAACCAAAAGAAAATCTTGATGAAAAATGTGGTTCAAGCCATATTAAAAGGAACACTCCTTTTATTATTTCAACTGCAAGAAAAGTGGTACACCAGATTCAAAATGGGAAGAGGAGAATCATACAAATTGGGAGAAATGGGGCAATCTAATAGAATAAAAAAGCACAGGCCATCATTTTCACCACTATCATGTACTGCTTCTTTAATAAAGAAGACAATTGTAGTGAAGGTTGAAAACAATAGTACTAGTTAAATAAGAGACATTTTACAGAACATAGGTACAGTTAAGGGGATACGTAAGAGAAAATTAAGAAGAATGAAAGGAGAGTTAAAACATAACGGAGAAAGGGGAAGACAGAAAAGGAAGCAGCTGGGTGGGCACAGCTGTTGTCTTCTCAGTGCCTAGTAAGTGCCTATTTAAATATATAGTGGCCCTGGTGGTCCAGTGAGCTAGTTAAGCAACTCTGGTGGTCTAGTGGGTTGTAGTTTAAAAAATAATGTTCCCTTGGTGGTCCAACAAGCCCATTTTCTAAAATACAGTGAGTGATCCTTGCCAGTGAAGTTGGGACCAGACAGGAGGGTTGCTGAGCTGGGAGTGGGGAGAGAAGGTTTTTGTTTTATTTTAAAGTCAGGAACTGGTGGGAGGATTGCTGAGTTGGGAGTGGGGAAGGAAGGTTTTCATATTTTAAAGTCAGGGGTGGTATGGTTGGTTGGTGAACTAGGAGTGGGAAGGGAAGTTTTTTTTTATTTTAATGTAGGGTCTGAGCAGGAGGGTTACTGAATTGGGAGTGGGGAGGGAATGTTTTACTTTTATTTTAAAGTCAGGACAGGGTGAAAGGGTTCCTGAGCTGGAAGTAGGGAGTGATTTTTTTTATGTGAAAGTCAAGACTGGGCAGAGAGGGGGGGAGAGAATTGTTTTTATGTGTACTTTGGGACCAGACCAGATGGGCTGCTGTGGGTTGCTGTGCTGGAAGCGGGGAGGGGTGACACCTGAGGTTCATTGTGGGGGAATAGCTTCTCCCACATTCGAAATAAACTCTAGCCTCTCCAAGCAACTCACGCTTACTGTGTTTTGAAGCAAGTGCATGTTTTGAAGCACTCTAGGCTACTGCATGGCTTGTGTGTCTGTGCCTCCTTCAGTTTCCTGCTACTTTGCTGTTGTTCCTTCTCTCCCTTGACTATTTTTTGTCTGTTCCCTGTTTTGCTCAGTTTCTGTTGTCCCCCCCTTCCATTTCCCTTCTTTGTTTTATTAATTTCTACCCCCTGCTTCCTTGCTCCATCTTGCTTTTCTG
Organism: Neoceratodus forsteri; assembly: GCA_016271365.2. NCBI lineage: Eukaryota > Metazoa > Chordata > Ceratodontiformes > Ceratodontidae > Neoceratodus > Neoceratodus forsteri. Next base: position 20,268,649 of record JADMNL010000030.1, on the reverse strand, counting down.
TGCCCCATTTGTTTCTTTTGTGCCCGTTCCTGCCATGCTGTTCACCATAATTCTTATTCTCTGTGCATTTCCCCCTCTCCTCCATACCCTCCCCGCTACTGCTTTTTGTTAGTGGTTCTCCGCCACCACCTTCTTGCTTCATTCCTCCATTTCTGCTCTGTCTTCTTTTTGGGAATTTTCTTGCTCCTCTCAGAGGTGCCACTCCATCTCTGCCCTGGAACTTCCAGGTTGAGCATGCTGCTGTAGCACTCAGCTTAAAGCTGTACACACCCATTTTTGTCCTCCTGGCACTTCCGTTTTGCCGTGCCTTTAGTTTGTTAAATTATGCCTCTTGTCAGCAGTGTACATTTTGTCCTCCTTCTTGCTGTTCTCAATCCTCCTTTCTCTGCTCCTTATCCCCTTCCTCCTGCTAATTATTTCTGCCCTGCTTTCACTTTTGTAGTTAAGCAGCAGCCAGCTGCTCTTTCCTTGCTCAGCTCATACCAGCAGTTTGACAGTCTCGGTCCCTAACTCATACCTTGTGAGGTATTTAAGTGATGATAGGCTTGCCCTGTGTACCGGGGATGGGAGTCTGTTTCATCCAGGTAACATCCTCTTCTAATTCTGCCTTGTCAGTTCTGTTGGTTCTACAGAATGAGATTCAGGTCCACCATCGCCAGTCTGAGGTGAGAACCCTCTAACTGTCAGCAAAGCTGCTTGGAGTTAGCCCCCTTGGCTCTCAGCACAATATGCAGTGCATATTCGCATCATAGCATATTCTATGCCTACCGATACTATGCCTCCAAACCACAAAAAAGGTCCTGCAAGGTCTCCTTGGACTTCTTTCAAGCTCCCCCAGTCCATAAGCAGGCTTCCAAATTGAACTACTCCATTAAAGATTGGACTGTTCCCCGCCTCATGACTGAACTAAAAAGCGGGGTATTCAACACTTGGCTTCTGCCCGCAAACAGCAGTTGTATGATTTGGTCCTATCTTCACAGCCTCAGCTTGCTCAGGATCCTGATCCCAGCCAGCTTGTTCCTCAACCAGAATCATCTCCATTGTCTGACATTCTGGACTTCATGGCTCAGCTAGCCTTATCAGTTTCCAACCTGCAATCTGGTATGAGAGTGACTGAAGATCGCTTCCCAGTTCAGCCTACTCCAGCCTCCAAAACATCAGCTCCTGCTGCTATCCCATTCACCAGACATGCTATGGGCATTCCTGCTCCTCTGAGTACTCTTCCAAGTGTCAATATTCCACTGGCCTCAGAGCCATTACCAGTTCAAAACTCAGGTATGACGTCTCCCTCGTCTTCTCCAGTTATCTCTTATTATTGATGGGAAGGACATTGACCTGATTTCCCTTCTCATGTCTTCTCATGAGACTATAGTCAACAGAATCATCTCCTGCAGTGACATTTCCATAATATTGAAATCTAAAGATCCTAGATTCCTGAAGAAATTGACTGTGTCTGAATTCGTCCTTGCATTCAGACTCTACTGCAATGTGAACTGTTATGCATTTCCTTCGAGACACGAGGAATTGGACTTCTCCTACTGTATCTGTATCTAATAGTTGACTTAGGCACTCATTATAGAGGAACCCATTTCTATGACTACTGTCACTCCTTCTCCACAAAAGCTACAGCGGCCTTGGCTCATTACAATACAAAACTGAATTGGGCTGTCCTCGACAGTGAGCTCTTTTGCCTTCACTTCGCTGGGCAACGTGCTTACTCCTGCTCCCTATGCAGCTTCTTTAACCATTTTGCTCTCCTTTGTCCCCTAACAGTGTCTGCCTCCTCTTCATCCACCAATACAGCAAGACTCAAATCAACCATCGAGCTTGACTTCTGAGTCTTTATCAAGACTGTCTCATAACTTTTCCAATCCTCATGCCCACCTGGACCTCTGAGGCCGACCTGTTAAAAACTTTGGGGGCAAATTGATTTGCAACAATTTTAAGGATACAGGCTGCTCTGCAGCTGGCTGCATGCTCCTTCATGCTTCTGTGGCAATGCCCATGCTCACTATATCTGCTCTAAAGCTCCCAGGCCTCCTCAATGACAATCCATTCCTCCATCTACTCTGGTCAATTTACAGGCTTTAGCCAAGCTTCTAGCTTCTCATCCTTCCTGTCCAGTTGTGCAGCATATCCTTTTTGGCTTTTCGCATGGATTCCACACAGGCATCTCAGTGCTCCCCTCTGATGTCTTCCGCTGTCGTAATATTCATTCTGCTGTGAAGGAACCTACAGTTGTTCATCAGCTGTTAAAAAAGGAACTTCAAAAATAATTCTTCCTGGGTCCTTTTCAGTATCCGCCATTTCCTACCTATTGAATTAATCCTATTGGTATCGCTACTAGAAAACTGTCTGGCAAGAAGCGCCTCATTGTCAGCTTGTCCGCACCTCAGTCTTCATCCACCCCTAGTATCAATTAATTTATTCCCTCCAATGACTATTCTCTATCCTATGCTCATGTTGAGGATGCCATAACAATCATTAAATGCTTTGTACCTGGCTCCTGGCTCTCAAAGGCTAATATAATGGAAGCATTTAAGTTGTTACCCATTCATCTGCCCCTCTGGCATCTCTATGGAATGTCTTGGGAGGACTGTTATTACTTTGCAGTACGTCTCACATTTGGCTGCAAAAGAAGCCCACAGTTTCTTAACATGTTTGCTGAAGTGCTTTTTTGGACATTACTTAACATTTGTCGCTGTCTAGCAGTTATAGTCATTCATCTGTTAGAAGACTTTCTCTTGATTGATCCTCAAGAGTCTCCTCCCGTGGCTGGTATTTCTGCTCTTGTCCAGCTGTTCCAAGAACTATCAGTTACCCTGTTCAAAGAGAAAACCCTAGTTCCAGGGACATCCCTCGAATTCCTTGGCATAATATTGGATGCAGACAGTATGGAAGTCTGATTACAACCTGATAAATAGAACAGGATCCAAGCTTTAGTGGAGTCCTTTTCAAACCAATCCTCTTGCACAAAACATGAACTTCTTTCCTTTCTTGGATACCTCAACTTAGCAATGAAGATAATTCCTCAAGGTTGATCCTTCATTTCCTACCTCTTGACACTGGCATCATTGGTTTCCAGATTGCACCATCATATCCAGATCACAGCTGCTGCAAACCAGATCTAGTTATGTGATTCCAATTTTTAGCTTACTGGAATGGCTGTTTAATGTTCTACAAAGACCCTTCTCTTGACTTGCCCCCAGAATATACACCAATGCATCTCTGGCACATGGCTGTGCTGCTATCTTTGAGCAGTCCTGGATCGCTGCTCCCTGGCTTCCGGACATTACAACACTTCGTGATTTTTCATCCAAATCTTCTCTCTTTGAGAGTTACACAATCGTAGCAGCCACCTTCCTGTGGGGTTATCAGTGGGCCTTTCAGACAGTATCTATCTGTTCTGATAATCAGCCAACAGTGGCTATTATCAACAAAGGCAGTCTTCATCCTATTCCATCATGCTGTTCATGCAGAGGCTGACTTGCCTATCTCTTTATCACAGTTTTACACTGCAAGGTTCTCATGTACTGGGCTATGCAAATGAAGCAGCTGATGCGTTATCTCAATTCCAGTTTCAGACCGTTCATCACCTCCATCCTTCAGCAGACTCAGTCATGACTCCTCCTCCTTCTTCATTTAGCGACTTCATAATGATTTAGAATGTTACCACCAGCAAGCCAATGCCATTGTGTGGGCCACCATAGGTCCAGCCACCCAAGCTACTTAAACTACAGCATAGAAAAAGTATTCCCCATTCTGCACATTGCAGTCTTCCCAGAGTACTTCTGCTTATGTAGAACATGCACTAGCATTTCTAACTTTTTGCCATCAAGCCTTGAAACTATCATATGGAACTATTAAGCAATACCTATCAGGTATCCAGTTCTTTTCCTCACAGTCTACTCCATCCTTACCTTCACTGTTTTCCAATCCTTCAGTTAAACTTCTTCTTCTGAGTATCCAAAGAGCTTCAATCCCTAAAACTCCTCGTCATCTCCCTATAGATGGCTTCATAATGAGAAACATGTTGGATTTACTGAACTTGGATTCATTCTACCTCGAACATCATGGTTTCTTCGGCTATTTGTCTAGCCTTTTATGGATTCCTGCCTCCTGGAAAATTCTGTTCCATTATCCTTCTCTGCCAACTTCCTTAAGATTGCCAGTTTATAAAAAAGGGCTGATCATTATATCCTGTTGCTACCTTCTTCAAAGACTGATAGATTACATTTGCATAATCTTTTACCCATCCTGTAATAACTGGTGCCGGTAGCTTATTTAGACAAATTCATGCTCTTCCACTCATGCTCAGATCCATCACATCCTATGTTGAACTCAGACAAGCAATCGATTATGATCACAAAATGGTTCCTGGACCATGTTAGAACCCTTCTTCAGTGGCTTGGACTTAATTCATATTCATTCTGAGGACATTCATTCCAGATTGGACAAGCTTCTTCAGCATCAAGAAATAACATTCCTGCACACATCATCAAGAGACTCAGAAGATGGATTTCATTAGCCTTTGAATTTTACATCCCTAACCCAGAAGCAGAAACCAGAGAAGCATTTAGGATCATCTCTTAGCTTGCCCAGAGGATGGGCAGGTCAATAGCAATGAGTCCTCAGAGGTTTCCTCCACAGGGTTTTTTCCCTCACCTGTGTGCTGCTGGTCATACTCTCTGTGAGTTGGAGGAGGTAATCTTGTTGGGCCCACTGTTCACTACATGCTACCCTGCTTATCTACCAAGGGTGGAAATAGAGAAAGGCCAAAGTTTTACAATATACACAAGCACTACTCTATTCACCAAACATTGAATGGGAAGGCTGAAGCCTGAGGTTCAGTGTGGGGGACTAGCTCCTCCCAAATTCCTAAATAAAATCCAACCTCTACCAGCAGCTCATGCTTAGCATGTTTTGAAGCAACCATTATCCTTCCCTCCTCCTCCTCCTCCTCCTCTGGGACTTTGCTCACCCATGGTGTTGGGCCTTCTATTCCCTACATGCTAAGCGGCTCATCTACCAAGGGTGGGATTAGAGAAAGGCCAACATTTTACAATGTACACAAGCACTACCGTATTCACCAAACATTGAATTTTAATTTAAAGTCAGGTATAGGTTGAAGGGTTGCTGAGCTGGGAGTGGGAAGGGAAGATTTTTTTAAAGTAAAAGTCAGGAGTGAGCAGGGGGGGTTACTAAGCTGGGAGTCGGGAGGCCCTCCATATCAGCAAGGATATCAGCCACATATCTGCCCCACAGGCAGACCTGACATGTCAACCAGTAAATCATAGCCACACATGCAGACTGACACCACAACTCATGAAATACAGTGAAACAACATATGACTTTAAATAGAACAACGTCAGCAGATGGTGATGTGGATGATTCTGCCATGTGATAGGCAACAGCTCCTTGTAGAAATGGTCACATGGAGGTATTCAAATGAACTCAGAGTCCCACAGCACCATTGGCAGCCAGCAGGGTTAGGCTGCTCTCCATATAACTCACTGGCTAACAGCCTGACACACCTACAGACCCCAAGCACCATGCCAATACATTTGCTTTGCAATTTGCAAGCAAACATAAACAGGACATTTTATTTTATCTTTTTATTTAGGTTTTGTTGACCTGCAAAGGAGGGCTAGGCAATTTTGTCTATTTTATCCTTGTCTCGGGGTGGGGTGGGAGGGAGATACAGATGCAAACTGACATATTAAATCAGGTTATGCCACTGATAGTATTTTTAGTAAATGGAGAACATTTGGCCAGGACAAGGGGAAGTTCCCCATCTCTTTTCAAGAAGTGCCATCAGACTGCACCTGAGCAACAACCAGGAAATATAGATGAGACCTCAGTTTAATGTCTCATACAAAAGATGGCACCTCAGGAGTTCAGCACCCCCTCATGCTGCACTACAGTGTCAGTATTGAAATGTAACCAAAGTTCCTGGTGTAGGGCTAGAACACACGGGCTTCGGATCTTCTGGCCACAGAGGTATGTGTGCCACCTGCTGAGCCACTGACACTGCTACTGATGCAGTGGAGAATCAAAATGGTCATTGATGTGGGGTACAAAAGCAATTAGGAGAGGCTGGTGGCCCTTTTCATGGTCATTTAGGAGAAAAGGAGGTGGAGAGGGGACATGATCTCAGTTTTCTGCATACTCATGGGTTTTGACAGGATAGAACAGACAGAGATGTTTGCCCTAGTGTCCTATAGCGGGAAACAATGACATGCTCTGCAGCTCAGAGTTAGTAAATTCAGGGGTAACATTAGGAAAGACTTCTCCCAGAGGGTGGTGAACCTACAAGAAAGCTTATCAACAGAGACAGCAGACGTGAAGACAGAATAGGTCTTCAAGGTAAGCTTGCACAAATCTTTGCTTACCATGGGAATCACAGAATACCATGATTATAGGGTTGGTAGGGAACCTCAGTGCATACGTATATTTTTGCATTGAATAATTATTCATGCCTGCTTATGAAGCTGGTGGGGGGGGGTGGCAGACATGATGGATGTAGAGCCCCTTCTGACCTTATGTTACTATGTTACTAAGTAACAGTAGTATTTGTCCAGGAACCTGGAAGACCCACAGTATATTTTCTTTAAATATAAAACAATTGATTTATAGTTACAATACAACACTTTTTGAAAGAGACTTGGGGATGGATTTTCAAACACCCCAAGAACTGGTGCAGGTGCAGGAAAAACTTGTACAAGTGGGTCTTCACTTGCGGAGCTGCAGGTTTTCCCGCATGTGCTGGGTTTTCACAGACAGAGCTGTTTTATGGCTGGCTCTGCAATTTGCAGCAGGTTACAGCTGTTTTTTGGGTGTGTCAAAATATTATGCCTGGTTGGACCAGGCGTAACATTCTCCACAGCTGCGCTTGCCACTCATATGAGATGTGGACTGAAAATATGACTGCCCACCGGTGCAGAGAGTTTTTCCACACTGGCAGACCGTGGCATGGGACTTAGTCCCTTGGCCATTTAAAAATTAGATGGAATCTGGAAAAGAACGCACCTCGAATAGCCCAGGTTGGGAGGGGTGCAGGTAAGGGCAGCTAGCCCAAACGAAATACCAAGTCCCAAACTACCTGCACTCCAATAGAACCTGAAACATACAGCACAACTCACTCCAAAATATTCATCATTTGATGCGCTTTATTAAGCAAAAACAAATGTGAGTGTGCACAGACCTCTCCACCGCCACAAAGCCCCAGTGCTTCAGGAAAGTATTCTTCATCATGGGGTGCCCGCTGACGTAGAGATACTTTTTCTGAAGCACCAGGGCTTTGTGGCAGTGGAGAGGTCTGTGCACACTAACGTTCATTTTTGCTTAATAAAGCACATCAAATAATGAATATTTTGGAGTGAGTTGTGCTGTGTGTTTGAGGCTCTGTTGGAGTGCAGGTAGTTTGGGACTTGGTATTCCATTTAAAAATCAGTGCCCAGATATTCAAAAGGGTTGCGCATGGCACAACAGTATTGCGCCATGCACAACCCACTTATGTACCCTGGCATGATATTCAAACGGGGATTGTGCCTGGTACAAATCCCAATGCGCTGGAGTGCATCAGTAAGGTATGCGGCTCAGGTAGAGGGGGCATGTCCATGCATACTCTGCACATCCCGATATTCATCTTGGGATGTGCTGAGTCCATGCATGCGCAACCCCTACTTGTGCCGCACACAAGTGAAACCAAAAAGGAACAATGGCTGGCCACCCACAGGTGAGCTGCCGTGTTGCAGGCACAACAGGCAGCTGCCACCTGTGGGTGGACTAACTCGGCTGCACCTCAGTGGCGGCGCCCCCCATGCCCGATCACAGGCATCTGTTCAGAATAATAATGTCTGATATCCCTGGTGGTCCAGTGGACGCTCGCAGCCAGATCGCGAGCATTTGTATTAGAAATGATGAAATCCAATATCCCTGGTGGTCCAGTGAACGCTTGCAGCCCGATTGCAGGCATTTGTAATAATAATGGAATCAATATCCCTGGTGGTCCAGCGGTGCCCCCTCCCACCGTCCACTGGGCCACCGCCCGCTCCTCCTGGTCAGCGGTGGTGGCAGCACCCCACCGCCTGCTGCCCGCTGCCCGCTGACTGACACCATAGGTAGGGCTGTCGCCCATTGGTCCACAGTGTGAGCCAATGGACATGCAGCCCGTGCCCGTACTCGTAGTCAGATATGTGAATGAATCCATTCCACATATCTGGAATAATAATAATCTGGTACAGGCCTACTGCGCCATTGGCTCAACCTGTGGAGCAATGAGCATACAGCACACTGATGGTGTCGATCGGCACAAGCAGCTGAGGTGGCAGGAGGGTGGGGTGCTGCCACCAACCACTGACTGGGGAGTGGGCGGTGGCTCATCGAGCGGTGAGGAAAAGGGGCCTCTGGATCACCAGGATATGGATTTCATGTCTTTAATACAAATGCCCATGATCAGCTGCGGCGCACTGACCACCAGAGATATTGAATTTCATGTATTACCACAAATGCCTGCGATCAGTCCACTGGACCACCAGGGATATTGGATTTCATTATTCTTAATACAAATGCCTGCGATCGGTCCACTGGACCACCAGGGATATTGGATTTCATTATTCTTAATACAAATGCCCGCGATCGGGCTGACAGTGGTCCACTGGACCACCAGGGATATGGGACGTTAGTTATTGTTACAAATGCCCGCGATTGGGCTGACAGCATTCCACTGGACCACCAGGGATATGGGATGTTAGTTATTATTACAAATGCCTACGATCGGGCTGACAGCAGTCCACTGGACGTGATTTATTTTTACTTAAGCCCACGATCGGGCTGTGGGGCACATTGATGCGCTGTGCAGGGGGCGTTGGTCCCCGACGGCTGCTGCCTGGCAGGGCGCCAGGCACAAGTCGCCGAGGATTGGTGCACTGCATGCAAATAGGGCCATAATGACATGCAAATAGCCCCATTTGTGCCTTGCATACATTATGACCCATTTGCATGTGCGCTGAATACGTGGTTGTTGCAGTATGGCGCGCGGAACTGCGCTAGTGCATCCTCCTGCTCACTCTGGCCGCTGGCGGCTGGCGTGGTGCACCCTGCGCACTGTGGGTGGCCAGGGTGCGATATTCAGTGATGTTGCGCCATGGCGCAGCTCCGTTGAATATCGCCCAGTCAATGCCTCTACGTAGCCAAGTTGCGCTGCGCCCAGGCTTGCGCCACAGCCTGGCACAGTCTGAATATCTGTGCCTAGGCCTTTTATATTAAAAAAAAAAAACAAGGATACCACTTGCTGTTTAACAGTGTTTTCAGTGAGGACCTGCTTTTATCCATTTTGCCAGCTGGGCAAACTGAAACATTGAAAGGGCCAGTGGCTTGTTTGCAGTCACACATGGCTGTGGTGGGAGAATTTGAGAATGTGTCTCCTAGTTTCCAAGCTTGTGATCCAGTACCAGATTCTACTGCCTCCTTGGGGATGAAAACGAAATTAAAACAAACAAAAATTAGAAAGATAAAGAAAATACAAAGATGCCTTGGGATTGTGTGGCCCCATCATATTCTTTATTTTGGGCCTTTATACATTTTTTTTGGGGGGGACACTTATGTTCTTTCCGTGTTCAGTATTAGGAACTGAAGCATCTTTTAACCCAAAAATAAATAAAATGACCAAACTGGGACCTGGAGCTTGAATCTTGAATTCCGGCTGATATTTCTTTTTCTTGGTGATGGGCTGATACAATACAAGTTAAAATTTCCATTAATCTAAAATGCCTCTTGCTGTGGCGTGATGCATCATACCTGAGAAGTAAACAGGGGACTACAGGAACAACAAGCTAGCTGTCGGTTACTGTGACAACCTGGATAGGAATTGGGGGTTGCTGGGTTCATATTCCAGGTCCATCACTGGGTTCACATTAAATCTGAAATCTAATTTCATCACATCATTTCTTCATCAGAAATGTGTAGTCCCTGCGCCTGGTCGTGGGCTAATGACTATGTCTTGTGGAGAAGGTAGTAGTAGGCTGCTGATACTTTGTATATACTGTATTATTGTATATCACTTTATTTGTATTGTTACTATTTTCTTGTGTGTTGCATCCCATGTATATTGTTCCTTGTTAACAAACCCAGGTCCACCTCGAAAATGAGCTTGCTCAACAGTGATTGCCTGGTTAAATAAAAACTTTGATTGATTGATTGATTGAGTAAACTAGCACCCAATAAGCTGAAAAAAAGATAAATACGCCATCAGGGCTCTTAGTATGATGACCTCAAGTTGTAATAGTAAAGTGGAATGGTGATAAATAAATGTTAATATTCTGTGATTTGTGGAAGACTGATAAGCACAGATAAAGTAAATAATTACCCAAACTATGCAATGAGGGACGTAAGGAAGCTTTTTAAAAGATGTACATGCAATACTTTTTTTCTGTTTTGCCACCTCCATCACTAAAAGCAGAAATCCTTTTGGGGAAACTTTACTAACTTAAAAGAAGTATGACTGTCTAGCCTTAAAAAAGGCATGCTTCCTTAAAGGAACAGCTTAAATGTTTTGCTTGATTTAGTGTTAAAAATAGTGTTTTTTATCCTGGCCACCAAAGTGATCAGGGGTATGAAGTAGTGGCAATTGTGGTAAATAGACTGTGAGGTAGAGAAGAGAACACAGGCTAGGAATAGAGACTGGAGGCTGTTAGCATGTTCACGTTGGAGAAAAGGAGGCTCATGTCAGTCTTCTGCATACTTGATGATGTCACAAGATGGAACAGACAGATGGGTTGGATCTGGAGTGCGCTAGCAGGATACAGGGACATGCCACGAAGCTCAGGGGCAGTAAATTTCACAGCTCTGTGGTTTCCCTGGTGTACTATGGTCGGCCATCTATGGCTGTGCCACAGATACTATGCTCAGGCACATAAAAACTGCACTTAACAAAGCCTGTCAGCTCGTCACAGGTGCACCTTGGCTGATACATACCTGTGATCTTTACACCAGGGCAAACTGGCTCCTGCTTAGCAGCCGACTAAAATACCAAACCTGCCTTCTGGCCAAAAAAATCTGCCTAGGTCAACTGCCACCAGGGGTCCAACAACTCCTTGTTCCTAGCATCAACCCTCACCCCACCCAAAACTCCGAGCACCAGTTCTTCCTAACTCCCAAATACCACACGTCCCAAGGACAAAGGTCTTTTGCATTCTGAGCTCTGCAGTGGTTCAGCTCCCTACAGGATAACATTGCTAGCCTGTCCATGCTGGGTGTCTTCAAAGTGAACCTTAAGCAGCAGATGGTTCTTGATTCCCACTGTGACTGCCAGTGATAGTCCTCCTCCCCGGTCACTCTGGCTGTCTCCCCTCACATCACCTCCTCCTCTCTTCTCTCTGCTTTTCTCCAATACCCTCCTTCCCTCCTCTCCACCAGGTGTCCCCACCTCTGGTTCCCCAACCCCTCTCCTCATCCTTCTCCTGCTCCTCCACCCTGGCCCATCCTTCTCTCAGTCTCCTCCTCCTCCTCCTCCCCCTTGCCCTCCCCTGGCTGACAAGGCCCTCTTGGCTGCTCACCTCCTCTGTCCACTCACTGCACTTGGGGCTCTGTCCCTTATAGCACTTAACAACAATATCTAAATGTTGGAACATGGCTCCAGATCTGGTCTGATCATCCTCGCCTTGTTTATGTTGATGTGATGTTATGTTAGTTAGCCTGCTTACACCCTGTATAAGCTTGTACATGTATTATTGTCCTTCCATTGTTTTGTCCTGCAACTTACTTGATGTGGAACTTGTGTAAAGAGCTTTTAGCGCAAAGGTACTAATCCTAGATTGCAATAAATAAATAACATTTTTTAGAGGTAACATTAGGAGACACGCCATCACTGAGAGAGTGGTAAACCTATAGAACAGCTTATCAATGGAGACGGTGGACATGAAGACAGTACAGGCCTGAAGGAGCAGCTGATCCCTATGTGAAAACGTTGGAAGCATAATACTTAGATATAATTCAGCTTGTGTTGCTTATGTTTTACCATTTGGGCCAGGAAAGACACCCTAAGCTGAGACTTGTTTTCAGGTGCATCCTGGGAGCACAGAGAAGTTAAGTGCCTTGCTCATGGTCACACAGTATGCACGTAGTGACTGTGGGATTCAAACCCAGTTCTCAAGGTTTGCAGCTCAGTGCTCTTAAAGGGGACAGGACATTAGTGCTAATTCGTAGCAATTAGTGATGTTCCTAGTAAGAAAAATGAAAGACTTACCTCCAAATGAGTGAGCATATATGACAGTACCTGAAAAACACTGATGTGAAAAACTGTTTTTCAGTTGTTTTCTTTTTATGGATAACACTCTGCACAGTTTTTTTCATGGAATCATTAATTTGGAGTTTTTACTATGTCATGGTTTGTGTACAGAATGTTAAGCTTCAGCAGTTAACCTATCAGACCAATGATCTGTGTACTGAGCACAGACTGTGACATAGTTAAAACTCCAGTTCACTAGTTTCATGAAAATACCTGTAACAGAGTACTGTCCATTTAAACAAAACAATGCAAAATACAGTTTTTTGCATCACTTTTAATTTGGGCACAGTTACATAAGGATTATTTAGGCTTACATATATAATTTCTGTAAATGGGAACATTATAAACAGCTGCCTGTTAGAGATAATTTCCTGTCCTCTTTAACCACTATGCTATGCTGCCTATATTTTCATTACTTATAACTGAAGAAATTCTCACAAGAGCATAATCTTTATCCCTTAGATCTCATCTGCCTCAATAGCTTATTCCCTACTTGAAATTATAATGCTCTGTTGTGACAGCACAGTCCATTGCTATGGGAATACCTGTGATGTCATGAGCAAAGTATTATGACATCAGGTTAGGAAGAAGCAATGGGAGATGATGAACCCTCAGAAATACAGAGCTAATGAGTGTCCAAGTACTACATTTTTTAAGTTTATTCTTGAGGAGCTGGTGGCTCTATTAAGGTAAGCCTGGTCTGTTTACCAAAAGAATCACAGGGTGCCACTGGTAGTAGGGTGGGGTGGGTGGGAATACCTATAAATTAGTAGGTGTCTGCACAGCATTCTTATTGGTTCCTACTTATGATGTAGGGAGGGGGCATTGGCAGTTTGGGAAGCTGTTCCATAATGACATATGGTTGAGCTCTCCACCAATAAGCTAGTTTATGTTTACCTGAGATGCCAAGATTTCTGTTCAGGACTCTGTCTTCAGGCAGTAGAGCTTGCCCTCTTATATGTGTATCATATCTGGTCATGGTGTTCTTATTAGCTTTCTCGCTTCTTTCTGGACCACTCTATAGGTGTCAGCATGTTGTTGTGTTATTCTCTTGGTGTATTCAAGATAGGTCTCTGGTAGGACACCATCCACAGATACTCCAAGACATAGGTAGGTCCACTGGCAATCCGACTTCCCATCCAAATATGAGGTAATAAGGGGAGAACCCTCTAGATTCATTCTTGCTGCAGTTGTATACATGGACCAGAAACTGCACTTGCTGGCTTCACTTGGATTTGTTTGCTGGATTCAAAGTTCTAAGCATGTTCAAAAGTGCCCAACTGAACTTGTCAGGCTGAGGGTCACCTTGTGGATGGTAGGACGTGCTACAAAACTTGGCAATGCCCATCAGTTCAGTAAGCCCTTTGAATAGATATCTCTCAAAGTTTTACTCATCTAGCTTTCATAGTCATCCTCCCCAGCAGGAGTGTGCTAGTGCCAGATAAAGTATGCAGTCTCTGGTACTGACTCGACTCAAAACTGAAAGCTGGGCCTGAGGTATGCCCATGTCCACCAGTGGGGCTCCTGCAGGTGGTACAGGTGGTACCTGCTCCTCCACTCAAAATAACTTTTTCACATTGCTAACAGTTTTCCTCTCACTTGCTGAAATAACTTGAGTTTTGTTATCAAGCTCTGTTCCCTCTTTGGGGCCCTCAAAGGGAGGGTCTGGACTCTCTTGGGTCACAATGTACCAGGGTGAGCTTTCCCTTCCCATAGAGATTTGGTCAGGCACTATTGCCTCATGGCATTCCACTAGCACAGACAGTTTTTTTGGGCAGAATCATACAATCCCCCCGCCAAATGGCAATTTCCCATAAACTCTTGATGACCCCAATTATGTGCTACATGTGCTCTGTATTTGTCCTCTCTGGGATATGCTGGACCAGGATGGCTTTGGCAGGGTCCAGGTCTTCACCCTTACATCAATCAAGAAACTTGCTTCCACCCATCTCGTATTCCAAAAATGTTTTGGAAGGTGGGACCAACACAGTTCCTACACAAAGGTGTAATGTTGCAGAATGTTCTAGAACAATCCCAGTGGTTCCTCCAACTTGTAACCACCCCCACCCACAAAGTGTGAGACTACGTCTGTCTGATAATACATGGGCACAGTCTCTAAGGCCTTCGGGTGAATGGCACCTGGGCTTGGTTGGTACTGAAGGTATTACCAAAATGGTACAGTGCATCCACCTATGAGGATACATTTGGCAGATGGGTGCCAGTGTACTGCCTCCCAGGAAATGAGTGCAACCTCCACCCTCGTGACAGGGAACCTCTATGATTATACACAACCCCCGACTTATGCTCTATGCATGCAAACACAAAAATATGCAAAACACAATAAACTGCCATTTAAACACAACGGATATTTTATTATGGGGACAGAGTCTTTAAACAGCTATCTTCCAACCTTGTGGCTGACTGCTAACTTTTCTCACAGCTCTTTCTCCCTGCATCTCCCAGACAAATCTGCTCTATCCAATGTGTCTCTTCCCTGTACAGAAATCCAGGGATCAAATATCAGTGGTTGTCATCTCATGCATTATTCATTATGCTAAACCCTTGGCTCTCAGTGGCTGTCAATTCCAGGGGAAAAGCTTGCATACAAGTTCTGATCCAGCTTGCAATTTAGCTGTTTTGCAGAGCTAAACTAGTCTTCAAATTGATGTCAGTTTCATAGGGACAGGATGTACTAATTTACATGTTTTGCAGAGGTGAGCTAGTCTGCTGCTGGTTGGCTCTGAAAAGTTAAACACAGGAACACCCAATGTTCCAAGCCATGTTGTGTGTCCTTTGAACCCTTTTCTATAGTCTTGGGGTAGAGAAACTACACTCATGGCTCTTTTGCAGTCTTTCGCTTTATCTTCTGTTTTAACATGTTTCTGTTCCTTGGTGTGGCTACTTGCCATGCAAAGTCTGTGTCCTGTGCAAAACACTGAGGTATTTTTCTGTCACTCTATGTATGCTGTTGTTTTAAAATTAGCCTAATAAAAGTGTTTTGACATTATGCACTTTATCTCAGGGATGCGTCTGTAGTGGTTATGTGAGCTTGGGCTATGGGACTGGAACACAATTCTTTCCATCTTACAGATCAGGTTTATCATGTCCCTCTCCTCCCTCACACTTAGTATGTCTAGTGTTAGCCACTTTTGTGTGATGGACTTTTTTCATGCTGTGAAGTATATCATGAGGATATAATGGGAATGTTTCTCGGTGCAGTTCCTGGGGAACTGGAGTAGGCGATCAAGAGGGCAGCTGAGAGTCATCTCTACCCCTATCGCTTCTCTGATCTCTTCCTCCACCTCTGTTTGGAAGGGCTGTAGAAGTGGGTATTCCCACACTGTGTGTGTGTGTGGTGTGTGTGTGTGTGTCACTCAGTTCTTTCCACAGCAGTGCCAACAGTGGGCTCACTGTACTGAGGTGTAGTGAGCTGCGATTACAGGTATTCAAAAATATCTGAGCAGGTGCTTCTAGTTGTACTCTCTCCACACATGTGAAGAGCTGATCCTGGTGGTTTGCTTGCATGCCTTGTGCAATTCAATTGTGCCTGCAGGTGTTTGAAAATATCTGAGTATGTGCTTCCAAGCATATTCTCTCCACACATGTGAAGAGCTGATCCTGGTGGTATGCTGTCATGCCTCGTGCCATTCCTTCTTAGAGATGCAGCGAAGTTTAATTTCCACTGGCGAAGTTCCAGTGAAGTTGGAAATTTTGCCTTGCAGAATATTTTGAGAAATTTGTGCATTTTGTGAAATATTCCGCAGGTGTGAAATGTGAAATTTTGACCTCGAAATGAGGAATTTCACCTGAGAATGGCGGAATTTCACATTTTGCTGGTGGAATTTTGCACTTTGCACCTGCAGAATATTTCGTGAAATGTGGAAATTTCATGAAATATTTTGAGGGTGCGAAATTTGCGGACTTCGCCCATCTTTATTCCTGCTCCAAGATACCTGTCCCATTTTTATTTCCCACATCTGAGCAGCAGTCCAAGAATGATCTGCTTCTGTAGATTGAAGTACACAGTATATTTGTGAGATCCGATGAGATGCTCTTCTTCCCCTTAGAACTTGTGCATATGTTTGTATTATCTCGTGCGAGTTTGCTTGCTCTTTTATTTCCTGTGCTAGTTTTTGAATATAGCTGCAAATGTACAAGGACCTGAAAAAATTGGAGTGCTGCAAGTTGTACTTTTCTTGGAGATGTGTGAAAAGTGGCCCTGCTCCTTCTGCACAAGGTTGAATACGTATATCAACCTCACCTTTACCCATAACTTGTATCTATTATCAAGCGGCACTGAGTGGAAGTCTTTAATATAAGGTATAAGGCATAGCATGGTCAGTCAATTGTAGAATCATCATTCTGTTAACTGCCCATTCCCATGCTTTTAATGTTCCCTCCATCCAGAGGTATTGCAATGGGTCATCTGGCCTGTCCCTGTTCAGGTACAGCTGTGTTTGTGTACGGCTAGCCTCTGACAGGAGGGACTGCTCTATTTACACCCATAGGATGCTTGGGGCAGGATGATGCCATAGCCATATCACCCTTAGCTCTGCTGCAGCATGGTACAGGTGGAGGTCTGGTAGCGCTACTCCTCCCCTTTACTGAAGGGAGAGTTAAAGTTCTGTATCTGATCCTGGATCTTTTCCCTGACCATATAAATTGAGAGATAATTTGGTGCCATTTTTTCAGGTCAGAGCTTTCAAGTGTGAGAGGGAGGTTCTGAAAGAAGTATAGCAAGCATGGCAGTGCTACCATTCTGACAGAGTTTATCTTCCAAAGCAGCCTGAGAGGCAGTGTCCCCCACCTCTGGAGATATTCCTCCATTTGTTTAGTGGCTGGGCAGTAGTCTGCTTTATAACGATCGGGAATGTGCTTTGTAAATCGATTCCTATGTACTTTATTGTACTTAGCATCTGTTTGTATGGGAATTGTGTACTCAGAACCTCTCTGATGATTGGAAAATGTAAGTATAAGCTGAAGTTCCTTAATAGGGTCAACACTGCAGGGAGGTATTGTTCAGGCTACATAAAGTACATGAGAACATCATTCACTTACAGTGCTATTTTATTCCTTCGAGATCCACACCTTTGATCACTGCATTATTTCTTATGGCCTGTGCTTGGGAGTTGATGTACAGGGTGAAAAGCAGTGGGGATGGTAGGCAACCCTGCCAGGTGCCACATAACAGTGGGAAGTAGGAGGTGCAATGGCTGCTTGTCTTCACTGCAGCCCTCAGTTCAGAGTAGACACTTCTTAGTAGATTCCAGAATGAGGGGGTGGGGAATCAAATTTGGACAATATCTGGAAGAGAAAAGACCATGAGACATGGTCAAAAACCTTCTCTGTGTCAAGGCTTACCACTGTTGAAGACTGACCATATCTATTTGTGTCATGATCTGTTGGGGGTTTCCTAACATTATCAGAGGTTTGTCTGGTTCTGACAAATTCTGTCTGGTCATTTTGGATGTGGGTTGGGAACATGACATCCTCCCTCTTCACTAGTATGGACTTGAATAAAATACAATCCACATTTAAAACATAGATTGGGTGGTATGAGCTGCATTATGTAACCTTTTCCCCAGGTTTAGGGATTGTGGATATTGTGGTGTATCACCATGTGTCAAGGGTAGGACCTCCTTCCAGGACTGCATTTAACAGCCTGGTCAGCAGGGGGAACATAATCCTCTCTAAAGGTTTTGTAGAATTCAATGAGGTACCAAGGCCTATTGCTTTTTGCTTGTTGCAGCACCAGTAGAACTTCTTTGGACGTGATGGTTCATGCCAGCTTTTCTTTTTGCTCCTCTGACAGTTTGGGCAGGTGGAGATTGAGGAAGAAAGTTCAAATGCTCTCCTGTGCAGGCAACTCCTTGTGGGGTGTGGAGGTCTGCATAATAGGTGCAGAATGTGTGCATCACTTCTGAGGCCTTCCTATGGGTGGTGCCCATCGTGGGGTGCTTAATTTGGGGGTATGGTGGCCTTCATTCTCTGGTGTCTAACTTGAAATGCTAGAAGCTTGGTTGCCCTCAGGCTTACTTCATAGTATCTTTGCATTATGTGCTTCAGAACTATCACTGTTTGTCTGAGGCAGTGCTCATCCAGGTCCTTCCAGACCTTGTTCAGTTGGGGCAGGATCGAATGGTCCCCTGCTTGTGCGCTAACTACAAGAAATAGAAACATAGAAATTGTTGGCAGATAAGCATCTCCAGGCCCACCCAGTCTGCCCTATTACCCCTAACTACTGTGCTCTTGCATGCCCTACTGGTATTAGGTTGCGCCCCCAACTACCAGCATTCCTCTATGCCTATCCCATGCATTTTTTAATCCTGTAATCATTTCTGACCCCACCACCTCCTCTGGCAGGCTGTTCCACTTGTCCATCACCCTTTCCATGAAGAAGTGCTTCCTCATGTTCTCTCCCTCTAGCTTCATCTTGTGCCCCCTTGTCCTTGGGCACCTTTTTCTTTGGAAAATGGTATTCTCCTGTACCTTATTCTTCCCTGTGAGGTATTTAAATGTTTCAATCATATCCCCCCTTTCCCTCCTCACTTACAGGGAGTACATATTTAATTCCTTCAGCATCTCCTCATAGGGTTTGTGATGTAATCCCTGTACCATTTTGGTTGTCCTCCTTTGAACCACCTACACCCTAGAATCACAAGAATCATAAGAAAATAGCAGGTACTTTAGCCATATGGCCATTATTGACCTGCTCTATTTGTATTCCAATCTGGCATCAGTTCCCTTTACTATTTTTAGCAAGTGCTGATTTGAACTGATTTGTGGTGTTACAAGCAACCACCAATTTCGGTAATGCATTTGACTGTGCAACTACGTGCTGGGAGTACCAATCCCCTCTCTGATTTTTGCTATAATTCTCACCCTTTAGTTGGTACTGTTGACCCAGATTGTTGATCAGATTAGATTTTTTCTCCAGGCCTATGCATTCCCAAAGATCCAGCTCTTTCCAAGTCCTATACACCTAGCACATATCACCTCTATAAGCTTGGTATTGCAACGAGAACAGACCCAGCTCCCACAGTCTTGCCTCATAAGGCAAGTCCTTGACTGCCTTTATCATTTTGTTTGCATGCCTCTGCATCCCCTCCACCCTCCTCATATCGGTCTTCAATCTGGGTTGCCAAAAACTCCCCACGTATTCCATATACGGGCACACCAGTGATACATAAAGGGGTACTATCTTCTCTCTATCTCTACTTTTAATAGTTCTCCTTATTGAGGCTAAAATACCATAGGCCCTTTTTACCGTAGCATTACAATGGTGAGTAAACTCCAGATCTTTATTTATCCAGATACCCAGATCTTTCTCTATTTTGGTTTCTACCGCACTAATCTCATTTATGCTATAGCTATATTTGAGGTTTCTCCTCCCCAAGTGCATAAACTTGCACTTTGCCAAATTAAATCTCAATTTCTTACTCCTAGCCATATCTGCTAATATATCTATGTAATCCTGAAACAGTTTTGCATCCTGCTCGTTAGTGACCACCGCTCCCAGCTTCATATCGCCAACAAACTTTGCCAACCATGCACTCAAGTTACAGTTTAAGGAAGATACAAGGAGCTTAAATAATACCGGGCCCAGAACGGATCCCTGAGGAACACCACTGGGTACAGGTGTCCATCCAGACATATGGCCCTTAATGCATACTCTTTGCTTTCTTTCAACCAACCAGGCTATGATCCATTTAATGATATTATGCTCCATCCCAATTTCCCGCAGAGTATTAATCACTTCATGATGGGACACCGTGTTGAAGGCTTTTTCTAAATCTATGTACAGTATATCTACTAATAGATTTTTATCCAGGGCAGCACTCACTGGCTCAAAAAAGGAGAGTAAGTTAGTAAGACATGATCTCCCTCCTGTAAACCCATGCTGCTTGATATCTGTGTGCCCACTTTCTGGAATATATATTTCAAGGGGTTCCTTAATGATAGGCTCCAGAATTTTACTCAAGATGCTAGTCAGACTGATGGGTGGTAGTTCAGAGCAAGCTGATTTAGAGCCCTTTTTGTGAATAGGCACTACATTAGCCAATGTCTGGTCCTCAGGTACTACTCCCTCATCGATGGAGAACTGAAAAATAGTTCTTATAGGTTCACATAATACTGAAGCTAGTTCTTGTAGCAATCTTGGATGCAAATTGTCAGGTCCCGGAGATGTAGTTGGTTTAAAATTATCCAGCTTTTCCTTAACTATCTCAGTTAAATTTATCAGGGAGCCATAACAAACATGTCCTGGGGTGACCTGGGGTCTTAGCTCGTTTTGGAAGACAGTGCTAAAGTACATATTAAACTCTTCTACCATTTTTTCGCAGTCACTTATCATACCATTTTCAGTCAGAAGAGGGCCAGCTTGGTGTTATTTTGATTTAGGAAACCCACATAGTTGTAGAATACCTTGTGATTGTCTGAAACTTTCCCCACCAAGTTAAATTCAAAAATTTTTTTTTGCTTTAGATGTCTCCTTTTTCAGTTCCCTTACTCTCTTCTGATATTTAATTTTGTACGCCAGACTAATATCTTTTTATATTGCTTGTATGCCCGTTTTTTTCGTTTTGATAAGTTTATGAATTTTTTTATTAAACCAGGCTGGAATTTTACCTTTAGTGTTGTATTTGGCCATGGTTGGGATATCCATCTCTATCATTTTGTGAATACATTTTTTAAATTCATTCAACATCGCTTGGGTTCCCAGCTCTGAGAACTTATTTGCCCAGTCCCAGTTTTTTATTTTATTCCTCAGCAAGTCATAGTTTGCTTTATTATAGTTCTTGATTTGGGTTATCCCTGTTGAATATGGCCCCTAATTTCAATGTCCACATCTACCATGTTATGGTCACTCCCAGACAGAGGCTCCCTAACTTTACACTTCTTGATTAGTTCCTCCAGATTGCTAATAACTAAATCTAGTATATTTGAACCTCTGGTCCTTTCTCCCACATGATTTACTAGAACTAATTAATCCAGGACCTCCAAAAATGTTGCCTCACATAGTGAGGAAGACGTCCAGGAGTTTCGCTCAATTCCAGCAAAATTGAAGTCGCCAGTGATCAAAAATCATTTAGATGCCACTGTACAATGGACTGGTTAGACCACACCTTGAGTACTGTGTACAGTACTGGAGACCACACTTGAAGTGGGACATACAGCTCCTGGAGAGGGTACAGAGGAAGGCAACTAAGATGATATGAGGACTAGGGGATTTGATGTATGAGGACAGACTTGAGGAGCTCTGCCTGTTTTCATTGGAGGAGAGGAGAGACAGGTGGACATGATTGAGGTCTTCAAGTACCTCAAGGGAATAAATAGGGTAAACATGGAGGGGATCTTTAGACTAAAGCAGGGAGGTATCACCAGAGGGCATGGTTTGAAGTTGGAAGGTGGAAGGGTGAGGGGGAAAAGAGGAGGAGGTTTTTCACTGAGAGGGTGGTGGACCCTTGGAATGCGCTGCCTGGCAAGCTGGTTCGGAGATCCACAGTGAAGGGCTTCAAGAGAGGGTGGGACAGACACAGAAAGCGGATGTATCAGATGATGGCCTGGCCCAGGGGGGTGGGGATGGATGATAGGGGTTTCTGGCACACAAGGCGGGGAGGGCCTCGGCACCCAACTAGGGATCTGAGGTTCAAGCAGACTAGATAGACTGTAAGGCCTAATCAGCTGGCAATTAGTATGTTAGTATGTTAGATGGATCAAGCTTACCTATTTGAGATATTAATTTCATTGTTTTTTCAGCATTCAGTGAAGGAGGCCTATAAAACACCCCTACTTTGATTTGCTTGTCCAGTGGAGGAGCAATCTGGACTAGTAAGTACTCGTATTCAGGGTGCTCTGATTTATTCAGTTCAAAAGCTTCAATGTCATTATGAACATATAAAGCCACCTCACCCCCACATCCTTCTTCCCTATCACATCTTTTTTTTTTATATTTACATTGCTTTTTTTTTGCCCCCCCCCATCGTCAATCAGAGCTCCGCCCTGGTCACGATGCCCCTGAGACTCCACCACCTGATGAGCCCCTCACTCCCCAGGTCACTCCTGGCTTACCCCCCAGGAGGCGGGGCACGGCACCGTAGGAGGTACCAGTGCTGTGGGACCATATCTGGTTGGGGGAGCCCTTGGCCAGGCAGCTGATCAAGTCTCGGGGGCAGGGCATCATAGAGATGTCCGACAGGGAGGGATTTTTATCCCTATAGGCTGGGGCGGAGACATGCAATGACGCTGGAGTCTGTCCCGCCCCAGTGCCCCTTGACTATGCGCTGGTGCTTTCGGTGTTACACCCAGCTGCCGCTAGGCGTCACTCCCACACTGAGTGCAGGAACCCCCCACACCCAGGAGAGGGAGAGCAGTCCTAGGGATGCTCAATCCTTCTCCTCCTGGCCGGCCCACCGATGACCCGGGCTCGTTCCTGAACCCAGTTCACAAACCGGCGTCGCAAGCGGAAATCCAACTGCTGTGCCGGTGGGCCAACCTCCCTATCACATCTAAATAGCTGATACCCTATTATGTTGGTTCCCCAGTCATCCTTTTTCCACCATGTTTCTGTTAAAGTGCATAGTGCAGTATTGTCTCTTTTCAATATTATCTCCAGCGCATCTTTTTTATTATTTAGGCTACGGGCATTTAGTAATAATATTTTCCAGTCTGTTTGTTTTTTTGACTCGGTTTGAACTTTACTATGGCCAGGGGGTTTTGGTTTACTCCCCTCCTTATTTAGTTTAAAAGATTACTTTTTTTTTTTTTGTTTCATATGTTTATTAATTGACAGTTGACCAAATACAATTCATAGCCAGCAGCTATAAATAGTCCATGCAGCATAATCATATTCATTTACAACAACACCTTGTTGTTAAAGCATTTCAAATTTCATTCCACATTACTGTCATTTTTCTTTTACTTTTAAGTATCCCCCCCTTTAACCCACTAAACTAGTAACCTCTAACAAGTAACAATTAACTCAGTCTGTGTCCCTCCTTTCCTCCTCATCCCATACTTAACTAGAGGCCCTTTCTTTCAGTTAAATAGTCCACTACCCTCCAAAAGCATTCTTTCCTCCATACTCAGAGCACCCAAATATTCTGCCCAAGTTCTCTCAAACCTATCTTCTGTCCCCTTCAGGCAATATGTCAGTTTATCAATTGCTAATACCTTCACCGTAAGCTCTTTCCACTGACCCACTGTAGGCCCCAAAGCTGTGGTCCATACATTTGGTATTCCTACCCTAGCTACTGTAACTAGAACTCTGGTCCACCTGGGGTAGAGAACCATTCACCATTCTTTTCTTCTTCTACCCCTAACAGCAGTGATTTTTGGGAGATCTCAATGGGTTTTCCTCTCATAGATGTAATTTTTTTGGCTATGCCTTGTCAGTAGGACTTTATCACTGGACAACCCCAATAGTAGTGCTGGTAAGTGCCCCTATTTATTTTACACTTATTGCAAAATGGCGAGACCCCTGGGCAAAAGCTGTGCACAATAGCTGGTGGATAATATAGCCTCTGTATATATTTAAATTGAGCTTCTTTGAACTTATTACACACTAATAATCCCTGATGGATTCTAACACTAACTGCCAGTTAGCTTCACTAATTTCTTCCCCAATGTCCCGTTCCCACCAAACCTTCGCCTTCTGGGGAGGGACTTGAAAAAAAAATTTCCTGTCTAATTTTACGGCCCTCCCTACTAGCCCCTTCTCACATCTGTTGGCCCCCATTATTTCTCTCTCCACGTCTTCCATCAGTCTTCTTGCTTCTCTAGGTCCACTAAGCCATTTATAATAATCCCTTACTTGGAAGTATCTGTACATGTGTGAGGCAGGCACGCTCCATCTCTCTTTCAAATCCTGGAATGTGCATATGCTCCCCCGATGTTAAAGTCGCCATACATTTCACCCTCTTGTCCTGCCACAGTTTGAACCCATCATCCTCCAGGCCTGGCAGGAAATCGGGATTCCCTACCACGGGACCAGCAGAGTCTGATATGTATCAATGTCTTGTCTCTTTTTAATTTTCCCCCAGGCCGATAAGCCCGCCACCACCATCGGGTTAGGTGCTACCAGCTTTCTGTACCGCTTAAGTCCTTCTCCACTTAAGTAACTCAAAATTCTCCCTGGACCCCCATCCTCTTCTAACTCAACCCGCCCGGCCACTTCCTGTCTGTGTACCCAGTTTTGGATGTACCTGTATTGTGTTGCCAGAAAGTACCCCATCACATCCGGGAAGTTTGGCCCCCCTTGTGCTACCGGTGCTTTCAGTCATTTCAAACTAATTCTAGGGTGTTTGCCTTTCCACACAAAAGTTGTAAATGCCTTTTCCAGTTTCTTTATATCCTGGGCTACCGGGCTGAAAGGGATCATCTGCATTTTATACAAAAGTCTGGGCAGAACATTAATTTTGAGGAGGTTAATCCTCCCCATCCAGAAATGCTCAGTTCCTTCCACCTCTGGGTCTGTAAGACTTCCCTAATCAGAGGTCTATAGTTCACCTCATACAAGCTCCCCACTTGCTTTCCCACCTTAATCCCTAAATATGTAAATGTGTGTTGAACTATTTTCAATCTCCAGGCATCCGTCCTGCTGCCCCTTCCAAAAACATTATTTCCGACTTTTGCACATTAATTTTATACCCAGAGAAAACTGCGAATTGCTCTATTATTGACAGTACTTTAGGAGCTGACATGTCTGGCTCTGACAGAAACAAAAGAACATCGTCCACATAAAGAGATATAACGTGTCTCCCCCCCGTCTTCCCCAGATACCCCTTATAGAGAGCTCATTTCTAACTTTAATTGCCAGGGGTTCTATTGCCAACGCAAATAGCAAGGGTGACAAGGGGCATCCCTGTCTCGTTCCCTGTATAATCTAAATTCCGGAGATGCCACTCTATTAATTAGAAACTGTGTCCTCGGATGCATATAGAATGCCCCCACCATCTTTACAAACTCCTCCCCCAACCCAAATCTGCAAAATGTGCAGTAGATATTCCCACTCAATTCTATTGAAGCTTTTTTGGCGTCCATCGAAAGAACACATGCCTCGCCGGGGTGCCTCTCCCCCCACCAGATGACATTTAGTAACCTCCTTAGGTTATGATAGGAGTGCCTTCCCTTTACAAATCTAGTCTGATCTGGGTTGACCAGTAGGGGAAGTACATCTTCTAATTGGCTTGCTAAAACTTTTGTCATAATTTTGCAATCATGGTTCCAAGTTCCTTCCTGCTTTAGGGAGAACAGTAATAAGAGCCTGACAACACATATTAGGGATCTCTCCCCCTCTTCCCTGGTTTCTTGTAAAATATTGCACAATGAACCTGCCACCTCTTCCTTCAGTAATTTGTAAAATTCCGCCCCCAGCCCATCAGGTCCCGCCGCCTTCCCCTTTTTCAGCTGGCTTATCGCATTCTTTACCTCCATCACCGTTATTTTTCCCCCCAGCTTTTGTCTTTGTGCTTCATTTAGCCTGGGTATTTTCAGATCCTTTAGGAAGCCATTCCTTTCTCCCCCTTTCCCTTGACATTCAGCCCTATATAGTTCTTTGTAGTATTCCTTAAATTTATTACGAATTCCCACTTCCTCCTTGAGTATTTTGCCCTTCTTATTTCTAATTTGAACTATCCTTTGACTACTTTTCCTTCCCTTCATAAGCTGGACCAGTAGGCGACCCGCTTTATTGCC
Organism: Neoceratodus forsteri; assembly: GCA_016271365.2. Lineage (NCBI taxonomy): Eukaryota > Metazoa > Chordata > Ceratodontiformes > Ceratodontidae > Neoceratodus > Neoceratodus forsteri. The sequence goes on along the minus strand of JADMNL010000030.1, from coordinate 20,242,665 downwards.
CCATTCATACATCCTCTGTTTTGCGAAGAAAATATTAGTATTCACCTCCTTATCCAAACTGACATTAAGCATCTCCCTCGCCACCCTGAGCTCTCTTTGTTTTTCTTCTCCTCCTCCTCCCCTAAGGACTTCTCTTTCCAATTCACTAATTTTGGCTTCCAAATCCCTTTGTTTCTGCCTTTTGTCTCTTTTTTGCTTAGCTGTGCAGCCAATTATAACCCCTCTCATAAATGCTTTGCCAGCTTCTCTGTATATGCCCTCATCTTCAACTGTGTCCTTATTTGTCTCCTCGTAAAATTTCCATTGCTCTTTTACAAATTCCCGAAACTCCTCCCTTGCCAGCATATACGTAGGAAATCTCCAGTGATACCTCTGCACATCATTCTGGCCCAAGGCAAGCTCCATTTCCACCATAGCATGATCTGATAAGAATATCGGGCTATGCCCCATTGCTCTAGTGTACTGATACAAGTCTCTATGAATATACACATAGTCCAGCCATGACCAGGAACGATGTGGGTTGGAAAAAACAGTATATTCCTTCACCCCAGGATTAGCCGTTCTCCATCCATCAATCAAGCCTAGTTCTGTTAACCCAAGTAGCCATTGTTGTATATCCCCGTCTGTCCTATCCCTGTTCCCCAGGTAATCTAATTTAGGATCTGCCACGCAATTGAAGTCCCCCCCCAGTATCAAATTAGTGAATTGTTCCTTTACCAGGACATCCAGCGCCTTCTGGTAAAAGCTCCGATCCCCATCAGCTGGCGCATATAGGTTTCCAAAAATAATCACTTTACCCCCGAGCTCCCCCTCTACAAAAACATACCTCCCTTCTATAGGGTCTCTCACCACCAGCTGTGCTTTAAAGAGCAGATGTTTATGAATTAGGATTGCTGCCCCCCTCCTGTGCGAATTATAAGCTGCTGCATGGCATTCCCCCACCCATCCTCGTACGAGCTTTTTATGCTCACTATTTGACAGGTGTGTCTCCTGTAACAATAGCCACTGAGACCTTACGTCTTTTAAGAGCCACTAAGATATTTTTGCAGGAGCCGTAAAACCCTTTACGTTCCAGGAGGCTACTTTTATCCTCGCCAAAGGCTGAGATGTACCATTAGTCATTTTCCCAGCATAGTTGCCCTAAAAGTGTCCTGGTCACAGCCCAAACTTTTGCCTCAAACAGATACCATATTACACAGACCATTTTAAAGAAAATAAAATCACAAGTGAACAATTGAACAATCACAAACTGTATAGAAATAACCCCAACTTTGCACCCCTCCCTCACTCGATTCAAATTCCAGAGCAGCACCCCTTTATCCCCCTTCCCCTATATAGTCCCTCCCTCTTCCCTAACCCCAACTGTTCCTTCCCATCTACATATACCACAATCTTCAGTATATAATCACTCCCCCATAGACACTACTCCTGCTCCACCTTCCATATCCCAGAATTATCCACATGCTACATTTATCTCAGGAAGTCCTTAACAGTCTCTCTTATTATACCACTACTGTACTGCCTGCGCCCCCCTTAGAATCAGTGTCTGCACCCCATCTGTCCAGACCTCCCCTTCCCTCCATTCCCCTTCAGTCGGTTACTATAAAGTCTCCATGTCTTTCTCCTCTCCCCCTCTTATAATTACCCTTCATACATTCTCCAGGTGTTTCGCCCCCATCAGGCCCTGCAAAGCCACATCCCAAAATCCCATTCAATTCATTCCTAAGTGTGATCATGGCTCCTCCTTAACCCCCCATATGGACCTCTACTCCTACTTTTGCTGGGTGTACCTCCCTTAGCCCAAACACTATGTACATCCCTGTGTTTGAACACTCTCATTTCCAGCCATCCATTGTTGCCAAAAAGGCCTGCACCCCACGGTGCCACATGCTCCTTACGGAGATAAAGTTCTGTCTCTTGTCCACACTCGTGGGGCCGCCAGAGGTTCACAACAAAATCGTCCCATGGTGTAATCTGCCTCTTTCGAGGGACAAGTTCTGTCTCAAGTCCACACCATCTGAGGCCTGTAGGGATCACTTCCCGGCCACCCTTTAATGCCAAACCATGACTCACCAGCATCCCTCCAATGCCGTCTGTAAATCCCTAGGAGTCCACCTCTCTTAGCTACCAGTAAGGTTGAGAAGAAGGGCAACCGAAAACAAATAAAAGGGGGATCAGAACAAACTTTCCAGTTCTTCAATAATTTTCTTTCAGGTATTTATTCCCCTGGTATGTGCAGTCACCGACCCAGTCCTTTGTTCGTCAAGTCGATCACCATCGCATCGCCACTCACCAGATACTCTGGCCCCTCTCAGGTTCTTCTGTTCTTCTTGTCCCAGTCCTCCAAAAATGTTTGCAGCTTTTCTGACTCCCAAAATGAGTACATAGCCCCCTCGATTTTTACTTTAACTGTGGCTGGGTATACCATAAAGAAATCGAGTCCCCGCTTCCTCAGCCCATCCATCAGTGTGTTAAACTGCTGTATTCTTTGCTGTCTTCTTTTGTATTCTTTGAGACATGTCTTGATGCAGAGTGAGCTTATGGCCTTCATACACTAGCTCTTTCTTGTTTCTAAAAGCCATTAGCAAGGCCTGCCTATCTTGATAATGATGCAGCCTAAAGACCACCTGCCAAGGAGGCTGCCCATTCTGGGGTCTCGGGGCCAGGGCCCTGTGTGCTCTCTCAATTTTAAGCTTGGGCTTGGGCATATCCATATCTAGTAATTTTGGCAAAGTCTCTGAGCAGAACTTGAGGAGATGCCGGCCCTCTGCTCCTTCCGGAAGGCCCCTGATATGCAGATTATTTCTCCTACTATAATTTTCCTGATAGTCCAATGCGTCCTTAAGCTCTTCTACCTCCTTCTCTAATTTCTGTATTTTTGAGGGGATCTCGTTGCTTTGGTCCTCAAGGTCTGAGACTCACTGCTCCACCACCCCAATCTGCCTCGCATCCTGCTTCAGTTCCTGCGCCAGCCCCTTCAGTGTGTGCTCCAAGCTGTCCCATCGTGGCTTAAAGTTGGCTAGGATCTGCTCTGAGACCGCTCTGCTAATCACGGCTACCTCCGCTGCCGACAACGAAACTGGGCCTGGTCCTCCTCTTGTGCTTCCCTCGTGGAGTGGGGTTTTCTTCACATTTTAACCCATTTGATGAGCCGACTTGCCCGAGGTAATGTACTCATCCATCTTTCCAGTTATTCAGGCAACTATTTCGGTGGAGCAAATTACAAAACTGCCAAATTAAGCACTTTTATTTTCATAAAAACACGGAGCTCAGAGTAGTGCAACCAGTCAGATCAGCTGCTCATTAGCGCCCCCTCGGATTACATATTTTAATATTAAATCTGTCTGCTAGTACTCTAACCCCATTTTTATTTAAATGGCGCCCATCTTGAGCATGGAGCTGTTGGGCATGTTCGAATCTGTGCCAGTGCTCCATAAATTCAAAGTTCTTGTGCCTGCACCACCTTCATTAACCATCCATTAAGTCTCACTATATCTTTTACTTCCTTCTCACTTGCTCGTGGGACAGGCAGAATCTCTGATACAACCACTGAACAGTTTTGATTCTGGAGCTCCCTACCCACTTCCTCAAAATCCCTCTGTATATTAACAACTCCTCTGTTGCCTATATCATTAGTTCCTATATGCAGGAACACCAGAGGGTCAGATGAATTTTCAAGAAGCCCAGGTAATAAATTTTTAACATCTGAAACCCCTACCCCTGGTAGGCAGGATAACATCACTTGTTCATTCCTATTTTTGCAAATTATCCTGTCAGTTGATCTTAGCGTGGAATCGCCTATGATGACTCTATCCTTACCTTTACCTTCCTGCTGTAATGGTGTATTGGTAACAGTTTGTTTCCTAATGTTCTGGGGAGTGAGCATTCCATCTGCTCTAATTTCTCCTTCACTGTCCTTAGGACATGCACCTCCAGGCTGTTTATGTAGATTACTTGAGCCTTCCTGTCTTACATTCGAGGAGATTACATCATTACTTATCATTACTACATGATCCTCCATTTGTTCCAACATGGAAGAGATATCCTGAGGTTGGCTAGTACCCTCTATTTCCAACATCTCATACCGATTTGATGCTGCCAGCTGCACGTACCTATCCCTTCTTCGTTTACTAGACCCCCTTTCAACAGTGTACCAGTTATCCTCCTCTATGACTGTAGACTCCAAGGTGGAATCATCCATTCTTTCCTTTCCTTTATTACAAGGTCCTATATTAATTTGTTTGGTCACTAGTTCCCTTTCCTTCTCCTCAAATGATAGGCTTGCCTGTAGTTCAGTGGCCAGGCAGCCAGCCACTCCCACTTCCTGAACTATATAAGCAGTTCCTCTAAGTTTCACTGTGAAGCATTTTTTTCTTTGCAGCCAGAGGCTATGTTGGTTTGTCCTCTGAGCTGGCCGGGGCCTACCCCCCCGCCTGCTGTTTCTGTGTCTCTGCTGGACTTCGGTGTTTGTTTTCCTGCTTCTGGTTTGTGTCTTTCCTCTGGCTGTGTGCTTCCCTGTGTTTTTTGTTTCTTGTTTTTGGGACTTTCCCTGTTTTCTGTTTTGCTGTGTTTTGGTTTTTTCTCTTTTTGGGGGGTGGCTTTGTTTTCTAAGCTCCTAGCATACTGCTACTACAGAGCTCATACTGCTTGCTTTCAGTTACAACTCTCAAATTACTTGCACTGCAACTACAAACCTACTCAGAGCTCATGCTACTGCTTTCAGTTACCTACAATTGCAGCCACTGCTGTTTACTTTACTTACTATTGTACCCAGTGCTTGTGTTTTTACACTATGCTTACCACGCTCAAACTACTGCAATGCAACTGCTATTATCATCTGTGTGTTTCAGCTCAACCATAGCTGCTCCATGTTGCATACTTAATTCTTTTCACCTGATACAGTTTACTCTGACCCTAGCTGTGCTGCTCATTCCTGCTCTCATTCTACCTGAGCTTCATTGCACTGCCTGGCTATACCTGCTGCAAAGCATTTGTCTCCATGTTTCATTGCAGTTACAACTCTGAGGCTCTGAGGTCAGCCAACTAAGCTCCTGCTGAGGCTGTTAATATAGCTTATTATTAAATCTTGCCTCACCACTGAAAATCCTCAGAGTGTTTGTCACCTTGATTTGGCTATTCATGTCTGGCTGGCTTGTCCCCAAATCAGTGCTGTTTAATTGCTATACAGTATGTTATGCAGGTCCACCTACTACTGCTTACTGACCTATCAGGTCCACACTTGCTTACACAACCATTGCTCCTTGCTTACGCAAACCATTGCTTCATGCCTACTGCCATCCCCTCGGCTTCAGCCTGGGATTCTGCTGCACTCAATCTGCATTTGACTTTGCAAGGTCTCAGCATTCAATGTTCATTACGATCTCAGCATGTTGTGCTCATTCAGCTTACCAGCTTTTCAGCTCTCAATCAATTTCTGGGGCATGCCAGCCAGTCTATTTTGACACAGAGTTCCTGCAGCCGATGGTCTTGCTCTGCTTTAAGTCCGCATCTCGAGCATGTCCATCTTTGGTGGGATCCTTCTCACCTGGCCCATAGTTGGGAATGTCCTCACCCCGGGCTTGGCTTTAGCTGCCTGCTATGTGACAGCAGCTCCTGGTGAAGAATTTAAGACTAATGGTGAAGGGTGGTAGACATGATCTCCTTTGGCTCTAGTGTTCCACTAAATAGTGTTTCCCTAGCAAGGCACCATTACCGCATCCTCCCTATGACTGCCTCTGGTTCACCTGGTTTGATTTAGGGTGGGTAGGCCAGGTGAGTGCCTCAGCATTTATTGCTCTCCTCCTGCGCCTTGGATGCCGTATTGTTGCAGAGTTTTCTTGCAACCTTCCACGGTGTTCCCACTAGAGGGTTTGAGAGAGAGCCTTCCTCCAAATTGGAATATTTTCCACCTCCTTTTATTAGGTTTTCCAAATTGCAGCTGCAGAGCCGTCACTAAATAAACTATCCCAAGCCTGGAGGGAAGGTGACCTAGGCCTTGGATCCCCAGAGATTTCCTCCTCATAGGGTTTTTTTCTCTCCTCCATTGCCTCAGGTCATAACACTTAGTTAGCTTAGTTGTTTCCCCTAGTTTCTTTAGGTAGGTTCCATTGTTGGATGGAGGTGGAGGATGTTCTGCCATTCCCTCTCTCCTTAGGGGATCCCCTACTCTCAAAGTAAACCATCAGTATCATGCTACATGGACCTGGGCAGTCATAATGATAACTGAGCATCTCATTGCATTATTAAACTGCCTATACTTCTCTACTACTATGTTACTGTTACTACTCCTATGTCTCAGTTACTGCTTGCTCAAATGCTTCATGTTGCCTCCTTTTTGGGGATGATACTACATTTTTTTGGGGGATTCCTAAGGTACCTTTAGCCACAGGAACCGCCACGCTGTATCTCTAGGTGGAACTTTCTCCTAGGGTTCCTTGCCTTCATACCCCTACAGGGTGGTAATTCCTCTGGAATAGAGAGTGCGAATGGCCAAAACCAAACTAACACAGTTGCACAAGCATAACACTATATTGGCTGCGTAGGCCAGTGAATTATAGTTTTGGTTTTATGCACAACTCTTGCAATCTCGTTTATATCCGAATGTACACTTAGCTTTTCCTGGAGGGTTTTTATTTTGGCCTCTAATGCCTTGATATAGGTACACTTTTTACACCACTGACCTGACATCTGTTCACACTGTCCTTCATGTCACACTCTACACATGTGTACCAATCATTAGATGTGTGCTCCATTACATCTATATTATGTACATTATTTCCTACCTTTGTGCTAGCCCCTTTCCCCACTTCCCCAGCTGACACAGCAGACACAGCTAGAGCCTTAGCTGTGTAACCTTTGCTGGGCTCTCTGGTGCTCACCATAATCATGCTTTAGAGAAGGATACACCAGAAGTGCCCTGGCCTTCCTACTTCCGGTCCCTCGCTACAAACCCCATTTATAAAACTCTAAACCAGGGGTTTTGTCTGCCCTTAAAAGGTCAGGCAAGAGCCCCACACTTAAAAACTGCTCCAAAAGTAGTATCCAGAGAGAAAATCTCTAAGTTACTGAATGCTGCCTGAGTGTCCTGTGGTGTTGCCTAGCAACCATACACACCAGGCTCACTTGGCAGCTCTCCCAGCAAAATGCTCAATAAACTCAGCAGAATGGATTACCTCCCAGTACAACTGGTACTACCTGAGCAAGACTGCTGCCCATGCTCACAAAATGCTTATCAGGCTCTGGAATGCACTAAGGTGTCAATGTCCTTTCATAGATGGGGTCTCCAAAACTGGAGACAGTACTTGAGGTGCGGCCTCAATAATGTTCTATATATTGGAATTATTACCTCCCTTTCTCTGCTGGTGATTCCCCTGCCTATACATCCCAGCATCTTGCTAGCCCATTCCACCATCTTGTCACACTGCCTTCCTACCTACCTTGAGGTCATCAGAGATGATAACCCCCCATGTCTCTTTCCTGCTTGGAGCTTTCTAATCCCCCCTCTCAGGTGGTATGTAGCTCTTGGGTCTTTGCATCCCATGTGCATTATCTTGCACTTTTCTATATTGAAACCCAGCTGCCAATCCCTTGACCAATCCTCCATCTTCTTTAGATCTCCTCTCATTCTATCCACTCTCCCTGGTGTGTCCACCATGTTGAAGAGGTTAGTGTCATCATAGAACAGGCATATTTTCCCTTCTAGACCCTCTGCAATGTCACTGATAAAGACATTGAAGAGGACCGGACCCAGCACTGATCCCTGTGGCACCCCAATGGTCACTTTGCCCTCTGCAGAGTGAATGTCATTCACCACTACCTTCTGAGTCCTATTATGCAGTCAACTTTCCACCCTCTTCACTACCTTATTTCCCACCCCCCATGTTCCCCAGCTTGCTTATCAGCCTTCTATGTGGAATGATGTCAAAGACCTTACTAAAATCCAGGTAGGCCATATCCACCATCCTCCCTTGATCCACATCCTTGGTTACTCAATCAAAGAACTTAATGAGGTTAGTCTGGCACAACCTCCCTCCAATGAAACCATGCTGCTTTGGGTGTTGCAGACCATTAGCAACTAGGTGATCCACTATCCTTTCCTTGGACTTCTCTTTCCCTCTTTGTTTGGGTCACATAGGTGACAATGTGCCCTCTCAGCACTGTCTTAATAGTGTCCCACATTGTGGGTACCAACACCTGCGCACCCCTGTTATCAGCTATTATTTCTTCCAGTTTGTCTATAATGAACTCTTGGAAGTCAGGTGATTTAAAATGAAATGTGTTTAGATGCCATTGCCCGTTGGGCCTCTCTCTTCCTGGATCTATTTCAGGAGAGTGATCTGAAATGATGATAACTCCTATTTGGTGCTCCCAAATTCTATAGAGGTCTTATTGCATTGTGATGCGGTGATGTATTTGGAAGTATGAGTAAGTTGTGTGCTGCTGAATAGTGCATATAGTCTCTCATTCCAGGATATAAATTTCTCCAAGCATTGACTCAGCCCAGTGAGGAGAGTTTCAAGATGAAGTACTTTTGTCCCAGGGTCTGTCAGTGTGATCTGGAGTTGGATGTGTGCCCATCAGGGGACAGAATTAGGTTGCTGTCCCCATTAAGTAGGATTACTCCACTTATATTCTGGATCACCAGGTCCAGTAGATGTTATATTCTTGAAGTATCAGAGCCTGGGGAGGCAGACTAAGGATGGTCACCAAGATTTCATCCTGCTGGCCTTGTAGTAGAACTGACGTTCCTCTTTATCTGTCACAGTTTTGCCTGATACAAAGTTAGAGGCATGTGGGATTTGTATTATCACTTCTCTTCACTGGCCCATAAGCACAGATGACAAGACGACTTGAGGGTATTCATGTTTTTGCAATCTGTATGTTCCACAGGTGACAAGGGAGCCTCCTTGTGGCAGACTATGTCTGGTTTCACTTTTTTGATCTGAGAAAAGACCCTCAAGCACTTCACGGGGTTTGTTAAAGAGCAGCTGACACCCTCAAGAGAACTTTAACAAAACATAGTATTTTGACACAGTGCAGCTTGGTACTATGTAATAACAGCACCAGCATAATAGTGCGGAACTAATGAATTAACGCATATTGCTGACTGCAATAACAGCGATCGACACCATGGCACCAAACAATGTTAGTGACTGAAATGTAATTTCTATTACACAAATGATTAAAACTATCATTTTATGTGGGGCCATGCCCCCACACCCCACTAATAATATAATCAACTCCAGGGGGTGACACCGAGGACAGAGGCAATCATGGGGGCCATGTCAGCAGTGAGAGAACATTGGGGGGGCAACCTGCAGGGGGGGAGGGAAACAAACTTGAGGGGAATGGGACTTCCATAAAAATCAAAAAACAATTGAACCACAAAACAATGGAAAAAAACAACAACAAAAAAACACGTCAACACCACGACAGCCTCAAACCCCAGTCCACCAACTTCACAGACTGTCACCTTAACCACTAGGCTAGATGGCCAGCTGGAAGCAACTCTCCAAACACAGCCTTATAACCATCTCTCCCTAGCTCTGCCTCGCTATATCTTACCTCAAACTCTTTTACATTTGCTGTAATTCCTCCTCGCTATTTATTTCTACTCACTATATCCACAGGCGCTTAAATTGAGTCACTCATATTGAATCATTCAATTTGACTCACCCATATCATGGGTTACCATTCAGCTTATATTTCACACTAGTTCTGTATTTCTGCTCCCCATTATTTATTCTGTGGACTTGCTGGCACCGTTGTCTGCTGGTTTGAGTCTTTTTTATCTAACAGGAAGCAGAGGGTAGTGATGGGAATTTCTCCTCCTCCCTGTCAACCTGTCGCTTGGAGTTCCCAGGTTCGGTCTTGTCGATGTTGTTTGCCATGTACATGCTACCCCTGGGAGAGATCATTAGGAAGTACACTCAGGGTTTTCACTGCTATGCTGATGATACCCAACTGTACCTCTCCTTTGCCCCTGGAACATCTTGCGCAGTAGAAGTGCTTAACAGCTGCCTAGCTGAAATCAGTGACTGGATGGCCTCCAGCTGGTTGCGACTGAACCCCAGTAAGACGGAGGTACTGGTGGTGGAGTCGAACAGAGGGTGTGATAGGTTGGCCTCTGCTGCAGAGACAAGATTTTGTCTTGGTTCTGTACCATTGAAGGCCTCCTCTAGGGTGCGTGATCTTGGTGTTATTCTTGACAGCGGTTTGACACTTGAGTTTCAGGTGGCGTCTGTTGTCCGTACCAGCTTTTATCATCTGAGGAATATTGCCAGGATAAAGCCCCTAGTTCCGCCACTGGACCTCCCCACTTTGGTGCAAGCCTTTGTGACATCCAGGCTTGACTATTGTAATGCACTGTATCTCGGGGTCTCTGGGAGTACCTTGTGCCGACTGCAGCTGGTGCAGAATGCAGCAGCAAGGCTGTTGACAGGACAGTCTAAATATTGTCATATTACCCCGGTGCTGCATCAACTGCACTGGCTGCCGGTTAGGTGGAGGGTCCTCTTTAAGGTGGGTTTGCTCACCTTTAAGGCTCTACATGGCCTGGGCCCTGGCTACCTGAAGGACCTTCTTGCACCTGCTGTCTCGGTCCGCTCTTTCCGCTCCTCCTCTAGGGGCCTCCAAGCGATTCTCAGGACGAGGTTAAGAACTGCTGGTGACAAAGCATTTAGTGTTGCCGCCCCCATCCTGTGGAATTCGCTTCCTCTAGCTGTTAGGGAGGCCCTGTCTGTTGAGGTTTTTAAGGCCCGCCTGAAGGTCTTTTTGTACAATCAGGCCTTCCTGGACTATGTTTTGTAACTCCTTACCTGTCTTTTTAATAAAGATTAATCTGATGTTAATTTTGTCTTAGAGACTTTAAATGCTGCTGAAGTTGAGGGTAGTTAATTATATAACAAATTTTGTTTTAACTTGTTCAGATTATTGTATTTAATTGATTATTATTGTGATGTGTTGTATGTATTGATTAATGTACGGCACCCAGAGCCTCCGGGATGGGCGTCTTTTTAAATAAAATGTGCCTTGTCTTGCCTTATTACTGAGACAATCTCTATAAAAACAGGATCTTTGCTCCTGAAAAGTTTATCTATTCTTGCTACTTTCTCCCTACACAAGGTCATATTGCACTACTTGTGACATCACAGTTACTCCCATGGCAACAGACTGTGATGTCATAACAGAGGATTATGACTTGAAGTAGGGAATAAGCTGCAGAGGCAGTTGCACTCTAAGAGATACAGATCATGTATTCAAGTAAATTTTCTCAGTAATAAATAATGGGGAGGAGAACTCTATAGAATGTATATGGAATGCAGCCTGAACTCTACTTAAATATTATGTTTTTCAGAGTTTTCTTTGTGGTGTCAGCAGCTCTTTAAGCCATTAACATTTACAGAATAATGTGTTTACCTTGGTCACCATAACTGTAAATTAAAGATTTAAGTGTAGACTACCATGAACCCCCTCCCACCAGCCCCTGAGGGTGCTGCTGGTTTCACATCTGCAGACTGTACACTAAAAACACATTTAACACAGTAAAAGAACATTAACAGTCCTGACCTGCTCGACAGAAGTGTGGTCAAGTACTGAATAGGGTAAGGAGTAAGGTGAAGGATGTCTTTTTCCAATTGTGAGTCAGTGCGACTGGGTGTGCAGTCACACCAGACTACGTGAAGTTTGGGAAGTTACTCTGCAAGCTGGTAACCCCTTTGGGGGTACTGTTGCAGTGGGGAGGTCAGTCAAGTGAGGGTTTGTAGGTAGGTAGGTAGGTAAGGTGTGCCAACAGATAGGGTTGAAGTCGGTACTGCTGCAAGTATTCGCTCTGCCCTGGAAAAAGACTCCCAAGGCAGGGTCCTGTGATGCTGGCCCTTTAGTACAGGATGGTGGGTCCTGTACAGAAGATTGCCCTCAGAAAGTAACCTCCTATGATTAATATTGTTTTATGGGTGGGGGGGTGGCTGGGGCTCAACATCATGCCACTGACCCCATGCCTATCATGATTTTATTATGATAGGTATGGGGCTATAGTTTGGCTGCAACAGTTAAGGGTGACATTGCTCTCTGCAGGACAGTGACCAGGATACCTCTCCTTTTCAGATCTGCAGTCACTGCCTTCGCAGTGTCAAAAGTGTTGGTGCCATCAGTCATTTTGGACAGGTAAGAAGTTCTAAATGTTATCTTCTGTGGTTGGAGGGTGCTCATCACAAGGAGGTACACCTTGTACTGGGCCATCATAGTGGGAGAATAATCATTTTCAAGGAAAAGCCTGGTGTCCTTAGATTTCACTTCCCCTGCTTTCCAGGCAGTATTAAGACTATCCTCCTCGATCATATACTTGAGGACTTTCATAATCACAGATCTCTGTTGAGCATCTGGCATTGTTTTCTTAGGGCCTAGGGCCCTATGTGCTGTTCCTAGCTCAATGTCCAAGTCATCAGGTAGGGTGAGGGTCATCTTCAGGAGCTGTAGGAAGGTGATCATGTTAGGTCCTTCCAAACCCTTGGGTATGCCAAAAATCGGGATGTTATTTCTCTGGTTTTAGCTCTGGCATCCTCATCTTGGTCATGTAAGGCTTGTAGGGTATGATGGATTTGAATGATGGTCCATTGAGGTTAGCTGATTATCTATTTTGTCCTGTCATTTGGTTAGTTTTTTGATATTGGTGCAGAGGGCCATAATTGTGGATCATACTTCCTTCCGAAAGTTTGGAATTTCTGAGAGCAGGACATATATTTGTTTTTGCAGGGTTTTGCTACCTGGGGTTGCTTCGGCCTGGGCATGGCATCATGTTATGGAGGCCAGGGGGCCCTTGCTATTGGACCCCTCACTGCAGCATTGCTTGCCATCCATGGATTTGACTGGAGATCTTGATCTGTTTCATCACCCTTTCAGCTAGAGAGACCTCAAGCAGTTTGTTTTGGTAGGCTTTGTAGTTTTTGTTGTTCTTTAGGAGGCTTTATTTAGTATGCCGGATGGGAGCTGCCCTCCTATGCTGCCACTCAGTACATGCCATTCTTCCTTCCTTCCTTCCTTCCTTTATTTGTTTATTTATTTCAAAAGTTTCACCAGGAGTGACATACTGAGCCGATAACAACTCACTTCCAGATGCGCCCTAGGGGTAGGGGAAGAGGAAAATCATATGTACAACAAATAACATATATCATGTAGAATAATCAACATTTAAAACTAATCAGAATAACATATGTACAGTTAATGAAGAAATATATTGCCAGGACAAAACTAGTTGGGGGGGATACTTGCAGGAAGGAGAAGAAAAGCCATGAAGGAGACACTTTAAGGAGAATGATGAACAGGCAGAGCAAATTGACAAGGGAAGGGAGGACCAATGTTTAGAAAAGCAGTATGAAGAAAGCAGACTGACCAGCAGTAGATTTTCTAGAAGGAATAGTGAAGGAATGGGAAGTATTATTGCGAGAGGGTAGTAAGAAGCTGAGGGAGAGGATAAGAGGGAAGTAAGGTAGGAGGGAAGGGAATCAAACCAGAATTTAGATATAAGGGAGGCACAGTGGGAAAGGTGTCTGGCATCAAGAGAGGGGAGTGAAAGGACAGAGTAGAGTGAACAGTGGTGGGTACGAGGGGAACAGTCTAAAGTAAAGTGACAAAAAGAGTTGAAGATGGGGTCCAGTCTGGCAAGGGAGGATTTGGAAGCTCCACTGTAGACTAAGACACCATAATCAAAAATAGGGAGGATCATCTTTAAAACAATTTCATGGTGGACAGGAAGCGGGATACTCGCTTTGTTCCTGTAGAGTGCACCTAGATTGGGGTGGAGCTTTTGGTGCATGGCATTAATGTGAACCGAGATATCAAGATGATGGTCAAGCCAGACCCTGAGGTACTTAAAAGAGGATACATCCTCTATAATAACACCACCATCAAGGGTGTGAAAAAAGGGAGAGGGGTAAGTCTAGAAAGCCTCTTATGGGTGCCTAAAGTCGTGGAGACTGTTTTTTGGCATTGAGGGATAGTTGGTTTGACTTGAACCAGCGCTGAATATTGTCAAAATCCAGCAGATGCTGTAAGATAAGATCATGGGAAGAGGAGCCTGATGCAAAAATAACTGTTATCATCAGTGTACATATGAATGGATGCAGAGGAACAGACAGAGGGATGGTCATTCAAGAATATGGACAAGAGAAGGGGACCCAGGACAGACCTTTGAGGGACACCAGGCCAGATAGGGAGTGATGATGAAGTGGAGCTACCTATCCAGACAGCTTGAGACATACCCCCCAAGTAAGAGTGTAACTAACTGACTGCAAAGTCAGAAAGACCCACTGCTTTTAGCTTGTCCAGGAGGAGGGGATGTGCCACTGTGTCAAAAGCTTTAGGAAGATCAGCAAAAATGGCAGGAAGTGATCAGACCCTGATCCATACCAGTGGGGATGGAGTCAGTGAGCTGTAGGAGTCTTCCTTCCTTCCTTCCTTCCTTCCTTCCTTCTTTCTTTCCTTCCTTCCTTCCTTCCTTCCTTCCTTCCTTCCTTCCTTCCTTGATCTCTCTGCTCTTCTGTCTGTTTATCTGCCCATGCTTCCATCCATCTATGGGTCTGTCTATTATTTTTCTTCACTGGAATCCACTGAACAAAAAAATCTTGCATTCAGTAGATGTTTACGGCATCTCTGTAGAGTCCATTACTTGTAGTATGTGTATCCACCCGAGCAAATTCATGTACAGATATTCTATGCAGTTATATGACCTTGCCTTACTATTACCCCATGCTTTCTCACAATATGTACTTTTATATGATCCATCTTCAAGGTAAGTCCCTTCAACCAAGTAAAGCCATTCTCACATACTGTACTGAGTATATAGTATGCGCTCCTTGAGAGCTCAGTCTGTGGCTGGCTGTTGTGGTGAGTGGAGGGCTGTGCCGATGCCAGCTCTCAGGGTTGAGACGGGGGAAGGGGGTGCTTGGACAGTACTTGCCAGGGTGGGGGGTCTACTAGACCACCAGGGATATAGATAAATATATATATGTATGTTATATACTGTATATATATATATGTGTTATGGGCAGGTCGGGATTAGGGAGTGGGGCCGCTAAACAACCAGGGAGTACTGTCATATATAGTGAAAAAGGATCGGGGTTAGGGAGGGACTGCTAGTCCACCAGGAAACCCAGGTCTTGCCAGTGCATGGACAGGGTGTGGGGCACCCACCTTCTCTGCACACCACTAAGGGCTAGGTTTCAGAAATATTAAACTGCATCATGCAAGCAGCTGTTTAGCACTTCTGAAAACTGTCAGTATTGTGCTGCACTGCATATGCATGAGGGATCCCTCATTTGCATGGCTGCAGGACGATATTATGCATGACGGCGCTATCCGAGGGTGCGCCTCACATAGGTGGCCTTTGAATATGGACATGCCCCCAACAGCCACTATTCCAGATTAGTGTGGCACAAATCCAGTTTGTGCCATGCTAACCTTTTGAATATGGGGCCCATAGTCTTTATTTGTGTAATTTTTTATTTCATTTTCATCTATTTTTTTATTTAAGGTATGTTAAGCCATAATTTAAAATCAAGGTGAGGTAGTGACAGTCACTGTGCAAAATTGCATTTAGTATTTCATATTTTATAGCTTCAACTTGTGAAAATTTAATAGCGTTTTGAGAGTGGGGGAATATTATGGACCAAATATAGGTGGTGGGACATTTGCTCCAATTGTAAAAATGACTATTCAGTATTTGGACTGACTTCAATTAAGTGTTCAACCAAATATAAATAGCTGGGGTATCCTGTTATTCGGGTAGGAAGCGAATATTCATTCCATCCCTACAACATTCTAAAAAACCTTGAAATTCAAGTCATCCCATTCTTTATTGCTGAGGGTATTTATGTGCAGTTGTAGAGCACTTCAGATGTCTTAGCCAATCAGGATCTTAGTTATACAATCAAGTGAAGTATTCATATAGCCATAAGAATGCTTCATGTGTTGTCAGAGAGCTCTTCTTCATGTGTTGTAATGTTTAGTTACAGGCACATCCCCAACAACTGAGATCGAAGGCTGACTGCATCCTCAGCAAAAGGCACCAGCAATGCCATGGAAATGGGAGTGTAACTGTGCTCCTATCTACTGTACAATGCCATACACATCCAGGAATGGGTGAACACCAAGACAAAGCATGGTCAAAGCCAGCAGAGCGTCATTCATGTAGGTGATGGGGGCAGTGATTAAAAACAGTTGCCATGGCAACCCGTGGTTCTGTGCACACTGGTACAGTCAATCTGAAAAAGAAAAAGCATAAAAGCAAACTAATTTAGTCATTTTCCATTAAAAAAAACACAACAAGAAAATTGTGATCTATACTAACTTTTATAGGAATACTAGGAGAACTACTCATGGATATGAGTGTCTCCTCTTGTTTGGATCTGTTCACCTAGGTTCGCAGTGCTCACACCCTAAGAACATATGAGAGGATACTCCTATATCAATAAGAGGCCCTCCTGGCATCCACATAAGTTTATAACAGGAGTGTTGCCCCTTAAAGTTCATTTAGAACTGACGTTTATTCCGGAGCAGAAGTTATAGTACCTTACTTGTGACATTGCAATCTGGAGCAGAAGTCGTAGTGCCCTGCTTGTGACATCACAATAATTTGCACAGCAACAGACTGTGATGTCACAAGCAGGACATTATGACTTCAGTTCCAGACTCAGCCTCAGCTGTAAAGGAAGCATAAGGGAGAAAAAAACACTCTTCAGGGAGCTGTCCTTATTAATAAACAGGCATTTGTCAATGCCAGAAGTTCATTGTTTCTTATTGCTATTTGAGGGCCCCCACACACACGCAATTTTTTTTTGTACTGCAGCAGGGATTGCGACAAGTGCCTGTTGTCAGAGTCATTACAGAAGACTGTCAGGGAGAGAAACAGTGCAAAACTGCAATCTGCTTTCTAGGTATATGTCACACGTGCTCACATCTGCTGTTGGGCTCATGTTGTCTGTTTGTCTGACTCACTCTGTGCAAAGCCCATGCAAGGGAGAGAGGAGTTGGGGGCCTTTCTGTGCAGTCCGGCAAGTCAAAATAGAAATGGTTACAGTACAAGCGATGCACCACTCAACATTATGATCACAAATGCCTGTCCATGTAGAAGATGCGACATACTGGCAGGAAGATTGTACATAGACTTATCCTGCAAAGCCCGTTTCACCCTGTTTCTGTCTGCCTTCTATCCACAGTCACCCATTATGCATATGTGTGTGTGTGTGTGTGTGTGTGTATTCACTGTGCAGCTGCCTTTCTGTGTCACTTACTCTCTCTCTCTCGTTCTCACGGATGCTCGCACATCTGCTGTTGGTGTCACGTTGTGTGTGTGCTTGGGGGGGACAATATGGCACAGTGATGAAATGAGCAGCAGAACAAGTAGTTTGGGCTGCTGGACCCCTGTGGCATATACCTGTGCAAGAGTGGAGCAGCAAAGTGTCATCTGACGGAGTCGCAAGCACAGTACTTTCAAGCTACATATTGGCATACCTCGTGTCTGCTAGTCTTCTATCCTGCAGTTGCCTGTCACCTCATATTGGGTGATCATAGTGGCAACAGCGCAGCATGCTATGAGAAGCTCATAGACAGGTGTACTTTGGTTCGTATACAGAGCTATGAACTTTGGTAGGATGGAATTTGCGACATGTAAGGCAACCAGGGAGATGTGGTCCTTGTTGGGCTGTGAAGTAATGGTGGAGTGACATGTAGCACAGCACAATAGCAATGTTACCAGACAGAGAAAGACAGACAGAGAGAGACAAACCTACACAGAGTGACAACAACATGGTCTCTCTCTGTCAGTCCATCTAGCAGCCTCCCACAGTAACGGGCACGTTGGACCCACTGACATATGCTACACCCATTGAGATCATGACACTGCAACACCATGAGAGAGGGAGCGAGACAAAGGGAGAGAGAGACTGACAGACACAGTGTGAGAGGCATCCGGTCATGTAAGCCGAGAGATACAGTTGTGTGAGCGGGCACCATGTGATATGTTCAGAGACACAGTCAGTGGGCACAGAATGTGCAGCACACGCTGATTTTACATGTGTATGTGTGTCTCTGTCTGTGACTGTCACCAGGCCGTTCGCAGACATGTGTGTTATTCTGTCTGTGTGTTTCTGTCTTCTTGTCCTGGCACTCCTGAGTGTGCATTGTGCAATCTGCAAAAGTACTGATCTCCTCAGTACTGTGCAAGTGCGCAGGGGAGGGAAGAGGAGGGCAGCACAGTATGGGTGTTAGCCGATCAAGACACCGATCCACTGTTTGCTGGGTGGTGTCTTGCACATCAAATGAAAAAGCCACCACATGATTGGTTCAGCTTTTTCTTTAGAAGTAGACAAAGTTTCTGCCCATCAAACAAAACCAGCATCACAGTCAGCCTCTCTGATGATTGGTGTGGCATTGTCTCACCCCTTGCAGACCACTGCATTGGACAAATAGTGTCACACCCTTCAAAAGCCACTCTTACAGCAAGAAGTTCACTGCGCGTGAGTGCACAGAAAACTTAAAAACAGAAAGGCACCAGTATTAAGCATTATTAGAATGTGCTGTAATTGAATTCTGCTGAGGCAAACTGTAATTTTGTAGCTGGTGACAGGGACAACTTTTAAAAACTCAGTATTACACAACACCCTGAAAGGAATGTGTGTGATTCATGGGAAAACTCAGGAAGCTTAATTATCTGAGGCTCCTTTATCTCAGGTGATTAAGAGCAATGCATGGAATGCCAAGGTCCTGGGTTCGAGTCCTAGTGGTAGTCACACTTTTCCTTTCACTTGTGCAATTGGAAACTCAATATTGGGAACACGGAATTTTTTAGTGTATGTATAAATGAATTAATTTATGTATGTATGTATGTATGTACTGTATGTGTGTATGTATGTATGAATGTATGAATGTATCTATGTTCCTGTCTGTCTGTGATTAACACCAGGTTTTGTTTAGATCTAGCCAGGAATATATGTACAGTATGTATCACCATGCCATATGGGACCTCATATAGCACATCTGCTATTTTGAATTTCTTGGTAGTGGGGCCTTAAGTGACTTCTGCTTATGA
Source organism: Neoceratodus forsteri (assembly GCA_016271365.2). Lineage (NCBI taxonomy): Eukaryota > Metazoa > Chordata > Ceratodontiformes > Ceratodontidae > Neoceratodus > Neoceratodus forsteri. The sequence goes on along the minus strand of JADMNL010000030.1, from coordinate 20,223,581 downwards.
CCTTCCCTTAAGTATAATACAAAAGCAATCCTTTCGATGACTGTTGTGTTTCTTGTTTTCAAGGACTCACATTAATCATTTATGAGAATTTTACTTCCCGACTTTCCATTTCATGGAAGTATGATTCAATGCATGAGGGACCTGAATGCATCAACTGTACCTTTAAATGAATAATTCCAAATTAAGGATGACTTCTTTGGGAACTGCAAGGCAGCCACCCTCTTAATATGGTCTCTGTGTAAAATATCTCTCTAGAATAGTTTACATAATGTACAAAATTATTTTTAACATTAAAAGTTATTTATTATTCTTTGTCTATTGTTTAAATTTTTTTTATTGTTTCAGATTTTGCCAAATGTCCTCAAAGATATCTGACTACTAAATCTAGCCCAGTGGTGAACTAGTAGCACTACAAATCACAAAACAAGTGACTGGGGTTCAAGCATAAACCCAGGTTATGAGGGGCCAGCTTAGGGGAGAGGGATTGAGCATTGAGAGGATTGTCTCCATCTCTGTAGAGGGAGGCTGTGTGAAGCCACCATTGCAGTGCCACTTGGGTGACCAGAGCTGGGGTGACAAGGCAACTGCTCCTCATAGGGTTGGTAGGAAGCTGGTCAACGCTGCTCAGCCATGCACTTGGTGTGTGTGGATGCACTTAGCATCCCGAGTGGCCAGTGTCCTGTGTGGGAGGGACATAAAATGTGCAAAAATGGTCCTGTTGTTTGTAGACAATGGACTCCACTGCATCTGGGCTCAAGGCTTCTACTGCCTTATGGCAGATGCATAGACTCTGCTGGGGAGGGGGGGCAATCCAGGGCACTACCAAGGATAACAGGTAAGGGGAGAGGTATGTGGGGGAGGAGGCAGAAGAATGCCTTGGGACTCCAGAGGAAACAGACACGGGACTGCAGGGGGGAAAATCTACAGAGAAATCAAAAAGATATTGAATAACTATAGATTTTGTTACATTTTGTGATCCTGAAGTCTTATTCAGTTTCCAGTACTGATCTCATTCCTTTTGATAAGATGCTGATGTGAAAAAATGTAATTCCAGTGATTAAATATTTTGATACTGTAAATCTATATAAAGGGAAAACATAGAAAACAAGACTAATAAAATACAAGAAAAGGTCAAACACAAAAGACTATAACCTGAAAACAATTGCCTAAGAGACCCTGTTGTAGATTTTAATGACATGCAGATATGAGGGGCAATGGCTATTTTGATATTAAGTACCATTTCACATGAACATAGTCACTCTGAAAAATAAGTTAATGAAATCCCAGAGTGAAAATGCTTTATTGTGGGAGTTTTTTCTTTATTTGCAGAAAACAATCTGCCAAAAATGGGCATGAATCAAATTAAAACAAATTAGCACTCTCACAGATTCTTTTTAAATCATGTTACCTTTTTTCATCTTTTCATGTTTTGTTCCACACTGTACATAATTTTGCAAAATTTTGCAAGTGTTCCAGCTTTGCCTAAACCCAATAGAAACAGAATATTGCCCCCTATTGAGTGTCCTTTTTAGAGCTGCAGTGGGCAGAGCCCTGCAGACCTATTGCTTTCAAACAAGGACTCGGCATTCCTTGTATTCTTTGCAAATGAAAAACATGTTGGAGTTCCACCACAGTCATTTCTGCATATGTGGAGCACTCCAGTCGCACTGCGCTATTTGTTACTTGAAAGACAATTGGTTGTCCTGATCGGGACACTGGGGATTGGGCACCCACAGTCTCACCATTATGTTTCTGGGGTGAGGGAGTTAAGAGGGAGGGTTGGTGGGGCATATTTCTAATTTTAAAGAAAAAAAGAAATGGCAGTCATGGTGGAACATGGAACACTCCACTGTGTCCAAGATGGCTGACGCACTCTACTGCACATGTGCTAGCACTAATGCATGCGCATTGTAGTGCAGTGGCCATCTTGGTCATGGCAGAGTGTGCTGCACTCCGCTGTGACCACTGTTTGCTTTTTCTTTAAAATTATGCATCTCCCCCCACCTGAATCCTCCCTTTCAGCACCCACCACCCCACACACCCCCCAGAAACATTTACTTATTTTGTTTTTGTTGACCAGGAAAGGAGTACTAGACAATTCAGATTATTTTCACCCTCGTCCTGGGGAAGGGAGATACAGATGGATGCCAGCTGACACTGAACCAGATTAAGCTGTTACTCTTTTTGAGAAGTGCCATGGAATCTTTAACATCCACCTGAACAACCACCAGAACAGACAGATGGGACTCGGTTTAACATCTCACCTAAAGATGGCACCTCTGGAGTGCAGCACCCCCCTCATACAGCACTACAGTGTCAGTATTGGGATTTAATCCAAGTGCCTGGTGTGGGATAGAACCCACAGCCTTCTGATTTTCCAGCCTCAGAGTCAAGTGTGCAACCTACTGAGCCACTGACACAGACACTGGGGGTACCTACCTCCATCCAGTATTGCGCTCTGATTTTTTAAAATTATGTATGCCCCCACCTGACCCTCCCTCTCAGCACCCCCCCCAGAAACATAACAGTGTCACTGGGGGTGCACAATCCCCAAGTGTCCTGATCAGGACTTCTTTTTTATTCCCCCACCTGACCCTCCCTCTCAGCACCCACCACCCCACCCCCAGAGAAACAGATGAGTGATACTGGGGGTGCCCAATCCCCAAATGTCGTGATCCACAATCCTCGGGTTTCTTTTTTTAAAATAAAACCCTGAAAAAAAAAGTTCATTGATGTCTTTTGCAGCTCTTAGAGCTCCCACCTGATCCTCCCACTCAGCACCCACCAGACCACACTGTCCCCAAGCTCCTTACTTACTGATCGGGAGTCCAACACCCAAATCCTCTCTGGGCCACAGACACATCTTCACTCTTCAAAGCCGGTTCAATGTATTTCAATGTGGTTTTGAACTTAGTGGCATAACTTGGGCATTTTTGCATATTTGTGGCCCAAATTTTCAACATGCCTTCTTTGGGACACTATCTCATGAACAATTGAACTGCCAGTAGGCAGATCTGTCCCCAAATGTGATTTTGTGGTCACTGCACAAAATCCCATTTTGGACAGGAGTTGAAAATTTTCTCTGCCCTTGTTCAAGAGGTGGGGTCATAAGAAGGCTATGTTAAATATCTGGTGTAAAAACATTAAAAAAACAGCAGAGTTATGAGCCTACATTGCATTTTGCAAACACAGGCTCATAACTTTGGTAATGTTCAATATTTTCCCCCCAAAATCACAACATAGCCATATCTTTGCAGTACCTTATGAGTGTGAGAGCTGTCATTTTTCAAATCCTTACCAAAATGTTTTTTTTTTACATCCTGAAATGTAATTTGTTAATCTGGGGTGGTTAAGTTTGAAGTGACTGCTTGTCTGTGTCTGTAGCTTAGTTTTTGTGGATTTACATGGTTTTCTGCTTGGAGTAACTACACAATTCTTGCTCATTACATCCGTGAAAGTCTCCTGAACTGGATTTCTGCAAAACATCACAACCAGGTATCTGCATTTTTCATTTAAAAATCAACTTTTTGGAAGCTATCCCAAGCAAAACATAAGTCAAGCAATTAAGTCTGACAAACTCAGTGACTCTAGGTCTGCTTGAATCCACATTTTCGTCTGACCTGCTCCATGATCTGTATGTGGGCTTTTCAACAACCTCTTTGAATGACAAAGAAGCATGCAGATAAAAGGATTTCACATCCTGCACATGCGCAGGCACAGTTCATCACCTTCAGGAATTCTAACACATTCTGTGACTCTGGACCTATGCTGTTGATAATTTCTTTTGGCTTATGACTTAACCACTAGGTATCTACAAGATGCTGAAATCCTTTCTCCTACAAATTCTCCTTATGCTGCTCCTGCTCTCAGGAAATGTTCACCCCAATCCAGGACCACCTGGGCAGCCAGCAGTGGCACCAAGCAGAAGGACAGGGACACTCACCATGGCATCCATCAATGCCTGCAGCATCCTCAACAAACTTGACTCCCTCCAAACATGGATCCTACAGCACAACCCTGATGTCCTCTCAGTTGTGGAAACATGGTTAAACCCTAAAATCCCTGATACCTCAGTCTCTATCCCTGGCTACTGCATTTTCAGGCAAGACAGGATTGCTAAACGGGGCGGGGGCTGTGCCATCTATCTTAAGGATACCCTTATGGGTCACATCATCCCATCCCCCTAGCCTGAGCAACTCCTCTCAGGTCCTCACAATCAAAATCCTCCTTGGTGCACATAACAAGGAACTCACTGTCATCTCAGTTTACCTACCCCCAAGAGACCAGGCTGCTGGCTTCCATAGCATCATGGAATATCTAAGGGTCCAGCAACATAATTCTGAAACCATAATCATGGGTGATTTTAACATTAACTGGCTCTCCGCTGAGGCCGCTACCTATAAGGATGCAGCCGCGGTGCATCATCTCACTCAACTGGTCAATGCCCCCACTAGGTGTAACTATAGGACAGGCTCCCTTATGCTTCTAGACTGGATTCTATCTAACCGCCCTGAATGCATCTCCAATGTTTCTGTACTCCCGGATACAATAAGTGACCACTCACCTGTCATCTGCTCATGGTCAAACAAATACCACAAGCCCCCTCCCAAGCTTATCTATGCCAGGGTTATCAAACAAGGGCACCTCCAGCCATTAAAATCCCATCTAACCAGGCTGAACTGGGCAGTGCTTGACTCCCTCAATGACACCAACAAAGCTCTGGACCTATTTATCAAACGTTTCAACGAAGCCTGTGACATCTATGCACCAGTGAAAAAGATGAAGGTCAAAGGACAGACCAACCCCTGGGTTACTACTGATCTTTTAACTCTGCTCAAGCACAGAGACCACCTCTGGCATTGTGCTCGTGCAACTCCAATGCAAGTAAACATACAATTATACAAAGCAGCCAGAAATGATTGCACTCGAAGAATACGGAATGCTAAACGCAGCTATTACAAAGAGGCTCTGACCAACTCTTGGGGCCAGGGAAACAAATTCTGGAACAACATGAAAGAACTCACAGGCAAGGATCCTAAAGCACCACCCACTATGCTCAACCTTCATGGCACTCCTACACTCGACCTAGGTATCATCACCAGTACTTTTAATAATGCATTTACAAACCTGGACAGTGTCCTTCCACCAAATTTTTTCGATGACCTCCCCTCCAGCTCCTCCCAAGTTACCCCCCAACTAGAATGTACAACCCCAAAGTTTTTTTTTTTAAGGAGGTTCCACCACAAGTAGCTAGAAAATACATTCAAAAGGCCATCGGTAAACAAGGGTACAGTGGTGACTCCCTTGACCTGAAACTGCTGGCACAAGTCCTCGATGAAATCTTAGAACCACTTACAAAGATCTTTAATCTCTCGCTTAGATTGGGCCATTTCCACTCTCTCTGGAAGAAAGCCACTGTCACACTGGTTCACAAAAGCGGAGATAGGACACTGCACACCAATTACAGACCTATCTCACTCCTCCCCCCCCACTATCCAAAGCGCTGGAGCGAATAGTGTCAGACCAACTAGTTGAATTCCTGGATAAGTACAATGTACAGTGCCCAGAGCAGCATGGCTTCAGAAAAGGGCACAGCACCACCACTGCACTACTGGAACTTACAACCTTCATCCATGCCACGCTTGACAAAGGGAATTGTGGAGGGGCAGTATTTATAGACCTTACCAAGGCATTCGACACAGTTAACCACCCCCTACTGCTCAAGCAACTGTCCTCCATTGGGATCTCCAGCGATGCCCTTCCATGGTTCACCAGCTACCTTGATAATCGGATCCAATGTGTAAGGATTGCAGGGATCTCTTTGGATGAGAAACCTGTCTGCTCCGGAGTCCCCAAGGGGCCTATTCTGGGCCCTCTACTCTTCTCCCTCTTCATCAACAATCTCCCTAGTGCCTGCCACCAAAAAATATTACTATACGCAGACGATGCAGTCCTGTTTTCCAGCCACCATGACATTACAGTCCTTGAATCCCAGCTGCAGCTCGACTTCAATCGCATCGAAGACTGGTTCAATTCTCATAAACTTGTCCTGAACCACAGCAAGACTAAAGCCATGTCCTTCTGTAACCGACAGAGCAGGCACAACTCTCTGTCCCTCACCATCAAGAACCACGCTGGGAACCCACTCGAACATGTCAAGGAGTTCAAGTACCTTGGTATTACCCTGGATAGTACCCTCTCCTACACTTGGCATACTGACACTGTTGCCAAGACCGCCAATATACAGATTGGACTACTACACAAACACAAGCACTGTATGCCTGTGGATGCCCTTAAACTAGCCATCTACAGTTCTGTCACCTCTATCATTGACTACGGCCTTGCCATCTCTGGCTCTGCCTCAGCAAGTGCCCTCCACAGGATCTCAGTTGCTCTCAACAAAGCCTGTAGACTACTGACTGGTGCAGCCTGACAAACTCACACCTGTGACCTCTATGCACAGGCCAGCTGGCTACCTCTACACAGCAGAATACAATACCAGACCTGCTTACTTACCAAAAAGATTCTCCTTGGTCTCATGCCACCTGGTGTTAGCTCACTCCTTACTACCTACAGTGGCACTCAATAAACACATGGTGCCCGATCTCTAACCTTTCAGGTTCCCAGATGTCATACCTCCATGGGTCAGTGGTCCTTATCTATAGAGCCAATGGTTCAATTCCCTCAATAAAGAAGCACTTTCCTCTACTACACTTGGACCCTTCAAAGGAATCTCAAACTTTACCACCTCTACCACTCAATGTGACTGCTTCTCTGAACACAGATCTCTCTAAACACCTCCCAGCTCACTCATGTCTCACAGCCCGCCCTTTCCCAATCTCATTCCCTCTGGCACTGGGCCTTCCTTGTGACTCCTTTCCTGCTTCACATCTCCACTGGTACAAGAAAGTTTCCACCACCATTGAACAGTGGCCCAGTAGCCTGCCAACTTCCTTTCCCGGTTGCATGCCTGCAATACTAACTGCCTATGGTGCCCTCTATCTCTTATTGTTACCGCAGCCAGCTGCCTACTCAAGCTGCTCGTTTATGACTATTATCTCAAAGTATGATATAACTGAGTATCTTTATTTTCTTTTAGTTGTTTTGGTTGTTTATTGTGCATTCTTTTACTACCTTTGCATGTATGTTGACCCTCATCCTTTGATGTGGAACCTTTGTAAATGAGCAGTTTCTGCTCAAAGGTATTTGTAATCCGAGAATTTAATAAATAAATAAATAAATAATTTTGCGATCTGTGCACAAAATCACCTTTTGGGCAGGAGTTCAAAATTTTCTCTACCCTTGTTCATGAGGTGAGGTCATAAGAAAGCTATGCTGAAAATGTGGTGTAAAAATATTAAAAAGCAACAAAGTTATGAGCCTACATTGAATTTTGTGAATGCAGGCTTGTAACTATGGTAATTTTTAATATTTCACCCCCAGATACACAACATAGCTATATCGTTATAGCACCTGATGAGTGTGGCAGCTGTCATTTTTCAAATCCTGCCCAAAATGTTTTTTCACATCCCAAAAGGTGATTTTGCAGTCCCTGCGTGAAATCACCTTTCAGGTAGGAGTTGGAAATTTTCTTGCCCTTGTTCATGAGGTGCGGTAATAAGAAGGCTATGTTGAAAATTCGTTGTAAAAATAATTAAAAAAAAAAAATTATGAGCCTATGTTGTATTTTGTGAAAGCAGGCTCATAACTATGGTAATTTTCAATATTTGTACCCAACATTTACAACATAGCCATATCTTTACAGCACCTCATGAATGTGACAGCTGTCATTTTTTAAATCCTGACCAAAATGTTTTTTTTACATCCCAAAGGGTGATTTTGCGGTCCCTGAGTGAAATCATCTTTCAGCCAGGAGTTGAAAATTTTCTCTTCCATTGTTCATGAGGTGGGGTCATAAGAAGCCTATGTTCTCAGTTTGGTGTAAAAATACTTAAAACCAAAAAAGTTATTAGGCTATGTTGCATTTTGCAAACACAGGCTCATAAGTTTGGTAATATTCAATATTTTTAACCAAAATGTTCAACATAGCCATTTCTTTACAGCATCACATGATTGTGACAACTGTCATTTTTCAACTCCTGCTCAAAATGTGTGTTTGTGCCTTGAAAGTTGATTTCACGGTACCTGTGTGAAATCACCTTTTGGGCAGGATTTGAACACTTGCTCTGCCCTTCCTCATGAGGCAAGGTCATAACAAGGCCATGTTGAAAATTTGTTGTACAAATACTACAAAACAACTAATTTAAGAGGCTGTGTTACATTTTGCTAACAAAGGGTCATAACATTGGTAATTTTAAATATTTTACACCACATTCCTTGCCTGCAGCCCTATCGGCTCTGGCCAGAGTTTGTTTATGATGCCAGGAACAGCAGTGCATTCTGCATTAAGCTAAGTCAGTGACATCAGTTATTGTAGCATCATACTTTTGATAAATCTAACACAAGTTTAAAGTTATTGGGTTCATAAAAGCAGATTTTTTTATTATTTATATTCTTTGGTAATTGGGTAAAGCCCACTGGGCAGACAACTTTTTTACAGGGGTGATGCAGGAGCACAGATAGGTTACATGGATTGCTTAGGGTCATACGCTATGCACAGTATGTAAGTGGAAGCTGTGGGAATCAAACCCAGGTCTGCCGAATGTACCAAGCTCATGTACAGCTCATTGCTCTTAACTCTAGGCTATGCTGCCAATCCCCCAATGATCCATGACACACCCCACGCTTGCATACTGTGTGACCCTGAGCAAGTCACTTAACTTCCTTGTGCTCCCAGGTCGCACCTGGAAACAAGCTTCAGCTTTAGTGCCTCTCCTGGAAAAAAAATAATGTTTTGAGAAATGTTTGATAAATGACCTAAATTTGTAGAGCCATCAAATCTAGACTGTGTTCCTTTCACCTCATCAGCTATTTCTCTCTCTCCCTTTCTCTCTCTTCCTTTTCTCATTTCTGTGGCTTAGCATGACATTAGCCACACTATTCTGTGTTGTTCATCTGAAAGGCCTGGAATGGTCTTCCTGGAATATCCAAGTAGTATGAAAAAAATGCCCCCTGGAAGGCACTAAGCCAGGGCACTAGGGGCTCTCACAAGGTGGATCTTTGGAAATACAACTATTTAGTTGTTTAAATTGCTGTTTGTGTGGTTTCTTTCTTTGTGGATGGAGCACAGCATTTCTGGACTATTAGTATGAAAATTGACAGCAATAACTACTGAGGAGAGAGGGGTATAGTATTGCTAGAAATGGAATAACATATTAGATTATTACTTTAACAACAAAAGGGGTAATACATGTTAGAAAATAGGACAGACCCTAAAAGAAAAAAAATGGTGAGTATTTAAAGATACAGAATGGTGAGTATTTAAAGGTATTTAAAGGTATAGAAGTATTCACTATCACAGCAGTCAAAGACCATACTCACAATGCAGCCTGGAAAGGATTAGGTTGATTTGCTGCTAATGGTCTTAATGGCCCTACTTTACACCTCTCAGACTGACTGGTATACAAACAAAAGTCTGTGTGACATCAGAACTTGTTTGTAACCTGAACATGCAAATAAAATAGTGAATGATTTAACCGAATCTGTTTTACAAGTATGTGAGCATTCAAAATTACTGAAAAAGTACTGCCTCTGCATAAAACTGAATTGGCAGATAAGGTTTCTGAAACACAGATTATACAGTCTACACTGGGACAGGAGGAAATCACAATGTGATGCCTGTCTGAATGCCTAAGGGTTTCAGAAAAATGAAGGTGTTAAGGTGGTATTTTTTACCTTTCACAGAAATAACCTTCCAATTTACTGGTGTGAAGTTAGAGGTGACAACTGGGCAGACAGGGACACATTTGGCTCCTTTATGTGCCCTGCACTTGAAGGCCCTTCCTGATTAGCATGCACTGCAAGCAAGCAATCACACTGAAATGTCAGACACTTGCTTACAGTCAGATGAGAAGAAAATGAAACAGTGGAGGATCTCACAGATGCTGCTTGACCCACCATAAAACCCGAATTTGCAATGGTGAAAACAGGAGGACTGATTCTGGACCTAGAAAACCAAATCCATTTGGTCAAAAACCAAATAGATGGTAACCTTAGTAGACAGCAATAATTGCTATGGAATTTGCAGTGTTTATCCATTTCTTGAACCTAAACAGTGGCTCAGAAATCCTCCCTGAGCTACAGCTCAGCTGATGCTGCAAGGCACTAGCCCTGACTTTTGGATTTGGTACCAGTGGAAGCTGATTTCCAAGTGACATAAACTATCTCCTGCTGAACACATCTCTAACTACTGTATCTCCCTCTGTCTCTCTAGTTGAATTTATGTGCCAGGGTTTAATAATTTCTTTAATCGTTACAGTCATTTTAAATTCTGAGTTGATATTAGAAGTGAATTTTGATTTTTTTTTTGACTTTTCCATTAGCAGATTATATCCTCTTGTCACCAGAGGGCTAGATCTCTGGTAGCAGTGACATTTTCTGTGTCTACTCCTCTATTAGCAGGTTATATGCAGCTGCCACTAGAAGCTCCTATCCTATCTGGCACATCACACACTCTGTTCCCCAGATTTTATCATCACAATGGTCCTTCCTCAGTGGGCTCTCCTTTCCCTCTCTCTCTCTCTCTCTCTCTCCCTACTTCCCTAAAAACTAGATACGCCTGCCATCCACTGCCACCTCTAACCACTTGCTTCTGGCCCCAATCTACCTACAGGGGTTAAATGCAGACCCTCTCCCACCATCTGTAAACACACCTAGAGAATTCTTTCCCTGCTGTAGCCCACAATATGTTCCTTATTAGAACCCTCTTTCTATTTCTATCAGTTCTGATACTGGCCCCTCTGCAGCACAGGACCACACAAAATGCTTGCCAATATACAAATATGACTTCATCAAGGAAGCATTGCAGAATATGAAGAGGATATTAATTCTCCACCTCCAGACTGTAGGGCCACAATATTACCACCTGGATAACACAAAAACTACAAATGCGCAGCAGTCAGTAACACGGCACATCATACCCCCTACTACATGGGTCTATATGAGCAGTGGAAAGCCTGGCTATCACCTCTCTCCACCTGGTAGTGATGTACCCCTAACCTACCCATGTACCATACCAAAATATCATGTTGCATTACGCAGTCGCAGGCCCTAACATATCTAAAATGGCAAGCTATACGGATCGCATGGCCGCTCCTACTGATCTCAGGTAATATCCATCCCAACCCAGGCCCGATGACCTACACTGCAACAGGTCATAAGAAACAGAATGGACCAACAATAGCATCAATAAATATCTGCAGCCTGCTAGCAAAAATGGACACTCTCCAAGTCTGGGTCCACCAGCACCAGCCCGACATTCTTGCAATAGTAGAGACCTGGCTATCACCTAGGGTGCCAGACCCTGCTATACAACTCACTGGGTATGCTGCATTCAGACTAGACAGACTCGGTAAAGGAGGAGGTTGTATTATATATGTTAAGGACCACATTCAGGGCCAAATGCTTAACCCATACAACACCAAATGTGGGGCTCAACTGATGGCCATAAAAGTAATACTTGGCAAGAACAGGAAAACCCTAGCAATAGTCTCAGCCTATATCTCTCCCAAGGAACAAGCGAATGATTTCAATTCTGTCATCAACTACCTCTCTGAAGGGGGATCTCTCTGAAGGGGGATCAAACACAGAGCTGATAATGGTTGGAGACTTTAATATCAACTGGTCCTCCACTGAAGCTGTACACTACAAGGACTCATTAGCCACTCTCAACCTTGTGCAATTGGTAGACTCCCCCACTCGGTATAACAGCAGAACAGGCACGGGGTCAGTAATTGAGTGGGTGGTCACAAATTGGCCAGAAAGAATATCCTCCATCATGGTTCTCCCCGACTCCCTCAGTGACCACTCCCCAGTAATCTGTAAGTGGTCAAATAAGGCCCCAAAGGCACCAGCCAGGATTATTACTGCTAGACTTCTGAAGAAAGGCAAGTTGGGAGCTCTAAGAGCACACCTCAGCCTCCTAGATTGGAGCTCTATTGACCACAAAACAGATGTCAATACTGCCCTAGAATGCTTTATAAGCAAATTCAATGAAGTGTGCAATGTCTACGCCCGCTACATCAAATGAAGGATCCATGACTATGACAGCCCCTGGATCACGGCACAGCTTCTAACCCTCATGAAAAATAGAGATGACTTGTGGTACAAAGCAAGAAACTCCAGTACCCAGACAGACTACCAGAACTATAGAGCTGCATGGAATAAATGCACCTGGACTATTCACAAGGCCAAAACACTCACTTTAAAAATGAGCTGACAAATTCATGGGGTGACAGTAGATGGTTCTGGGAGAACATCAAGTCCCTAACCGGTAAACCTAATAAAACACCCCCATCTTCCTGAGCATTGAGGGCCAACCTACGCAGGATCACAATCGCATAGCAAATGTCTTCAATAAAGCTTTTACTGACCTCAGAGGAGTGTTGCCCCCTAGCTTTCTTCAACACCAATCACATACTTTCACCAAATGAAACCTGGGGACCCAATCAAACTCCCATCTGCCTTTCTACTTAAGAGCTATTACCTTTATGGAAGCAAACAAGTACATCCTAAAAGTGCTAGGTAATTCAAGAACTAGCTCTGATCAGCTTGACCTAAAACTAGCTAGGCTCACCCTGGACATAACTCTCAAACCCCTCACCAAAATCTTAAATCTTCCCTTGGTATCAGGTGAACTCCCATGGATCTGGAAGGCGGCGGTGGTTACCCCTGTTTACAAAAGTGGTGACAGGGCCAACTCTATAAATTACTGCCCAATATCTATCCTTCTTCCACTCTCCAAGGCCCTGGATCGAATTGTAAGTGACCAACTGATGGAATATCTAGACAAGTATATTTTACAATGTCAGCAACAACATGGGTTTCAAAAACAACACAGTACCACAACCGCTCCAGTGGAGTTTACCAGCTTTATCCATAATGCGCTAGACAGAGGGCTCTTGGTGGTGGCAACATATATTGATCTCACCAAGTTCTTCGACACCGTCAATCACAATCTGCTCCTGGATCAGCTGTCCAATACCGGCCTCTCCTCTGCAACAGTAGCATGGTTCAGAAACTACCTCTCTTGGATGGTCCAAAAAGTGAAAATCCTGGACACCTTCTCTGACAACCTTAGTGTTAACACAAGCATTCCTCAAGGCTCTATGCTTGGCCTTCTACTGTTCAGTCTGTTCTTAAACAACCTCCCTCAATCGGTAAACGACCAGCTACTACTGTATGCAGACGATGCGGTCCTATATTCATGTAATTCTGATCCCTACATACTGGAAAAGCAAATGCAGGCTAATTTCACTGCAGCTGAGCACTGGTTCCTTCAATCAAAACTGCTTCTCAATTATAAAAAAAAATAAGACTATGTTATTCGCATCATCACATAACAAACACCGCATTCACCAACTTTGCATTCATAACAATCAGAACACTTCCCTGGAGCTGGTTCAAACATTTAAATACCTAGGATTGACAGTGGACTGCACCCTCTCTTTTAACCAACACATAGATGCAGTTGCAAAGTCATCAAATGCAAAACTAGGATTGCTGTACAGACACTGAAAAGGCCTGACTTCTGAGGCACTCAGAACTGCTGTAAATAGCTCAGTCCTGTCAGTGATAGACTATGGTCTAGCAGTATATGGGGCTGCCTCCCAAACTGCTTTGAAAAGTACCAAAACAACACTAAACAAAGCGTGTCATTTAGTCCTAGGTGTACCCCATCTCACTCACACCTGCGAGTTGTACACTCAAACAAAATGGCTGAACCTTGACAGTCACTTCCAGTATCAAGTATGCATGCTCACCAGGAAGTCTATGCTAGGACTTACCACCCCAGGCTTGCAAAGCCTCCTTAGCTGACCTAATTCCATCAGATGCACTAGGGGTACAAACAACTCAGCCCTCTGTATATGGATATGTATCTGTATATGTATATGTATATGTATATGTATATGTATATGTATATGTATATGTATATGTATATGTGTCTGTATATGTATATGGATATGTGTCTGTATATGGATATGTATATGTGTCTGTATATGTATATGTGTCTGTATATGTATATGGATATGTGTCTGTATATGGATATGTATATGTGTCTGTATATGTATATGTGTCTGTATATGTATATAGATACGGATATGTGTCTGTATATGGATATGTATATGTGTCTGCCTATGTATATGGATGTGTGTCTGTATATGGATATGGATATGTATATGTGTCTGTATATGTATATGGATGTGTGTCTGTATATGGATATGGATATGTATATGTGTCTGTATACGTATATGTGTATGTGTCTGTATATGTATATGGATATGTATATGTACATGTATATGTGTATGTTTATGTGTATGTATATGTATGTGTATATGTGTATGTGTCTGTATATGGGTATGTATATGTGTCTGTATATGTACAATATATGTATATGTGTCTGTATATGTATATGTATGTACACCCCTCCAGGGAAAACAAACAGTTATTGCAGGCAGTTCTTGTTAACTGTTGCCCACTGTTGTTGCCCTTTCAGTATCTTCTGTTTTCAGCTCACCACCTACCCTGTATCAGGCATTCCAGTACTGATATTCTTTTCCATGTAGTTAACAGTGGTGCTGCATCACTATTCCGGGCTTACTCTTTGCCTTGCCATTGGTGGCAAGTACTCCTGGGATGCTGACCAGCTCATTCACACTATCATTTCCTCTATCCTCATTCTCCTTCCCACTCTGTAGGCAAAAAAACCAAAACTGGGTGAAGACCATCTCTGCATATTAGTTCAGTTCAGAATTCTGTTTTTTTTTTCAGATTTAAAGCTTTGTGTGGCTGATGGTACTGGGATACAGACTCTGAATCAGAGTGTATTACGTTCAACACATCATTCAGCCACTGCACTGGCAAGAACTTGCATTCCCATTTGGAATTTATTATTCCTTACCTGTCATGGACATGCAGCTTCACCTTTGAAGGTGAAACTATAATTAGAAAAAAAAACCTTCCCGATGGGGAAATAAATTCAGCTGATTCAGAAGTTGACAAGGACAAAGCTTTTAAAGTTTTGCTGTCACATTCACTCATTCAGGTGAAGCTACAGTACAGCCTCTCTCAGGGAATGCATATAACTTTTTGAAATGGTTTTAGAACACAATAGATTCATCAGTGCACATCTTGTCAAAAGTTTCACAAATTGTTCACTTTGAATCATGTATTATTTCTACAGTTCAACAATGTTTGATGCTAGCAGTCATTAAGACATGTTGTTTTGGGGAAGACAGGCTCAACGCTTTTTTGAAAGTGTTGAAACAGTGTTGGAATTATAGGGGGGCTTGCCAGGGCTTGGCCCCTTAGCTCTAAAGTGAGCACCGGTAGCTCACACTTCACTGCCATTGATTTATAGTGGGAAGGTGGGGTCAATTTAAAGATAGGACCCTTATGGGCCCCCCTAGCTCCCAAAGCTCATAAAGTGTAATTCCAACTCTGGTTGAACATAGAGATTGCATAATATGCAGGGGTTCAGGTCAACCATACCCTCATGCTCTCCCAGTTCCCCCAAAAGTGGAAGCTGGCAGTGGTGACTCCAATCCATAAAAGTGGTGACAAGAGTCTCACGAACAACTACAGGCATATATCCATCCTCCCCCCTCTATCCAAAGCATTAGAATGGATAGTGGCTGATCAGCTCACGGAGTCCCTTGTAAAATACAGCATGCAATGTTCCCAGCAGCATGGCTTCTGCAAAGGGCACAGCACTACCATGGCACTCCTCGAATTCACCACACATATCCATCATGCACTTGATCAGGGCCAGTTGGTCAGCGCCTCTTTTTGACCTGACTAAGGCATTTGACACTGCCAATCACTCCATTCTCCTCAAACAATTATCCCTCCTTGGTCTTTCAAGTGAAACTACTCTCTGGTTTCAAAGCTACCTCAGTAACTGGACCCAACAGGTCAGGATTGGTGAATTCCTCTCGTCATCCCTTCCAATCCACTCTGGAGTACCCAAGGTTCTATCCTGGGTCCCTTGTTATTCAGCATATTCCTGAACAATCTCCCTGCCTCTGCCATGGCAGAATGTTACTGTATACAGATGATGCAGTAATCTTCACTTGCCACACTGACCCCACCTCCCTTCAGTCTCAACTACAGAAAAGTTTCACAGAAGTGGAAGACTGTTTTTGCTCACATAAACTCAACCTTAACTACAAAAAAACTAAAACAATGTTGTTACATGGAACCCACAACAAGTACAAGGACCATGAGCTCATAATTAACAACCACGAAGGCGTCACCCTTGAACAGGTGGATATGTTTGAATATCTGGGCCTGACCCTTGACTGCTCCCTCTTGTATACCAAACACATTGACAATATCGCTAAAACTGTGAACTCCCGCATAGGGCTACTATACAAGCATAAACATTGCCTAATGGCTGAAGCCTTGAACCTCACTATCCAGAGCTCTGTTATCTCAACTATTGACTACGGGCTTGTTATCTATGGATCCACTACTGATACTGCACTCCGGCGCATAGCTGTATCCCTTAATAAGGCATGTAGACTCCTTATTTCAGCTGCCCACCTTTCTAACACATGTGACATTTATGAGCAGGCTAACTGGCTCCAGCTATCTGACAGGCTAAAGTACCAGACCTGCATCCTAGCTAAGAAGACATCACTGGGCCTTATGCCCCCTGGAGTTCAATCAATACTGACCCTGCAGCGTGTCTGCCACCTAACTAGAAGATCGGACAGTCTAACCTTTACAATACCTCCCTGCCAGACCTCTCAAGCTCAGCGTTCTTACCTTGTCAGAGCCTCCACCTGGTTCAACTTGCTACCTACAGAAATCTCCAACATCGCCACGATTGGTGATTTTAAGTGTAAACTACGTCAACACCTCGTAGCTAGTGCCTTCTGTGATTGCTTCTTATAATCCCCTCCAGGCATACTACCCTCAAGCATCCCTTCTCACTGCCTCAACTCCTCCTCCTCCTCTCCTACCCTCCATTACTGGGTATAGGATGAATCTATCTCCTCTTCCTTTTCATCCCCCCATTCCTCCTCCCTTGCTATTTCCCATCTACCACATACCCAATGCAATGCCCTCCCTATTTCTCCCCTCCTCCCTCTCTCTCTCTCCCATACCACCCCCTCACCATCACTCTTTTTTCTCCTTTCCCACTAACCCACTCCTAACAAAGCTTCACTGAGCCACCTATGACTTGTACTGTATAATTAACTCGCAACACAATTCCTTGACAATGAGTTTGGCTGCTATTATTGTAACCTTACTCGCCTTTTTTTTGTAAGTTCTATTGTAATGATCATGTTATGTTTTGTACCTTATTGTCCTTATTGCCTTGACGTGGAACCTTTGTAAAAGAACCCTTGACTCAAAGGTGTTATCCGAAATACAAATGAATAAATTAAGCAGCAGATTATCTTGCTCGTAAAACATGGCTCTGCTGTTTTTAAATCAGTAAGAGAGCAACTAGACTCCCTTACTAAGTCACACTAGTTATTTTCTGCAGACCCATGATACAGATGATGATGGCCCACCCCCATTGACTCTAGACCAGTTGCAATGGATGTTTGAAATGTACATCTGTCCCGACTGGTTTAAAGTAAGCAGACCAAAGTCATCTTTATTTTGGTAGACACCTCCAGAGCAGGTAGTTGAGTCTACACAAACAGTACCTGGCTTTGAGGTCTTGGTAGACTCTATTGTGATAA
Organism: Neoceratodus forsteri; assembly: GCA_016271365.2. NCBI lineage: Eukaryota > Metazoa > Chordata > Ceratodontiformes > Ceratodontidae > Neoceratodus > Neoceratodus forsteri. The sequence continues at coordinate 20,205,765 of JADMNL010000030.1, read as the reverse complement.
AGTACACACAGCTTTTGACTGGAACACCTGACCATTTTGATGGTGGTGATTAAAAAAAAATCTGTGGGTCAAGTCATATGCTAAGAAATTTGAATAGGTTTATGTTTTCAAGAGGTGGCTCTATAGAGAGGTGAAACTTTTAGAACGCTGATATTATGCAGTTAATATGTGAAGGACATGGCTATAGCTTTCGAGCTCTTTGAGGTGGAGCTCATTTGTGTTCATCCAGCTTTGCAGTTTGTTGAGTATTGACTGAAGGGAGCTGTTGAAGTTTGTAATAGCTTTAGCCTTGTTGAAGATGTTGGTGTCCTCAACATAAAGGTGAATGTTGGGATTAGTGTTTGTTCAGACAGCGATATTGATGGTGGTGGTGGGGTAGGGGAATTTTTCACAAACAGGCTGCGTAATGAACCCAAGATATAGAAACATAGGAACATAGACTTTGACGGCACATAAGGACCACTTGGCCCACCTAGTCTGCCCATTTCCCTACCTACAGGATAAGCTGCAGATCCTAGGTAACCAACAGCCTTTTTCTTCCTATCCCCCCACAAGAATTGCCTTATGTCTGTCCCATGCATTCTTGAATTCTTCCACAGTTTTAGACCCCACAACCTCCTCAGGAAGGCTGTTCCATGTGTCCACCACCCTCTTTGTGAAAAAAAATACTTCCTCACATTGTCCTTGAGCCATCCCCCCCATTTTCAAATTGTGTCCCCTTGTTCTTGCACATCTCTTTTTCTGAAAGATGCTCCCATCTTGGACTTTGTTGATATAGCCCTGTGGAACTCCTAGGTTGAGGGAGTTTGACATGGCATTGTTTAGTTTAGTTTAGTTTATTAGTATAGGAATTAATACCTTTGAGCCAGGGCTCTTTTACAAAGGTTCCACGTCACAAAGAACATTTGACAAAGCACGATACACATTACAGGTAAAACCAGACAGGAAAGTTACATCATAAATTTGCTATTAACAGTTTAAGGCAGTAACATTTTCAAGTTTCATAGAAAAACAAGCTATAACAGGTTCAAGCGTTATAGACAATTTCGAGGTTAAGGAAACTTCCAGGGAGAGGGTGATCATTAGGTGCCAAAGGAGGCTAAAGAGGAGGGAAAGGTGGTGAGCGGAGAGTAAGTGAGAGAGGACAGGAAAAAGGGGGAGTGAGTTTGGTGGGAGACAGGAAGTAGTAGAGGTACCAGAGGGTTCATTAGTCAGGGAGGAAGAGGCCTCAGATGTGAGGATGGACATAAGGAGTAGTAGTCTTTATCTAGCGCAATCACAGTTGCTAGTGGTGGTGAGGTGGGCATAGAGCATGGATTTGAAAGCTTCAAGCGAGGTTGAGGTTAGAGTAGGTGGACTAAGTGCATTGAACCATGTCGGGGTCCTGTACGCGAAAGATCTTTGTCCCTGTGCAGTCCGGCATCTCGGAACCAGGAAAGGTTGGCGTTCAGATCTGGTGGAGGGTCGTGAGCCAGGATTCAGTCGGAGTAGGTTTTGAATACATAATGGAGTCAGTCCCAAGATAGATTTTTTTGCCATTGTGCAGGTGAGATAAATAAGATGATTTGATAGGTTCAACCAGCCTGATTCATAGTACAGATCACACGTGTGAGTCAGTCTTTGAGTCCCCATGAGGAGCTGGCAGGCCTTATTTAGAGTGATTGAGATACGCCTTAGAGCAGTGGAGGTAGCTGAGCCATAAATAATAAGGCCATAGTCAATGATTGAGATTATGGAACTCTGTATAGCTATTCTCAATGCCACTTGATTTAGAAATTGGCAGTTCTGGAATAGTATTCAAAGCGTTGGTTCACTGTTTCGCAGTGTGTTGTCAATGTGGTTGCAAAGGTGAGCCCTTGGTCAAAAGTGATGCCAAGGTATTTGAAAGTATTTACTTGGTCCAGTGTAATTCCTGCAGAGGTTTGTATGGTGAGTGGAGTATGCCTATTTTTGTTTTGATGATTGGAGAAGAGCATGGCTTTTGTTTTATTGTGGTTTAGCACAAGTTTACTATCCAGGAACCACCTTTCAACACTAGAGAAAGCAAGTTGCAGGCTTTTTGTAGGAGTTTGGATCCTTGTGGGAAGAGAGAATTACAGCATCATCAGTGTATAAGATTATTTTCTCTGGCAGATATCTGGGAGGAGTTAGGAACAGGCTAAAGAGGAGCAGTCCAAGAATTGATCCCTGTGGTACACCTGAGAGAACTGGTTTGAAGTCGGAGAGTTCATTAGAGATTTTACAGCCTGTGACCGATTGACAGGTAACTTTTACCCAAGCACAAGGACCTTCGCCAGGCCTAGGCTAGAAAGTAGGAGGTAAGTAGGCCATGATGGACTGTGTCGAAGCTTTTGTAAGATCGATAAAGACTGCACCTGTTTGGCACCCTTTGTCCAGGGCTGAGTGGACTTCCAGAGAAATCAAGTAAGGCTGTTGTTGTACTATGTCCTTTCCTAAAGCCGTGCTGTTGATTACAGAGTAGATTGTATTTGTCCAGGTAATCAGAGAGTTGGTCTGCCACTATTCGCTCAAGTGCTTTGAGAGGGAGGAGTATTGATATTGGTCGATAGTTTCCTGTTGATGTTTTGTCCCCTTTGTGCACTGGTATAACTATGGCAGATTTCCATTTGTTGGGAAATTGACTTTGGCAAAGTGACAGATTAAGAATTTTGCAAGGGGTGAATTACTTCATCCAGGGTGAGAGACAGGATTTTTAGATCTAGCGTGTCACTACTTGTTCTGAATTTGGAGCAGGCCTTTTATGTACTTGTGTGCTTCGTGCACTTTGATTTTCTTGAAGTAAAAGTGTGGTTTGTCACGAGGGGTGTTTTGTGATACTAGGCTAGGCACAGGTAAGTCCGAGAAGAAATCTGGGGGGAGGACCCACTAGGTCTGTGAATGTCTTATTAAGCGATCTGCAATAGACTTTGGGTCAAGAGTGGTGGATCCATCAACTTTCATAATGGTAGGTGAGCATTTTGATTGTTTACCCATTATGTTTCTGATGTTGTCCCAAAAGCTCTTCCATCACCCCAGGTGGATTCAAGGGCATTTTTGAAATAGGTGCTCTTCATTTGCCTAATTTGTGAGGTACATCTATTTCATGCCTGCTTGTATTTTAGGGTATCATGAGGTGAGCCTGTGTCTCTGGCAACTGTCCAGAGGTGGTCCCGAACCTTGAGCTCGGCAAGTAGTTTGGCAGTAATCCATGGATTTGATAGTGCTTTGATTTTACGTTTTTTTACTGGGGCGTATAAGTCGCCTGCAGAGTTGAAAGATTTAATGAAGTATTCTAGTGCGGTATTAATATCAGTTGATTCAAGGATTGGCGTCCAGTCCTGTTGTAGGAGATGGGTTTTCAACTTGATAAGATTCCCATAAGGCAATACTCTGCTTGTTATAACTTTGAGGTGTGGCTTGAGAAATTTATTAGACCAGGTACAGGACACTGGGGAGTGGTCACTGAGGGAGTCAGAGAGGACTTTAATGTTTTTTATCCGGTCAGGGTGATTTGTGAGAACCCAGTCAATAAGGGTGTTTGTACCAGTTTTGTAATTTTTCCGGTTGGGGGAGGTTACCATCTGAGTCAGGTTTGCTGCTAGGATGTCATCTTTGTAAGAGCCAGTGTCAGAGGTGAGCCAGTTTATGTTGAAATCCCGAGGAGGAGGAGCTCATTTTCAGAGGGCTGCAGACTAACAAAATCAAGTACAGACTTAATACTGGCACGGTGGTCTTTTGAGGGATATAGACTGCGCCACTGTGAGAACTTTGTTTTGTGCACCAAGAAGCAGTTTGATAGGGAGGAGTTGCATCTGCATATTTGTGGGGTGAAGCTGCCGCTGACAGGAGAGGTTGTCCTTTATGTAGATAGCACAGCCCCCACCTTTCTTGCTTGCCCGGTCGAGTCTGAAAAGATTGTAGCCTTCAAGCGAGACCGCATGATCCGGGGTGCTGGGAGATAGCCAGGTTTCCACAATGGCTAGTATATCAGGGCATTGTGGCATCAGGTTCAAACTCATAAGATCTGCCAGATATATAGTTGCTAAGCTAATATTATGCAGTATTAGATAGTCCTGGGTGCTGGAGATTGTGTAGGAGTATATTATGGTCAATTGTGTTGAACAGCTTTGTTAAGATGATTAATATGGCACCCACTAAATAACCAGAATCTAAAGCCGATGCAATATCATTAGTGACTTTTAGCAGTGCTGTACAGGTAGAAGGGCAGGTTAAAGCCAGATTTTTCTTCACATGCAGGTTATTATCAATTACGTGAGTCATCGGTTGTTTAGTGGCAGCTTCTCAAGTGTATTATTCATGACTGACAGGTTTGATATCAGATGACATTTGTTGGGGTCTAATGGAAGACCTTACTTAAGGAGAAGGGTTACTATGGCTCAATTTCATGTTTTTGGGATGCGCTCAATGTAGAGAGATACAGAACAGTAATTAGTTGAGCTAGGTAGTCCGCTAAGAGACTTACCAGTGTAGTGTCAAAGCCATTCTAAGCTGCACTTTTTGGAGTATACAGACCACATAGTTGTTGCAGGACCTTTGCTGATACAATGTCATAGAGGGAGAAAGAGTGTGTATATGTGTGTGTGTGAGGTGGCAGGATGAGTAGATGGTTTTGGGAGGTTAAGGAGCATGATGGTAGTGATATGGTCCAGATCTGTTAAGTTGGTACTGTATTGAAAGAGTTTGCTATTTTAGCATCAATGGAAAGTATTATGATTGTACAGCAGGCAGGAGATGCTGAGGTGTTGGTTTTTACCTAGGATTGTGTTGATGCCAACCTAGAGATTTTTTGGTGTTTTACTGATAACTCCCAGTTGGTACAGTAGTCTGCTTTTTCCTTCCCGGTGAAAGCAGTTACATTATTCCTAAGTACTTTACCTGATAGGCTTCAAGTTGAGATCACAGTGAGTGGTTTTGTACCTGGATTTTGAGTTGTCTCTTTGGCAATAACAATCAAAGATGTCAGGGCTGATTCATTTGTTGTGGGTTCCCTAACCCACACCTTTCTGGATTGCAATAGCATGTCATAGATGGACCTAAGAGCTGAAAAATGCCCAAATGGACAATACATCAGGGATGGGATTCCACATGTCTGTTTTTTTTTTTTTTTTTTTACATTATTTGTTTATCCCCCCTACATGCCCCAGAGCTGCCTCTCCTTCAGGCTGCCATGGTCACAGACATACCCCCTACTATCCCCCTTTTGACCACCTACCTCACATCTACAGCCTTCCATGGGGTAGCCCGGTATAACCCTTCACCAGATGGGTCCCCACTCCTCCGAGGGGGAAGGCACCAGTGGGAGGAACCAGCACACTATTTTCTCTCAGTCCTGGGAGCTGCTGAGGTATTCTGTGGTTCTCCAGAGAGTCTTCGGAGGTGTCTGGGGCAGGTAGCTGTCATCCGGCTAACTTCCGGAGTGTTTTTTCTGTTTTTCTTGTTCCCCCTTTTGCGCCACTTTATGCAGTGCCTCCAGTCTCCATTGGGGGCCGCTACATGAGCGAAGACAATCCCAAACCCCTCCAGGATAGGAGAGCAGTCCATCGGACGCTCAATCCTATCCTCCCCCTGCCGACCCCCGATGACCCGAGTCTGTTCCCGAACCCGGGTTGCTGGCGTTGGTCAAGGTAAGGTGCCAGCGCCTCAACCCTCTATGCCACTGGGCTGACTTCACATGTCCCTGTTTACAGTGTTGAGTGTTTGAGTCTGACTGGGACCAGTTTATTGTATCATTTAATTCTGGCATGACATGGTGGAGCCCTTGAACATTTATATCTTTAAACTCAGTAGGGGTGGCTGTGGTCATGCGTGGAGTCAGAGTATGTTCTGGAACTCATGATTATACTGTAAAACTAGAACATTTTGTGCAAAGTTTATTTCATGGGTCAGCTTCTTATCTCTGCAGCATATGAGCACCAAGAACTACAGATCATGGACTCCTTTTTTACTTTGTACTTTGCAGCGTTAGTTAACAAGAAACTACAGTAGTCTTGGATTATGAAGTAGTGAACGGTGAGAGATGAGGACCAGGCTGACCAAGTTGCAGACACACCAACCAATGACTTAGGAAGTTCACTCCTTTGTAGGAGATACAGTACTGTAGGCATTATACAGGAGGTAGGTCCTAAACGGACCTAAAGGTACTGTGTGACTAAATTAATTAGGTGAGGTGGGATGACAGAGGGAAAAAGTCATGAGCATGAACACACCAATCACTGAACATGCTGACTGACACGCCAGCCTGGATCTCAAATCAGAAGACTGGTGTGCTGTGCCCAAGACATGCTGACACATCAAGGAACTCTGACATGCTGATGGGCAGAGGAACAAGTCAGCTTTTAGTCTCCTCTCCTCTCCTCACCCATCCAGTTTTATTGTTTTGATATTAATTTTTTTTACATTTCTACCTTTCAAATACAGTATACTGTAGTAGGGGTTATAAGGGGTGTTGCGAGAATGTGCACACAGAGTTCAGAGTGATACGCCTAGGAGAGGGCACCATAGTATTTCGTTTTTATTTATTTGTGAAACACAGTTAGACACATAGATAAATATAGACAGTTTGAGATGGTGGCAGGTATCATAAAAAGAAGTAACAGGAAATTAGGCATTTTGGCACAAGGGACACTGTTTAAATGACTAGAAATATTCACTGTAAAACTATTCTGGCAGAAATCTTTAGACCCACAAATATAGCAAAAATATTTTTACAGTGAACATTTTCAGTTGTTCAGTATTTGACTATTTGTGAGGACTGAGTCAATGTAAAAGCCTTTTCTGGTTGTGTTATTGAACCTTGTTGCCGTAGCAAATAGCTGTATCCAATTCTTGTCCGAGCTCCAGTCTTTGGTGACAGTTTCTGAAGAACTTAGTCCAGCTGTATTGAAGTAACCTGGAATAATAATCTAGGCTTTGGGAATGAGGCTGGGGGGCAGACAGCAGGCTAATAATAGACAAGGGACTAAAGCATAACAAGCAGTACGCGGTTGCTGTCATGCTGGGGGGCATTAAAGGGGGTGCACAGAAGGGCTGGGAAAGTAGTACTACTACTTTACCAGGCCCTAATCTGGCTCCACTTGAACTACTGTTTGCAGTTCAGGGCTTCCCAATATAAAAAACATCAGGCAGTAAAGGGGGTGTAATGCAGTGTCACAACATGATCAGGAACATGGAGGATAAAAGCTATGAGGAGAGACTGGAGGTCCTTGACATGTTCACCCTGGAGGAATGGAGGCTTAGGGTGGGCATGATCTAAGTCTTCTAAATACCGAAGTGTATAGGCAAGGTCCAGCAGATGGAAATATCTGGTCAGATGTGCTCCAGCAGGACATGGAAACATGCCCTAATGCTCAAAGGTGGTACATTCAGGGGTACTGTCAGGAGACTTTCTTCTCCCAGATAGTGCTGAATCTATGGAACAGCCTACCAGTGGAGACAGTGGACATGAAGGCAGCACAAGCCTTCAAGGTAAGCCTGGTGAAAGTTTTGCTTACTAAAGGAACAACAAGGCACCCTGAGTAGTAGAATGGATGGATAATCTTTATAAATAAGTTCTTGTTTTCACAGCATACTTCTTAGTCCCTACTTGTATAGTCAGGGGGCAGACTTAATGGACCTAGTGCCCCCTTCCAATCCTAAATTACCTTCCTTCCTTCCTTCCTTCCTTCCTTCCTTCCTTCCTTCTTTCCTTTCTTCCTTCCTTCCACCAGTCCCTGAGGTTACTAGAATCCCATCAGTATTAGAGCAGGCAGATAGTCTGGGCAGTGTTCAGAGGGATTAAATGCTTTCTGTAAAACATTACATCATCATTTGCCTGACTCTACTAAGCAGAGGATGAGGTCATGCTGTTCGGAACTCTCACAGCAGCATATGCCACACGTGGCCAGTAGCTGAGTTGAGCGGGGAGTCAGTGTTCTGAAGTTGGAGTTTGAAGGGAGAGGAGCTCATTTAGAGTTCTGAGGGCAAGAGCTTCCTGCTGGCACTCTTGTCAAGAGGGAAGGACCCTATGTTTTGTGTTCCTGCCATAGTACAGTAATCCATGGGCTGGTTTCCTGGGAAGTGGTGTCTACCAGTTCCTGTGAAGCCCCGAGGGTGTGAAATTTTCACACAAAAAGTGGAATGGGACTGAGGTCAGTGATTCTTTGGGTCAGTCCCCTGAAAGACTATCAGATCTGTCCAGAATGAAGAGACTGTGTGTGTTTTTACTTTAAAAGCTATGGATTTGTGACAGAACTGTGACCTAAAGTGTTCTTTCAAATATCTTAAAAGGGAATGCCAAACTGTGTATACGGTTCATTTGAGAATAGACTGTGGGTTGTCTGGTGTCTTGTATGTGCCCCAGCAGGCTAGATTACAGGCACTCGGTGTCCTTTCACCACATCTATGTGCTGATATTGTGCTGAATGTGTGGCTGTCTCTAGCAGCCCAGTGGGGCTGGAGAATCCAGTTATTTCCTAAGGTAATGGCAGAGAGTCCAGCTTTGGCCAGTGTGAGCAGCCTCTCATTTGTGATGTCAGAGTGGATCTAACTGGTTACAAGATAGGAACAGTTTTCCTGCAGGTGTTAACACATGTCATCTCGTCAGGTGTGCTCAAGTTTATGTATGTGGCAACTCCCACAATATATGTACTGGTTACAGATCCAGAGATCCCTCAACACAGGGATGGATAAGTCGTTTGGGAAACGTGCTCATGTTGGATTTACAGTACTTTCAGAGTGTGATGTGTTTTCTGCCTGCAAATGTCATCTGTCCAGAACAGCAAAGCCTTGGGGGACCATCCTTCTTGTTACCATCTTGTCAGAAATAAAGCCATACAGTACAATCCCAAATTTTGTGGTGCAGACAGTCTATCTCTGAGTGACTTGTGAAATGTTCTTGGTGCCCCGCAGATAGGAGACACACTGTCCCCTGCCAAGTACGTGTCTCACAGACCTGGGTTAAATAGAAATGTTACTTTTTGTACCACCACCCCCCCTCGCCTCCTAGATGTCTGAGCCTCGGGTCGCCCCAATGCCAGGGGCAATGCCCGTTGCTGTTGTAGTAGTTGCCTTGCAAATAAACCTGACAGCCATAAAAAAAGGGAGAGTGGGTTACATTTGTTCATTCATTCACTGGGTAGGATCACTAGAACCAAGGTTCCTTATACAACTGCCACCTGGATGCCAATACAGTAGAAGCCGCTTAATTGGGATGCCCTGGTGGTGAGCTTTTTGTCCCAATTAAGCAGCCATCCCATGTAACAGAAGCCATTGAAATGCGTTTGATTCCCATTCTAAAGCTTGAACACTACTGGGTGCTGTTCTCCAGCTGTACAGTATAAAGCTCTTACCTCTCTCTCTCAAATGTGGTGCTGAGATATGCAGGCTAGTTTGGTTCACAACACATCCACGCCGCAAAGCAGAGATCAGGCACTGTACTTGAGCTATACTGTGACTCTAGCCTCTTTCTCTAAAATGTGGTGCTGAGATATGCAGGCTAGTTTGGTTCACAACACATTCATACCACAAATCAGAGGTCGGGCGCTGTACTGCAGCTCTAGCCTCTTTCTCTAAAATGTGGTGCTGAGATATGCAGGCTAGTTTGGTTCACAACACATCCACGCTGCAAAGCAGAGATTGGGCGCTGTACTTGAGCTATACTGTGGCTCTAGCCTCTTTCTCTAAAATGTGGTGCTGAGATATGCAGGCTAGTTTTGTTCGGAAACACGTCCATGCCACAAAGCAAAGCAGAGGTCAACATTGAGATCAGGTACTGTACTCGAGCTGTACTGCAGCTCTAACCTGTCTCTCCATGCCGCAAAGCAGAGGGTCAAAAATGCACTGAGATGCTGACTAGTTTTGTTTGGGGAGCTGCAGTAAGTCCACGGAAAGTAGTGTCACCATGGAAATGGAGATCAGGCACTGTACTGGAGCTGTGCGGGAGAGTGTGGTTCGAGGACAGCATACACACAGGCCAGTTTGATAACTTTAAAAAAAACTTCATCTTTCTATTTTGGCTCTGTTTTCATTCAGCCAACTTGGAGTGTGGTCAGAGTATGGTTCGAAGACAGCATACATGCAGGCTAGTTTGTTTACTTTTTAAAGGAAAAGTATCTAAATCTTTGGCCCCTGCCCCCGAAAGGCTTACACCCGATTTAGCTTTTTATTAAGAAAAGTGCATTTTCTTGTGTTGCAACTTACTTTATTTTTATTCCGAAAGTCTGAAAACTGAGAGAATGGCGGGCGCTGGGGGCTCCATTTACCATAAAGATGTGGCGCTGCATCAGCTTCTTCTTAATACAAATGTATTGAAGCAAGTACGTATGCTGCACCTTTACAGTAAACGGAGCCCCCAGTGTCTGCCATATTCCAGGTTTGAGGACTTTTCAGAATAAAAATAAAGTAAGTTGCAGCATGAGAAAAATGCACTTTTCTGAATAAAAGGCTAACTCGGGGGTATGCCCTTCGGGGACAGGGGGCCAAGTATTTAGACAGTTTTCCTTTAAAAACCCTTATCTGTCTATTTTGGCCCCATTCAACCAACTCTGAGTGTGGTCAGGCAGGGCATTGACTGTTTCTTTTTTTATTCAAGCTAGTGCTAGAGGTAGGCATTATGGTGTTTAGTAGGTGACAAAAAATTGGGACTTCATCGGAATGCGTTAAACAGATACAAATAAGGATTAGTGGGGATTAGCAGCAGCCACTATGGGACAGGATGGTTCAGAATCACCCCAATTAAATGGCTCACCCATTTCCTTTAAGCAGAAACACTGCCCATAGGAATACATAGCCACTTAATTGGTTCCCGGTGGGACGTCCCAATTAAGCAAATGTCCTCATTAACCATGTCCTGATTAAGTGGCTTGTAAAGCAGGGGGCTACAATACTGAATAAGGTGTACATAGTTTGTAGAAGGGTACAGTAGGGAGACAATCATGTGCACAGTATATGGTAGGCTACAATAGGAGTACAGAAAATGCACGTTGCTATGTAACTTCAAGTTTAAAAAAGGAAAGAATAGTTACATCATACAAGCTGTGCATTTCTAAAATGCTTATGTCTTAGTTTAGCTGTACCCAGCTAGGGAAGATGTTAGCACTCCTAGCTGTTTTAGATAGGTTGCATGACAACATTTTGTACATGAGTACGCCGAGGTACTTCCATAAAGGAAAGAAGCACATTCAAATATTGAATTAATCTCTTAACACTGATTCATCACAGTAATACTATTAACTAGGACTGAACATCTGGTATTCTGTCTGTAATATAATTATTCTGACATTACGGCATAGCACTTGGGCGGAAAATGAAATTGGAAAAAGAATGATACTTGGTTTTGTCAGGTCTGAAATATGGAGATTAGGAAATGATGTTATCTATAAAAGCTTGTGCTTTACTTCAGTCATTGGTCAAGTCATGTTGAAACAGGGGGTTTAAGTGCTTTAGGAGAGGCTTTTGAATGTTGACATAAGGCTTTTTAAATGGTAACTCCTGTGTTCTATCCTCTTATGGTAACTCCTATGTTCCTATCCTCTTATGGTAACTCTTATGTTCCTATCCTCTTATGGTAACTCCTATGTTCCTATCCTCTTATGGTAACTCCTATGTTTCTATCCTCTTATGGTAACTCCTATGTTACTATCCTCTTATGGTAACTCCTATGTTCCTATCCTCTTATGGTAACTCCTATGTTTCTATCCTCTTATGGTAACTCCTATGTTCTATCCTCTTTAGTTGTGACTGTCTTACTTCTGCTTCTGCTCTAGGGAGGTGAGGTAATAAAATAAATTGCAAAACATTTTATTTCGACTATTGAGCTAGGAATCACATGGATTCTGCTATATTTTGTTTATTAATTTAGAATTTTGTTTGTACACCTGGCTACCCTCATCTACGCTCATATCTAGTTTTCAGGAAGGTCCCAGGGGACAGATTCCGTAGCAGGCTTTCCTTTTTTTTTAAACAAAACATAGGTATTCTTTATTGATTAATTTCCAGGCCAGGGGCCCAATATTCAAAACTTTGCCCAGGGGCAAAATTTGCACTGCCTGGTGGGCAAATTAGCCCACAGCTAACAGTGTGCAATATTCAAAGGAATAGCCCAGGGACAAACACTGCTGAATATAGCAGGCAAATGAAGGTGGGCAAACATGGCTGTGAGTGCAGTGCAAAGACAACCCCGCAAAGAAGACCATCTCTGAATATAGCAATTGGGCAATGCAAATGGCAACAGCAGCCCAGTGCGCACTGAGGTGGAGTCAGGCACAGGTGAACAATGAGGCCACTGTGGGCACTAGCAGAGAAGTGATGCATAACAACTGCAACCAATAGTGCAGGCAAAATACCGTAGAGTCACGCTTAGGGTCAGACATCTTTGCCCAGCTCAAACACGTTTGCCCAGGCCAAACACATTTGCCTGGGGCAAAACTTTGCTATATTCAAAACAGAAATGTATATGAGCCTACTTAGGTATTCTAAGGACAAACAGCCACATTAGCATGTCATTATAGCCTGATTTGCATGCATTTCCATGTGCAGATTCCCTGGCTAATTCAGGGTGCACACAACACCACCTGTATGTCAGACTGGAACTACAAGTCGGTAGCAGCAGGCTGGGGTTGTACAAAGAAGCACAGACTATTGTGCCCCAGGGGACAAGCACCACAGACATGGGTGGTTGTGCTGCATACCATAGGCAAAGTGATGTTCCTGCTATAGTGTGCATCATACACTACAGTACCGTGGGTAGCGGGTATTGTGAGGGACACATCAATGCATACCGTGCAGGGGTCGACCTCAACACTCATTTACTAGCCTGGGTACTAGTACAGATTGCTGCGGACTAGTGCAGAATCTCTTTTACTTGCCCGGCTGGGCTAGTGCAATTCCTCCTGTGGAAAGCTGCAGTTCCATTCTCAACCTGGGTATCAAATAAATAAAGAAACAAATAAATGCATAAATATAATTTATTTAATTTAAAGCCAGGTCTTTTTCATGGAGGTTTAACTATGTGCTGCCTTAGCATTAGTAAAATGGAAAAAAATTGATGACTGTGTGTCGTGCATTTACAAACGGTTTCATTTTGTACTAACTGCTGCTTTCATTATTTGCTGGTAAAGATCCTTTTCTCTTTTTCCTTTCCTTATTTAGCTCAGTAATTGTGGCAGGCAGAATTGTGACTATGTACAGGAGCAGCACAGTTCTAGGGTTGCCACCTGTCCAGTTGTAGACTGGATAAATCCAGTTTTCAGGTTCCTTATCTGGTCATCTGGTTCTGATTAAATGTAGTCCAGTTTTGGGGCCATTTAGAGTGCTCAGATAGTATTAAAACTGATTGTATCAAATCATTCACTGCTGTATGCATGCCCAGGTTACAAAAAACGTTCTGATATTACTAGTCACATGTCTTTGTTTGCAAAACCAATCTGTCTAGGAGGTATAAAGTATGGCCATTAAGACCATTAGCAGTAAAGCAACCTAATCTTTTAAAGTCTGAATGTTAAGTATGACCATTTACTGCCATGATAGGAAACAGGTTTTACACCTTCATATGCTGTAATGGATTCCTTTTTGTTTTTCCTATATTTTCATATGGTTTAGACCCACATTTTCAAATTAGTTTTCACATTTTTATTGTCTTCGTCACTGTGTTGATTATTTTTCTCTTAAGTCCTCAGCAGCTGCTGCTCTCTTTTTTCATACTACCAACCTGAACATTCCATGAAATTAGCTACACCTTTACAGGCCACTGGAATAGATAGCACATGTCTGAAATTGTGGAATGTGATGTCTTAGACATTTGAAAAGAAACAGCACTAGCTGATGAGGTAGAGGAAACACAATGTAGTATTGAGGATACCACAAGTACTGATAGTTCAGTTATCAAGAAGGTGGTCAAAGCAATCAGAATACATGGCTGTCATGTAAAAGGAAGACTGGAGAGTGTTTAATAGAGAGAGCAACAGGTTGTGAATGGGCTTTGTACATCGAGCAGATCTGGGTTTAAATTCTCACAGCCTCTGCTTGAATACTGTGTGACACCGAGCAAGTCACTTAACCTCCCTGTGTTCCTGGGCCACCCCTGTAAATAGGTATTGTGCCCAGTGGGAGTTACCTGGTTGCCAAAGAATAAAAATAAATAAATAACAGTATGGACTGCTGCTTTTTTTTTTTGGGTGAACATTTTTTAATAGAACTGGGACCATCAGCATTTCTGGGATCTATGGCCAGGATGGGAAAAGGAAGGAAAAAGGGAAGAAAAAGACACACACACACAGACACTTTTCATGACACAACTTCATTAACCCTTAGGCTGCCAACCGAGTTGAAATGCACAGGAATGCTGGACTGATATATCGGTCTGCAGCACAGCAAGGGTTACCTACAAATCTGAAAATGTGGAAGTATATTAAAGAAGTCAGTAACCCAGATGACATTAATAGAAAGCATGCTGATGAAGACAAACAAATAAAAGATCTTGAGTACAAAAAGACAAAGTGAAGCCATCGGTTCCAGCAATGTTGGTTATAAAAATATGACTGGTTGGGGTATGATGGTGCAAATGATCTGATGTTCTGCCATTTGTGTATCACACATGAAATACAGTTGGGTAAGGTGGGCAATAATAATTTTCGTTTTGGTACAGATAACTTCTGGCTTGACTCGGTTGTCCCATAATATCAGTGAAACTCATGCTAGGGGAAAGGAAAAGGAGGATGCCAGCACTGCTACTCCAGGGACAAGTAATGTGGAGGGAATGCTGAAGAACATGAATGAAGGAACGCTTACTCATCTGGATAAACTGTTTCACACACGCCATGCAATTGCTAACAAAGGACATCCTTTCACAGACTTTGTGTGGATATGTAGCCTTGATTATATGAAATGGCTAGATATCAGTTCAGCATATCAGAATGACAAATATGCCTGCGACTTTATCCACCATGCAGCTGAGGTTGAACACATGGCACTAGAAGAAAAAATTATGGGAACAAAGGTAATTTCAGTCATCAGTGACAGAACCACTGACTCTTCAGTCACAGAAGCTGAGATAGTGCAAAATCAGTTTGTAGGTGTCCAGACCATTGACAGGACAAATATGATTTTATTTGCCTTTTGTTTAACAAATCACTGTTAACCATACTGACTGTGGGATACTGCAAACTTCTGCAGGTTAATGCACTCTCTGGTTCACTAGCCCAGCTGGCTACTGCAAAACAAAGTTAAGGCTGACCCCCAATACTGTGTGTCAGGTAACACTGAATGCTGCTATTCATACATAGTCAGGCCCAGCTGGCAAGTGTGCACTAACAGTGAACAACAATGTCATACTGTCCTGTGACCCACACATGCTATGCCAGTGATGTAGGATTCTCACAGTACCACACACAATGGCTGGCCATGTGTGACTGAGTGCATGTACAGGTCTGCGGAATGTGCCCAGGGAGGGTGGGGGGCAAGGTACATACCATCATATGGCAGCAATATGAACATACAAATCTGCTAGCAGAAACAGGTCACATGGTCTGTCAAGTCTGCTCGAATATGCAGCTAGCACCCTTACCTTGCAGCTGCTCCTTCCCCTCCCCCTCACAATTACCCCCCTCACCCTGTCCCATCCTCTTTTAAAACTACCCACTGTCTTACAGGATACCATCTCTTCTGGCAGAGCATTCCATTTAGCCACAACCCTCTCTGTGAAAAAGTGTCTTCTCATTTCTCTCCTGTATCTTCCCCCCTCCAATCTAAGACCATGCCATCCCCCTCCTTAACTTAAATACCCCCTCAGTACCTGTCTTGTTAATCAGCTTTAAGTACTTAAAAGTCTCAGTCATATCCCCCTGGTCCCTCCTGTCCTCCATGGAGTACATATTTAACTCACTCAGCCTCTCCTCGTATGGTTTGTCCTCCAATCCTTGGATCATCTTTGTCACTCTGTGTGGTACCCCTTCCAGTAATCTGACATCTTTCTTTAGATATGGTCACCAGTATGGAATGCAGTACTCCAGGTGTGGCATGACCAGTGACCTGCAGAGAAGCAGATTCATCTCCCTGCTCCTGGAGGAACTTCCTCTCGCAATACATCCCAGCATTCTGTTGGTCTTTGCTGCCACTTTCTGCACTGCTCTGAGTTGTTCATATTCCCCATTATAACCACTCCTAGATCCTTTTCCTCCTCAGTGGTACCTAGCTGAACTCCTCCCAGCTGATAACTCCACCCTGGGTTCTTTGCTCTGAAGTGTAGTACTTTGCACTTTTTAGCATTGAACCCCACCTGCTACATTTTTGATCACTCCTCCAGTTTAGTCAGGTCATCCTGTAGCCCCTGCCACCCTACTATGTTGTTCACCACTGCCCCCAACTTGCTATGATCAGTGAACAGACTGATCTTATTCCTGAAGCCATGTGAGATGTCTGTTATGAATGTCCCAAACAGCACTGGCTCCAGTAACAAGCCCTGTGGAACCCCACTTGTCACAGCCTTTGGAGGTGAGAGCCCCCCCACCCTCTGCTGCCTCCCCTGCAACCAGTTCCTGATCCAGGTCACCATCTTAGTACCCACCCCCATGTATTCCATTTCCCCCCAACCTCCCATGTGGCACTGAACCAAAGGCCTTGCTGAAGTTCAAATACAGGACATCCATTGCATGGCCCTTGTCCAATTCCCTTGTTGCCCAGTCATAATACTCAACTAGGCTGGTCTGGCAGGATCTTCCTGAGACAAACCCATGTTGGTGACTGTCCCAGAGCCCATTGACTTCCAGAAAGGTCACCAGCCTCTCTGTAGAATTTTCTCTGTTAGCTTCCCCATAAGGGATGTGAGGCCTCCTGGTCTTTGATTGCCCAGTTCACCCTTTGGGCTACTTTTATGGAGGGGCAGCATGTGGGTCATCCTCCAGTCTTGTGGTATGAACCCTGTGTCCAGGGAGGTGCTGAGTAGGTCTGCCAGTGTCCCCACCAGGACCTTCACCAATTCTTTCAGCACTCTGGGGTGTATGCCATCCAGTTCCTATACCTTATCCACCCTCAGAGCCTTTAGATCTTCCAATATCCTGAGCTCTGTGATTACCTCATCTGTCTCCCCGCCCGCTTGCCCACCCTCCCCACTCCCTGAGGTAGTTGCCTGCCCTTCTGCCTCATGAATACAGAACAGAAGTACTCATTTAGTGCTTTTGCCTGCTCTGCCCCTTTCTCTGCCCACCCTCTTTCCTTCCTAATCCTCACTATCTGGTCCTTGCAGTTCCTTCTGTCCCGTATGTACCTGAAGAATTCCTTTTCCCTCACCCTTGATGCCATGTGCCAGCCTCCATTCTGTGGAAGCTTTGGTTGCCCTGACTCCCCTGGTTATTTCTTTGAACTTTTTCATGTACTCCTCCCTGTCCTCACCCTCCTGTATTTCCTGAATCTCCTGAATGCCGCCTTTTTTGCCCTTGCCTTTTCCAAGACCTCACTACTCATCCAGCTTGGTTTCGTAGCCCTTTTTTTCTTGCTCTGTGTTTTGGTACACACCTCAGTAGCTTCCACAAGCCCCAGTTTGATTGTTTCCCATTTCTGTCTCACATCCTAGCTTGGATGAATTCCTGTCAGGTGCCTCATTAAAATTTCCCCCATCCTTTCAAAGTCAGCCTGTCTGAAGTCAACCACCCTGGTTCCTGTTCCCACTGTTTCCTTACTCATGTTGAGCGTGAACCACACTAATGATGTCAGGGCCATTCCCATCACTGGAACATGTGGACTGTGTGGATGACCCCAGCCGTGGCACTACCTGCTAAGTGGTGTATCCCAGTCACCTGTACACCTCTTCCCTTCCCACCTCCCTCCCTCTGTGCAGCATGTTTGTGCTGTATTGTGGTGGTGTACTCCCTATGGAGGGATTGGGGGTGTACTGCTTATACTCACCAACATGGTGTCCACTGGGTACTAGGCCAACCTGAACTGCCTGACACAGTTGGGAATGGTGCCAGATGAAGGTGTCATGGACACTGCCAGGGTACCATGCTAGACTCATGGCCGGTACCATTGGTTTGTAGCATATCTCTTCCTTGGCATATGGAGTGGCCCAGGATGGCCTTCTGCCCTCTCTTCCTGCCCAATGACTGTAGTCATCAGGTGCACTGTGATGCTGTTGTTACATACAGCCCTGTTGTCTGTTGCTGCTGTGTCCATGCCCCCATCCTTGTTTTGCCAGAGTTAAGACTACCTTTTTCTGGGTGGTAACTTGCACTGCTCTATGTGTTGTGCAAACTCACTGTGCGTGATGCTAATGAGCTGAATATAGCATTAGCACCTATATTCAGGTACACGCCCCCTCTCTTTGCCCAGTGCATACATTATCATTTTGCATGGCATTATTCCAGTTTGCCAGCACTAATAGGGCTTTTGGATATAGCACAAGCACAAAAATGGCATGCAAAGCTCATGAAATCTTTTTGCCCACTGGGCCAAGATTTGAATATTGGGCCCCAGATGTCACAGACTATTTCTCTCCCAGAATTCAGTCTGCATTGCTACCAGCTTTCCCAGCCCTTCAGACACCTGAAAGGGTTGCCTTGGTATGCCACCACCACTAAGCATGACTCTCATTTGGTGTATCTCTAGGTCCGAATACCACTAGAGTCACTGCTCACACAATACAGTACCCTTTCCCAAAGGGCAAACAACCCACCCCTTTTGTCACAGCTCAGAACACTTTGCTTTTTATATGGTAAGTTTGTAGCCTGCCTTTTTGGAAATGGATCACAGACTTGCCAGTTTAGCCCTGGTTATCTATACCTGAAATGACTCAGTCACAGAAGGCATGAAGTATATCAAAATCAAATTTAATACTCCACAATATTTACATATGTTACAGGATAATACACACTAAAGACTATGGGTAATGCAGTATTTCTACAGAAATAAAAATAAACACATTTGGAAAAGACAGAGATCATACACAAAAAACCTAACTCAAAGTTATCTAGATCCTGAGTAGAAGAAGCTTACCCCCAACTAAGTTCTGGTGAGTTATGGCAGACTCGAACCCATGATGTCACTAGTTCAAACTCTCAGACATAACTAGTAAGATAAAAAACAAACAAAAAAAACAACAACACAAATCAAATCCTGGGTGTTACATCTGTTACAACAGACAGCACATTTAACAACAGACATACAGATGGACAAATTCCCCCAACTTCCCGAAGTACATATTAGCAGCAGGCATTCCTAACAGTTACAAGATTAACTTGGCATAAAGTTAATAAACAGAAGGAAAAACAGTTACAACAGTTACAATATGTACATCTTTACAGTTTTACATGGCAGACCAAGGATAGTATGTAGAGGTCAAGGACTGATGGCTAGACAATGAGATGATCAGAAGAATATGGGTTGGAGCAGTTGCATAGGGTATTAAGGTAGTCAGACATGGTTGTTTTGAAAGCAATGGTATTAGTGACTTCCTTATCCTAACCTGAGAGGGCATTCTAGGTGGTAGGAGTGGTTACCACAAAGGTCTTCATTCCAGTGGTTTTGCACACTCTGACTGTATGAAGCAGGTCCCTATTGTGTGACTTGAGTGCATATGGTTTGCATATAGTTAAGAAGGCCTGGCCAAGAGGTTGCAGAAGTAAACTGGGTACTGCCCAAGGAGATATTTGTATATTGTGGTTGCCCACTTGAGGTCATGGGCTGAATTTTCAAAGGTCCCTTAGACCAATACAAGGTGTGTCAAACAACCACCTTGCATCAAATCCAGGTGCGCCAAATACTGTGTACTATATTTTGCAAGAAAAGCATTCTCAGTGGCAAAGACCCCCAAATAATGCAAGAGGTCCATTGCATCAAAACTATAAGACAGGGGTCGAGAATGATGCAAGATGAGTCAAAAATATGATGCATGGGGTGAAATGGAAGCTGAGTCAAAAATACAATATATGGGTGAGAATGATGCAAGCTGAGTCAAAAATACTATGCAAGGGGTGAGAAACACGCATGTTGAGTAAAAAAATACAATGGCTGAAATGTCCTAGACAATGGTGTTTTAAGCCCCCCAAATGCTCTAAACTAGTCCCACAGGGGAATATTGGTTCTATAACCAAACCTTAACATAATACACTCTCCATTCCAATCATAGCACTCACATGACGGTACTGAAGGGTATAATATGGGCTTGACTCTGGATGCAATATTTTACATGCTACGGTACTTGAGAAAGCATTATGATGTATATAATGCAGGACTCTAGCAGCAGAACGCCATTCGTAGTACCATAGGCAGGTCTGCCCACCTGCTGTGGGCCTCTTTATATGCTCTAGTGTCAACTAGACCAGTTCTGAGTGATCTAACAGTGGCATGCAGGTTAAGCATAAGAAAGGACAGGACCTAAATTCTTTGAAAATCCCAAATAAGGGGATGCGGCATCATTTCTGTGTTGCAAGCATCCCTTCCAACATGGTATTTTTTCAATGCAAGCATGGCGCAAGCCAGTCTGGCACATGCAGATCTGTTTTTGATGCAAGCACTGTTAGAAAAATCAGAATTGACACAAGTTTTTATGCATTCTGCTCCTTGCGTCACTGTTTTTTTGAAGCAAGCACCCTGCGTCATTCCCTGGCCTTTGAAAATCCAGTCCCATGTCTCTTCTCTGGACACTCGAAGCTGAGATTGTCTTACTGCAAACAAAGATGCGTACTTTCGCCACATATCTGTGTTGCTCATATCACCAGAACACTAATGCACACAACTAACGCAACAATATTACGGGTCATAATGCTGAGTCTCACTTCCATCCCCGGGCCAGATGTGTTTCAAAAACAAATTGTGGTGGTGGTGGGGTTGGGGGGGAGGGGGGCTGATGACTTTAAAGCCTCTTACTGGTTGAGCAAAGAGGTTGACATTGTTGGTGACCACACAATGTCTAGCTAGCACCTTCTCAGCATCTAGCAGGTGTGGCAGGGGCAGTTCACTGAAAGGAAGCTGGAAGGAACTAAAAAGGGGAAGACATGAGTAAAGCAGCATGACACCTACATGCCTCCCCAGGGTCATGGGACTCACTGCCCAACTCTGAAGTCCCTGCCGACACATTGGCTCCAAATTTTGTTGATGGAAGTGCCACTATAGGAGCAAAAGGGAAGCCACGAGGATGATTCATGTAGCATCTGAAGGGAGATTGGTGTTGGAGCAGTTGGTGTCAAAGTGGGGGTGAAGGCAGCATGGCTGAAGGTTAGTACGACCCTGAGGCAAAGAGACTAACAAGATATATCACAGTCCATTATAAAAAAGAATTAATAACACCACAGCACAGTAAAACCCACTTGAAATGCAGCTACAACAAATGAGACTTAATTGTTGGGTGCAACAGTGCCACAGCAAATGCAGTAAAGCCTGAATGGAATACAAAACAGCAGACAACTCAGCCACAGTCTGATATGTCAGCAAATGTTTTATGACATCCCACCTTCTGCGTCAGTCCCTCGGCTGCAGTTGTCTCAAGTGAGATGCTCTCCTGATTGTAGGGAAAGAGAATGTTATGTGGCATCACAGGCTGTTTGGGCTTACATATTGAAAGGCCAGCAAATTTTTTTTGTGATATTTTTATTCAGTGTAACAACCCTGAAACATATTTCCAGTATCATAAAAATAACAATTAGAAAACAACCAGGTTTGCATGGATAGTTCATTTTCCTATCTGCCCACCAATCTGAATGCTTGGATAGTACCCCATCCGAGGTTATTCAGTCCATTTATCCAGGATAATTAGAACAGTGCTCCATCTGCTGCTTTCAGATAGAATTTTTGCAATATCTGAACTACTGTATTTGACACAGCACAGATAGTGTCTTCACATTCCTAAATTTACTATAACATGCTATGTTCCAGCATTGTATAATACTGAATTAAACAATGATATGTGTACCTCTGAAATACATAGTTTGTGAAAAGGAGAAGAACATTTATTATCTAGTTACAGTAAAGGGGGTGATGGAAAACAACAATTGATTACAGTCAATTATCTTACACAGGTTTGTTTGGTTGTATTACAGTATGTTTTGGTAAATTGGCGGTGAGTGACAGCAGACAGAGGGAGTCCTTACAAAGACAGTACACAATTCTCACAGCTTTTAGATGCAAAGACAAAGGACTTACTTGTCCAACAAGAACAGCAGAAAGCCAGATAAACTCAAGTACATTCCAAAGAAACAGAAGTATGATTTAAAAATGAAATCAATATTTGCTTGTATTGCTTGCCTTAAGGCCTGATTCTAAAACCTTATTCACATCTCTAAATGAGGCAGTATGGTGCAGTGGTTTAAGACTCTGAGCTGCAAACCTAGAGACCTGGGTTTGAATCCCACAGCCCCCACATGCATACTGTGTGACCCTGAGCAAATCACTTCACTTCTTTGTGCTCCCAGGTCGCACCTGAAATCAAGCTTTGGCTTAGTGTGCCTCCCCAGGTTAAACAATTTCCCCTTTCCCCGCTAAACGAGATTTTAGTGTGTAAGGGACGCATGGCATTAGCACATTAAGGTTACACTGAGGCAATATTGAGAGAACTCCTTTGCACTAGCGCCCCTCTTCTGCCTTGGCCTTTTGCATCTGTATATGGGCTGAGGAGAGGGCAGCTTTCACAATCTGCTGCTTGCATGTTAGTTGAGCACGGACTCAGTTTCCTGCCCAGAACTTGGTGGTGACCTTATC
Organism: Neoceratodus forsteri; assembly: GCA_016271365.2. Taxonomy (NCBI): domain Eukaryota; kingdom Metazoa; phylum Chordata; order Ceratodontiformes; family Ceratodontidae; genus Neoceratodus; species Neoceratodus forsteri. Next base: position 20,183,085 of record JADMNL010000030.1, on the reverse strand, counting down.
ACGACATAGTGAACCAGGCTCCTGTGTCTCACTGGTGCACTCACTTGGGAGCAATGAAGAACACTTCCTCCTTCTCTCCCATCTTGCTATCAGCCCTACTGCTCTGCCCTTCTGCTTTCACTCAGGAACTCTGCTACCTCCAACAGTGACACCTTGGGTCCTATCAGTGGACACCTGACCTGACCTCCCCTGCCTGACAAACCATGATGGGCTGCCTGGCTACTCCCGTCCCGCACAAGACTGGGATGTCCATTCGCAGCTGCATTGCACCCTGGAGGACATGAAAATGGTGCTCATAATCACATCATCATCAGATATTAAGCATGATGCATGCAACATATTGAACAGCACTCGCCTTGGATGGGTAAAGCACCACCCATCTCTAGATATCCCATCAAATTATTTATTCATGGCCCAACCTTTTCAGGACCAAGAGTATTGTTTCCTACACCATCCACCTTCTTCTTGTATCAGGGCCTTCCAGGCCCCTGTTGGAAAGATATCACATCCCATCCCTGTTATCCCCTGTCCTTAACACAAGGTCAAGATGGTAGCATTGATGCTGTGGCTTTCAACCTGCCATTTCTGCATGCCATAATCATGAAAATGGCAGCATGTCCCACTGTCACACCTCTGTGAGCACCCATAGTGGGTGATATAAGTATGTATGAGAGACGCTTAAGTAAACAAGGGTCTCAGCTAGGCACTGATCATCAGCAAAAGATTACAGTGTATAGACAGGTTTGCCCTGGATGTACGTGTTATGATTATTGTCATGTAGAATCATTGATTCTGCCCTTTTCCATACCAGAAAAGCAGCCAGCACAGCACCTGCCAAACATGAGGATGGCATTGTGTTATGCGTGAGCAGGCATAGCAGGGTGGCTGGTCAAGAGACACTGTGATATTTTATTTATTTAGCTTTTGTTGACCAGGTAAGTGCACTAGACAAATCCTGCCTATTTTCAGGCACGACCCCGGGGGGGGGGGAGGGAATACAGATGAATGCCAACTGACCTTGAACCAGATTAAGCTGTTGGTGGTATTTTTAGTGAATGAGGGAAATTTGGCCAGGACACCGGGGAAATTCCCCTACTCTTTTCGATAAGTGCCATGTGATCTTTAACATCCACCTGAACTACCACCAATCCAGGCAGATGGGACCTCGGTTTAACGTTTCATCCGAAAGACGTCACCTCAGAAGTGCAGCACCCCTCTTATGCTGCACTACAGTGTCAGTACTGGGATATTAACCCAAGTGCCAGATGTGGGAACTGAACCCACTGCCCTCTGATCTCCCGGCCTCAGAGGCAAGTGTGCTACCTACTGAGCCACTGACATTGCTAAATATATATGGCTATATAAGCCAGTCAGTAGCCAGACATAGTGCATGTAGCACATGGACGTGCCTCAGCACCTTCTGGGCAATCACGTGGCTCACGGGGAGACTGAGGGTGATTAATTAGCACTTAGGCTTGGAGACACACACCTAGGTCCACTCAATATCAGCCCTTGTGCCTGTGACCCTCAGCTCGAACACACATAGCAGTCTGCCTCAGAGCAGACCCACAAGTGGTGCCTACTGGTTCATGTTCCCTGCACTTTATTATTTGTACATACAGTTTTGTTCATTATTTATTTTATTACTGTATCACACTGCTTGTTTGTCTGTTCAGGTATTTGATATTGCGATTGCCTGGACTTACTCTACCATCCCCTCCTCTCGGATTGCACCTGGAAATGAGCCCTGGCTCAGTGTGCCTTTCTCAGTTAAGAATGTAAAATAAATAAATAAATAATTTGTGTATAGGACCTCAAGAAGAGGCATGGATTTGCTGAGCAATGTAGAGGGGCCTGTGTGTACTAGCCATGGATCTCCCCTGAGGATCAGTCCTAGAGTCACACTGCCTGAATCATTTTCATTTTGACGGCCTGGACTTGGAAGAGATCCTCACCCTGGTCCAGGGCCGCATGCAGAGGTGCACAAGAAGGGCCTAGACCAAGCAATCCTTTTGTACATCTTTAATACAAAATGTACCTCAAACTGCCTCACAGTAGGGGCAAAACCTCAACTTGGAAATACAGGGGAGAGAGAGAGAGAGAGAGAGAATATGTATGTGAGAGAGATGGTAAAGGTTAGCATAGGGAGGTTAGAGCAGCAGTGCAATGTAAAAGGTTTTTTTTTTTCAAAAAAGCTAGTTTCAGCTACAAGTAACAAAAATTAAATTAGCATACCTGTCAAACTTACTTATCTACGTATCACCTATGCTGTGCACCATAAGTTTTTTTTTCTCGATTCTAACGCTTACCAGGTTTGCAATGGTATTTCTAAACCAAATGCAGCAGCCATCTTATTTCTTGAGAAAAAAACTATATTAAAACATTTATAAAATACTCAAATTGTGGTGGAACTAGAAAGCTGGAAGTTGCCTGGATTCTTTTATAGTAAAAAAAAGTCAGGGTCATATATTTTCCCAATTTTGTTGCACTGCTACTATAAGTGACTTTGTTCATGGTCTCACACTGATGATGGTGATTTTCATACCTAGGTCTCCAGGTCACTACTCTGTGCTCTAATCATATTTTTCATTGAAATTGGTGGGAAGGGTGAAGGTTTGTTATAATACAAAAAAAAATAAATTAAAATTAGACTAAGTTGTCCAACATGCTTTTTTTAACTGATGAATTTTTATACTATCTTTGGGGACCTCTAAGGCCATGAGAGGATCTAACAACCCTATTAAGGTGTACTGTTCATTTTGTCAAGTAACACATTTCAGAAATGCATAGCCCACAGACTATGTCTATGTACTGTGAAGTCAGGAGGCAAGGAAACACCTCGTGGTGTTGGTCACTATATATAACACACACCATAAGGAAAGCAATCTGAAAAGGTAAAACCTCAGTACAAAATCACTGAGGCAAGGTTACCTGGAAAGGGAATTGGGAACACAGTCAGGTTTCAAAGAAATACAAAATCTCACACATGCCAAAAATGCAAGGCATCATGGGATGTATATACAAATCACCATGAGATAATTTTAGACTGGTTCTGCTTTAATCAGGAGTGCACAGTGCCAAATGGCCTTTGAGCCTCTCGCACACCCTGCACACTCTACAAAGAGTAGAAACCAGAAGCAGTGGCGTAGCAAAGTCCCAGAGGGCCTGGGTGCAAGGGTATGTTATAGGGCCCCCAGTTTGGAAACAGCCCCAATTTGTAAATAGGCCCCCTGGTTTTGGAACCCCGCCCCATGTTTTGAAATATAAGAATTTGCTTAGGTTAACCAGTATTAACACCTGAAATAGGAAAATATATGGATACATTATTTTGTTAATAATTTGCTTTCAGATACAGGGTGGTAGCACAACCGGTGCTGGAGCTATCAGATTTGCATGCAAAAGGCATATATTTTCACTGTATGCTACGGTTTGCAGTACTGCCAATGGTAATAGGGTCAAACAGGGAGGGACTGGCAGGACTGCACAGCCAGTGAACAAAAGTTGGTCCATAAAAGTGCATAGACATCTCTAGTTTTATACAATTCTTTTTTTCGCAGCCTCCCGGTTTTAACAAGTCTGCAAACCTACTTTTAACACCTATAGGCTAGGAAGCATGTGGTTTCTTCTTATTATTATTTGCATTTTTAAATATTGCTGCTAGCAAAGCCAATTGAAAATAAATGTAATTATTTGTAACTTGCAGCCGCGGCAGCCCAATGCCAAGTCAACAATAGAATGAATATTATATTTCTGTTATGAAGTGGGGGCCCGGGTGACAGAGGTCGGGTGCACATTCACAACGCCACACAGAACAAACTGCAACAATGAACAGTTACAATTACAAATACAACCTCGGCACAAATGGCATCGCAGTCTTTAGACTCTGAGTCATTTCTCTCTCTCTCTCTCTCTCTCTCTTTCTCTCAGTCTTCACACCACAAGATGCGACCACAGGTCCATGGAGGAGACCGAACTAAAAGAAGGTGCGATTTTCCAGTGCTGCTGATATGCACACTTGTACCTTCCTTGCTTGTACCACATGACTCTTACTAGTGTCTGCTAACGCTTACAGTCATGTGGTATTATTTTTTTTTTTAACTTAGTATGCTTTTTCTTCTGGCGGCATTTGTCCTCTCAGCTGTCTGCCCCTGTCAATGAACCCTGCATTGTCCATTTTTTCCCCCAATTGTTTAACCAGGAGTAGCACACTAAGCTGAAAGCCTGTTTACAGGTGCAACCTGGGAGCACAGAGAAGTTGAGTGACTTGCTCAGAGTCACACAGTATGCAAGTGGGGGCTGTGGGATTCAAACCCAGGTCTCCAGATTTGCAGCTCAGAGCCTTAAACCACTACACTATACTGCCACACATACTGTGTCCCTGATGCAGTGCCCCCTGGATTGCCCCCCAGGGCAGAGTTTTCAGAGCGGCCCCAGCACAACTCCATTGGTGCTCGGTAATGGATGTACTGGGGGACCCGAGATCTGCTACTGGGGCGGGAGGCATCATTAGCACACCGGAGATACTTTTTTTGTTGTTGTGGGGAGGGTATGTCATGGTGGGTGCTGCAATGCAACTGCATGATGTGTCTGACATGCCCCCCGAGCAGCACTGCTCACAGATGCTCTGGTCACGGTGCATCCCGTGGTCACCCGGAAGCACTGGACTGGAGTCACTCTGCTCCCTCCCACCCTTGGAGGTGGTCATGTGGTATCATGATGGTCACAGTGCATGCTGTGAGTGAGCAGAGCGGCCGACAGATCTCTATGTACTGTAGCCCCCCATTCTGCAGACAGTCACTCAACTCAACACTCACTCTAGTCTGTTGGAAATGTGAATCCTGACCTTCACCCCACCGACTGTTGCCATTTACACAAGTTACAATGCAGGACAGCAGCTGCTGCTCAGACTGGAAATGGAAAAAAAATCTAGGTGAAGCCGCAGCGCAAGGGCATGCACGGATGGCATTTTAAAGGGGAATAAACCTAATATTTCAGTTTGACCATTTGGGGCCCCTAAACCCTCATGGACCCAGGTGAGACTGCACCCCCTGCACCCTGCTAGCTATTCCCCTGACCAGAAGACACAGACATGTGTTTTACGCTTCTCAGGACTCATCAATGAGCTTCATCGGCATCTCAACCCAGTGGAACAATGAACCAGCCCTTATGATGGTCTTACAGGTGTGGGTCATGATGTGCCTGAAATAGGAAAGCAATCAAAAAAGGCAAAGAACCTCAGCACAAAAGCAATGAGGCAAGAGTTACCCAGACAGGGCACTGACAACAAAGCCAGATTTTAAAGAAATACAAAATCACCCCATAAGAAGAGGTACATGGCACGCTGTCATGCTTTCTTTGACCACAGAGCCCTTACCAGATTCTAGGTATGTGTAAAACATGCAGTGCATGTAGTGTAAATGTGTACTTTTAGAAGTTGACATGTTTCAGAATCGGGCAATTAAAAAGTGGAAGATCATAAAATCACTTTCTTTTTTTATATATTTTGCTGTGTTTAAAGTGATTTATGGAAGTTCCCCAAATGCCTTTTTCACATAGTATGCCATTGCCAGCCATGCTTCAGATGTTGAAACTCCAATTTGTTTTGTAATAAAAATTTGTCATAGTAATTTTCCACAATGTTTTATCAGCGCTTTGTTTCTGGCTGCCCACCAATTTTTTTCTGAGTGCTAGCTTGTGGCCATGCCCTCAGAATGATGTCATGCAAAGGAGCCATGAATGACTTGCACTGGCTGCACTGTCTACTGAAGAGGGAAACTGAATAAGGGCTCCTGAGAGAAACAACTTTGAAAAACAGAGCTGATATTCTAGTATACGCAGCAGTGGCAATGCTCAAGGCACGTGCTCAGAGTCTCGACTTTGTTTTTCAACTTTTTGGGGGCACTTTCACTGCCCGTTTCCATTCAAGAGGGACATCTAATTGCAAAGCGCAATTACCACAGCATAATAACACATCCCTGAAGTGTCTTATTATACGTATAATATGTGTAGAAAAATAGTTCAAGTTGTAAAATAAAAAAAAAAATCACAATACTACTTGCAAAAACATTTTAATTTATTATTGTAACTGCATTTGGAGATAAAGTATTCCCTTTTTGTTAAATTAGCTAACTCTTATTTTGGTAATGGTTACAGCAATATAACAGCTAACATACCGATTTGCATACAGCAATAAGGAATTCTGGGTAGATTATAAAGTTGACTTAAATTTTCCTTACTCAGAGGTGCAGTCTTCTATTTTTGTTAGTGGTGATTGTATATAGCACCTGATAATGTAGATATACATAGCAAGGCATTGTGGGCAAAATAAGAAGGTATTTTCCATTGTCCTCACTATGAAGTGCAGTCTCCTATTACTGTAGTGGCTACAAAATTGCAAGATCTAATATGTTTATTTTCAAAATGAGGCATTGTGCATACAATATATAGCTGACAAGATTTATTTACTGAGAGATGTAGTCTCCTATTTCTGTAGTGAGTACAGAAATATAATAACCTGTATACTAATTTACATAGTGAGGCACTGTGGGTACAGTAAATAGCTTATTTTTCTATCTCCCTAATCAAAGTGCAGTCTCCTATTTTGGTAGTGTTTACAGCAGTACAATCTGTAGAAAAGCCTCTGGAAAATGTTTTTTGTGATGTAGGTAGGCCAAAATGTAATTTGTCATTCTATGTAGATGTCATTTCACTTTTACTGCCTGCTGGTGAAGTGACAGGTCTGAAGTGACAGCTCCTGTGAGAATATGGGAGTGCAATGATACTTTTCAATGTTTATGTTATAGGGCTTGAATGGCTGTAAGTGGTTCAGGAGTGTACTGTACTTATGAGTCAATAATTACATGGCTCTGAGCTGCTTTCAGCCAGTCAAATCACTAGCATTTTTCTACATGTTATAATTCTAGATACAGCTACTTGCAAATAATGTAAAGAGTTAGCTAAAAACTGAATGTCCCTTTAATGTAACTTTGTTTCCCTTGCATGATGTAAAGGTTTGGGGTTGCAGCGCAGAGAAAAAAATGGGCAGGGCTATGCAAATATCACAGAGCAGAGGTATAAAAGAATGTTTTTCATGGAAAACAATACTTTGTGGCAGTTTGAATGGTAGGAGTCTGATTCACAACTCCTACAGGTTACTACGCCCATTTGCTATGGCAACCTTCCATAAACCACTTTAAGATTAGCTTGCACAGTCTGTACAGACTTGCATTCAGTACTGTAATAATGACAACTGCAAGCTGTACAAGCAAAGAAAAAGTAACATTATCCTGATTCAGGGAATAACATACAACATGTGTAATACAGTTATAGAGCTGCAACAACGAAAACATTTGTAAAAAGCATTATAGCGAACTGCCTTAACTGAGGTACCATTAGTTAACAAATCACAAAATGTATTTGTTCTCCTGTTTGGAAATAAGAACAGGCATCCCAACACCTCTGGTACCTCCAGGTTCCTCCCAGGACATAGCATAAAATCACTTGCAATGCAATATATACAGTACTACCTCTCTGGAAGACATAGAATGCATATTTATTTATATGTTTAATGATTTATTTATTTATTTTTTTATTTACTGAAAGTGTCGGAATTATAAACCTTTGAGTCAGATACTCCTTTACAAAGGCTCCACATCAGAGAAGTGCAAGACATTTAAGGGTGCATACATACAATAAGGAGGATCCAAATAATACAGTGTATCGACAAACAATAACTTATTGACGCACACAGTGGGACAGTAGGTACAGATTAAACAACTAGTACAGTCTACACAAGTATTTAGGCACAAATCAGGCCATGCAAGACCTGGTACAAAACTTTCAGGACTATAGTATTCAGCAATACTTTGAATCTGATGGTAGAGGGAGTGGTTGGGGTAGGTGCGGGATGCAGGGAGAGATGGGAGGGGCTGATGCAGTCAGAGAAGACCTTGTTAAAACCTGGACAGCAAGGGTGTGGGGGGGGGTTAGAAACAGTCACACTGACTGGAGGAAAGGAGGTGCCCCCTGAGATTTGCTTTGAAAGGGCCAAGTTTCACTTTAGATGAAATACAGGCTGGAAGGGTATTCAATCAGAGTGGAGCCCTGCACATAAATGCCCTCTGCCCAAGCGATGTCCTACAGTGAGAGACAAGGAGGAATGCTTCAGCAGAGTTTCTGGTTGCTCAAAATATAGGGGCAGGAGTAATAAGGTGTTGGAGCCCTGGAGGGGTGAGCCCTGAGGCGATTTTCTTGGCTAGAAGACTTATTTGCTATCTGAGCCTGCAATCAAAGTTGAGCCAGCTAGTCAGTTGGTAGAGGTTGCAGGTGTGAGTGCACCTGTCACACCCAGCCACAAGATGACAGGCTTTATTCATGGCAACCTTGATCCTATGGAGAGCTATGTTAGCAGCTGACCCATAGAAAACAATCCCGTAGTTGACTATGGATAGCACAGAGCTTGTTACGGCTAGATGGAGAGCATCGGGAGCATACAGCGTCTGTGTCTGTATAACAGATCAATTCTGACATTTATGGCAGTGCTGACTAGGTCAATATGATCTTGGTAAGAGAGGGAGGAGTTGAGAGTAACACCAAGGTATTTAAAACACTTGACTTGTTCTGGTGGGAGAGTTGGCAATTTAAAATGTTTACAGGCACATCTCTGTGTTTAATTTGGTGATAAGAGAAAATCATTACTTTTGTTTTTTTTGTAGTTTAGAACAAGTTTGTGAGTGGCAAACCAGATTTACCTCTCACATTGTTTGGTTACCTTTAGGTCATCAGATATGATTACCCCAGGTCTCTTTCTTGATTGGTGGCCATCAGTACCTCCCCCCCCCATGAAATATAAGTTTCCACTGGGCATCAAACCACTGACTCTTTGCTTGCAAGGCCAAAACACATCCACTACATCATCTGAGAGAGATACTTAATTCTTGAGTATCCCTGATAAGGCAGTAAATATGTGCCCTCATCTAGAATCAGACCTCTGACCCTTTGCTTGTAAAGCTAAGATATATTCAGTGCGCCACCTGAGAGAATTTGTAAAGAGGAATTACCTCATCAAACAAACTGTACATCTAGGGTTGCCTTTGTAAACTTGAAATCTGTGCTCAGCCTAATAGCTTGTATACTGATGCACCCAGGACTTCTTGGTAAACAAAATAAGCATCTAAAGTGATTTAACCTCGGCAAGCAAAACATCAAATAACTAATTAAAAATGAATCAGCAAAGTATGGTTAGAATACCAAGGGAAACACTGTATTCCTTAAGTCAATACAAACATTGGCAAACATTTTAAAGGGCACAAATGTATGCAGTGATCACAGTGGGACAAATTAGTTTGTTGGCTGATAGTTAGTTGGCCACTAGCCTTCAAAATCTGGTAGCCAAACAAAATTGGTTAGTGGCCACATTTCTAAGAGTTCTATACAGCATTACTTCCACTGTGGAAAAAAAAATCACATTGTGGAAAGTGCTAACTTTTAAAATTTGGTAGCCAAACCTATTTCAGTGGCCAGTCCCACCTTGGTTCCCATTAGGGTGCTCTTTCCCCTTTTTGGCTGTTTTGGGGGGTACAGAGGTATTGCAGTTAATTCTCATCTGTCAGATGGGGGGCAGTGGCAAAATCTTATTACATGCATCCAGTCACTAGAGATGTTATCTGAGATTCCCATAACTCTCTCCATGAATGGGAACAGTGGTGCACACGTAACTAGGAAATATAAGACCCCCCTGCATCCATCAAGCTTTTTTCTGCCCTCGCCTCACCTAAATGAGTAGCCATACATTCCTCTTGCATCTAGGTGCTTATTTCAACAATTTGAACTGGGGTTTATTTTTTTACCTCCTTTACTACTGTTTACCTGTACTGTGTCTACCAGGTTTCAGTATGTATTTATGAATATATTGGGGGGGATTAGGGGCATCCAATTCTGCAGGCATGCAAGACAATGTTTTTTCCCCTAAAGGACAGGATATGATTGTACCATTAATTATTTGATATTGTCCTCCAAAACATCTGTCTTAGAAAACGTGTCTTCCAAATTTGTGACGTGAAGGTTTATCTATTTATTTTTTGTCATTTCTGTTTATTCTCCCCCTCCCGCTACCAGCACACCGACAGCTTCAGAAGTCGCCAAGGAATCCCCTACAACTGTTGTGCCTTCTTTACCTGGATCTCGGTGCTCGAAGCCATCCCCCATGGAGCCATGGCCATACCCCCATGGTGGGGACGAGGTGGGCCACTCATGCCCTCATAATTCTGCATTTTGTCAGGAGACCAGGGCCATAGGACAGGCCGGGGAGATCTAGATTGGTGTCAGGTGCGCCATCTTTCTGGTGTACTGGGGCCATTTTCTGATGTTCTGCTGGAGGTGTGACATGTGCTGTGATGTCAAGGTGCATACACCGATATCTGTTATGCCCCTCCCCCCGAATCTGGGCTCAGGCTTGCTGTTCCGCTGGCTTCCACCAGAGGCCAGTCATGCACCAAGCCTTACTCCACCCTTCTCCACCCCCCCCCCCAGAGAAGGAGAGCGGTCCCACAGAAGCTTAAGCCTCTTTCCCCAGCTGGCCCTCCGATGCCCCAGGCTTGGCCTTTTTTATAGGATAAGACAGCTACTAACTAGAAAAGTGAAGAGGCAGCTAGTCCAATCTACATTTCTTTCCTTAATTGACTATGCAGACTTCATATATAGCAAATGCGCCGCTTCATACCTTGGAAAACTGGACACACTTTACCACAGAGCCGACGCTTCATCACTGATCTTCCCCTCACCACCCACCACTGCTCACTATATGCGGCTGTGGGTTGGACCTCCTTACAGTTCAGGCGCAACATGAATGCATCACTCTGGACATTCAGAGCCATCAGTGGCAAACTCGCCCAGTACATTGTCGACTGCCTGACCCCTATCATTGCTGGTAGCTATGTTCTAAGAATCTGCTCCCTGATTTCTCTGCCTATACCCAGGGCGCACACACATTTTGGGAGTGCTGTTACAGACTTCACGCTCCCCTCGCTTTGGAATAGACTCCAGAAATCATTAAAACTGAGATCTCCAGTTAGCACTGACATGTTTAAAACTTTATATCATAATGGCATAACAGAAACCTGCAACTGCTTCGCTCGTCCCTAGTTTTGTCCTCTTCCCCCTACACTTAGCACTTCTATACACCAACTCTGCACCTCCCCTTTAATTTGACTGAAGGCATACAAATCTTCCTACAGTTCTAACCCCCAGTCTGTACCACCACTCAAACCCGAGCCCATGGCGCATAGGATCTCTGTGGCTGCCATCTCCATACCTGCCACGATTATGGTAAATGGCCAATAGTCAGCTGGCAGTCTCATCCCTGTGCCAGCACACCTCTTGCCACTCCTATACAACCATAACCGACAGCCTACCATACATAAGAACATTATGATTCCCTGCCCTCCCTGCACAATACAGTACCTGTCGCATAAATCTCCCTCTCCTGCCCTTCCCCTCAGATATTACAATCAAACCGCATGGAACTGCTGAATTTCATGTGTTAATCCTACACAAGCACTGCTCCTATGTCCGTTTTGCTGACCTATATCTTCTGTCATTTTCTGTGCATATGTACTATTATTGCAGATTGTTACCTAACCCTGCTGTTCCAATGACTGTACTTATATGTTCAACTGTATTATTGTTTGTATGTCGCAGGTCCACCTTGTAAATAAGCTTGCTCAATGGTGTCTGCCTGGATACATAAAGATATTGATTGATTGAGTTGATTGATTGTTCCCAAACCAGGGTCGCTGGCGTCACAAGTGGTAGCGCTACCACTATGCCAGTGGGCCAGCCAGGATGTGAAAGGTTTTTGACTTCCAAACATCCATAAGGACTCTCCAAATTTAAACTAATTGGAAGGGGACTTCCAGCCAAAACTATTTATCTGAATGCCCAGTGTGTGTGTGAGGCCTTTTTGCACAAGTGCTGCCCCCTTCCAATGAGATGTTGTATCCTCACCAGGCTTGCAAGGGACTAAAACTATAAATACATTACAGAATAGTAGCTGAACAGGTTTGAAAGTCATAAATACATCCCCTTGTGATTTATTGCTGCTCAGTCCCCAGAATAATTCAGCCCCACAACACTGGTCGCTGATTTAGAGTGCACTCGGTAACCAATTACAAAAAAGTGTTAATGTATGTTTATACATGCAACACTTATTGGCAGTTGGGCTACACGCACACAGAAAAACCCAAAGTGATGTTGGGGACCCGCCAGTAAATCAGGGTCAAGAAAGAAACAAAAAGCAGGGTCACAGTCAAATAATGTAATATTTACTCTAAAAGATTAACAGGTGGCTTGGTACAAAAATGTATTTTCTGAAGGCAAGCAAAATTGTTACTTCAGGTTTTGAGATTATTTTGCATTTGCAATCCCTACCCTCTAGGGACCAGAACATCAATTATACAATGGCAAGAAAATCTCCTGGACTCTGATTGATCAGTGTGTGCTTGTAACACTGAGGTTATCTGAGCACAACCTCACAACGTTAAATCCAAACATACAGATGGCTACATATCAGACCGAATAACCAGCCACAGCATCTCTTACCAGGAAAATGTAATCCCTTGCAATAAAAACATGAAAATATAAGCTTAGTTTCATATAGTTTAATAAAAAAAAACGTATTTACTTATGCTATGGGGAAGGGGCAAACATTTATGTCATGGTTAAAACATTTCATAGTTAGGCAGAAAACAAGTGTCAGAACATCTCCTTTATGGTGTGGGAACATCTCATTTATAGTATTAGTTCAACCGTTTTATTTTTTATGAGGAAGCACACCACATATGAATGCATTGCATCATGGGTTTGCAAATACCTAATTGCCTGGTATTGCATAATACACTGCAGTGATACCAGACAATTGATTATTTGCATACCCATGATGCAGTGCTTTCACATGGGGAGTGTTTTCTCCCCCCAAAAAATAAAAAATAAAATAATAATAATTACAAAAATAAAACTGTACAACTAATACAATAAAACAGATGTCCTTACACATAAAATGGATGTTCCAACACTTGTTCTTTGCCTAATAGCCATCTACATGTGCTGATTTGTGTCCCCACAATATTAATAAATAAGAGCCATTGTATAATAGCAATAATGCCTGCCAGTGTGTGTTGTGCTGGGATAATTTCATGCTTGGGGTGTTGAATACTGTGGTATTGTGCCAACTACTCCAGGTGTGTGGTTATCCCAGCATAAACCACACTGTATTATGCATCATTGCTTAATTTCACCAGGGATAGAGAAATATCTCAGTGATGCAAAAAAACATTGATCCAATCCATAAAGGGGGGGTTTGAGGGAAGTACCAGGTAACTATAGACCCATCTCCAATCCATAAAGGGGGGTCGAGGGAAGTACCAGGTAACTATAAACCCATCAGTTTGATCTCGGTGGTGGAAAATTAATGGAGAGTATACTAAAGGAACGATTGGGGGTGTACTTGGAGGAGGTGGGAGGTCTGGATAGTCGGCAACATGGGTTTGTGCCAGGTAGATCATGTCAAACCAACCTTGTGGAGTTCTATGAATGGGTAACATCAGAACTGGACAGGGGTAAGCCTGTGGATGTATTATTCTTGGACTTCAGCAAGAGCTTGATTCTGTCCCCACAATGGTCTGGTGGAGAAACTGATGGGGTTAGGAGTAGGCCCTTTGGTGGTCAGATGGATTGAAAACTGGCTAGCTGGACGCACTCAGAGAGTAGTGGTCTGTGGGGAGCTCTCGAACCCTAGAGAGGTTGGTAGTGGGGTACCGCAGGGCTCGGTCCTGGGTCCGATCCTGTTTAATGCATACATATCAGATATCAGGGAGGGTATAGGTGTGAAATGAGTCTCTTTGGGATGACTCCAAGATGGGAGCAGTAGTTGAGGGAGAAGAGGGGAGGTTGGCCCTGCAAGGGGACCCGGACACCCTGGAAAGCTGGGCTCACACATGGAAATTACTCAATATCACCAAGTGCAAGGTGTTGCATCTTGGTCGGGAAACCCTAAACACAGGTACACCTGGGAGGGAGGCGCCTAGAGGCCTCAATAGGGGAAAAGACCTAGGGGTCATGGTGGCTGCATGTATGAATAACTCTGAGCAGTGCAGGAGAGCGCTAGCAAGGCAAACAGGATGTTGGATGCATCGTGAGGGGGATCACCTCTAGGAGCAAGGAAGTGATTCTGCCGCTGTACAATGGACTGGTTAGACCACACCTTGAGTACTGTGTATAGTACTGGAGACCACACTTGAAGAGGGACATACAGCTCCTGGAGAGGGTACAGAGGAGGCAAAAAAGATGATATGAGGGCTAGGGGATTTGACGTATGAGGACAGACTTAAGGAGCTCTGCCTGTTTTCATTGGAGGAGAGGAGAGACGGGGGACATGATTGAGGTCTTCAAGTACCTCAAGGGAATAAATAGGGTAAACATGGAGGGGATCTTTAGACTAAAGCAGGGAGGTATCACCAGAGGGCATGGTTGGAAGGTGGAAGGGTGAGGGGGGAAGAGGAGGAGGTTTTTCACTGAGAGGGTGGTGGACCCTTGGAATGCACTGCCTGGTGAGCTAGTTCAGAGATCCACAGTGGAGGGCTTCAAGAGAAGATGGGACAGACACAGAAAGTGGATGTATCAGATGATGGCCTGTCCCAGGGGTTGGGGATGGATGATACGGGTTTCTGGAGCACAAGGAATGGGAGGGTCTCGGCACCCAACTAAGGATCTAAAGTTCGAGCAGACTCGATAGACCGTAAGGCCTAATCTGCTGGCAAATAGTATGTTAGTATAAAATGGATGTTCTAACACTTGTTCTTTGCCTAATAGCCATCTACATGTGCTGATTTGTATCCTCACAATATTAATAAATAAGAGCCATTGTATAATACCAATAATGCCTGCCAGTGTGTGTTGTGCTGGGATAATTTCATGCTTGGGGTGTTGAATGCTGTGGTATTGTGCCCAACTACTCCAGGTGTGTGGTTATCCCAGCATAAACCACACTGTATTATGCATCATTGCTTAATTTCACCAGGGATAGAAATATCTCAGCGATGCAAAAAAACATCGATATTTTCTGAAAATGAGGACACATTGAGGAACTGCAATTGTATGAAAATGCAAAACCCCTGACATTATGGGGACTGCAGCCTTCTCAGCAGCATAAGCTATTTGGCTCCAGCGTCCTACCTGAAGCATCAACATGCACTTTTTTACCTCATAAACACAAGAACCTGGCATCCTGAGCACAAACCCAAAGAGGCTGACTGGAAATGAAAAGTCATAAATAACCTTTCCTTACATCCTCAGGAAGGGACAGGGCTGTCCTGGTGGGCATGGCCGACACTGAGCTTGTAATTACACAGTTTTATAATTTATTTTCAAAACAACACACAAAAATGCAGTAGAGAGAGATGCAGAAAGACTTGCTGACAGAAGAGACTCCACAACCAGCAAAAAGCACTTGGGCTGGTTTTTCATGTGAAATCATAAATGCATAGATGAGGCGGGCGGGCGGACATGGTGCATACCCACTCTACTCATGGGGTTGAGGTGCTGTTTCATAAAACATAAGGAAGTGATACATTTATTTATGTGCTTCGTTCATGCAGAGTAGCATATATTTATTTTTTTTAAGTTTATAGTAGCATCAAATGAACAAAAAGAATAATTGCTATACCGATGTGGGCAAGTTCTAATTTGTACCTCTCCTCAGTTTAAAATGAGTTCATCCATAACAAGTCATAGAATTAGCCACCACTTTGCAAACAGGAAGAGGGTAGTCATAAGTCAGTCCAGTGTTACTGTGTATGAAGTTTCCAGTAATATCAGGCTATGGGGACTGAGTATGGGGGTAATCTGCACGGTAAAAGCCTGTTGGTAATAAACTCTGGACAGGAGCAGGGTATGTCATGCTAATTTGATACTTTGATTATTTTTGGTGGCCCCACTAGTCTTAAACCATTCCATATGGGGGACAATGTGGGGCATACCATTGCTTTGCCATGGGTGACTTGTGCACCAAGGCTGCCATGATTCATGATGCCGTCAAAGCCAGCAGTGTTTAATAGGCACTGTTAGTGTTGTAACTTTGAACAACCAGGCTTGTTGTTCTACCTGCTGGAGTCAGTGGCACATGCAGAAATGCTGATTGTATTTTTGTATGCCTGACACCTTCCCTGGCCTGGATGACGTGTGGTTCCACACAGCTTCCTTGGCAATGAGCAGTCAATGCCTGTCAACAGAGTCAGGAGTAGAGGTGGGCAAGCCAGAGCAGGTTCAAGCCTGTCTCAAGCCTAGTGCTTGGCTTGGCTTGGCTTGATCTCCATAAGCACTTGAGAGCCAAGGTCAAGCTGAGTCATTTGTGACCAAAGTAAGCAGTTTTGTCAGCCCAGATAGTTATTGTACTGTTTAATACATTCAATTCCTATGCACAGAGCAGCCTGCAGTAGCCAGGGCCTGGTTTGTGTTTTGGCTTGTAGAGTCAAGCCAGACCTCTGGTTCAACTCACGCTTGGCTCTGCATGAAAAATTGCTGGCTTGCCACCTCTAGTCAGGAGTGTCTCATGATGTGGAAGCTAAATGAGTGGAAGAAACTAGTTGCTGCACAGCATTATGTAGATGAAACGAGCCAGTTGTTGTCTTATAGGAGCGGCTGGCACCTTTCAACTATGCGCAGTTTCCGTGCACCAAACAATGAGTACTCTCATGACCAGAGTGCCTGGACATTGGTCTCTCACTGGTGAGCCCAGTGCAGCTTGGGCTGCAATATGTTCCGCAGTTACACGTGCCTGAAATGCCTTTCTTCACAACAAAATGTTTGCTGTGCACACATGCACATGCAAACATAAAAAACAAGGTACAGAGTATTACACTTAAAAGAAAATGGAAATGTAACTTCAAATGAATAAATAAACAAATACAGGGATGAGAGCAACACTGTGCAAATGTTAAATTATCTATGCAAGGTAGTTCCAGTGGTAGTGTGCAACATGTGAAATATGTAAGTAATAAGCCATGACAGGGTATGCATTATAGGATTTTAATGCATGCCCCAGGGGTATAGTAAGGCATGAGGCCCCTGAGAGGGCCATTAAAATACTATGATGCATTCCCTGGAGTGGCTTATTACACTTATAAAATGGCTCCAAGTAAATTTTTTTGGGGGAGGAAAATGAGATTCGGCACCTGGCTGTGCATTTATAGAGATTTAATGCATGGTCAGGTGACATCTCTCTGCCAATGAAATTTCTAGATTTTTTCTCGCCATTTCATAGAAGTAGTTGAGCTACCATGTGCTTGGTTCAGGATAGAGAGTGAACTGAGCTGCCCTGGAAAGTGGTGCAGGTAAAATATACCAGGGGTTGTCAGATGCAGTTAATAAATACCGTCTTTCACCTGTTTCTAAGACTGTTTTAAAGAATACATTTTGAAGTTAGTGTGGATCTACAATAAAGTTGGCAGCCCCCAGCTGTTTTTTATAAATCTCCTCCTCCGTGCACACTGTTCAGTGGCACATACTGTATTCATAATGAATTTATGTCAGGGTATTGCTGACACGCATTTCTGATGAGCAACGGCATAGCACCTCCCTGATCTACGTATGACGGTGGGCCTGCCAAGGGAGCAAGAATGGTTAAAAACTTCCAAATCATCTACCTTGCCTCTGAAATGAAATAAAGCTGAAAGAAACATGGATATATCATAAGTTATTAGGGCCTTTATAGAGTGTCTCTTATATAAGTTTATGGGTCCCTTGGGGGAGGCTCATATGGCTATAGGAGTGTTGCCTTTCTCATGCTTAGGACCAGAGGACTGAAAACTGAAGGTGATTAGTTCGGTGGTCTTAAGGACGCAAGAGGCAACACTCTTGTATCCATAAGAGGCCCTCCAAATGGACCCATAAAATTAATATAGCTTGATATCTGTATTAAAAAAATATTTTTTTATCTAATACAGTGAATGGAATAAGCAGCCAGTGAGAGGCCCATTACAGGGGCTCAGTGCGTGAGATACTCTTACAGTAATAGAGAGTACCTCACGTGTAACTAATGGAGGCCTGTGATTGGTCAGGATGCTCCCGCAATCTATAACAGTATCAGAGACTGTGAGTACGAGGTTTTGGCAAGATGACCAAGAAGCAAAGCTGACTGGTTCTGGCTGCCCAAACCACATGAAAGGAGTCTCTTATACCGTATGAGATGCCCCACAGAGGCTGTACTGACATATAAATCACTCAGGTTAGCTAGAGTGACTTATAATGTTTTAGGTCTTTTTTTTAATTTCAAAAGTTAAATGAAGACCCTTCCTGTTGGCTGTAAAGTGGAATCCTCCACTCTCAACGTTCCTGCACAAGACACCACTGTTCGCAGGATAAGCGGTACAGTGGCTCTGTGCCCTGATTGGCTGAGTCCACGTAAGTAATATATAATAATGTTTTTTTGTGTGTGTGTTCTATCTTCCAAATAGATCACTTTAATTTTTGTTACCTTGTACTACTGTTTTAATGTTTAAAAGTGGCAACTGGTCTATATCAGTATTCATATACAAATGTCAGAAAATGTCACTTTCAAATCAAACAGCATTTCACATTGATTTTCTAGATGTACAACGCATCAGAAGGGTATACTGTAAATTCAGCTGACCTTTATATTCAGTTTTATTTGTCATTGCTGGTCCTTAGTCCACATGGTTGTTAAATTGCCAGGAAATGCCCTCAACAGTGGTTCTAGACCTTTACAAATATAAATAATCTTTCTTGTTTTTTTATCCCTTTTTTTAAAAGTTCCTCTAAGGATTTCATTTTGTAGCTTTGCTGTGTAATTTAGTCATATGTAAAGCCCATTCACTTCATCATTTAAAGCACTGGAATAAAATGAACAGAAGTATGTGAAAATCCTATGTTCAAAAGAATGTTACCATACACACTGGGTGGGAGATGCCCCTTTGAGAGTAAGGCTGCATATGTGTTTGTTTTTTTTACATTTTTGTGGTCCAAACACCCATCTGCCCAGACTCTTCCTTTGCCCCCCCCCAATCCCCATCACAGGGACCATCCTGGAAGCACCTTGCCCTCCAGCTTGCAAAGTAGGAGTGCGGCTGCCGTCCCTGTGGATATCGATGCTTGTCTGTGATTGTCTGGAAAGGGGTGTTCAAAGGGAAGGGAGTCGGCACTCTCCCACCTTGGGAGCTAAGCCTCTCACCACCTCAATTACCACATTTACATGCAGAGTTTAACTTGTTACTGAGTGGTCATTTACTCAGTAATCAAGTATGCAGTGCATGTTAACTCCACTTTTGCGGATCCTTGGATAGAATTTTAATCTGGTTGAAGTGTATCGATACAGGTGCATTGATTCCCTCATTTTTTTCTTCGGTGGTTGTTGACTTTTAAATGGGATTGGTGCACTGTCTCGAAGCATCACTCGTGGGAATGGTAAACTTGGGTTTGCACATTTTCTTTTTGCATTCTGCCAGTTTACATGCACCACGTATCTCAATGACTGAGCATTTCATCCCTCAGTAATCGAGGTTTGTGGTGCATCTACAATCCCAAACTGAGCATCAATTACCAGGTAACTGAGTTCGGGTGCATGTAAGCATAGCAAATGATCCTAGGTCCCTGTTGATCCCAGTACAGGAGATCTGTGCCCATTCATAAGTCTGAGGCTCCAGGATCACTGCTTAGGCTGCTGCACCACTGAACTATCCTTTGACATTATTAAAGGGACACTGTCAGCCCCTTTTTGCATCATATTATTTCTTGTTGAAACCTTACATTTTATGATTGCTTATCTTCTCTAAAACTCATTCCTGTTGCTCGTTCATCTACTTCCTTTCTTAATAGAACTGAAATGCGTGCTAATAATGTACAGTGATTATACACAACCTTGTGTTGTTTCAAATCCTTGATCTACTCTTAGTGCATACCTCCTGAATATTTGGAATACCTCCAAACAGTGCAGCCACTCATGATGCAACAGTCACATCTCCTCCATCTGCATCATGAGTGGCTACACTGTGTTGGAGGTGTTCCCAAGTCGTCCAGGAAAGATGCTGTGGGAGCTGATCAAGGACTGTAAACAAACATTTTTGTGTGGTAACACCGATATGGCAGGCAGTCTTTTTTTCACTTTTAAAAGGACAAAAAGGATTCAGAATCAAACTGCCAGCTACATCAGCAATCTGTATATAACGATGACCAATCATAGCATGTGTTTTTTAAACTACAGACACTTTGTGGCCTAAGGGGAGGTTGACAGTGTCCCTTTAAGGAATGAGCAAGGATTAGGCTACCATAATTTAATCCAACCCTAGGGGTCAGGAGGCATGAGGCACAGCTAAGTGCCTTATGCACCTAGGGTTACATTAACAAAGGTAACCCAACCCCTGCAGTGCCTTGATGTTATTGTTTACTAAAATGCCTTTATTTTCTTAAAATTAATGATTTTATTGTTTAAAATTCTAACTGTTCTGATGTACATGATAGGTTACAGCTATTAACCAAGTCATCAACCAGAACACCGCATTTCCAGGAACACCTTTATAACTGTTCTTAACTTTTCTTTGAGAAAATATTTTTTAGAGACTAATCACAGCTAAAGTAGCCAGTCCATTATGTAGTATTTATGCTAGAACAAATACTGTTTCAGTTGTCTGATTTACGTAATAAGGCATGATAGGGTGGTTGTATTTACCATTTCACAGGGAAGAGTGGGTGGACCGTGGCATCTTTTTCTGCTGGCAATTTGCTACATTTTATATTTCAGTATCAGTCAGAGCAGCATACAATAACTGATTCCTCACAGAGCCTGCTCTCTGCATATTATTTCTACAACACACATCGTTGTCAATTTTCACTCCCCTTAGTAAGTGTTATCGTAAGTCCACCTACTGCCCACCTCCTTAGTCCTCTTTCTCCTCCTTCTCCTCTTCCCTCATCCTCTCTGAAATACCTTTTGTACACCCTCAGATTTTTTTTCCCTTTGTGGTCAGTTGGGCATACAATAACATCCTCACTACCTTACAAAGACCCATTTCAGTGTATGAATTATTTTAACAGTGGTCTCAATTTTCACTCCATTTTAGCGATTTCATTGTTATAAGCCTGCCTACTGCCCCATCTCTTGTATCCGCCTCTCAGCCCTCATTCTCCGAAGCTTCCCAGCCTCTACAGATCAAGCAAAGCACATGATGTGGCTACTAGACCAAACACATTTTTTTGCCGTTTTGATTTTGTGTGCCTTTGGCTTGCTGTTTCTTCTTGCCACAGCCGAACGACCCACCTCATCTGAAGAATGAGCAGCCTTGTAAGAGTCTAGTCCAGGCTGAGTGTAACACGTAGTCTGCTGACAGCTCCTG
The DNA here is from genome assembly GCA_016271365.2 of Neoceratodus forsteri. Taxonomy (NCBI): domain Eukaryota; kingdom Metazoa; phylum Chordata; order Ceratodontiformes; family Ceratodontidae; genus Neoceratodus; species Neoceratodus forsteri. The sequence continues at coordinate 20,161,687 of JADMNL010000030.1, read as the reverse complement.
CGCCCTCTGGGTAAATATTTATTACAGGTAGACTGATTAGCTAATAAATAAAATGGACTTTCTTCTCAGTTTCAGTTATCGGGCCATCACTCTGCCTGCAATAAATACACAAAGCTCGCAGAACACAAATAATAAAATTAGACACCCTGTTTGTAAACATCCCATGTCAGAGTTCCTAATTGTTCTTGAAAATAACGTTTCATTTGGTACAGCTGCCAACACAAGACATCAGGCAGAAAAATAAATAACATATTATGAACCCACATAGAAAATCAAATAATTGACCCCTTTCTAGAACATACGAACATATGAAGAAGCCAACACAATTAGGCCTTTTGGTCTGTCTAGTCTGCTTGATGTGCAGGGTTCTCAGCTCAGACTGCTGCTCCCCATTCCCTACCTTTCCATCCCTTTCTCTCTCCCTTCCATGACCTTTATCTTCCCCCTATATCTATCCCAGTCTCTCTTGCAGCTACCCACCATCCTGGATGAAATCATCTCTTCCAGCAGTGCATTCCATTTGCTCATCACCCTCTCTGTGAAGAAGTGTCTTCTAACCTCCCTATTAAACACCCTCCCTCCAATTTGAGACTACATAGAAACATAGAAACATAGAATCTGACAGCAGATAAGGACCGCTTGGCCCACCTAGTCTGCCCATTTCCCTACCTAACGGATAAGCTGCAGATCCTAGTTAACCAACAGCCTACTTCCTCCTACCCCCACTAGAATTGCCTTATGTCTGTCCCGTGCATTCTTGAATTCCCCCACTGTTTTTGACTCTATGACCTCCTCAGGAAGGCTGTTCCATGCATCCACAACCCTCTCTGTGAAGAAATACTTCCTCACATTACCTCTGATCCGTCCCTCCTCTATTTTCAAATTGTGCCCCCTTGTTCTTGCACATCTCTTTTTCTGAAAGATGCTACCCTCTTGGACTGTTGATTCCCTTGAGGTATTTGAAAGTTTCTGTCATGCCCCGCCTCTCCCTCCTTTCCTCGAGGCTATACATATTAAGCTCCTTTAGTCTTTCTTCATATGTCTTCTGATGCAGACCCTGCATCATTTTGATTCCCTCCTTTGGACAGCCTCCACCCTGTCTATGTCTTTGCGGAATGGGGTCTCAGAGACCTTACACAGTACTCCAGATGTGGTCTTGCCAACTGTCTGTACAGAGGGCCAACAACTTCCTGTTTTCTACTGGTGATGCCTCTCCTATGCATCCCAGTATCCATCCAGCCCCTCCTTACTGCCTTCTCACATTGCTGGCCCACCTTTAGGTCATCTGATATGACTACCCCCAGGTCCCTTTCCATTTTGTTGTTGTCAGTATCTCCCCCCCATTGTGTACTCTTCCCCTGGGTTTTTGTTTCCCAGGTGCATTACTTTGCACTTCTTTGCATTGAATCTAAGCTGCCATACATTTGACCATTCCTCCAACCTTGCCAAGTCCCTTTTCATCCTTTCCACCCACCCTGTGTATCAACCCTGTTGCAGATCTTTGTGTCATCTGCAAAGAGACATACTTTCCTTCAGTCCTCTGCAATGTCACTTATAAAGACATTAAAAAGGACTGGCCCCAAGTACTGAACCCTAAATTTACCCCACTAGTAACCCTCCTTTCTCACTGTGGACTCCATTTACTATTACCCGCTGTGTCCTGTTGTCCAACCAGTGTTTTACCCAGGCTACCACCCTGGGACCCACTCCCAGGCTGGCTAATTTGTTTATTAATCTTTTGTGTGGGACTGAGTTAAATGCCTTGCTAAAGTCTAGGTAGGCCATGTCCACAGCCACTCCCTGGTCTACTGCTTTGGTCACCCAGTCAAAGAAATCAATTAGATCTGTCTGACATGACCTTCCCGCTGTGAATCCATGCTGCCTTGGGTCCTGTGCTCTGATGGCCTCTAGGTACTCAACAATTCTTTCCTTCAGAAGTGATTCCATCATTTTCCCTACCACTGAGGTCAAACTGACAGGTCTGTAGTTTTCTGCCTCTGTCTTGCTCCCACTTTTGTGAAGGGGAATCACATCTGCTCTTCTCCAGTCCTCAGGTACCACACCATCCCCCATGATTTATTAAAAAGGGTAGCCAGTGGTGTTACTAGTTCTTCCCTTAGTTTTTTTAGAATTCTGGGGTGAATCCCATCAGGCCCCATTGCTTTATCCACCTTCAGTTTTAAGAGTTCTTTCAGAACCCTTTCTTCTGTGAAAGGGCTAATATCAACCCCCTATCCAGACTGCTTCTATTGACCTGATTAGGTATTTCCCCCTGCTTTTCCATTGTGAATACTGAGCAGAAGTATTCATTCAGTATCCCTGCTTTTTCACTGTCGCTCTCTGCCCAACCACCTTCCTCATTGTTCAGCCTCAGTATCCCTGCCTTGAGTCTTTCTTTGCTCCTAATGTACTATAAAAGGTTTTATCTCCTTTCTTAACTGAGTTGGCTATCTTTTCCTCGGTTTGGGCCTTTGCTATTCTGACTGCCTTACCGGCTTCCATCTGCTTTAACTGGTACAGTTCTCTGTCCTGCTCCTTCTGTGTTTCCTTATACTTCCTGAATGTTATCTTTTTCTCCTTACCTTCCCCACCACTTCTTTTGAGAACCATAGTGTTTTTTTCATTCGTTTTGATTTGTTTATTTGCTTCACACAAAGGCTTGTTGCCTCTGTGATGGTGGTTTTGATGTGTCCTCATTGTTGCTCCACCCCACCTTCTTGCCTGTTTGCTAGTGCTTTTCTGAGGCACTCTCCAATTTTGACAAAATCAGCCCTTCTGTAGTCCAGTACCTTCACTTTTGTGTGTCACGACTCTACAGCTAAGTTTATCGTGAACCACACTGTTTGGTGGCCGCTTGTTCCCAGATGGCTACCCACTTTAAGATCAGAGATCCTCTGTCCGTCCCTATTTGAGAGTACCAGGTCTAAGATTGATCTCTCCCGAGTGGGTTCCAAAACTAGCTGTCTGAAGCATGCCCCCTGTAGGGCATCGAGAATGGCCCTGCTCTTAGATGTGGTTGCAGCAAAGGTGCTCCAGTCAACATCTGGCATATTCAGGTCCCCCATCAACAGTATCTACCCTTTCTCTGCCATCCCAAGGATGCCTTCTATCATTTCCTTGTCCATTTCCTCCCCCTGAGATGGGGGTCTGTATACAACCCCTGTGCAGATTGTGGAGCCATTTCCAGTCTCCAGGGTGACCCACAGTGCCTCCTCTCCTCCCTGTTTACCCTTTAGTTCTGTTGCTTTGATCCCTTCCCTTACATAGAGCTACTCCTTCTCCTCTTCTTCCCTCCCTGTCCCTCCTGTAGATTGTGTACCCTGGTATGTTGACATCCCAGTCATGGTTCTCTGTGTACCATGTTTCTGTGACTGCCACAATATCCAGGCATCCCTCTTCCATCAAGGCCACCATTTCAGGGAGCTTTTTACCTAGACTATGGGCATTGGTATTCATTACCTCCATTTTTTATGGCTTTATTTCTTTTTGCCCCATCTCTGTCCTTACTGCCTTTGTCTTTTTCTCCATTTACCCCTGCCCTTCTCCCTATTGACTGCTCTATCTTGGTGCTTACCTCACTAATTACCCTGATTTTTTGGGAGGGGTTAGGATTTCCCTTCTCCTTTTCAGTGCCTCCCCCCCTTGGCTAGTTTAAATGCTTGCCATTGAAGCATTTAAACCTATCACCTAGGATCCTGGTTCCCCTCCCAGATAGATGCAGACCATCACACCTGTGTAGGCCTGCATCCCTCCAGGTGGAGCCCCAGTCCCCAATGAAGCCAAACCCCTGAGCTCTGCACCAGCTTTTCAACCAGTCATTGAATCCCGTGGTGTGGAGTACCCTAGCCTCATCCATGCCATAGACAAGGTAGCACTTCCGAGAAAGTTACTGTGTGTGCTACTTGTCTAAGGCCCTTCCCCAACTCCACAAACTCCTGTTGCACTGCTCTGATCTCATTCTCAGCCAGGTCATTCGTCCCTAGGTGGATAATGACATACAGCTCCCTCTCCCTTGCCGCTGCTCCCATGCTCCTGAGGATTCGTTTCCTATCCCTCCAAGCCATGGCGCTGGGCAGACACCTTACCTCCCTTTCCCCTCCCTCCCCCAGTTCTACTCCCCCAACAATTGAGTCCCCCACCAGGAGTTGTTTCCTTACCCTGTGGGGTCCTGGACCACCCTCCTGTGGGTCTCCATTGTGGAGGTTTCCAGCATCCTCCTTGGTCTCCACTGCAGGTGCCTCCATAGAGGAACCATGCTCCTCCAGAGTGGCAAATTAATTGTGGAGAGGCACAACTGGAGGGATGCACCTCTGTTTCACCACCCTCACCCTCCCTGAGCCCACCGTGGTCCAACCACTCCTCTTTCTTGGCAACCTCTGAGGTAGTGGCAGTGGCCTGGGTGGTCCCTGGGTGGGGAGCGGGTTTCCTGGATCCCTGCCAGGTTAGCATGGAGATGAACAACCTCCTCCCTCAGACCAGAGAGGTGCTTGCAAATAGGGCAGCAAAGCAGTCTCCAGAATGTCTCCCGGAAGACTGCTGCTCCACAGCCAGTGCATTGCACCACTCCTCACATGTCTGTGTCCCTTCCAGTTACAGATGCTTTCTTTTGTTGTTTTTTGTTCTTGTTTTAGTGTGTGCAAGCTTGTGAGTGTCTCTACCCCCTATTCAGTGTGCTGTGCCTTTAAGGATATGAACAGGTGTATGTTGTTAGCAGTTTTGGGGAAGTGATGTCAGAATCCCTGCTATAAAGGAAGTTATGCGCTTGGGATGGGTGGGTTGAGGGGAAGGGTGGGTGGGAGTAAACCTATGCCATCCAGAAACAATCACCTACAACTCTTATCCTCCACCCCGGGGAGTGCCTGTAAGGCTCAGTGCTGGGAGTTCCCCTTGTGGTTCTGCTGCAATTTAGCTTGAAGAGACACTCCTTGTTCATCTTATTAATCCCTTCCAAGTACTTGAAGGTCTTAATCATGTCCCCCTTCACCCTTCTGTCCAGTACATATTTAGGGTCCTAAGTCTCTCCTCGTATGATTTACCCTGCTGCCCCACAATCATCTTCATAGCCCTGCTCTGGACTGTCTCCATCAGGCTGATGTTCTTTTTAAGGTGAGGGCTCCAGAACTGCACTTCATACTCTAGATGCGGTCGCATCAGTGACCTGTATAAGTGCAATACCAGCTTCTGTTGCCAACTGCTGATCCCCCTTGTTATGCACCTCAGTATTCTATTTGCCCTTGCTACTGCCTTCTTGCACTGCATAGAATGCTTCAGGTTACTAGTTATCATCACTCCCAGATCCTTCTCTTCCTCTGCAGGAGATACCTGGACCCCTCCCAAGTAATACCCTGTCCTGGGGTTTTGGTTCCAGTGTGCATAACCTTGCACTTCTTGGCATTGAAGCTCAGTTGCCAGATATTGGACCACTTCTCAAGTCTTCATAGGTCCTCCTTGAGGTCCTGTATCTCCTCGGCTGAGTCCACCCTCCCGCAGAGCTTGATGTCATCCATGAGCAGACACATTTTGTCTTTGATGCCATCCCCAATATCATTAGCACTGGCCCTAGCACCGAGCCCTGCAGAACACCACTTGTGACCACCCTGGTGCTAGACAACTCTCCTCCCACCATCACCTTTTGCATCCTGTTCCCTAGCCAGTTTTCCACTTATCTAACCATCTTCCTTTGCACTTCGAGCTCTGCCAACTTCCTGATCAGCCTCCTGTGGGGTACAGAATCAAAAGCCTTTCTGAAATCCAGGTACAGAATATCCACTGCTTGGCCCCGTCTGCTGTTTTGGTCACCCAGTCAAAGAAGTCGATCAAATTCATTTGACAAGACCTCCCTCCCATAAATCCATGCTGCCTTATAACCTGGAGACCATGTTCCTCTAGATGCTCTACCAATCATTCCTTCAGTATGGTCTCCGTAAGTTTGCATACTATCGAAGTGAGACTGACCGGTCTGTAGTTCCTGGGGTTGTCCCTGGGGCCACTCCTGTGAAGGGGCACCACATGTGCCATTCTCCTGTCCTGTGGCACCACACCTGACTTCAGTGAACCACTGAACAGGCCCGCCAGTGGCTCTGCAAGCTCCCCCACCAGTTCCCTCAGCACCCTAGGGTGCACTCCATCTGAGCCTGGTGATTTGTCTATCCTCAATGCCAGCAACCCTTTCTTCACTCCTTCCCCATCTATTGTCCCATCTGTTCTCCCCCCCTTCTGGTCCCCTTCCCCCCTCTTTCAGCATCAGTCCATCTTTCTCCTTGGTGAAGACAGAGTAGAAGTATTCATTCATTAGTTCTGCCTTCTCCCTATTTTCCTCCACCCACCTGTCTCCTTGATTTAATCTAACTGTCCCATCTTTCTTGTCTCTTTTCTCACTTATGTAGTGAAAGAAAGCCTTCTCTCCCTTCTCAGTAGCCTTCGCTAATTGCATTTCCCTCTGCGCCTTGGCTCTCTGAACCAGCCTTCCTGTCATCCTCACCGGCCGTAGATATTTTCACCTGTCCTCCACAAGCTTTGTCTTCTTGAGTTTCCAGTAGACCAGCCTTTTATTCCTCACTGCCTGGGCTACCTCAGAGCTGTGCCAGCTGGGCGTTTTGGCCTTTGAGTTCTTCCTCTTATGTCTAGCACACTTGTCTGTTGCAGCCCTTAAGCCTTCCTTAATAAGAGCCCGGTTCTGGTCCACCTCCATAGTTGCTGTAATTTTCACTAGGTGCCTTTTTAGTACTTCTCCCATTCTCCTAAAGTGTGTCCTCATAAAGTCCAGGATTTTGGTCCTAATGGGGACACTTTCCCTGTCCATGTCCAGGTGGAACCATGCCGAACGATGATCACTTCCACCCAGTGGCTTCCTGTTATATACTGTACGTGCTCTCTATTCGTGAGCACCAGGTGACACCTTGAGTCAGGAACCCATTCTGAATCACTTCAAGAATTTTCTGACTCCTGGTACATGTCGTGGTCAGTACACTCCAGTCCATCCTGAGCAGGTTGGAGTCCCCCACTATTATAACTTCGCCCTTCTCCGTGGACAAAATAAGTTAACTACATTTTTATACTTTAGATTTATCCTGAAAAGTCCTTCCGTTATGACTGACTCCCTGTCAGAACCTCCAAGTAAACATAGAAACAATGATTCGGGGCCAGCAGGGCCGATTCTATGAGGATCTGCTCAGGGCACCGAATGTGTACTTGCTGGAGGCTAGAAGAAAGAGGGGAGACATGATCGAGACATTCAAGTTACTGAAAGGAACAAACAAGGTAAACTGTAAGGAACTATTTTTCAGGAATGGCAGGTCGAAAACAAGGGGACATGAAGGTAAGCTGATGGGGGGAGGATTCAGGAGAGATGCTAGAAAGTGTTGTTTTACAGAGAGAGTGGTTGAGCCATGGAACAGTCTACTGGCAGAGGTGGTGGGTGAAGAACCACTAATGGGTTCAAGCACGGCTGGAATTGAGTAAAAGGCTTAGTATTTACTTTGGAGGGTATGCCAGTAAGACACGGAGCAGAGGGGCAGGACATAAATCCCATCTAGACAATAGGTCACAGGACAGAGTGAGGTAAAACTGGGCAGACTGGGTGGACCAATGGTCTTTTTCTGCTGACATTGTTTATGTTTCTACATTTCTGTGTCTCACATGCACTGATGTCCTTCTAAGCAATGGTGTTCTTACAAAGTGGTACTGACAGCAGCAGCAACGAATGGTAAGTCACTTCACTGTATCATATTCTGTAATTAAAACTACCTGTCCCACCTCCAGTGCCTCTCACTGCACAGTTCACTATCTACTTCCTCATTCTGATCACACTGGGAACTAGTTTGCAAAGCTCAGAAACAAATTGTGTAGCCACCAAAGACAAATGCGACTGCTAGAGTATTTGCTTCTGTCAGGTAATTTGTATGCCAGTCATTGAACTGCTTCTTTAACATGCTTACGGTGGGAGCATTTATTTTATGCATTATATATTGTCCCTATTTGTAATTTAAATTATTGTTAATGTATTGTCAATAGTTTATTATATCTGCTCCTGAACATACACCCTTGTTCCTGCATAACCTCTCTTCCTCACCCCTAGGCTGCAACTGAAAACAAGACTGATCATCCCTGTTTATCTGTCCTTGTGTAAACAATTAAAATAAGTACATCAATAAATCAATAACCAAATCAGTAAATAATGTATCCTGTATGTAGGGGACTTACACTTGGCCTGTGGGAGGCAGAATCATTTTCGTATGGTGGCATACATATGTGTGGCCATTTGGTTCTGTGTATGTGCGGTAGTTGCACAGACCCATGACCCCACCCATCTGCCTGTGTACCTTACATCCTTTTCGTATAAGGCTAAAGTACAATGCTGTGGGGGGCAGGGGATTTGGTTTGTCTCAGTTACTGCTTTTGCACTCATTATGTACCAAAAACATGAACAGGGATGTGAGAAAGCTTTTTGAATACGGCCCATGATAAGCTGCAGACATCTGCTAACATTTTGACTGCAATATAAGCTACCACTAGAGGGCAGTGCAAGCATGTCATTGTCATGCCATTTCTTAATACACACATATTAAAATGGTGAGTTTTGATGCCGGAGAGCTCTGGTAGTATATATTTGTTATTTCCAATTGTTTAACCAGGTGAGAAACACTAAGCTGAAAGCTTGTTTACAGGTGCAACATGGGAGCACAAGGAAGTTAAGCGACTTGCTCAGGGTCACATCAGGGTATATCAGCACAGGCAGGTTTCTTATATTATTACAGCCATCCAGTTGATCTCATAACCCCAAATCCATCGACCCTAGGAACATATCCAAGGTGTGTGAGCTTCATGAGAAGTGTTAGTAAATAAAGATTCCTAAAGAATGCAGGGCAGGAGAAAGCAGTAAAGACTGCATACAAAATCCTTGATGAAAAAGAGCTGGAACAAACTAGCTAGGTCATGAGTGTACATAAGAGCAGGGATGGCAGTGGTCGGTGTCAGAAAGGCCCACACCCTTATTAGAACGCTCACTTCTGGCCGGTCTGATAGCACAGTAGAGTATCTGCGGCAGCCACTTGCCATGCTGGAGATCGAGGTTTGTGCTCTGAACCTAGAACAATGCGTGCCAGCAGGTGGAAGTCTAAGCATCCTGCAGGTCTCTGCCAGGTAGGGAGGGAGGGTGGGAACTAATGCTGCGGCACTGCTCACCACTGACAAACACAGCATGTCGATGACAGAGCTTAGGAGCTGCACATGCAACCTTTGATACATATGCAGTTGACATCTCGCTGAACCCCCCCCCATGTGACTTGTGCAGATACTGGATACTATGAATACCCTAATCCACAATACCTTAAAGTCTGGCCCCTGACACTATTTTATTTAGCTTTTTGGTTCCCGTCACCTTCTCCCGCCAATTGGTGATGGGAAAACATGTGTTTTTATAGATTTTCTCCCCTGAGGCCCCCCGAGGCCCCAGCACACAGCCGTGCAAGCTTGTAGAGGCATGCTTTGCACCCCATGGTTTCAGCTTAGCCCCTTCCACCTCCTGATACTTTGCCACCTCCTCTCCGCCTATGCTACCCACCAGACCTCCACCCAGTGGAAGCGGAACTATGGGGGGGGCACCAACCCACCCTCACCACCCTCAGAAGAGGAGAGCTGCCCGCCGGCATGCGCAATCCAGCCCCGCCCTTCCCCCCACACTGCACCCCGATGACCCGAACTCGTTCCCGTACCGGGTCACCAGCATAGCATGAGGTAAGGCATCCAGCACCTCAACCCTCTGTGCCACTGGGCTGGACCCTGGCAATATTTCATGTTTCCCCTCTGAGATGTTCAAAGTGCAGACACACACTGGAGAAATGGCAGTGTTCACTCCAGTGACTACTATAACAGCTGCCATGTTATTACCTGTACTACTTCAACTTGGTGTGGTGTTCTGCCTCACATTCAAGCACTGTAAAGCCCTCTACATTGGCAAACAAGGCTGCAGTTTTGGGTACAGATTCACAAAATACCCACACAGCATCTGGTTCAAAGAAGACAACAAGCTAGTACCCTGCCACTTCAGCAGCCATGACCATTTCCCCACAGACATAATAAAATGTACCCTGGCTACAGCATCTTAAGACAGTGACTTATAGAGGTGGCACTCACTAGTCCATTGATCTCAATGAATCACCGAGTTCCCTGTCATAAACTATCCCCCACTTGCTGTCACAAACTCTCCCCCATTCTATTCCTCTTTCCACATGATTTCCCCTCGGTTGTTTTTTAAACCCTTATATATCTCTCTATCTCTCTCTCTCTCTCTCTCTCTCTCTCTCTCTCTCTCTCTCTCTCTCTCTCTCTCCTTTTCCCTCAGTTGCTCCTACACTACATTCCCTTGTTTCTCTACACCCCATCCCTCTTCTTTCCTTCCCATCTCTACCTGTGTGGAGCCTGCCCCTTTTCATCATGCTCTGCTACTACCATCCTCTTATCCACTCTCCCTGCCCAGGCCCCTTATCCATCCCCATCTCTGGCATAGGTATTAGTCATGGCTTTCTGTACTACCACCCTCGTGCCAATATCTTCTGTTTCCTACACAATTCCCTGCCTCACTCCCTACCACCCTGTCATCCTCCTTGTGTCTTTAACTGGACCTACCCCATTCTTCACTCCCTCATTTTCCTTCTGATGATGACGCAGACTCAAAATGCCAGTTTTCATGTTTCTTCTATTTGCAAGTCTCCCAACAAACTGCTCTTGGGGTCATACCTGGGTCATTTTCAGCAGTACTGTGATCACACTTCCTATGCAGACTACCTTAAATTTTAGATTTTGCAGAGCTGGAGAGCATTCAGCAGTTTTGATGGGTGGTGTTTGCCACTCCACCCAGTGTGATCATGTCTGTTTGAGTGAGGGGGACTTTTGGGTGGTCTAGGCTGATGATGTTACCACATTCATTGGGACTGCCCTGTTTTACATACATGCAATGCTCTGTTTCCTATCCTGTGTGTTCCACTTGATAGCACATCTGCAGCTGGGCTAGAAGGTTGTAAATTCTAGTCCAACAGTAGGACTTGGGCTAAAACTATAAACACTGGCACTCAAGAAGGCCTGTCAGCACAGCTGTAGGGCTACCGCTCATGATGTTGTGACCGGCATCTGGGAACCAGCTTTGGTCACTGAAAGTAGGTCAGGGAGAGAGGGAGGGAATTATATCTGGGTCCCACACCTCCACCACCCACCGCCTGATGACAAGGATGCTGTCAGGAGTACATATCCATATACTTATATCAGTGTCAGTGGCTCAGCAGGTTGCACACTCACTTCTGAGGCCAGAAGATTGGAAGGCTGTAGGTTTCATCCCCACACTCAGAACTTGGGTTGAAATCTCAATACTGGCATTGTAGTGCAGCATGGGGTGGGGGGGGGAGGTGATGCATTGGGAGGCAACGTTAAACTGAGGCCCCATCCACCTGATCTGGTGGTTGTTCAGATGGACATTAAAGGTCTCATGGCACATCTAGAAGAGTAGTGGAATCTCCTCGTGTCCTGGTCAAATTTCCCCATTCACTAAAAATACCACCAACAGCTTAATCTGGTTCGGTGTCAGTTGGTTTCATCTATATCCCCTCCCCCGGATAAGCCTGAATATAGGTGGAATGCCTCGTCCTCCTTTCCCATTCAACAAAACCGAAATGAACAAAGACCCCACAACCCAACACTACCTGGAGAGCTTTCCAAGGCAAGATGGAGGCAGGTGAGTGCAGGAAGGGGGAGAGGCACAGAGGGTCAAGGTATGCTATGGGACTCCTGAGGGGGACAGGTACTGGGGACATGAGGGGTAGAAATTCTGTCTTAACAAAAAACCCTAGCACTCAGTGCAGCATGGTGGGGAGCTGTACTGCCAAGTTGTGCCATTATTCAGATGAGATTTTAAACTAGGGTCCCTTAGTATGTCTGCCACTACTTATTTGCAGTCACTTTACTACCAGTCTCTCTCATTGCTGGTAATGTGCTTTGAGATACAGTGGGTGTGAAAAACTATATAGAAATGCAAGTTCTTGTCCTTCACTAGATACTTTGATGGAAGTGGTTTCACTGGACAGGATAAAGAACTTGCAGCATGGCTGAAGGGCCCAGATGACTCCTCAATGGGGGACAGAAGCAGAAATAGGAAGCACACAGGTTCCCTTGACCTGAGCAAAACATTTGACATAAACAACTAATCTTCTCTTTGATCACCTTAAACAGTTTGTTAGTATTTCTGGTAGCCTTCAGTCCTGGTTTTGTTTCTGCCTGGCTGTTCATTCTTTCTTAATGGCAGTCTTCTATCCTTGGTCTCTTTGCTACAGCATTCTCCAAGGTTCTGTTCTTGAACCCAACATGTTTTGTATCTGCTGTCTCTCCCTTTATTGCCTTATCTTCGTCTTCACCACCTCCATCAACCTTACTCTGCCCTCTGTACTACTTTTCTCTATCTTTGTTATTTTTATTATGTTTTAGTGTCTTCTCTTATTTTGTACTGTCATGTACTCACTGTGTTGTGGTTACTGAAAACACTCCTTCTAGTGTAGTTCCTATCCCCATCATGGATCAGGGGTTCGGGGGGGGGCTAATACTACTTTGCATTGATCATTGGGCTGGAAGTGGGGTTGGGTTAAGGAAAAGAGAAGGGGGACCAGGTTGCTGTGGTGTGGGGTAGGGGTAGGGGCTATTCACTGGTGGGGCAGCATTCAAGCTTTATATTTTCTAGGAGGCCTGCCTCAGTTTGACGATGGAAGCAAACATGCATTTTTTTTTTTATCATGAACCTTTTTATTGTAAAATTTTTAGTAACACAGAAAACAAAACTGGTACAACAACATCACACAATTAACAAATTGACATTTTAAGTATATACTGGGGTCCAGTGGTGCCTTCGGGTCTGCAATTGTAGACCAGTATGTGCAGGCAATTTATATGAGACTCATACTTCTTCATTCAGACCTTTGGATGCACAATTCTGGGATGCACTTTTTGTTTTGTAAACTAGTTGGTTGGAACAAAAGAGTTTTCTTCCTCTTACATCCAGCTAGTCAGAGTCTTTATGGGGTTAGTCAATAACTCAGAAATGACATCAGAAGAATGGTAAGTTGGTTTATGCCTTGCACTTTATCATGTGTTGTCAGAGCACTTTTCAGCATCAACTTTTAATCTTCTGAAATAATCTTTGCTGATCTTGGTTTTCAATATTTTGGGTTGGATTGTTACTCCCCCATCTACCAACAAATACTTTTGGCCAAGTTCTGTGCTGAAACCACCATCCAGTTCAGTGCTGTTAGTGTAAATGAGTGTTTATTGGATAAAGCAAAATGTCATCCTGATGCCATCAGAGAAGGTCTTTATAGTTTGCAAATACGTTTTTTAGTGATGAGTTATTCAGCACAGAGTTATTGACAAACACGAAATGTAGGGTTAAATTTTCATCACTGTTAGAATGCTGCAAGTCGCAGGTGCATTAAATATAGTATATGATGCAGGGGACCTGCAGCAAAGACTTGAGATTTTCTATCCCTGCATCAAATAGATGCCCGCTATGCCACGTTTTTGTTATCCACCATGTAACAGTACTAGGGCCTGTTGCATGCCTCTTACGACAGCTTTTGCTGTGTTCCCTGCTCAAGCCAACACAAAGCATGTTCAAGTGCCATAAATGCACCCAGGAATGGAAAATAGTGTGCACCTGTGGCACTTGGACATGGCGCACTTGCACTGCCAAAATGCATGGCTGCAGGCGCTGTGTCTGCCTTCAAAAATACAACCCTTGATGTTATTTTGGAATCCTAGCTGTTTCTGGAATTCAGACTGTAACCATTGTCCAAGTTATTGATAAGACTGCTCTGTGGATTAAGCACAAGGCAGAACTGGTGTTGTGACAAGTAGTCTTCATGGAATATTCCCCTTTGGATCTTGATATTTGGGATAAGGTTCTGGTATTTTCATGGTGTATGTACATAGCTGATTGTCAATTTTCATTGCGCTGTCGATGAAATCCATCAAATCAATGCAGATTGCATACATTTGAAGGCATTTAAGAGTCCATGGGTACGGAATAGTACACTGCTGTACCTAAGGACGTTTTGAACTCGACAATGCTCTGCTAAATTGTGATCCTTTTTGCAACTCTCTGTAGAGGTTTTATTTAGCATAAGCTGGTCTTTGGTGCTGTATGATTTTCTCTGGCTGCTCTTTCTTAGGGCTGCAGCGGGCCTAGCCCTGCAGACCTCTTGTTATGAAAAAAGCAGTCAGCACATTCCTTTCACCCGAACAACCTGTAGGAGTTGCAACACAGTCACTTCCATGCCCATGACGCACTCCGCTCGGTGTCTACATTGGCAGTATAATGTAGTGGTTAAGGGCACTGAGCTGCAAACCTGGAGACCTGGGTTTGAATCCCATCAGCCCCCACTTGCATACTGTGTGACCCTGAGCAAGTTACTTAACTTCCTTGTGCTCCCAGGTCACACCTGGAAACAAGTTCCAGCTTAGTGTGCCTTTCCTGGTTAAAGAATTTCCCCCTTCCCCCCATTGGCAGTCAGACTGCTCTACTTTTTTGTCTGTTGGCAGTAATAGCAGAACACAGCACACTGTGCCATATCTGAGATGGCCACCAAACCGTATAGCGCATGCATGACTGTTAGCACATGTGCAGTACAGTGCGGCAGCCATCTTGGTCTCTGCAGACTGTGCCGTGCTCCGCTATGACAGCCACTTCTTTTTTTTGAATTACACATATTCCTCCATTCGACCCTCCCTCTCAGCACCCACCACCCGTGCCCAGAAACAGAACAATGACACTGGGATACCCAGTCCCCAGTGTCATGATCTTGTTCATTCCATTTCTTTCCTTTTTTTATTACACATATCCCCCACCCGACCCTCCCTCTCAGCACCTGCCACCCCAGAAACATAACAATGACACTGGAGGTTCCCAATCCCCCAGTGTTGCGATCTGTTCTTTCCATTTCTTCCCCTTACCCGACTTTCCCTCTCAGTACCCCCCGAAACATAACAATAACACAGGGGGGCCCAATCCCCCAGTGTCACGATCATGTTCTGCATAACCTTTTTTTCCATTTCTTCCCCTCACCCGACCCTCCCTCTCAGCACCCCCCCAGAAACACAACAGTGACACTGGGGGTGCCCAGTCCCCTAGTACTGCGATCTGAAATATTCTGTCATTTTTTATTTCACCTGTAAGAAGAAAACCATCCATCAGTGTCTTTTGCAACTGCTCCTGACCCCACCGACCCTCCCACTCAGCATCCACCACCCTGCACCCCTCCCAAGCCCTTACTTACCCATCGGGGGTCCAACACCGTAATCCTCTTTGGACAACAGACATGTCTTCACTCTTCAAAGACAGACCATGAACTGAAGAAACAGGTATGCGGTTCAATGTATTTCAACGGGATTTTGAACTAAGTGGCATAACCTGGGCATTTTTGCATATCTTTGGCCAGAATTTTCAATATGCCTTGTGACCCCACCTCATGAACAGTTGCACTGACATTAGGCAAATCTGTCCCAAAAGGTAATTTTGCGGTCCCTGAGCGAAATCACCTTTCAGGAAGGAGTTGAACATTTTCTCTGCCCTTGTTCATGAGGTGGGGTCATAAGATGGCTATGTTTAAAATTTGGTGTAAAAATATTAAAAACAATAAAGTTACGAGCTTACATTGAATTTTGCGAATGCAGGCTCGTAACTCGTAAATTTCAATATTTTTACCTCAAGTTTACAACATAGCCATATCTTTATAGCACCTCATGAATGTGACAGCTGTCATTTTTCAGATCCTGGCCAAAATGGTTTTATTTCTTGAAAGGTGATTTGTGGCTACGCAAAATCACCTATTGGTCAGAAGTCAAAAATTTTCTCTGCCCTTGTTCATTAGGTGGGGTAATAAGAAGACTATGTTGAAAATTTGGTATAAAAATATTAAAAAACATTAAAGTTATGAGCCTATGTTGAATTTTGTAAGCACAGGCTTGTAGCTTTGATAGTTTTCAATATTTTTATCCCAGATTTACAACAGAGACATTTCTTTACAGCACCTCATGAATGTAACAGCTGTCATTTTTCAACTCCTGCCCAAAATGTGTTTTTGTGTACTGAAAGTTGATTTTGCAGTCCCTGTGCAAAATCACCTTTAGGCCAGGAGTTGAAAATTGTCTCTGCCCTGCTTCATGAGGCAGGGTCATAACAAGCTGATGCTGAAAATTTGATGTAAAAATATTGCAAAACAAACATTCAATATTTCTGTACAGACAATTGGTAAGACCACATCTGGAGTACTGTGTACAGTTCTGGAGACCCCATCTCCGCAAAGGCATAGCCAGGGTGGAGGCTGCCCAGAGGAGGGTAACCAAAATGATGCAGGGTCTGCATCAGAAGACTTATGAAGAAAGACTAAAGGAACTAAAGATGTATAGCCTTGAGGAAAGGAGGGAGAGGGGGAACATGATAGAAACTTTCAAATACCTCAAGGGAATCAACAAAGTCCAAGAGGGTAGCATCTTTCAGAAAAAGAGATGCGCAAAAACAAGAGAGCACAATTTGAAGATAGAGGGGGGACGGCTCAGAGGTAATGTGAGGAAGTATTTCTTCACAGAGAGAGTTGTGTATACATGGAACAGCCTTTCTGAGGAGGTTGTAGAGTCAAAAAACAGTGGGGGAATTCAAGAATGCATGGGACAGACATAAGGCAATTGTAGTGGGGGGGTAGTAGGAAGTAGGCTGTTGGTTGACTAAGATCTGCAGCTTATCCGTTAGGTAGGGAAATGGGCAGACTAGGTGGGCCAAGCGGTCCTTATCTGCCATCAGATTCTATGTTTCTATGTTTTACCCCAAATTCCTTGGCTACAGCCCTATCCGCTCTGGCCAGAGTTTGTTTCTATTGCCAAAATACTGTTAGAATCTGGATGATTTCAGATTCTATTTGCATACATATATGCTAGTGTAGTGTAAGTAGGTTTTAGGTAAGCATATTAATGTGTGGCAGTTCTTGTAACATAATAATTTAAGGCTGGCAGGGACTCTTAGTCCATCATGTCCACCCCGCATCCCACTTCGCAAGCAGTTATGAGATAAGTATGCTATATAAGCATGAACTAATTTATAGGGACTCCATACTCACTCTAGCACCCTGGGTACGACGCAATTATTTTTGTAAGCACAAAGGTGTCTGGGCTTACCTTGAAGACCTGTACAGTCTTCATATCTGCGGTCTCTGCTCATAAGCTGTGCCATGGGATCACCAGCATCTGTTGTCTATCAGATCTGCTGCAAGAGCTCTTCTTACAGTTCCCAACATTCCTTGCAGTTACCAAAATTCTTTTGATTTGGAACCTTGATTACAGCTTCAGAGAAGGAAAACTACAATTTGCAGAGCACTGCAGGGAAAATAACTAAGAAGGAAAATTAAACTCTAACCCTAACCAAGCCTTTTGCTCTGGTAGTTACATTTTCTTACATGTTTCACAACCCAATACAAAAAATGGAGTTCTAGTATTCCACAATGAAATTCTTGGGGAGAGGGGAGCTAAAGTCATTCTGAAACCTGTAAATTGCAAGCTTCAGTAGCAAAGAAGAAGTTACATTTTTTTAAGTGACTGGCTGGCTTTTTTAAAAGAACCTCAGAGAGCAGACTCGTCTTTTACTGAACAAGGCTCCTCTCATTCGGAATTAAATATGCAGGTTCAAGGTACACCACCCATAGCTGAATGTTGTCTTCTATCCTACTTAAAAGGATTATCAGAAAGAAAACCAGCTAATAACTATATTACTGATAAATGCTGGGTGTTACAGTGAGGTTTCCCTGAATGATCCAACACCACAAACACAGAACCATAAAAAGTGGCTGGCAGATGAAGACCAAGGGCCCATCCAGTCTGTCCATAAAGTGTTTTTTTTTTTTTCTTTATTTATTGTGCTGAAGAGTAACAGATGCGCAAAAAAATCTTATACACAGGCAGTGATAGACTACACGCAGTAAAACAGATTATTTTCCAGGTGAATTACAATTGTTCCACATAATTCCACAACCAGAATATAACTAAAAACTGGGCAATTAGTTACTATAAATTATTGATCATAGGTCACTTCAGGCTGCTCCAATTATTACCTTATTCTCCCCCACTCCTGTGAGGGTGATAACCCACCTCTCCCACACAATAGCCCCCTTGTCAAGGCATAAAGGTTTCCCTCTTCTGCAGCCATATAGAACACTCAACTTCTCCACTTTATTTCAAATTGGGGAAGCTGTCCCCTAGATTGTGCAGTGAGGCATTCCATATAATACATATCAGCTAGAATTTTATGCCAAGAATCTAGAGTGGGGCTGGCTCAGTGATGTGGAGGGCTGAGGCATCTTTTGCCTTACCTCCTACCACACCAGTGACCCATGTTTGATGGTGAACACAGGCTGCAGGGGGTCAGCTGGGAGGGAGGGCTGGGTGAGGATTGAGCAGCCACTTGACAGCTCTCCTCACTCAGATTGGAGAGGTTAGCCTACCCAGCCTTCGACTGCCACCATGTGGAGGTATGGTGGTAGTGCAGAAGTCAAGAGGGGGGCTAGGCACTAGGCCAGGGATGGCAGGAGTGGGACTGTTCAGGACAAGGTGATGTGCGTGCCTCCATGCGCACATAACGTCCTTGCACTGGGGCTTCAGGGACTTAAGGGGAGAAATGGGAGAAAATGGAAAAGGAGCATCAGGGCAGGCACATGAAGCTTCCTGATACAGAACAGGGGCTGAACTGAGTCCTCTCAAGGAGGGCACTGCTGCCAGCCTGCTCTGGTGTTCTGCTAGGAAGAAAAACCTATATGGAAAAAAAAGAATCGAGAGCGGAGGGATGTGGTTGTCTCCATAAGTAGATTATAGCCTTCTTGGCTGCAGGTAAATATCATATATCATAATCATGCAGCAGGTCATTACACAGCATCTCAGAGGAGGTACTGACATAAGTATCATGGAGGGGGTGACCCAGGCAGTGTTGCCGGTAAGCTGGTTTATCCAGACCTTAATCTGCTTCCAGAACTGGATAAATATTGGGCAGGGCCAGAAAATATGTGAGTGTGTGGCCAATGTTTGTTGAGATAGCCTCCAGCAGTGTCCGTAATGGGCAGAAAGGAACTTGATTAAGGCGGCTGGGGCATGAAAGTAACAGCTTCTACATATCCAAATGAACTCCCTCCAATATGGGGCAGAAGAAACTTTTATAGGTGGTATACTTAAGCCATACGGGATAGGAAATGGAGGTAGACAGTTCAGTATTCCAGGCAGACAGGATTGAGGGGATAGGGTCCCTGAGCTGGTCTTGTAACTCCTGGTACAGATGCCTTATCAGGAGCTACCAAGCTTCACCTTTAAGGTCAGGCAGAATTATAATGAGTAAGAGGGGGCAGGGTCTGGAAGGTGATCTATTTGATTACTTTTATCTAGAATAAAAGTTTGGACTTGCAAGTATCTGAAGTACCCTTCGCCGGTTGATCGCTATTGGGCCTGGAAATACTTGAATTGGCACACAAACTTCTCATCTAGTAATTGGAAGATACGGGATAGGACCAGCTGATGCCATCTGTGGAAGGTATAGCCAACAAGACCCTAAACAGCATGGTTTCACAGCAGGTAGGTTATGCCAGACAAATCTGCTTGAGTTTTTTGACTATGCTACAAAAATAGTGGAACACAGTGGGGCAGTAGATGTGGTCTACCCAGACTTTAGTAAGGCCTTCGACTCGGTTCCACACAGAATGTTAGTAAAGAAGCTTGATCACACAGGGGTTGACCCAGAAGTAGTCATATGGGTACAAAAAGGGTTACAAGACAGAACCCAGAGGGTACAGGTTAATGGAACGCAATTGACGGAAGGCAGGGTGACCAGTGGGGTGCCCCAGGGCTCAGTGCTGGGGCCTCTGCTCTTCAATGTTTTTATAGCAGACATCACTGACAGACTGAAAGGGAAGGTGTGTCTGTTTGCAGACAACACCAAGATATGTAACAGGGTGGTCACCTCAGAAGGAGTGAGCAAGATGGACGCTGACCTCAAGAAATTAGAAAAATGGTCTGGAGTGTGGCAGCTGAGATTTAACACCAAAAAGTGCAAGGTCATGCACATAGGAAAGAAAAATCCAAGAAAGGACTACTACCTAGCAGGTGAAAGACTGGTGGCCTCAAACCAGGAATGAGATCTGGGAATAGTAATCTCAGATGACTTAAAGGGTAGAAAGCAATGTAAGAAGGCAACATTGAAGGCCAACAGAATGCTGGGCTGCATTGGGAGGGGAATCACAAGCATGGGGACAGAGGTAGTACTACCACTGTATAGATCACTGGTCAGGCCTCACCTGGAATACAGAGTCCAATTCCGGAGGCCTCACCACAGGAAGGACATTGACCAGGTGGAAACAGTACAGAGAAAGGCAACAAAAATGATTCAGGGTCTGCAGTACAAGTCCTACGAGGAAAGACTCAGGGAACTGAATATGTACTTCCTGGAGTAGAGAAGAGAGAGAGAGGGGACATGATTGAAACATTCAAGTACATAAAAGGCATTAACAAGGTACAGGCACAGGAACTTTTTCACTTCAAGATGGGCTCCTGGACCAGGGGACATGACCTCAGGCTGCAAGGAGAGAGGTTCTCTACCAACTCCAGAAAGTTTTTCTTCACAGAAAGAGTGATGGATACCTGGAACAGATGGATCTATGTGACAACGGCGAACGCCAAAAGGCGATCGCCGTTATCGCTCAGTCAGAGTGCTGAACACATTTTCGGCACTCTGACAACCCTGGCGCACCAGCACAATGGCACCAGGACATATTTTTACTACTTTCTGTGGGGGTGCCCCACCACACCCCGGGCACCCTTTGCCCCGAGACCTCTACCTAAGGATTCTCAACCCTGGGGGGTATGTCGGGGCGTAGTAGTAAAATAAGAAAGTTCGGCTGGACGTAATAAAATTGCACCAGCACCCGACCCGAACCCAGTACTCAGCCACCCCAGCCATCGCCTCAATCCCCCACGCCACGCCACAGCTCCACCGACAACTGCAGTGCCACCCCTACAGCCTCTCCACCCCCAGCCTACACTCACCATGCTCATTCCCACCCCCCCACGCACATATGTATAGCGACATCCTGTTGCCTAGTTTGCCCACCCCCTCATCTGGTCGCCCTACCCATCGGTCGCCATGAGTGGATTGAGCGAGGAAGGTATCGCTGTAATGGACGGTGCCCTTCCTCATGTGCCCACTTCATGGGTTACCAGAACAGACTGCCTCAAGAGGTTGTGGGGGTCAACACTGTGGTGGGATGCAAGAATGCATGGGATAGACACAAGGGAGCCCTGACGACAAAGAGCAACTATAGTGTCAAAATAGGTGTAAATCAAACGTGCAGACTAGATGGACCTAGCGGTCTCCTTCTGCCCTCAACTTCTATGTTTTTATGTAATCCAAGCAGGTTAAAAAATTAGTCTCAGCTGACAGAAAGTACAAGAAGTAGAGTATAGGAGATGAGAAAGGGAGGGTTCTTAGTTTATACCTGAGACATAAAGTTGTGCTGTGAAATAAATAAAACCAGAGAGATTGGGAAGGGCCATTATAGCAACAAACAGGATGCTCCCAGTATCGTATAGGTCATTGACCGTAAACTCAGTTTGCCTCCAAAGAGAGATAAGCCAAGGATTTAGCCAGATAAATACCACGTGGAGGTGGGCTGCTTTAGAGTAGTTAAGCAGATTGGGGAGGTTTACTCCCCTGTGCCATGGGAAGTTGCAGAATAATGAAATGTAGCCGGGGTCGCTTACCCCTCCCCCCACAGATAAAATGGGAAAACATCCTATTCCACAAAGTGAAATAGCAAGGTGCTGGGACAATATGCAGGGTTTGAAAAAAGTATAGGAGACATGGCACAAGATTGATACGAATTGTCTCTACCTTTGGAAAAAAAGGGAGGTTTAAATGGGTCCACCTAGCAAGGTCTTACGTGAGAGCTAGTGTTAATGGCTCATAGTTTAATAATTCCAAGTGTTCAAGACTTTGCAGTAACTGAATACCGAGCTATTTGATGTTGTTGCTTCTCCATTACAGGTGGAATTGGGTGCGAACAGCTGGAGATGGTACACTGTTAGGTAGCAGTACCTCTGTTTCATCCATGTTTAGTAGAAACCTGGATAATAAGCCAAAAGTCTGAATTATAGCCCAGGCCACTGGGATTGAATTTTCTGGGTCCAGGAGCATTAAGAACATGTCATACACATACAGCAAAAGTTGCCAATAAAGTGTTTCCTACATATCCTCTGATGTAATGTCCCAAAGGGGCTTTCAACCCCCAACCCTCCCTCTCTCACCAAAACCCACCTCCCTAACTCCTTCTCCTGGAATTATCAGCCCTTTAAAATTGTACCAGCCATGTCTGAACCTTTTATAGTCTCTGCCTCGCCCACCTCTGTGGTAATCTGTTTCATAGCTCTACCACTCTCTCGGTGAAGTAGAACTTCTTCTCATATCTTCTGATGTTCCCACTCCATTCATTTCCTCTCATGACTGCACTATTGTTCCTGTTGAATAGGTCTCCACAGTTCACTCTATTAATTCCCTCAGGAATTTGTATGTCTCTACCATGGTGATCCTCTCCCGTCTGGCCTCCAGTGAGCACATGCTAACAAGGGCCTCGAGCCATTCCCCTCAGGATCTGCGCTTTTGGCGCAGGATCATCTTGGTAGGCTTTCTTTGCACAGACTCTAGCTTATACCTGTATTTTCTCAGGTGCATACTCCAGAACTGGCCACAGCACCCCAGGTGAGGCCTCAGCAATGACTTATACAGGGACAATCCTCTGTTTGAAAAAAAAAACAGGAGAAATTTACCTTACGACTTTGAGACATATTGGATCATTTCTCTTTTTTGTTTTCTTTTTAATAATGAAAATGATTTATTGTTAAATGGACTACAAAGCTGGTCTGGACTATCTTTGGCTTTTTTTGGCCAATGTTTTTTGGCACTGGCAACCCACATGATCTGTAAATCATACTGTTTTTGTATTATAGATTCATACTAGACATGTTTGTCTATAGGACTTCTGTTGTACATTGATTTGCACTGTTCTCACTTTGCATACATGCTGTTGTGTATTTACCAACTATTTGCACTTTATTGTACCACTTTCTTATGTTGTATTATAAATGTGCTGTTTTGTTTTATTGCATTGTTTTATTATTGTCCTGTTTTATTGTATTGACCCATTATTGTACTACAGAATATTTTTATTGTATTTATTATTACAGGTTTTGTTTTATTGTAGTAAATTATTCTTGAACTGTTGTGTTTTATTCTATTGTTTTAGTCTTGTGTTGTTTCGTTGTATTGTTTTATTATTGTACTGTTTTATGGTATCATTTTATTATGTTTGCTTGCGCGCATGAGCAAGAAACATTTCGTCACAGCTTAGGAGAGAAACAGGGTTTTGGACGTGCGGCACTGTGGAGGCCAATGGCCCCAGTGCCTTTTGAGGCTTGGCCCACTTTCCCTAATGTGGTGGCACGCTGCTGCTGACACTAGTTCAGCCAGCGTGCCACCACCTTGAAACATTTTCGCTGCTGCAATCAGGGGCAGCCACGTCATTGCAGCGTCAGCCATTCTGATGCAATGAAGGAGCGACCCATCATTTCAGGGAGGTACCTTGCCGTCTGCATGCCCCCAACCCAGTTCATTTGCCGACAGGGGATCCCAGTCCCTGTCGGCATACTGTAACCCCCTCCCCCATTTGTTGTGTGCTGAGAGGGTGCCCAATCCCCTTCGGTGTCATGCGCTCCCCAACAGTCTTTCTTTGCTGATGGGGGGCCCAATCCCCATTGGCTTCAGTCCCTCCTTCCCAGTTCAATTTACCAACAGGGGAGCCCACTCCCCTTCAGCATAATGTCCCCCCAAATTTGTTGTGTGCCGAGGGGTGCCCAATCCTCGGCTCTCCCCTGGTATATGCCGATGGGGGTGCCCAACCTCCGTCAGCCACAGTCCCCCAAAAACACTCATGGGCACACTGGGAGTCCACCCCAGTATACCAATGTCCCTGTTAAAAAGTCCAGCAATTTTTTTAAACCTGTAAAACAGAAAACGGTCCTCGTTGAGTTCGGTGGCCCCTCCCCAACCTGCGCTCACCCTCTGTGCACCCTACCTCCTCACACCCTCACCCCATACTTACCTCCGGAGCCCAGCGTGACGATCTTCAGTAGACCGGGAACACGTCTGCACTCTTCAAAGCTGACTGTGAACTGAAGAGATGCTGATAAGTTGTATAATGGCACAAAAAGGTTTTTTTTCAACTTTGGTGCATATCTCATGCATTTTTGGGAATTCTGGCACCAAATATTCAGCA
Organism: Neoceratodus forsteri; assembly: GCA_016271365.2. Classification (NCBI taxonomy): domain Eukaryota; kingdom Metazoa; phylum Chordata; order Ceratodontiformes; family Ceratodontidae; genus Neoceratodus; species Neoceratodus forsteri. Next base: position 20,137,304 of record JADMNL010000030.1, on the reverse strand, counting down.
TTGGGTTATTGGGAACCCTCCTCATGAATTCAGCCACTGTTATGGCGTTATTCAGTCCTGAAAGGTGATTTCGCAGTCACTGCACGGAATCGTCTTTCAGGACTGATTAATGAAACGACAGTGCCAGTGTTCATGAGGTGGGCTCTCAAAAAGCCTATGCTGCAAATTTGGTGGAACAAATCCAAAAAATGACTGTTTTATGAGTGTGCATTGCGCAGTTTACACGCATGCTCGTACCTTCGTGAATTTGTAATATTTTCACTCCAGATTTTCAACATTGCCATTTTTCCACACTTCCTTATGAACAGTACAGCTGTCATTTTTCACATCCTGACCGAAATGTGTTTTTGCACTTCCAGCTCAGAATAGCGCGATCACTGTGGGAAATCAGTGTTTGGGACACATTAAGAAAATCACAGTGACACTGTTTATGAGCAGGGGTCCTAAATTGCAAATGTTAAAAATTTGGTGATGAAAGTCCATAAAATGACTGTGTTACGAGCATGCATTTTGCAGTTTCCACACATGCTCATAACTTTGCAAATTTGTGGTATTTTCACTCCAGATTTTCAACATTGGCATTTTCCACATCTCCTTATGAACAGTACAGCTGTCATTTTTCACATGCTGGCCGAAATGTGTTTTTGCACTTCTGGCACAGAATAGCATGGTTGCTGTGGGAAATCAGTGTTCAGGACACATTAAGAAAATCATAGTGAAACTGTTCATGAGCAGAGGACCCAAAATGCCTATGTTGAAAATTTGGTAACAAAAGTCCATAAAATGACTGTGTTATAAGTGTGTGTTGCGCAGTTTCCATGTATGCTCGGAAGTGTGCACATTTGTAATATTTTCACTCCAGATTTTCAACATTGACATTTTGCCACACCTCCTTATGAGCAGTACAGCTGTAATTTTTCATATCCTGCCCAAAATATGCATTTGCACATCTGGTGCACAATGGCATGGTCACTGTGGGAAATTAATGTTTCAGAGAGATTAACAAAATCATAATGATAGTGTTCATGAGCAGAGGTCACAAAATGCCAATGTTGAAAATTTGATGAAATAATTCCATTAAACGACTGTGGTACAAGCATGTGTTGCGCAGTTTCCACGTATGCTTGGAACTTCAAGCATTTTTAATAATTTCACTACAGATTTTCAACATTGCCATCTCTTCACACCTCCCTATGGATGGTACAGCTGGCATTCTTCACATCCTGCCTGATCTGTGTTTTCGCACATCTGGTGCAGAATGGCACAGTCGCCGTGGGAACTAGAAGTTCAGGACACATTACCAAAATCACACTGCCACTGTTCATCAGAAGAGGTCCCAAATGTTTTCATGAGGTGGGGGTCACAAATAGGCCATGTTGAAAATTTGTAGTTCAAATACCAACACATGCTCCGGGCTGTTAGGGTTTCTAACCATAACGTCCCACCCTGTACAGACTGACAGGCATCAGAGGTGTAATTTTGGATCACCGGCTGTAATGCTCATGGCATGCCACTCCCACCCTAAAGCCAGTGACAGGCATCGAGGTGTGCCTTGCACTCTTCAGCCCCAGACTTCACCCCATTCTCCTGTACTGCACCCATTTCAGCGTATGTCCTTATGAAATGGGGTGACTGTGAAGCTGAACACCCCAAGGCACACCTCAACACTTGTCAGTGTTTAAAGGATAGGGTGAGGTGAAATGCCATGAGCATTATGGGCAACGACCCTCAGGCACACCCCAATGCCTGTCCATCTCTGCAGGGTGGATGTGGGATTGGCGTGAGTTCAATACTTCACTGCCACTCCTATTCTGCATCTGTCTAATTCCTCCACGTCCAATTCTAGTATCAGCAGCAAACATTCGGCATTGACAAATGCTTGTTACAATTTCCCCAATACTCTTTCCCTCAGGGTACCTCTGGAAATGAGCTATTCTTGACTCAGTAGGCCTTTCTGGATAAAATGTTTAAATCCATCCATCAAAATCAATCAAATGATTGAAGTACTAATCTAAAATTTTATATTTGGCATAACTATTTTGGGATGGTTGTGTTCTATAGAAAGCCTATTTAGTTTCACCTTACTATTTGTAAGCTACTGCAAAATGACATTTTCTTCAAAATCAATACAATATACAATGTACTGTACCCGCTTGCTTTACTCACTGTATGGAAAATGATATAAATAAAGTTTACAAAAAAACAAAACAATAAAAGACTAAAGAACTACACTGCAGCTAAAAGTGTTGCTATTGATTAACTTCAGAGGTAAGTAATGATTGGTAGCTCAGCTAAAACCACAAGAGAATGAAACGCATGATGTTAAAGTACTGCACCAAAACAATGTTGCCGCCACTATGTATTTCTATAGTATAAAACCCTTCTTTTGATGAAATGCATTTTGACAAAGTGCAGAAAGAACAAAACAATCTACTGGATCATCTTCATGTTTTGCAACAGTGAAAGCCAAACTGAGGATGAAATGTATTTCATCAAATGGTGAGACTCCCTCTGTGGACAAAATGAGGCCTCTAGTTATCAATTGCCTTGACATAACAAGTTCAGCAACTACTGTAGCTCAAACTATTCCTTGAGGAGAAAGCATTTTTTTGTACTATAATATTTTTTTTAATTTAAATACAAGCAATACAATGACTATGAATAGATAGGTCACTGACAGAACAAAGGCCGATGGCACATTTATAAGGTAGAAAAAGAAATGGGCAGACTGGATGGGCCTTGCGGTCCTTATCTGCCGTCAACTTCTATGTTTCTATGTTTCTATGTAAAGCAATCTAGCAGAAACCAGTGTGAACAAAATAAATGTACAGGAAAACACTTTGTGAGAAAAGTTGTATCAGAATAAGTAAGTTTGTGAATATGATGCACTGTATCACTGTAGCCCACGTACACAATATAGAAGTATACATTTTGTTAAAGAATTGTTGTAAATGTTACTATGGATGCCTAACAGATTTGTGCTTTGGAGAAAGACTATAAGTAATGTTCTAATGAACTATTTGTAAATGTATAACAGAGATACTGTTTTAAATAATAGATGCTGAGTAGTATTTATTTCAGATATAACTATTACAACACAACAAAATTCTTTTTTTCAGGTATGTGAAAGAAGGGAGGTTTAAAATTGAGGAAAGAACACTGTCAGCATTTCAGTGGCTGTACTCTCCATACCAGCATAGAATTATCAGTCGAGCTGACCTGGAATCACCAAACAGGTAACAATGTCATTTTTATCCACGGCTTGATTGCAACAACTATAAATACTTGTCGGAAGGCCTCCTTGACAAGGTTTTATACAGATGAACAACTGGTATGGGTGGTGGTGGTGTTTTTTTTGGGGGGGGGTCAACCTGATCCCCTGGTCTTTAAGCAGTGGTCATACTGAGAAATGTTTGCTTCAGGAGAATAAGTAAACAGTTTTTGATAGTTTCAATCCTGTGCCACTTTGAACATATGGTGGTGAAGCTAAATGGGCTACACTGGAGACAATGCAGCAGAATCACCACATTTGTGTGTTTTTCCCTAAGGTTATGCTAGAAAGATGATGTCACCAGTACATTACCAGAAGTCCTGTTTGTCAGTACAGTTGTCATGTGGTAGCTGTTATTGCTACAGAGGTTCTACTTTATTTTGTTGGGGCTTTATTGTTAAAGATTTTCAGATGTCCTGAAAAATACGGGATTAGTAATACTAAAAAGCCCTTATGCATTGCTGAGGTCAGGAATTGTGGGAGTGAATTCATTGTAGGGTTCTTCACCCAGCAGCATTTGGGGGGGAGGTTTATACTGAGTTAATGGCTTGCTTCTTCCTTGCCCCAGAAAATTACCACCTCAAATGTTTTTGTTACCTGTTCGTGATTATGCATTATTATTTTATTTTGCTGCATCAGATGGTGCAATATTGAGGCCGAGCGCCTTCTACAATAAAATTGCTTGCTAGTTTCTCAACCTCCCATTAGAACACACCACTGTGTAGGCTGGCCCAGTGGTGCTGGAGGTTGAGGCACTGGTTGCTACACCTTGCGCTGCACCGTCGACCCAGGTTTGGGAACGAGCCCGGGCTGCTGGGGGTTGTTAGTGGGGAGAGAGAGGATTGAGTATGCAGAGGACTGCTCTCTTCTCTCAGGGAGGGAGGGTTTGCCATCCCACTCATCGATCACCCTCTGGCATCAGCCAGGGGGAGATGTGAGCTGGGAGGCACGTCGCCGATGTACTCCATCAGTGGGGAGGATGGCGGGAGTAAAAACTGGAGGAAAAAGGAGTTGTCAGGCTCCACGATGACTGTGCCAGCACCCAGTTCCGTCCTCCGATGTCCAGATTTCGCTCTGGGGGGAAAAGCCAGCACCCCTTCACCATAGCCCTACCTTGGGGGGACGCATGGGGGATTTAGGGGGTGTTGGACGGGGGGGAACGGTGCAGCTGGAGACTGATTTTTCTCTCGGGGGGGGACCAGAGCCACCTGCCAGGCTCCACGAGAGGATAAAAAAAATAATAGGGAAAAAAAAGAACATACCACTGTGTAATGGACAACGTGTTGTAGTGGTTGTTGCTTACTCAGAGATTTAATTATTTTGCTGGTACATTCTTAAGCAAAATTTAATTACATTTGGTTTCAATATCACAAACTGACCTTTTTTCCCATGGTCAGGTCAAGCTTAATAACAGGCCTGCATTTAGTAATCTTTTTTTTCACCATATGAAATCCTTACTTGGTTAGAGAATTTATACCTACAGGGCTATTACATTTTTTCACTTCATTACTGTTGTTTCTGATCAGATTACCATCTGCTATGAGTTTCAAAGTGTTGTTAAATGTTATTTGTTATCTTATAACTCTTGTAATTGTTTTTGAATGTTTATGTTTTTTGTATAATTGTACTTGTTCTTTAAACCTGGTCACCCACAAAAATAGGCATTATTGCTCGTGGACTCACCAGGTTAGCAAGTAATCAATCAGTCAATCAAACTTCTCAGAACTGACGATTCACTTTGGTATGAATCTGCTGTGCAATATTGGTAAGTCTTTTGTGCTTACTATGACATGCAATCATATATCACTGTGACATAGCAGAGTGACTCCCTTGGAGTTAAAGGGAGTTAGTCATGTACAGTGGCTGACATAGTTTGAAAGTCAATGAAAAGCTATTTCAGTTGAGGTATTGTGCTTACCAGTAGCTGTAAGCACTCCAGAGATATATATGACTGAGTTTATTCAATATTAATGCTACATTGCAGCCATTAGTAGAACACTGTGATGTCATTGAGGAACAAGCTATACATAACTCACTATAGTTAGACAGAGCTTGTTCCTCGATGACATCACAATGTTGAAAAGATGGCTGCAATACAGTGTATTAATGTTGAACACATTCAGTCATCTCGATCTCTGGATTACTTCCATCCACAGATGAGTCTGATACCTCATTTGAAAGAGCTTTTCATGGGGTTGCAAACTATGATGGCCACTGGGCATGAATGTTTCCCTTGAAATATGTTTTTTATTTCAGAGATACGCCACTCAGTGTCGCAAGCAAGAAGAGGATCTTTGTCACTAGTGTTTGCTCATTACATTCTGGACCACTGGCTGACTCAGTGGTGCAGACACTATGCTCTGTTCTGCCTTGGAAAGACATAGGTTACCAAGCCACTAGACGCAGGTGGGGGCTGGGTACATTACAAGAGGTCATGTGTTCAGGTTGGGTGGGCATAGACCACTCAGCATTTGAACACTGCCTACTTTCCAATCATAGAGTGACATTTTTTTAACTGACTTCAAGAACAGCCAATTACCACACTCCTGGTGAGCAGGCAAGATACGGCTGTTACAGCCCCAGTGATGTGATTGCAGTGGGGGACAGAAGAGGGGAGTCAGAGAAACATTGGTGTTTGGCCCTCAAGGAAAAACTCCTGGTCACGTTCAATTAGAAATGCTGGGATGGTATATTATTGCCTCAAAAATTTCGAGATATCCGATTTCATTTGCAGACATTTTGTAGCTGTGAATATTAGTCTTTGGTACTGAAATAGACAATGAGAATTTAAAGGTATCATATTTGAAAGTTACTTCTTTTAGGCTGTTAGAATACAACCTTTTTTGAGATGGTTTTCCATCCCTTTGTAAATATACTAATTTCTCAAAGAATACAAGAAAGAATGAGAATGTTTGTACATGACAATATATTTTGTTGTTTGATAACAGAACTTCTACATAATACAGGTAAGACATGTTACAATATGAGGTACTTGAATTGAAGATATAGAAGTGCTATTTTTTAGAGATCATCAGTAAAATATCCATGAAATGTTGTTTGAATTTTGATATAGAACATACTGTAGATCAACAATGACGAAATGATGTATAGTATAAGACATAGATCCATGAATAGACAGTTTAGAATATGTTAAAAAACTGTGTTTTATTTTGTTTTGTTTGCAGTTTTTTCATTTTTTTCATTTATTATTTTTCCCTTTTTTCATATATATATATATATATATATATATATTTAAATTTATGAATTGTTAGGGTGATTGGATATTAAATATTTTTAACTTCAGGACTGATTATAAAACATTTGGATTCTGTAAAACTGATATTAAAAATGGGGGAATTTCAATTAATTACACTGAGGGAACTTGAGAGGTGTTGAGTGAGATCACATGTTATAATTGTCCTATAAAAAGCAGTGGTGAGTTAATTCAGATTTTTAGCCTTTGAAAAAGAACTGGTTAAGTTTGAAACATGTCAGGTGTTGGACTGTCTGCCTTTTAATGTAATAAATAAAATTTTTGCACTATAATGTTGTGGCATCCCTTTTTGGATTTGTGTGTGCAGAAGACCTTAGTGATGGGGTATATTATTTGCTCAGTTTTTTTTTCCAATTGTTTAACCAGGAGTGGCACACTAAACTGAAAGCTTGTTTACAGGTGCAACCTGGGAGCACAGGGAAGTTAAGTGACTTGCTCAGGGTCACACAGTATGCAAGTGGGGGCTGTGGGATTCAAACCCAGGTCTCCAGATTTGCAGCTCAGAGCCTTAAACCACAGTGCTGTACTGTGCTGTTCATTTAGTTATCCATTGGAGTATGACTTGATCATAATTGGATCAGTTTTAAAAATGTTGGGCAGAATAGCTATTATCTCAATCAGTCAGCAACTGTCTGGTCCAATTATTTTCTTTGTATATGTTTGATTTTGACTGGTTAGTCATTACATAGGTGAATAAATGGCCATAGTGTTATCCACCGGGATTGGTCACTATTTCTCTAGAATCCTAAAATATGTCATGGTCTCCTGAAGGATCACGTTGGCTGTCACTTGCTTTTAACTATAAAGAGTTGATTTAGGGCATGATTTTTAGAAGGGTGCCACTACATTGCAGCATGCTTCCTATCCAGTTCCCTCAATTGTGTCCAAAGGTTAGACTACCTACTAAGTAGTCTAACTTTCAGACACAGTTGCTGCAATTTGAGGCAAAAAAGGCCCTGATTGCATTATCAAAATGATGCAAACATCAATTTTTTATTTTACTCAAGCTGCCACAAACTGCAGTGACTGTCATATAAACTCAGGCCAATGCTGACAGGCCACAGCTCTGCCTGTGTGTCAGCTTCTTTCCCTCTAAGAATTCAACGCCCAAGGCCAGATTTTCAAAGTGTGGTGCAGGGCTTGCGCCGAGCCCTGTGATACGACACTGAAGTTCTGACAGTGCACCACACCCTTTTGACACAACTGCACCCGATTTTACGATCTTGGGTGCAGTGGCGACAGTTTCCACGATTTACGGCACCTTGCGCCAAATATCTGGTGGATGCCCCATAAAAAATGCCCCCAGGATTGCCGCAAGCGAGACCAGAAAATGTGGTCTAAACTGCGTCAATTGGCGCACTGAATAGAAAGTTCCAATCGCTGGTCAGCAGAATGCCACAAGCCCAGTGCACCCTATCGTTGGTACACCTGAGGCTTGTGGCATCCTTGCCCATTTGAAAATCTGGCCCCCAGTGTTTGGTAACCACCACAATACACTTTAGCTCTAAATGTTAAATGAAGGGTTTTACTTAATCATTTTTATAGCATATAATACTGTGGGCCAGATATTCAAAGCATAACACAGCGCGCAAACCAATTGCGTGGGAATAGCACAGGATTAGCGTGGAGCAGCCATATTAAAAGGATGTGTTAGTACGCACTAACAGCAGTAGCGCAGGGCAAACCAATAATGTATGCAAGGGGCAAAGTGAGGGGGGTGGCCTGCATACATGCACTAAGGGATATTCAAAGCCCTAGCACCGCGCTAGGACACATAGTGCGACACCTAGTGTGGCGCTATCTACCACCTATAAATGGTTGGTCTTATCCCAGGCAAAACACCTAGGAGGAGGAGGAAGCACAACAGTAAGTGGGAATGTGTGCAGTGCCAGTAGCAGTGATGCTGCCATTCATGGTAGCCGTAGTGGAGGAGGAGGAGGAGAGGGAGCAGGCCCAACATGGGCCACAATGCAGGCCAAGGAGACAGTATGCTGCAAACAGGTGGTACCGACCCAGGGTCTCCTTCAAGATGCTGCCAGATGACCACATCACTGGCCGTTACAGGATGAACAGGGGAATGTTGAGGCAGCTATGTGAACTCCTGTATGAGCAGCTCACCCAAACACCAGACGCAGCCATGCCATGACAGTGGAGGAGAAGGTGACAGCAGCGATGTGCTTCCTTGCCACAGGGGCGTTCCAACGACCAATGGGGGACACCATCGGGGTATCGCAGTCTGCCACCTCACACCTCCTGACCCAGTTCCTGCAGGCTTTCCTGCCACATGCTGGGGAATTCATAGTATTCCCCAACACGGCAGCAGACAGCAGAGAAACAATGCAACAGTTCCATCAAGTTGTGCACCTACCATCTGTACTGGGTGCCATTGACTGTACCCATGTCCCCATCTGTGCACCACCTGGTGATGGCAGTGATGTATACATAAACAGGAAGGGGTACCACTCCATCAACTGCCAGGTGGTGTGCGATGCGGCAGGGTGCATCAGCAATGTCTATGTGCAGTACCCCTGCAGTGCCCACGACGCCTTCATCTGGCACCAGTCCCAGCTGTGCCAGGCATTTGAGGAGGGCAGGATACCCAGTGGGCATCTAGTTGGTGAGTAGCAGCATACAAGGCACACACACGACAGCATGGATGGGGGCAGGCAGGGGAGGCTAGGGAAGGGGTGTGGGAGGGCAACACAGGGGTGCAGGACAGCAATGGCCAGACTGCAGTATGGCACTAACAGGTACACATCTCTTGACAGGGGACAGTACCTATCCCCTGCAACCCTGGCTGCTGACACCAGTACTCTGTCCGGCCACAGTGGCCGAGGAGATGTACAACGAGGCACATGCCAGCACAAGGAACATCATAGAGAGGGTGTTTGGCATACTGAAGATGCGCTTCAGAAGCATAGACACATCAGGCAGTGCCCTACAGTATACGCCTCAGAAGGTATGCTGTATCATCCTAGCCCATTGTATGCTGCACAACATGGCAATGAACCGTGGGATACAGGCACCTGAACCTGAGGAACAGGCCGACAGTGACCCAGAGCCAGCGGTCAGGGGGATAGTGGAGCAACTCGAGAGGAGGGACCCTCGCATGGCCTGCAGGGCCATAGAGCACAGGGCCAACATCATCAGGACACTGTCACAGACCAGAGGGTAAGTACAGACTGCATAGCAACATGAAACAGTACAATGCTGAACTTTTTTAATGTGCACCAACAACCAGAACAATGACACCAACAATCACAAAAGGAATACAACAGAGTAGAACAGAATACATATGTGCATGTGGTGCGATGTGGGGGGTGTGCAGGTCACATGGGGTGGACACACAGCCACGGTATAGTGTAGTTGGGGATGCATGATGTGTGGTGGGAGTGTGAGGAGGCAACCATGGCAGTGGAAGTGTGAGTGTGCATGGATGGAGTGTGAGGTGTTTGTTGTGTGTGTGTTACAGTGCACAGGGATGTGGGTGTGCGAATGTTGACACGGGGTGATGACTGTGCAGAGGTGCAGTACAACCATGACTATCACCGCCAACTACCACCACGCACACGTTATGCACCACGTGTGTGGGTCACAGACCCCGGGGTGCTCTGAGCTGAGGACATGGCAGAGGAATAAGGTGAGGCAGGCAGGGCAGCCCTCCTGTGCCCCCATTGACCGGTGGAGACTGACAGGGTGGGTGGACGGCCACAGTGACACTGTGCACCTGAAGAGGTGTGTGATGCATTTGAGCTGGACCCAGTGCCAGCCCTGCGGCCACGGGTTGCCCAGCTGTGGGCCCCTGTGCCATGTGCACCCTGACCAACAAGCACATGCTAGCGACCCCCATGCACCCCACGAAGTACAGTGGCGATGTCAAGCACTGCAGCCGTCAGGCCAGCAAAGCTGCGGTCAATTGCACCCACCATGCGGCCCAACCTGTCCTCTGCCCACTGTTCGGGATGGACAAAGCCCACTGAAATGGACTCCTGCATCAGTGCCAGCTCATGCTTCAGCTTCCTCCGTAGGCCATGCAGGTCCATTCGAGCCTCCTGCTGGGATGTGACAGCAGCCTGCAGGAGTGGGCGGGCACCAGGGGCATCCTGCTCCAGGGGCGCATCCCCCTCAGTGGCAGCTGGCACTGGTGCCTGCTGCACAGAAGGTTCGGGACGCCGTTGCATGTCCAGCATGGCCTGCTGCTGCTGACTGCTGGTGGTGCGCTGATGTACAGGATGGCCCAGGACCACAATCTGTGTGGGACACCACATGTCCAGCAGTGCACACATGTCCCCCACACTGCTTACCACTGGCTGCACAGGAACAGCCATGCCAGCAATGCCGAACACCCCCGGCACCTGTTCCATGGCCTGCTTCCAGCCCCACCCCTGCATCTCCCTCCACAGGCATGTCCAGGTGGTAAGAACCCTCTCACACATCCGTGTCATCGCCACTGGTGACCGTCATCAGGAGTACCTGCCCAACACCCAGTTCCTCTACTTGGGCATCCTCCAGGTACTCATTGGATTCCATCTCCCCACCTGAAGTGTGTCCCCACTCCCCTGGCAGATGCAGACCCTGTCCAGTGGAATGCCACACATGCAGTGGCTCTGTGCATCCTCGACTGGCACCCAGACCGGATGTCGATGGCCGTTCATCCTCATCCGCCACATCCTCTGGACCAAGGGCAGACATCCTGGGCTGATCCCGTGTTTTCGCAGGCCTTGCAGACACTGCTGTGGAGAAAAACGGGACAGGGTCAGTCACCTGTACATGGACAATATGCCCTACCACCAACACCACCACCGCCACCACCACACCATGCACACCCCAGGACACGTGCCACCTGCTGTGGTCATGCACACTCCACACACCAGCCTGTGACCTCATGCACCCAACCAACACACAGTGCACATGCCATGGCCAGGCAGCTGTTCGGCAGCCCACAGTGCACACCGTGCAGGGCACCAACAGCAAGACTCTGCACCTATGCCATCACACCATGCAGGGTAAACACATGCGAATACAGACCTGTCCTCGGCAGTGCAAGAGGCATCTCACAACCACCACCCAGTATGCCAGCAACTGCCACCGACCGCAGTGTGGACACCACCACGGCCATGAGCAGCTCCTCCACCTGCTGTTGTTGGGCTTGTGGTCCTCCACTGGTCCGCATACGTTCATGCAGCCGCTTTGCCTCCTCTTCCTTTGCCTGGCACAGCAGGTCATTCCATCACTTGCGCACCACCTCAGTCATCCTGCCATGGCTGCTGACTGCATTGACCGCAGCTTTCACCTCCTCCCAAGCTTGGTGCACCACTGCATCCGTGGCTCTGTGTGTGCGGAGCACCTGCTCCCTTTCCTTCACAGCATACACCAGGGTTTTTAGCTCATCCTGGGAGAATTTATGTGTGTGGATGCGCTCTTGCCATGCTGCGCTACCTATGGGACAGTTGGAAAGGGACATGTGTCAGCAGCTGTGGCAGGACTGTGTTGCATCACGCATACACATCACCATGCCACCCCTAGAATGTCACAGGCCACATGGACATGGCACTGGGCAGCATGTGCATGTACGGTGCACACGGCCACATACTTATTGGCCACCCTGTGTCTGGACAGCAAGCCCTGGACCCACATGTGCACTGCTGTCGCCCATGGCTGGCATGTGCACCCGTGGATGGGGCCACCCATATGCCCACCACCTGGCACTGTACTGTGCCCTGCGTGTTCACTATGCTGAGTGCGTGGACACGTACACTGGCATGTAGACAATGGCAGGACACCAGGCACAGGCCACATGGTGCTTGGGATGGCACAGTGCCAGGACCCTGTGTTCCCCCAGCAGAGCGGTCACAGCCTACCACGCCCCACATCCAGGGTGTTATGGCGGTGAGCCAGTGTTGCATGACACGTCACAGTATTGCACAATGGTCCCTGCCTGGCACCCACAGTGTGCAGGGAGTGCCACATGGCGCAGTACGATGCAGGGGCATGTGCACAGTGCTCTGGATGGTATGCTGTACAGGCGGCTGTATGTAGCTGTGCACCATTATGCAGCACAGTGCTTGCCTGTGGTCCTGCGTGTAGCTAACCGTTCCCCAGCAAGTACATCTGTGGGCTGCAGTATGGGTTGACCCTGTTCTGAGCTATTGCCATTCCGAGAGTGCCACAGCAGTTGTACATACCTGCCTCTCGTTGCTCTTCCCCCTGTTGCATCTCTCCACCTGTCCAGTGTTGTTCTGCAGTAACTGTAGTACGCTGCAGTCCCACAACACAACACTGGTGGTGCACTGTTTGCCCTTTTATAGCCCAGCTAGGCAATCCAGCCTGTTATGCATACAAAGCAGCACATAATGATATGCTAATCACACAGTTTGCACCATGCATGCACAAGTACCCCAAATTGCACATGCTGGTTTAATATGGCCCTGATTAGCGCCGGGCTACCACCTTAGTGCTGTGCAAACATTCACACCGGGCTATTGGGGAGCCAGCGCCACACTATCCCAGTAGTGTGGCGCTCTGTGGTATAGCGTGACCACCACGCATGCCTGTGAGGCCCCCATGGCCATGCTAGCATCCTGGCATAGCACGATATAGTGCTGTGCTAGCCCACACAGTGTGGCACTAGGCACATGCATGATATTTATCTCCAGGATCACGCCAGGGGTCATGCATGCACAGTGCGACCACTTCCGGGTAGCGCCGCGCTACGTCATGTGATAGCACGGTACTACAGTAGTAGTTGCAGGAGGGTCCTGGGTGTGTCAACCGCTGGGTATTGTAACAGGAGGAAGGGAATCCATGCTGTGTGGGCAATGCCAGGCCATGGGAGACAGCGTGCTGTGGTGCACAGGGACAGGCGCTGAGGGGAAGTGGAGACAGCCAACCTGGTGGAGCTGGTTCATAAGAGGCACCGGAGGCTCTTTGGGGAGGCTAGGCAGGGGAACCTCCCATGTATGCAGGTGTGGTCCTCGGTTGCACGGAAGCTGAGTACCTGCACTGGAATCTCCCATAATGCAGAGAAGTGCAGGCACAGATACACAGACCTGCAACGGCGGCAGCATCAGCAGCTTGAGCGCTACAGGTGCATGGTGCATGAGGGCACTGTGCCTGTGCCAGGTAAGTGGCGATGCATGTTGTCACCCACTATCACGATCATGTCATGCTGCAGGTGTGTGTGTGTGTGTGTGTGTGTGTGCGCGCATGTGTGCCACTATGCATGGTGCTTGGGTGCATGTGGCACCAGCGGGGACAAACATGTTGGCCCCCTGTGGCCATGGGTGTGGGTGGCGGATTGGGACATTGTTGGTGGCATGTTCTGGTACAGCACCAGCCTGCGGCCAGTGACACTGTGGTGCCGGGGTCCTGTCCCTGGGGGACTGTCGACATACACACATGGGTATGCGGATAATCGCAGGACAGCTGCAACAGGCACTGTCACACCACTGCGACGCCGTGATGTCATGACGTGTGTGCATGGCGAATGCTCCATGGGCCGTGCCACCCTCTGTGTGGGTGTCCTCCATGTTCACTTCCTGTGTTTGCAGTGTTGTTGGGGTTGCATGTGCATCTTGCTGTGCTGCACATGGTCTATGCTGTGTCATGCTCTAACGCCAGTGTTTCACCTGTCCTCTGTAAAGCGGATCAAGCAGCCCATGGCCAGGGAAAGAGGCCAGAATGTGACCCAGGAGCAGTGGAGAGGCAGCCCGAGGGTGCCATCCATGCCACAGCAGGCACAGGAAAGCAGCCCTGAGAGCGGTGGTGTGTTGCCTGAGTACCTATCTCATTGCTCTGTGTTCTGTGCTCTTTCACTGTGCTGTGTGTCTCATCTGGGTGTCCTGCAACTGACTGGTCTGGTGGCATGGCTGCGACGGGCAGTGGGCCAGTGGCGATGTGGCACTGTGCTGTGCTGCACACCTGTGTTGCACATCGCAGTCGGGTGCTGCCAGTCTGACACTGGGAAGGGGTGGTGGGGCACTGTCGGCTTGCATTGCTGTGCGGGTGCCTGATGGTGTTGGGAGGTCTGGCGGCGAGTGTTCTGTGGGGGTCACATGCTGTCGGCTGCCACGCCCACCTCTGGGGTCCCTCCAGCTCCCCCCCACAGGGTGTCCGCATGTGCACTGTTGGTATTACCTTGCTCTCCTGTGTATTCACTGGACAGGCCTGCATAGCGCCACCTGCGTGCCTGTTGTGGCTGCAGGACACCACACCCCATGCCTTCCAGGCATACCTCTTATCCCTCTGTCTACCAGCCATGGAACATTGCCTGTCAAACTGTGGTACATATTGGCGATGTGTGGTACACGTAGTGGATTCCTTACCTGGGTATCTCATGACGCTGTTACTGTGTTGCAGTTATGTTCCGAGGATCTGTTATTACTACACTAATACATTATGTGCATCATTTACTATTGAGTGTTGCATTACAATGTTGACCTTGGCTGTGGAACATGTCCTCACAGGGTGGGACAGAGGGCTTTAGCCTCATGGGTTGGGGACCCTTCCTTGTAATGTGTCACAGTTGTGTGCTATGCTTTCAGTGGCCTTGCTTGGTGGCATGTGTTGGCCCTTCACTGCCAGCATCTGTGGCCTGGCTGCCTGTTATCTCCTGGCCTGGGTTGGTCATTGGCAGGCCACTGTCATGGTTCAATGCTGCTCCAGCATGCCTTTAGTTGTTGTTGGTGCTGTGCTCTGCATTACGGTACATTGCCATCTGTCGGTGGGCAGCATGTCCCAATGTGTGGGGTGCCCTTGTGCATGTTGTGGCATGGCCCTTGCACCCAGCTCTCTGGGGGTCCGGCTGTGTGTCTGCTGTGTCTCGCTGTGTGCTGTGCTGGGGTGGGCGGTGTCTTCTGTACCCTGATGTTGTCGGGATCGTTGTCATCATGTCTGTTGGGGTTTGGGGTTGGTGCCTGTGTCACCCTGGGCTGCCTTGTGGGCACCTCTCAGGTTGGTCTACCAGTGCGGCACTCACCTCCACTTGGGATTGTCCATTGGGACATGCTGTCCATCCCTGTATGGCCACCTGTGGCTGCTGTCTGCCTCCTGGCTGGTGTTCCATCCACATGGTCTCACCCTACCCTTGTAGGTCCACTCCGAGCATCACTGTGGGTGACCAGGCCAGAGGAGTTGGAGGGGACGGAGGACCTGCTGTGCTGCATCGTCCGCCAGTAGAGGACTGTGATAGAGCAGCAGGCCATCGTGATAACAGAGACGAGAAGGGTGGCTGCTGTGTTGGAGGCTTGGCTCCCAGATCCAGCAGGCAGCTAGCCATGCCCTTCATCCTGTCTTGTGTTGGCTTCACACCCCTTACTGGACATGATATTGTTTCCTTGACTGTATTCCTGTGTCCCTGTGTGCATCCCCTTCCCCTTTGCACCCTTCACCTGTACCTTATTGTACACCTTGTTAGTTTTGTACATATGTTTGCCATTTACATCCTTGCTTTGCCTATTGTGCATTCCTTTTGTTGTTCCCATAGTGGACTTATTGTTGCTTGTGTTGTGTGTTGGGGGGGGGCTTGGCATGTCGCTTAGTGGGATTTGTTCTGTTGTCTTTCCTTGTTGTGGGGTGGCTCGTCCAGTGGTGGTTGGGGCATTGGTTGTTCTGTGTTTGGTTTAGTCTTTCATTTAGTATGGGTTTGCATCACTGTTCTGTACCCGTTACCTTTCCTTTTGAATATATGTTATTACATTGCATTTACTCCACTGTACTGTGTCATGTATCATTCTTGGGTGCTGGGGTTTCACTTGGTATGTACTGTTCCATGGGTTCTCCACATGGGTCCGGGTTGTTGCTTGCCATTCTCATGCATGTGTGGCATCCTCCGGGCTGTGCACTGTGGTCTGCCTCTGTTACCTCATTCCAGCCTGTGTTTCATTGCATGTGTCCCATGGTCCGGCTGTCTCACCTCTACACTGTGTTCCATTGTGTGTTTGCACTGCCTGCCTGGGTGCTATATTCAGTGCTGTCTTATTCTCAGGCTGTTTTTGCCCTGCACTTCTGGCCCTGCTTGCCCGGCTTCCTTTGCTTGCTATATTGAGTTGGTTTTGCACCGGGCTATTCCTTTTGAATATGACTGGCATTTTGCTCCGGGCTCTGTTTGCACGTCGGGCAGTGCTACCTTAGTCACGGGGCAATGTTTTGAATATCTGGCCCTGCATGTTTTAGTGTGCTATATTTGAGAAATATTGCTAGATTCTGTAATTAAGAGTGATATAGCCCAGTGGATGCCAGTGTCTGGTTAAACTGTTCAGTCCATTTGGGAAACTGAGAATGGGGGATAGGACAATACAGACAGAAACATGATCTGGATGATCCTATCTCTAAACATGGACACTATCCTGAGTATTTGCCACCCAGCAGATGTTATTCAGTAATCCCGATTTGCAATGACTGCTTGCTGCACTGAAGTATGGCTATTTTTTTGATGTGGCATAATGCCTATAGGGAACTGCGCTGAGACCTCCAGCCCATTTTTACAGCTTGGGCTGGGTTTTGAACCCTGGTCTCTTGTCACGTATGTCTTTTCTGTGTGGCAGACTCCCCTCAACCCCTTGCTGTGAATGAAACCTTGGACACTGAATCCTACAAGCAGCAGCTCTACCCATTTAGCTGAAGGAACATGCCCATTAGCTGGGAAGTTAGAATGTGCATTTTGCTTTCTGCGGCTGTCATCCTCCCACAAATAGAAAGCACTTCCCAACATTATAGGACACTTGTTATATCAGCATTGTGCCTCTAGATGGCAAAGCTCCCAGACTGTTTTTTACCTATAAAATAGTATTTTTTTTTCTTTTCATTACTTTCTGTTTATGCCCTTTTCTGCACCACTGTGGCTTATTTTTTCCACAGTGTGGGGCTACCTCCCAGCCTCTATCTTCAACTTCTTTGGCAGTTACCTGGGATGCCCTCTTACCACAGACTTTTTCTCCTGGGGTGGCATTGGCAGGGAAGTGGCCAGACTCCTCTTTCCCAGAACTATACATTTCTGGGGCACCCAGAGGCCAGTCGGTGCATCAGGGGCCCGAGAGTGCCAGTGGCTTTACCCTGCCACCTGTGGGGTATTTCCTGTTTTCTTCCCACCCATAAGAATGCAGGACACATGGGCTCCCCCTATGTGGTGCCATATACATCAGTGTCAGCCTGGCGAACCTTCCGTCCCACATTAACAGTCCTAAGCACACTGTCACCTGTGATCACCCAGCTGGAGATACTGAATGGCAACTGTGGCCCCCGAGGAGGACTGGGTCCTCTGGGATGTTCAATCCTCCTCCGCTAGCAGGCCCTCTGATGACTCCGGCTCAGTTCTGAACCCGGGTCACCGGCATCGCAAGGGGTAGTGCCGCCACTGCCCTGACAGGCCAGACATATAAAACAGTCTTCAACAGAGAGAAATCAAATGGTTTTTTCACTGTGCCACTCACCCTTACCCCCCCTCCACAACATTTTCTATATTTTATCGAAAAACATTTTCTCAATGAAATCATCTCTTTTTTTTTTTTCTCCTCCTACTTCCCTCAGAGCCTCATCATCAGGAGACACCAATTAAGCCTGTCCCTGCCTAGTGCCTACTGACAACCCCCAGTCCCTCCATCCTGCCTCGGAAACCCACTGAGTGGGGTCAGGGTAGGGGCCAACCCCAGAATTTTGTGGTCCTTGTCAGGGTCTGGGACTGCAGGCAGGCACTCGCACAATGGGACCTGGCTCAGCACTCCATCTTCCCAGCTCTAGAAGGTTTTGTTCCCTTTTCTGTGGGACATTGCATGCCTATACGTCAAGGCGCACATGATGACGTCTGCAATGTCCCTCCCCCTCCTTCCACAAAGGAGCTGCCCCCTGGAGCTGATAGGTCCCAGACCTACGCCTGTCACCAATCATGCCCCAGTGGCTCCAGCTTGCTGTCGCGTCCCCAGCCTCCACCAGGGGACACCGCTTGCTGGACTGTAGAGCCCTCCCACCCCCGGAGAAGGCGAGCTGTCATTGGATGCTGCAGCCTATCTCCCCCCTGGCCAATCCCTGGTGGCCTGAGCTCATTCCTGAACTCAGGTCGCCGGTGTGGAGCGATGTGTGGCATCCAGCGCCTCAACCCTCAAGCCACCGGGCCGGCTAAATCATTTTAATTTAGTTTTTATCCGTTTACCTATGGCTCTAACTGGCAGTTTGTTTTCTTTTTCTTTTTTTTTTATTTGTTAAACTCTAGGATTACAAGTACCTTTGAGCAAGAACTGCTCATTTACAAAGGTTCCATGTCAAAGGATGTAGGGTAACATACATACAAAGGTAAACAATGGTTACAAACTTAACACATAGATTACTAAACATTATGTATACAGTCGAAAGTGGAGAGAGGCAACATAAACCAGCATCTAACAGATTTCAGGGTGAACAGAATATGGGGTAGGAGGAGTCAGAAAGAAGCCGGCAGGCTAAAGGGCCATTGTCAGAGGGTAGGGGTGGGTGGCAAAGTGTGGGGTGGGGGCTGGAGGGCCCCAAGAATGAAAGTGCCAGTTGAGAGGGGATGGTTGGGGGGCAAAGGGTGAGAGGGGGGAGGCTGGTGTCAATAGTGTGAGGCTGAAATGGCAGGTTACAGATCATTTTATTTATTTTAATTAGTTTATTTGCAGCTTACTCACCTGCTCCCCTTTAGTTTACCTCAAGGAAATAGTCACGGAAAACATTGTTCAATAGTTCCCCTAAATCATATTTATTTATTTACTTATTGAACATTACGGAGAATACCTTTGAGCACAAGTGCTCGTTTACAAAAGGTTCCACATTAATAACAAAGATTACAAAGCAACATGCAGTAACAAATGCAATAAACGAGTTCCAGTAGAATGAAGCCAAACAAGTACAAACAGAGTTGAACAAGTACAAATAAATAGCCTGGAATCAATTGCAGACAATTTTACAATGAGGCAGGCAGACAGAATCAGTATAGAACAAGCATAGTAATGGTACCTGGCCTCAGAGCCAGTGTCTGACACAGTACAAAGGGTATACCAGGAGGGATGTCCTGTAGTTAGGGTCATTAGCGGTTACAGTTGCACTGAACTGTTAGGGTTACCTGTAGTGCTGTCTTAAACTGCTCAAACTTACATTGATTAGACTGATTGATATTTTGTGGCTGTTTGGTGTTTTGCTATTGTCAACTAAATTTACAACAATAAAAAATAACATAAGAGAAAAGAGTGGAGAGAAATAAATGTACAAAAAACAGAGCCATTATTAGAACTGTTTAGTGAGTCTCTGAGCACAGGAGAGGTCCCAGAAGACTTGAGAAGGGCTCATGTGATCCCGCTTCACAAAAGTGGTAGGTAGCAGTGAGGAGGCAGGGAACTACAGACCAGTCAATCTTACCTCAGTAGCGGGCAAGATTATGGAGGCACTCCTTGTCGTTCAGCTACAGAGCCTCGTCCTGGTTCAACTCGCTCCCTGCAGCCATTTCCAACACCACCAAAATTACGCCCTTTAAAACTGCCCTACGGAGCCAATTGTTCAACACCCGCTACTGCACCTGTCGGTAAGAGATGCTCTGCTGCTCTCAAATCATTATTGACATAGCCCTCCGGGCCGAACTACCCCTCACCCCTCTCCTCCATGGGCTCTGTCTCCTCTGCCAGTACCTGCTGGTACCAACCTGTCATGTCTGAAATGTTTTTTAATTACTCATTATATTCAAGCAACTATGTAAAACTATATTACTCTGTATGATTGTTCTGTATGTATGTTGACTTTATATGTCCTCTGTGTGACGAGGTACCTTTGTAAATGAGCTTCTGGCTCATAGGTTGTAAATCTGACTTATACAATAAATAAAAATAAATAAATAAAAAAGGATAGTGCAACACCTGGAATCCATAGGAGCACAGGATCCAAGACAGCATGGGTTTATAACAGGAAGGTCCTGTCAAACTAATCTCATGGATTTCTTTGACTGGGTAGCCAGAGTGGTGGACTAAGGAGGTGCAGTTTATGTCACCTACCTTGACTTCAGCAAAGTTTTTAATACTGTTCCACGTAGAAGATTGAGTAATAAGCTGGGTAGGCTCAGGGTAGGTCAGAAGTTGGTCAACTGGGTGGCAAACTGGTTGGTGGGCAGAAAACAGAGAGTGGTGGTAAATGGTATACAGTCAGAAAAGATGAAAGTCACAAGTGGGGTGCCTCAGGGATCAGTCCTAGGGCCAGTTCTCTTCAATATCTTCATCAGTGATGTTGCAGATGAACTGGAGGGTAAGGTTTGTCTGTTTGCAGATGACACCAAGATCTGCAACAGAGTAGATGATCAAGATGGGGTGGGCAGAATGAGAAGAGATCTGGATAAACTGGCAACATGGTCAGAAGAGTGACAACTGGGGTTTAACGCAAAGAAGTGCAAGATCATGCACATAGGGAAGAGAAACCCTGAAGCTACCTATAAGTTAGGAGGGGAGTTGCTGGCAATCACAAGGGAAGAAAGAGTTTTGGGCATCATCATCATCACAGGTGACCTGAAATCATCCAAGCAGACCACTAAAGGAGTAGATAAGGCTAGAGGGATGTTGGGGTGTATTAGTAGGGGTATCACAAGTCATAAGAGAGATATAATAAACCCTCTTTACAAGACATTGGTTCAACCCCATCTGGAGTGCTGCGTGCAGCACTGGAGGCTGCACCTGCACAAGGGCATTAACAAAATGGAGGCAGTCCAGAGAAGGGCAACCAAAATGGTGCAGGGACTGCATCAGAAAACATATGAGGACAGATTAACAGAGCTCAATATGTATACTCTAGAGCAAAGGAGGGAGAGAGGTGATATGATTGAAACATTCAAACATCTTATGGCATTAACAAGGTGAAAGAGTCTAACATGTTTCAATATAGGAAAAATAGCAGGACAAGAGGACACAGCATGAGATTAGAGGGAGGCCAATTAAGGGGTAATATGAGGAAGTTCTTTTTCACAGAAAGGGTGGTGGGTGCATGGAATGGCCTACCTCAGGAGGTGGTGGATATGACTACAGTGCAGTGAAGCACAGGACCCAAGGCAGCATGGGTTCACAGCGGGAAGGTCATGTCAGACGAATCTAATAGATTTCTTTGACTGGGTGACCAAAGTTGTAGACCAGGGAGGGGCTGTGGACATGGCCTACCTAGACTTTAGCAAGGCATTTGACACAGTCCCACACAAAAGATTAATAGTCAAATTAACCAGCCTGGGAGTGGGTCCCAGGGTGGTAGCCTGGGTAAAACATTGGCTGCACAACAGGACACATAAGGTAATTGTAAATGGAGTCCACTCTGAAGAAAGAGGGGTTACTAGTGGGGTACCGAGGGTTCAGATTGGGTCCAGTCCTTTTAATGTCTTCATCAGTGACATTGCAGAGGGACTGGAAGGAAAGTATGTCTTTTGCAGATGACACAAAGATCTGCAACAGGGTTGATACACAAGGGCGTGGAAAGGATGAAAAGGGACTTGGCAAGGTTGGAGGAATGGTCAGAAGTGGCAGCTAGGATTCAATGCAAAGAAGTGCAAAATAATGCACCTGGGAAACAAGAACCCTGGGGAAGAATACACAATGGGTGGGGAGGTAGTAACAACAACAAAACAGGAAAGGGACCTGGGATAATCATATCAGATGACCTTAAGGTTAGCAAGCAATGTGAGAAGGCAGTAGGGAGGGCTGGGGGTATACTGGGATGTATAGGGAGAGGCATCAGCAGCAGAAAACAGGAAGTTGTTATCCCTCTGTACAGACAGTTGGTGAGACCCCATCTGGAGTACTGTGTCCAGTTCTGGAGACCCCATCTCCGCAAGGACATAGACAGGATAGAGGTAGTCCAGAGGAGGGCAACTAAAATGGTGCAGGGTCTGCAAGAGAAGCCGTATGAGGAGAGACTAAAGGAGCTTAATATGTATACCCTTGAGGAAAGAAGGAGAGGGGACATGATAGAAACTTTAAGTACCTCCAGTGGAATCAACAAGTCCAAGAGGGTAGCATCTTTCAGAAAAGAGACTTGCAAGAACAAGGGGACACAATTTAAAGATAGAAGGAAGGCGTTTCAGGGCAATGTGAGGAAGTATTATTTCACAGAGAGGGTAGTGGATGCATGGAACAGCCCTCCTGAGGAGGTTGTGGGGTCTAAAACTGTGGGAGAATTCAAGAATGCATGGGACAGACACAAGGCAATTCTTGTGGGGGGTAGGAAGAAATAGGTTGTTGGTTAACTAGGATCTACGGCCTATCCTGTAGGTAGGGAAATGGGCAGACTAGATGGGCCAAGCGGTCCTTATCTGCTGTCAAAGTCTATGTTTCTATGTTTCTATGCAGGGCTCAAACAGGCATGGGATAGGAATAAGGGAACAATACAGATGCGTATGAATAGATAGGCCATTGACAGAGTAAAGGCCTATGGTACATTCATAAGGTAGAAAAAATGAGCATACTGGATGGACCTTGCGGTCCTTATCTGCTGTCAACTTCTCTGTTTCTATGTAACTAATAGTACATCAGTGAGGTCAGAAATTACTCAGGGAATGGCCATGCAATGGCCCAGCTAGTAGCAAGTAGTGCTCCCACGCCGGCAGCCTGAATTCAGGGAGCGGTTATGGGAGCTGGGTTTAGCTGGCCAAGGGGCTGGGGTAGCACTGCTGATGGGCAGCAGTCTCAGCTAGTGAGGGATGATGATGGGTTCCATTGCCTCAATGACCCCTGAGGTGGGCAATGGAGCTTGCAGGGGTTCACTGTGTGCATGTGAGGCCTGATGGAGCACTGCCCCGCATCAGAGGGGGTGGGCACGACTCAAGGGGACAGGGAAGAAATGACAAAAATTCATGTCCTTTGGCCACCTGTATGCTGACTGCCAGTGTTGTCGGGCCCCACTCCACGCGAATCCTCACTGGTCCGACAGTGGGGGGGGGAGTTGCTGATGGGACTGGGTGGTTGCAGACAGAAAGGCTTGAATGTCAGCTGACAGTGGCAGCCACAGGGCAGAAAGCCCTATGGCAAAAAATAAATTGTGTATGGAAACATTTCTGTCACAGCCCAGCCCCTCAGAGCTGGCCTTTCAGTGCAGCGACAGCACTACAGCTTAAAACTCTGGTGACCCTAGTTTGATAATGAGCCTTGGGCATCAGAGGGCTGGGGTGGAGGTTACAGCATTCCAGAGGATGCCTGTCTCCTTTGGGGTTCAGGACTGGACCAATCCCCCACTACAGTAGTGCCACCTGGAGACCCACAGTTGCAGCAAGTCAACTGGGCATGGCAATGGGAGGGAGAGGCATTTGGCTTGATGCCACATATGCCCAGTGCATGCATGTTTCAGCCTGGTAATGCTGATGTCATACCGGGAGACGAGCAACTTGTTGTTCAGTGTACCTTACCTGGTGAAACTTTTCAATAAATAAATAAATAATGTCTTTAGGGTGGGTGGAAATCAGGGGAAAAATACTCCCTTCACTGGCTGGATAATGCTTGCCAGCATGTGTGGCCCTGCAACGCCTGCTCGCCCAGAATAAAAGCTACTACCACCCAGACTTGGACACTGGAGGAGTGGTCCTATCCCTGAAGGCTCTGCCATGAGGAAGGCCAAGTGGCAATCAGGTAGGAGCTTCCAGTGAGAACAACGATAAACAGTGCGTACCATACAACTTACAAACACAACAGACCCCACTCTCAGTGCACATTAGTTACATAAATGAGCTCATTGGAAATGTTATAATATACTGGTTTGGACTGATAGTCCAGAGAGTTCAGTATTTCCATAGTGCAAAGACACCATATATGTAAATGTCATTGAATCACTTTTATTGTTAATCTGTTTGAGCTAATCTAGTCTCTTTTGGAGCTCTTTCCTTGTCTAAACCATATATCCAGCTGTTTTCCCAAGTAGCAGTGTGTGCTACGTTGATACAGGTTTGAGTTTCATTAACACCAGTAATGTTTCCTAATTTGTTGGTAGCTTGGGTATCTATTGTTAATGCTGGCAATTGATCTTTCTGCCCTAAGGGTGAACATTAACTCTGTATGCCATTCCTGATATGTAGGGACCTCCTGGTCTAACTAGTGGCACAAGAGTACCTCTTTGGCCAACACCACAACCAGGGCAATATGATATTTTTGGGCTCCTATTAGTTTGTGTTCTAGGTGACCAGTGATGCATATTTCTGTGCTGAATGCTTTATCTAATCCTAGGGGTCCATCCTTTCATTTACTGCTGACTATAATGGTCTTGTTTTGGAGCAGTGCCATAATATGTGTAAGCGGGTGCCTGTATCCTCTCTATATCTAGCACATGTGTCTGAGGGCAGTTTAAGCATTTTGTGTAACTTAACTGGAATAAAGCAAATGTTATGTAGGATTTTCATTTGCATTAGCTGATATGTATTGAATTTAATATGTTTATAGAGGTCTTTCCAAATTTTGCTCCATTGATATTCACCTTGTTCCTTAGGTATCGCCTTTGCCCAGTATGGTACTGAGCCCATACACTTTGTTACTAGTGAGCTTGTGTATGTTCTGGTATAGGCTGGATATTGGGTGAGGTAAGGTGGCCCAGTTAACTAGTGGCAGAATGGCGTGACCATGATTGATGTTCCAAATTTGCCCACCGTAATGTTTAGTCAGCATGTGGATAACCTAAAGAAATGGGAAAATCGCATTTTATTTTTTTTTTTTAATTTTAACCAGAAAGTGAACTGGGCACAGCCCTTTTTCAGTCACGCCTGATATACTGTAAAACAATTAACAGCAATGGCATGCAATAATAAATAAGTACAGAGTTCAATCATAAAAAACAAATTAACATGAACATTTAACATTCTCACTGCACAACTTTAAAAGATGTTTAAAGTGCATAACTTTTCATGCAGTTGTAACCAGACCTGACAGATTATGCAGGATGCAAGGACCAACCCAAGAAAATGATTATTTCCCCAAAGTTAATTTAGTGGGTTTACTGAAAAAAAAAAGCATAGAAAAGTTATGCTTTGTGATAGAAGACTTCAGATATGGATTAAAGGAGGAAAGTAGAATACCAGGTTCAGAATTTTTATAAACTCAGAAAGCAAATACTGCTGCATTATAATCTATTCTTAGCTGAGGGGGCAACATTTCCATTCCTATAGATTAACTACTGTGATGTGTTCAGTATGATGCTTTGAGAGCAAAACAACAAATCTTTTTAAAATAAGGCGATACTTATTCAAATAGATTTTGGTTCCCAAACAAAATGCTCCCATAATTGAGAGCTGGGAATAAGGGCTTGTTTTGCTATGTACGTTCATGCTTCATCTGTGAAAGAGTCAATGTTTTGGTACAAGTATCCCAACTTTTGATTTAAATTTTTCCAAGTATTTGTAAAATGTGGTACCATTCTAAATTTGGAATCCAGCAGCACCCCTAAATATTTGAAGTTAGGAGACATAGGAAACATGTTCCCTTTTCTCCCTACAATTTGTAAGTCATTCTTGAAACGGAGCCAGTCTTTGAACAGAGTGAACAAGTATTACTTTAGCAGTGCTGGGTAAGTTACTTTTCTATTACTGTCTATTACTTTTGGAAACATGTTCCAGAAAGCTCTCTGCAGTCACTAGCAAGGATGGAGAAATACTGGAACAAGTGATACACTGCACTGATACAATTACTTATGTCTTTTTATTCAAAAGTAATACGAAACTGTAACTGAGTATGTCTATTTGAAAGTAACTAGTAACTAACCTATTACTTTCAAATAAATGTCATCTGTTACAGTTTTTCATTATTTTTGTATAAAAAAAAATAAGTGACTATAACTGTCAGGTGTATTACTTTTTCTAGTACTTCTCCATCCTTGCTAGTGACTGCACATAGCTTCCTGGATCAAGTTTTTAAAAGAAATAGAAAATGTAACTTACCCAACACTGTACTTTAGTTTATAACATATTGTTGGGGGCTTGGTGCCTTTGCCTGAAAGTTGCAGAGCTTGTGGACTAGTTCTCAAAGGTTAATTTTTCCACTCTGTGTGTGCTTGTGTCTTGCCATAGCTGTACTGTGGTAGGTTCCCCCCAGTCTGGAAGTTTGAGTTACGTAGGAGAGGTTGAAGTATATCAGTTGATGGCTGTAATTTGTACAGCCTGCACATTTGGTTATGACACTGTATCACATGTGCTGTAGGAGAGCTCATAAAGCATTTTGGCAGGTGCTTATTGTCAGTGAGGATGAGGGCTTTAGGATCAAGCAAGATGTTGACCCATAGTGCACATTCTTTTTGCAGCCATAAAGGGATGTATTCCCTGTCTGGGGATGGGATATCCCGTCTCCACTGTAGATATTTGCTGAAGTTGATAGCCACATAGTATATAAATAGGCTGGGAAGTTTAAACCTTTAAACCTACCACAGAGGACTGTGGTTCCCCCTTCTGAGGGATGTAGGCCAAACCCTGTATGTAGCACGTGATAATGGTGAGGGAATAAAGGCGACTCAATTAGGTCAACTACATAATGGCGATAACTAAAACAGTAACCCTGATATTATGGTGACCATACAACAATAGCGATACTGGTGATCAATGTGCGACTTAGAGTGGGATAATTAGAAATAAGAGGGGTTCCAGGGGGCACTGCCCCTTGAGGGAGGTGCAAGGGGCATAACCCCCCACATTGAATTAGTTGAAGTGATTTAGAGTGAGAATAAATGTGTGCTGGTGGGGGGAGCTGGTAGACGTAGGTGAGCTACCGGAGGACAATGCCTACACAGTATGCTGGGGGGGGGCTGTTAGACGCAGGTGAGCTACTGGAGGACAATGTCTGCATGGTATCCTGTGAGCCATAAGGGGAAGCTGGTGTGTAGAGAGCCTTCCTTAGAATGCCTTCTGAATTTGCCCTTAAATATGGTCGCTGAAATGTCATGTCGCTGTTAGTGTAGTCGCCGAGTTTGCTTCACTGTAATTGATTTTGCCCTTATTCCATTGCTGTTATGACATGGAACTGTACCTGTATATAGGCTCTTATCTTCCCAGGTGGATCTCCTGTCCCCAGTGTAGCCATCTCCTTTCTCCCTGCACCATGATCTCAGCCATGAGTTGAAAGTCCTGGTTTGGAGTTCCCTCTCCTTCCCCCAGTTGTTGACAGGCAGTACTTCCACAAAAGTTACTGAGTATGCTACCTTGCCAAGATGTCTTCCCAACTCTACAAACTCACCCTGCAGTTTTGCTACCTCATCCTTAGCTAAATCATTTGTCCCCAGATGGATAATGACATCTAGCTCACCCTCCCTTCCTAATGTCCTAGCTATTCCTAGTATTCATTTACCATCCCTCCTACTAGGCACCTAACCTTCCTCTCTGCTCTCTCCTTATTCCTAGGTCTATACCCCTTACAATAGAATCCTCTAACAGTAATTGTTTCCTCCTTTTATGGTGTCCCATTCCACCCTCCTTGGGACCCTTCCTTAAGAGGCCCTTCACTTCCTCCTTAGCTGCTACCACGGGTGTTTCCTCTTCACTGTTCTGCTCTGTCAGAGCGGGGTAGAAATTGTTTAGTGGTACCAGTTGTGTCTGAGGACTATGCATGTTGCTTTTCCTCCTCCCACCCTTTCTGCCCCCAACAGCCCCTCCCTTTGCGAGCCTACCCTAGTCCAGTCACCCCTCTTAACTGGCATCCTTTGAGGTAACGGTACCAGACTGAAGATCCATGGACAGGGGAAACAGTCTACCAACTGTTAGCCAATGCAGTCTTAAACCTAATAACCTTCTCCTGGCTTGAAACCAACATAGCTTTCAGTCTAGAGACCCATTCCACCAGCCTAGAGGGTCATACACAGATGAGACAGCATCGTAGCCTCCACAAGGTCTCCCTGAAAACTGCTGCTCCACAAGCACTGCACTGCACTGCACCACCCCTCACACCGTCTAGTGTTACACTCCCTCTAGTTACTATCCACACCTCCCTGTCCCTAGGTAGGAAAAAGTGACTGTATTATGGCTAACTAAACTACACAACTAACAATGCCACAGTTGAGATGTGCAGTAACAAGGTGTACGGTTTTGTTTTGCATTGTTTGTCTTTCACAACATCAATTAGTTGCTATACTTTATCCCTACAACTGTTACACGTTCATACTGTTTGACCTTATTACAATACTAATATGTCCTACCCTTACCCTTAGGCTTATCCCAACAGTGACTACAACAACAGGAGGCACAGGTACCTTACCATAGTCACCGGCAGAGTCTCCCACTTCCCTGCTTCCTCTGCTGATGCCTGCCAATGCCTAAGATATCAAACTTACACCTGTTCCACTCCTTCACTGTTCCACTCACTCGATGGGACACGAACGTGTGGGACACATTAGGTTTGCTGCCATTTATCCACCCCAGTAGTCCCTCCCCCAAACATTTGATGATCCCAATAAAAGCACAGAGCCCAAATGAAAAAGCCACCTGGAACACACAGGCAGTTGTTGCCCTGCCTTCAGAGTTCTACAAGCTCCCAGCTGGCCCAGAGAGGGCTGAGGGGCTGAGTCCCACTTTCAAGCTGCTACCAGGAAAAACCTCCAAGCTCTGGTGTAGCCACCAGTCAGACCCAAAGTCCAAACAAGCTGCAGAGAGCCTTTATGGCTCACGGTGCTACACAGCAGTCATTTTAAGCAAGTTGCTCACAAAAGGAAAGGAAAAGGAAGGAGGTTTAGCTCTACACAGGCAGCTCTGAGGGTGTTACGTTCTACCCTTGTTGCTTCAGGGGTGGCTCTGGATAGGTTTTTTTTCTATACTTCTGATTCTATTAAGCAGTTCTTCAGCTTTCTAATTTCTCATTTTTTTTTCCTTTTAGAGGTCAGCCAGATGACTTCTGCCCAGATCCCACATTTGAAGTCCATCCAGAAGGTGTCTGCATTATCTACTGCCTGTTTATTATTTTTGACAGTCTGTAATATATTGTTTGATATGTTCAACACATTTTTTATCCTTCAGGATTTGGATATTTAGCCTCCATTTTTTGTCTTGTAGTGGCATACGATGTGAGGTACAGGGGGTGGGATACTGGCAAATGGTCTGACAGGATCCTAGCCTGCATTTCACATGACTGAAGACCTTGTAGTGTTTCTTTGCTGAGTATAAAATAGTCCAGCCTGGAAAGGGATTGGTGTGCTATTGAATGAAAGATATATTCCTAGCTATTGGGGTACAGGGTGTGCCACGGATCTGTCGGGCCCAAGGTATCCATTGGGTCCTAATGGCACATTGAGCTGGGGACAGGCCTTTGTGCCATGTTGTATCTCTATCTATATCCTGGTCTATGACCAAATTCCAGTCCCCACCTAATATTATAGAGTACTGTGTCCATGGTGCGAGTATTCTGACTAGCTCCATAAAGAAGCCCCTGTTGTCTACATTTGGCCTGTATATGGACCCCAGGACTACTGTTGCTTGTCTCAACAGTCCTCTTATTAAAATATATCATCCTTCTGAGTCAGCTGTTTCTTCTAGTAGTTTGAATTGGATTGCCTTTGCTTTGAGAACAGCCACCCCTTTTTTAGTTGTGCTGTCTCCTACCCCATAAGTCTTCCCACCTAATCTTTACACAACAGCAAAATCTATTCTACTTTAAGGTGGGTTTCTTGCAGAAAAGAGAGATGTGGGTTTGGAGGTTTTGTAAATGTTTCTATATTTTTAAATCTCCTATACCTCGATTGTGCTCCCCTTACAGTCCATGAGGTAAAGTGGATTGAATTACTCATGATAGTGGTAGTGAATATTTAACGTTTGCTGTCTACACTGCATGCACCCAGATCTATCATTATTCTCTAGAGGTGCAACGATCAGTGCTCTGAGATGCCCCCGATCCCCCCTAAACTGTCCCCACGCCTCCACTGAATATTGCAACACCAGCGAACATTGCCTACACAGAACAACAGTTAAAAAAACAGAATTAACAAAGAACAAATAACAAGTAAATAACCTGTTTGAGGTGGACTGGCCGGGAAAAATTGTCGGGTACCTTCTTACCCCCTCTCCACACAAAGGCTGTGCCTTTTTCTTTCCAGTCCACGAAGGTCCCAACTTTAGGGTGGCCCAGTGAACTCAGCTAAATGGGACCCACAGTTGGGTCTGCACCTACAATATAACTTCATCATGCTGATATGGCAGTGCAGATTATGGGTTTGCTTTATCAACCCTTGGTGCATGTGGAGGGAAACGCTCCCATTTCTGGAGCAGTGTGTCTCGTGGCCGCTGCCTTGCATTCAAGAACCATTATGCTGTTTACAAACAGCTATGAGTAATATGCTTAGGTCTTGTATCAGTGGACTCCCCTTGGTTCCCATCCACCCAAATTGCCTGTAATCAATGGTTCTGCCAAACACTTAACATTCAAGTTTCACATTGTAAACACTGAGCCATTCAACAATTTAATAAAAACATCAACACTTTTCAACCTTGTGCAGGAAATCCACATGACTTCTTAGGTCCACTAGCCTTATTTTAGGGGGTTCTTTAGTAATAAATACCCCGATGACCATGTGTACAGTCCTTCAATTTCATCCTGGGAGGTTGCTGATATGTGAAGAAATACTGCATTATCAGCAATGAGCAGCCTAGGAGTTCGTGCCTGTTTCTGTGGTCCCCAGTAGTATCCCACCATTCTTTTTTACATGGGTCTGTAGCACTGCATATGCTAGTTCTTATCCTGTCTCCTGCTGTCATCGGGTCGCCTAGTACCAAGCCTCTGACTGGTGTCACCGTGTGGGAGGGACAGTTCAAGTCACCCACCCCAACCAGTGCAGGTCATCAAAAAGTACATCAGGTGTTCAGGGGGCCTCAATGTCCAGGGGGGATCAGGGCCATGATACTAAAAGTGATGTAGGGTAAGGATGCAGTGGGGCTATACACATTGTTTTTACCATGCATTTTAGCCAGCTGCTTTCTAAGGCATCGTGTCCTAATAGCTCAGGGAAAATGGCAGGAAGGCTGGACGCTGCTTCCTTTGCTGACTGGACTTGCTTGCTGCCTGTTTTGTTTTGGATGACAAGTTTTGCAAGATTATTCATGCAGAAATGATTCCAGCTCAGCTGAGATTGTGTTTAATGTCTTGGTACTTGTTTTGAGTGCATGAGTCTGGGGGCTCATGCTCAAGCCATTAAAAATGAAAATTCTCTTTTCACCCGGGTACAGAATACCCTTGTCCCTTGCTTTTTGCAGAATATGCAGCTTGTCAGCATAGTTCAAAAGGTGCAGGATTGTAGGGCAAGATCTTTCAGTGGGCTTGGGCATTGACCATAGGGCTCTATGGGCTCTTTTGATAACGCAGTTCTGTCCACGTGGTGAGGGTCTGGCTATGTCTGTGCAGAGTTGCTGTATAAGTTGCATCATTCTTGCTCTTCGATTCTCTCTGGGATCCCTACCATGACCAAGCTGTTCCTTCTGTTTCTGCCCTCTTGATCTTCTGTCCTGGCTTCCAACTTTGTAACTTTCCTTCTTAGCGTTATCAGATCTGTTTTGTCCCTCAATCTCCCATCCTCAAAGGAACTAATAAATGACTCTGTATCTCCCACCCTCCATGCCAGATCCCCTGGGGCAGGCTTAAATGACCTAAAATCACTTGCTAGATCTAAACTTGCCTCTTTAATTGACCCCAGTCCCCCCCCAATCTGTCTAGAGTCTCAGTTTCCCCTGCCATGTACTGCCAGTGAGATGGGTGACTCATCAAGCCTGTGACACTTGCTTGCCTGTGAGTGCTCAGGTAGAGGTGACATCATTGCCATGTGGATCATGTCAGGAAGGCATCGGGCATTTTATTCTTTTAGAGTTCAGCCAGTGCTTCTCCTAAATCGTTGCTGCTACTGGGTGCAACTATGAGCCACATTGAATCTGGTAGATGATGTAGGCACAAGAGATTGAAGTTAACTTGTGGGTTTAATAGTATGTGTAGCTAGGTGGCATCACGTGACTCTCGGGGTGTTAGTAGCCTGAGTAGGGGTTGATTGGGGCTGTATAGGGTAGGAGAGGAGGAAAATGGTAATTTAAAAAAAAGTTCAAATTATTTGTTCATTTATTATTTTCTACATATTAGCCAAGAAAGTACACTGAGCTGCAACAGCAAATTTCCAGATGCACCCTGGGAGAAGAGGGTCAATGAGTATGAGTAGGATGCAGCTGGCAAATACAGCTTTAATTGTGCCAATTATATCATGTCAAAAACAGTTACAAAATAAACAGGAGCAGAAAACGCAATGATGAAAGCAATACTAATATATACAGAAAACAAATATACAAGGCAACATGTGCTCAAATGGGCCTGTAGTTAAAAATGTTTCTTTTTCCTTTATTTGGGGGAGGACATTGGTCTCTATGCACTCATGGGTGGGAAATAAGTGCCGGAGGAGCATATCCCGGCCGCATAGCTCCACACCTGCTGACAGGTGCGCACATGCCAGTATGCACTACCGGTGGCCACCTGTCCATGGTCCGGCCCCCATGGCGCACAGGACCGTGCAGGGCTCCCAGTGGCAGAGTAGCTGACCCAGACGGGCATCCAATAGGAAGCCTGTTCCGGCTCCCAGAGTGGATCTCTAACATAGGCAGGCGTGGGTCCAGGTGTGTGAATAGCATCTACAGGTGCATGGACCCGCTCTGCCTTGCAGCCATCCCCAGCTGCCCAGTGGGCCCATAGCCCACACCACACATGACAGCCCCCCCATGTGTCAACCTCCCCCCACATGCAGGCACTGGTACTGGGTGGCACATGCCCCCCTCCTCGCACATGAAGGCACCCACTGCACCCCGTGGCCTGAACCAACACTGCTTACCACTGGACCCCCCCACAGCACTGGCTACCCCCCACTGTACCTGCTGTGTCAGTGCTGTGGTCAGAGATGACCAGCGGCACAGTCCTCCACACACCTCCATGGCTGCTGGCCATCTGACATACGTGGGCATGCATCAGTTGCACACCCCTGCATATGTCAGATTCCTGGCAACTGTGGAGGTGTGTGGAGGGCTGTGCTGCTGGCCATCTCTCACTGTGGCACCAACAGAGCAGGTACAGTGTGGGGGGGTGTCAGTGCCACTGGTGGTGGGGACCTTTGATGACTGGGGGTATGTTTGTGGGCGTCTAGGCACCTCTGCCTGTGTGGGTTTGGGGGCACTGCCATGTGCTACCAGTGTTGCGTGACTCCATGGGGGGTTGGCTGTGAGTCCCCGGGTGCCATGCTGGGGTGACAAGCTGCATGGCCACAGTGGTGCAGCCCTGGGTTGGGGGAAGCAGCATCGGGGGGGGTCTGCACTGTAGTGTGTGCGGGGTTGTGTGCCACAGGGGTACGGGATCGGAGCCGGGCCAAGCTGTGTTTGGGGAGACTGCCCACCAATTGCAGGGCCATTCAGCTGTCCAGTGTGCGTGGGGGCTGGATGTGTAGGGGCACTTATGGCAGGGCTGTCCCTGGCATACCAGCTGACCCCCTACACGCCCCGGTGTGCAGTACCACTCACCTTGGTGCATGGCGCGTAGTGCTGGCACACCCCCACCCACCCCAGCATGGTGTTGTTCACGCGGCTGGGGAATCGGGTGTGTACCAGCTGCATGTCCCAGTCATGAAAGCTGCGTGACTGCCACTCCATGGCATTCTGACTTAGCTATGCCAACATGCCTGTTTTACGCGGCACATTGGCATAGTGCATAGGGCCCCATTGATTGTAAGTTTATATATGACCAGGTACCAGCAGCACCTGTTTAAGGTATAAGAATGATCAAATCTATTTAAAACTGAATCTGGAAGCTCGAGTTGAACACGTTACCTTGAATTTGGCTTAAAAGGTGACAGGCAAGAGATCACGGGACTTGGCTGCCATGCCAGTGTACCTTACCTTGGTGGAGCTGGTCTCCGCTGTTCTTTGCAGGGCAGAGTTGCAGAGTTTTCGCAATTGTGGAAGCAGAGTTGGATCGTGGAGGAGCCTAATTTAGCCCATTTCCTACAGTAGCACTTTTTATCATTAGTTTATTAGGTAGCAAGCTGTTCCTCTCCTCCCTTTGTTACCCGCCCCAGGAAACCCCTAGAAACGAGCTGTCTACGGTACAGTGTGTGCCTGCCTTTGACAAAATGTTTTAAATTCTTAAATTATTAATAAGAAAAGTTGTTTCCCCCTTGCACCTAGAAAATGCAGATGCAATGTTGCCCTTAATTGTCTATGTCAGAGGCCTCAGTAATACATGACCTCAGAATATTACAGAAGATGGAATCACAGTATTGTATGTTCAGTGTTTCACTATAGCTTAAAAAGGTTAAGGAAACAGAAAAGTGTTTAGCTGTCGACCTTTATTTTGGAGGTCAAGGGTCACAGGTTTTACAATATGTTGTAGAAGTACTAATGATCCTCTTGTGTAAAGAGTTCCAGAAATGTAGTAAATAATATAAAATTGAACTTTGACTTTTTACAGCCACACCAAATGTAACAGTGACTCATCCAGCTATGTTTTGAATGTAGTTTATATAGGCAGTGACTCTGAAAAGAATTCCATGAATAGCACTCAAGATAAGGGACACATAAATAATTTAATCTCAGTCTTTAAACTAAAGTTTATGCAAGACCACACTGGCTGGATGGCTGAAATTTACTGTTTTACTGGCTTTCATTATATTTTGCACATAGAAACATAGAGACATAGAAATTTGATTGCAGAAAAGGCCATCTCGGCCCACCCAGTCTGCCCCTTTGTCCTGCCTAGTCCCCTTCCTCTGCTTCTCCCCCGTGCTCCCTCCCTCCCCCTTAGAAAGCCGTTATGCTTGTCCCAAGCCCTTCTGAATTCTGCGATTGTTCTGGGTCCCACGACCGTTGCAGGTAGGCCATTGCACTTGTCCACCACTCTCTCTGTGAAGTAGTGCTTCCTTATGTTTCCCCTGACCCCCCAAGTCTCTTTACATGCCCCCTGGTTGTCTGGTATTCCCTTCTTTGAAAACTGCTACCTTCTGATATCCTGTTTTTACCTGTAAGGTATTTCAATGTTTCTATCATGTCCCTTCTCTCCCTCCTCTCCTCCAACGTATACATATTCAGCTCTCTGACCCTCTTCTGAAGTCATATTCTGCACCCCTTGCACCATCTTTGTAGCTCTCCTCTGTCCCTTCTCAGGTATGGTCTCCAAAACTGAACACAGTATTCAAGGTGGGGCCTCACCAAGGTTTTGTATAATGGTATCATTGCCTCTCTCTTCCTACTGGTTATGCCCCTCCTTATGCACCTCAGCACTCTGCTAGCCCTCCCAACCGCTTTATCACATTGACTGGCCACCTTTAGAGCCTCAGATATAATCACTCCCAGGTCTCTTTCCTTCTTTGTGGTTTCAAGCAGCACCCCCCATTGTGTAGTCTACCCTTGGGTTGTTTCGCCCCAAGTGCAAGACCCTGTATTTTTTAGCACTGAATCCCAACTGCCATGTCCTTGTCCACTCCTCCAGCCTGTCTAGATCGCTCTTCATCCTGCCCACTCCTTCTTTGGTGTCCATTCAGTTACAGCCACAGACTGATCTGTCAATGAACAGGTGCTGTACATAGTACTCACTCATACCCATTCATTGACAGATCAGTCAGTGGCTGGCTGTGGTGGTGTGCAGAGGGCTGAACCAGTCGCCAGCTCTGGTGGGGTTGGGGGGAGCGGAGTAGGGGGTCCTGTCCTGATGGGGTGGGAGACACTACATTACAGAAAAGCCAGAGAACAGGGGATGGTGTTTTGTAATTATATTGGGGCCCAGGGCCAGGTGGAGGACCCTACACTATGGAAGCACTAGGGGAATAATTATTTTATTTTATACATTGGAGATTGGGGATGGGAGGGGGGTACACTACACTATAGAAATACTGGGGGCATTATTATTTTGTTTTATACATCGGGGATCAGGGCTGGGGGCAATACACTATGGAAATACTGGGGCATTATTATTTTGTTTTATACATCGGGGATCAGGGCTGGGGGTACGATACACTATGGAAATACTGGGGAACAATTATTTATTATATACATCAGGATTGGAGAAGGGAGGGGGGACCCTACACTATGGAAAATGGGGGGATAGTTATTTTCTTATATACATTGGGGTTCGGGATGGGAGGCAGGTACCACTAGACTACCAGGGAATGCCAGGGAACTATTTTGTTCCCCATGGCTGTGTGAGGCTATGGGGAGGAAGGGGGAGGTAGAGATGAACCAAAAATATCTTGCAGGTGAAATTACCACGAATTTTGAGCAGAACACTCAAGTTTCATGGAATTTTTTGTATGGCAAAACTGCCAATTTTATGGGTATTTCGCCCATGAAATTTTTTCAGCCCATCTCTAAATAGATCAGATACTCAGTGCACCTAAGCTCAGTCTGAATCATACCCAGACAATCTCCTGGTCTCAGGTAGGAGTTCATGGGGAGAATTTGGGTCTTATTCCAGTTAAATCTAAGTCCTGAAAAAGTGGGAAAACTATCAAAGATTTTACTCAGCTGTGCTACTGATTCCTCAGGATTTGAGAGCGTGACGAGTAAATCAGCAGCATAAGCAAAAACCTTATTAATAATTTTGCCTGTCCTGATCTCGTTGACTTTTGGATGCACAGTGATTTCCTGATTAAAGGTTCAGTAGCCAAGATAAAGAGATAGGGGGAGAGAGAGAGAGAGAGAGGGGCACCCTTGTCTTGAACCTTTATTAAGGGAAGATTGATCAGAAATGTGCCCATTAGTAATGACCTTAACAGTAGTCTTTTCATACAGAGTTTTGATCCAAGGGATAAAGGTCTTCCCAGTTGGAATTTATTCAGGGTTTGGAAAAGGTAGTCCAATTCTAAGGAATTGAAGGCTTTGGAAAAAATCAAAAGCTAAAACCGCTGCCGGCATCTTGAGCTTATTTGCCCTCCACATAGTATTTAGGAGTTTACACACCTTACCTGTATCGTTTCCTCCTGTAACAAAACCCACTTGTTCTTCCCCTAATAACTTAGTCATATGAAATTTAAGTCTAAAAGCTAAAATTTGGGTCAGAATTGTATAGTCTCCATTAAGTAGAGAAATGGGTCTGAGTTCTCACATTTGCAATGAATCCTTCCCTTTCTTCAAGATCAGAGTAATATATACGTGATTTATAGAGTCAGGCAAGGAACAGTAGAGAGAGAGTAACAGAGAGCATTAAATGGATAGACCTTGGGGCTCAGGACTTTATAAAATTCTCTATGGAGCCCATCTGGGCCTGGCATTTTATTTGTGTGAAGGCCTTTAATAATCCTATTA
This sequence comes from Neoceratodus forsteri, assembly GCA_016271365.2. Taxonomy (NCBI): domain Eukaryota; kingdom Metazoa; phylum Chordata; order Ceratodontiformes; family Ceratodontidae; genus Neoceratodus; species Neoceratodus forsteri. Next base: position 20,099,540 of record JADMNL010000030.1, on the reverse strand, counting down.
AATTCTTCCTGGGAAAAGGGAGAGTTCAACAAATTTCTGTCTGCTACATTGAGTTCTGGTAAGTATTGAATTTAAGAAAACCTGTGAATCTGAAGACATGTTTGTTGGAGTTTGTGTATAGTGTTTTGAAGAAAGGCTCAAATTCTGAACTTTATCTTTGCATTTGGTACTTCCATTTTACCTAACCTATTTTAAATACCAGTTATCAGGTTCTGTCCAACTTTTTTCTTAAGTCTGTGAGCCAGAAGTTTCCCTGCTTTCTCCCCAGATTCCCAGAAGGTCTACTGAGTCCTATATAACGAATATTATGTCTTGGCAGTACAAATCCTATTTATTTCAAACTTAAGTTTAGTGATATTGTTAAGTAGGTTTCCCTTCCTTACAGGGGTTTCCTTGTAATCCATTTCCAGATTAACATGATTTTCCTACTTAGCTGATCACACCTACCACTCACGTATGGTGGTAGCTGCCCTCAGTGATAGTTATTCCAGCCTGGTTTGTAAAAATAATATGAGCCACAACTTAGTTATTTCACTCGTAATTTCTGTATGGAGCTATGCAGCCCAATAATTTCTGAATTTTTTTTATTTTTTTTTTTATTTAGTTATTTAACCAGGTGAGACACACTAAGCTGAAAGCTTTTTTACAGATGCAACCTGGGAGCACAGGGAAGTTAAGTGACTTGCTCAGGGTCACACAGTATGCAAGTGGAAACTGTGGGATTCAAACCCAGGTCTGGTCTGCTGGATGTCACCAGATTTGCAGCTCAGAGCCTTAAACCACCACACTATACTGCCTCCCTGAATGCCCCGGTCATGGTGACATGCTCCCGTGCTCAAGCACATAATGACGTGTGACCAGGGAGAGTGCGGGGGCGTGCCCCATTGAAATGAATGGGGCTTGATTTCTCTTCCATTTTTAAGCTGAAGAACGGCCACTTAGAGATTAATGAAGGTCACCACTCGACTAACAATGGTCCAGAGGAGGGCAACTAAAATGGTGCATGGTCTGCAAGAGAAGCCATACGAGGAGAGACTAAAGGAGCTTAATATGTATACCATTGAGGAAAGAAGGGAGAGGGGGGACATGATAGAAACTTTTAAGTATCTCAGTGGAATCAGCAAAGTCCAAGAGGGTAGCAGCTTTCAGAAAAAGAGATGTGCAAGAACAAGGGGACACAATTTGAAGATGGGGGGGCGGTTCAGGGCAATGTGAGAAAGTATTTTTTCACAGAGAGGGTGGTGGATGCATGGAACAGCCTTCCTGAGGAGGTTGTAGGTTCTAAAACTGTGGGAGAATTCAAGAATGCATGAGACAGACATAAGGCAATTTTTGTGGGGGGGGGTAGGAAGAAATAGGTCAAACGGTCCTTATCTGCCATCAAAGTCTATGTTTCTATGTCACCTTTTGTTCTTTTTAGGAACTGAATGGATGTTACAAGTTGTGGCGTCATGGGGGTATTGCCTTGTATTTTTAGAATATTCTGATTACGCATTTTTACCTATAAGTAGTTGAATGTTTAAAAAAGATATAATGTTAGTTTTATCTCTAGGGTATAATCAAGATAGTAGTGAAGGCAAATTGTGTTTAATGGTTTGTCACCTTGAAGCTTATTTCAGTTTTAGTAAAACGTATTTAGATGTGATAATATATTTATGTATGTTTTGACTTGTTATACAATAAAACTTTTATGATGTCAAAAAAAAAGTATTGCGGCGTTTTCTGTTGGTTATAGTGTTTGCATTCTGTGTCATCAGTAGGTGTTATCTTGGATTATAAACTAAGAACAGCTGGTACAAACAGTCGGTGCTCTATCTTGGATTGTAAATTATAAACAGGTGTGATCTTGGATTCTAAGTGGAGATGTGCTTTTTATCTTTGCACTTTTGCTGCCATGCATATCCCCCTAAATATAACTAGAAACTAGCAGTAAGAAAATGAAGGATGTGATTGGCTGTACAGCTGTCAGTCAGATTAGTGGTTGTTTTTTTCAAACCCATATAATATCTTATTGAGACATTTTTTTGACAGAACGTGCCATGCCATAAGTGTAATAACTCACCCTGAGATGTGTGGAATGCCTTGTGCCTCATAATGTGCAGGGGGCATGCAGCAAGTTTAGTCTTAGATCACACATCCTGTTTTAGGCTATTGCTAAGCAGATTTCCCATTGGTTACATTTTACATTGGACTGTGGCTACTATGGAAATAAATGCTGGTGACAGATCTACTGTGAAACTGATAATGATACTGTAATTCTCTTTATGAGGTCCTTATTTGTAAGACCACTCTGAGTGGCTAATACACCTTAAGAAAAGCCAGAGTCAGTGACTTATACACAAACAAATCAATAAGTGTGGTATCAAATATAACAGAAAGGCAAAGTCAGCTAACACGACAGCGAACTATCTGAAAACCTCCTGAAACAGCAAGGCCTTTGGCCTTGATTTGAAAAGGCTGGTAGATGGGGCAGTTCTACTGTAAGGTGGAAAGCACATTCCATAACAATGTAGTCACTACGGATGATGCCCAATGACTGCTGACAGCGCAAAGATGAACTGAATGCCGAGTTCTTTTAGGGGTGAATGAGGTCAGGGTACCAGGATATAGGCAGGTCCAATCCTTTGAGTGATGTGCTGTCTTACAGACAGTGCAATATCTAATGAGTAGGGGAGATAAGCTCCCCATCACCCCCTATATAAAGAGCTGTGAGCATGAGTGGGGTTTTACAGATAAGCCCAGATAGAGCATGTTACAGTAATTGAGTCTTGATGTGACAAAGACATACACCAATGTGTGCAACTCAATAGCTGGTAGCAGCGTCTAAGTCTAGCAATGTTTCTGACATGGTAAATACTACTCTAAATTGTACATACCACATAGGGCTCAAAGGCCAGACTACCATCAAGAAGGACACCCAGACTCTACAGTTCAAGATGTGATAGTCCTCATCCCTTCCAGCATACTCCCAAATGCTGACCCTTCACCAAGCAACTCTGTCTTGCTAGGACTGAGCCTCAACCACTATCCACGTTGCATCCTTGTTCAACCAGTCATTTACACCGTGATCCAGCCGTAACTCACAAGTTACAAAGCCAACGATGAGTTACAGAAGTCCTGTTCTCTGACCAGAAGTGCTATACTCTATGAACTTATAAAACAATATTGTCCCTGTATTCAGAAGGTTAGCATGGCACTAACAGGCACAGTGCAGCGCTAACAGGATATGAATGGAAAAAATACACTGCTGCACAAATGTAGATGAGGGAGCCCTCTTAATACAGGGGGCACTGCTATATTGAGAGGATTTTAAAAGCACTAAATGGTTGCTAATGCTGCACTGTTTACCACTTTTAAACCCTGCTCTTACTAAAGTGTATAGTAGTGCGTGACTCCCCTCCAGCAACAGTGGTTGTGTAAAGTGTGTATTACCTGGAATCCAGTGATACCCTCCTTCTGCCTCAATCGCTGTTACGTAGACTTCAATTCCTGGTCATCCAGTGCAAACCCCCGCCTCGATCCTTGTTGTGTACAGATTTAAATTCCTGGTAGTCCTGTGAACCCTCCCCTCTTCCACTCCAATCCTTGTTGTATAGAAATTTAAATCCCTGGTAGTCCAGTGTAGGCCGCCCCTCCACCTGATCATTGTTGTAAAATGAAGCTCCCCTTCCTGGCCCATCCATTCAGCATGCACCCCTCTACCCCTGTCCAGCACCTGAACCACCTAAATAACCCACCATCATTGGCAGACAGAATGGTGGTCAGAACCAGTGCAGACCCTTTTCATACCACCTCGGCTGGGTGCTATCTGAATGACAGAGGCTGAGCATATACACACTGTCAAAACAGCTGTATAAATGGCTAAAAGCAAAACTGAACTTTAAGACATTACTTCTGAGGCTGGGCCATAGTGAATAAATTAGTAACAAAATAAAAAATACATTGTAGGTTGCAGAAGCCATACGAAGAAAGACTAAAGGAGCTTAATACGTATACCCTTGAGGAATAGGAGGGAGAGAGGGGACATGATAGAAACTTTTAAGTACCTCAAGGGAATCAACAAAGTCCAAGATGGTAGCATCTTTCAGAAAAAGAGATGTGCAAGAACAAGGGGACAAAATTTGAAGATGGAGGGGGGATGACTCAAAGAAAATGTGAGGAAGTATTTTTTCACAGAGAGGGTGGTAGACACATGGAAGGCCTTCCTGAGGAGATTGTGGGATCAAAAACAATGGGGGAATTCAAGAATGTATGGGACAGACATAAGGCAATTCTTGTGGGGGGTAGGAAGAAATAGGCTGTTGATTAACTAGGATCTGCAGCTTATCCAGTACTTAGGGAAATGGGCAGACTAGGTGGGCCAAGCGGTCCTTATCTGCTGACAAAGTCCATGTTTCTATGTTGTAGAGGGTGAGGTGGTCTTAACATATTGTTTTCCTGTCAGAGGAAAAGGAAAGGTGAGAGAGATGTTTGTGGTCTTTTTGTCAAATGGAACCATCTGGGGTCTAGGTTCAGAATCTGTAGAGAGACAGAATACAGAAAATGATAACATAATATTTTAACGTATTTAAGTAGTTCAGGGCAAAGCTAAAAGCTCAAGATTTTGATGTGCTATGAGGGGTTACTGTTTGCTAGTGTATGAATATTTATTACTTAAGCAAACAGGCTTCTGAGAGCAATTCATTCTGACCTTCTATGATATGTTGGGTATTATCTATGATACAAAAGCTACCGTTTTATTCTTGCATCAAGATCCACACACTCACGGTATTCTGTATGTATATGCTCATTCTTGCATGCACGTGGGAAAGCTAATGTAATTCACTGAAATATCAATAGCCTCTGCACCAAAATGTCATTTTATGTTCTTGCTTGTAAGATGACAGCTTAGCGATTGTGCCACTCGTAAGCTTTAATACGTCTAACATCCCATTGTTTTTTTTTTCTAAAGGTTCACTATAGCATCTAGCTGAGCTTTTAAAGCCCCCATGTGGCTGTGGATATCTCCTAAGTAGCTTGCCAAGAGCCTTTTGAACACTAAAACAGCAGGTTAGCTGAGCCAGACAAATAATCTACTAAAATCAACAGAGCAATAGCTGCAGCTCCACCTCGGGGACTGTTCTAATGCTCGGGAAATTGCATGTCTAGGTTTCTGCCTCCATCCTAGCTGGATGTTACAGATACTCAGGGCAGATACTGTCAAATTTTCCATATAAGGACCGGCTGGCGAAACAAGGTAAGATACGATTTACGTCTGTAATAATTTAACTGTAGTTATGGACTAAATATCCACAGAAAGGCATTTTTATGTGCTTCAGTGTGTGTGTGTGTGTGTGTGTGTGTGTGTGTGTGTGTGTGTGTACAGTATGTCTATATTTCATGCACACACACACACATAAACACAGTCAGTGTTTTTTTGAGCATGTGACGTTAATTTTATTGTGCTCAACAAAAAATAAGAAACTCATTTGGCATACTAATAAATTAATCATTGCAAACTGGTATCTTATTTGTGACTGGATACTAGAGTAGCTCTCCGTTTTGTGAGGTATACAGTGCTTTTAGGATATCAGTCCTTTTTCTCTGACATCAGTTGCTGCCACAGTTCTTCACACTATACAGTACCTGCTTTGGAATGTCATCAGGATCATAAATACGTGTTGCTTTCTATTATTCTGAAAGGGGCAGTATCAGGTTGGCTTGGCCCGGTTAAGCCTTTCAGTGAATATTCAAAGAAAATGACTTGTACCTTCTGTGGAGGTACTAAAGAAAGGATTTTTCTTTGAATGTTTGCTACTTCCTTGACAGATTAAATCTTGGATGGCCCACTCTTGCGCACACTCCAAAGACCAGAGACCTTCCTCTAGAAAATACTGGACAGAATTATGAGGGCAGCTGCTGCTGTTATTGGTAGCCACCCACTTTCTCCCTGACACATTCTAAAGGTGGGATTAGCTTTTGGAAAAACTTGCAGAGTTGATTTAGAGTGGATCATTTAAAATTCAGTTTTGTGAAGACAAACAAGCAAGGTTACAGGTGGTATATAGACGAGTCACCAAAATGATACAGGGGCACCAGAGTAGGTCCTACAAGAACTGCTTGGAGGACATTAACATGTAAACGTTGGAGTGCAGGAGAAAGATTAGCAACATGACTGAGAAGTTTGTTACCTATGTAGAATAAACTAGGTGGACAGCAGTGAGTGGTAACTCCCCAAAACTAATGGGGAGGGTTCAGGAAGGATGTCAGGAAATACTTTTTAACTGAAAGAGTTGTGATGGACAGGAACAAGCTTCTGGAGTAGGTCACTGGAGCTGAAACAGTGTGAGGGTTCAAAAAGTGATGGGACAGGCACACTGGAATAGTCTGTAAGGGAAGGCATACTGGAGGTGGGTGGATAGGGATGACTGACAAGGGCACAGTTCCAAAATTAGACAGGCTTGGGCAGACTGGATGTGCTGTTAGGCCACTATCCGATGCCATTTTGTATGTTTCTGTATTTCAGATACTGTAAATACTTGGGTGCTGTTTGTTATTTAACTGTCATATTCCAGTAAATGCTCTGATGGATTATCTTTCACCTGCCTCTTACAACTAAATATTTGCATACTGTCCTCCAACTGGGGTGTACCAGATTACTTATGAGATACAATAAAAAGACAAATTGTGCCTGCCATGGCCCGGTTTTGGAGAGGGACATTAAATACCCTACGACACAGGGAGCAACTACTGCTCCCTGGAAGGCATGAGAAGGTAAACTCTCAGTGAAATCAGTACCTACCTGCTTTTTATCTTTTCATTTCCTATCTGTCTTTAGGAGCCCAAACAACTGCTCCCACTTTTGCAAATGGGGACCTAAATGCCTAAAGAAGGTAAGGGTGGGAAGACGAGTGGGATGATGGGTTTGGGTGCATATTTGGTAGGTATGGAGTGGAATGTGCAATCGAATGGGGGGGTTGGGGGTTGCTTTCACAGGGGGTAACTTACTAGTTTTTTTCTGCAGTTTGGTAGTTATCCTACAAATGGATCTTGGGACACCCATGGGTTGCTTTGAGCTGGATCTAGTGCCACACTGCATTTGCAGGCTGCTCTATGTAGCAGATTCCAGTTTGAATGTGTATGATGGTTGTGTGGCAGGTGTTTGGTTGCTATATCTTTTTGTAAGTGTGCATGTGTTACATTGTACACGTTTTGCTGTCGAGGTGAAATGTTTTGTTTCAAACATTCCCATATGTACTAGTCTGAGTACCAGCATTTGATCTCTGTGATAATCAGCTGCCCAGTGTCAGTGGCTCACTAGCTAGCTAGCATGCTTGCCTTTGGGACCAGAAGATTGGAAAGTCGTGGGTTATAGCTACACACTGGGTACTTGTGGTAATACACATAACTGACACTGCAGCACAGTATGGAGAGGGGGGTACTGCACTGTTGAGTTCTATGTGATATGGGCAACTGCGGAAGGGTGACCCGCGGAAGAGCAACATCAGGGCGGCGAAAACAATTTAGCCACCCTGACAACCTCGGCGCATGGAAAAATGGCACGGGACTGAAAATACTTGTTTTCTGTGGGGGCTGTGCCCCCACACCCGCTTCGCTTAAGGATTCTCAACCCAGGGGTACATATTGGGGGGAAAAGCAAAAATAAAGTTTTGGGCTGGCAAAAAAAAGCACAGTAGCACCTGGACCCAGACCCAAACCCAGAACCCCAGCACTGTGCCGAGGCCAACCCCAATGCCATGGTGCAGCTTGGCAGCCAACCGCAGTGCTACCTCTACATCCCTCTGCCCCTCCCAGGCCACGCCACTGTGCTCGCTCTCCCCACCCTGCACATATACACATAATGACATCCTGTCACTAGGGTCGCCCACCCCACCACATCTGGTCGCCCTCCCTGCCCTCGCGCCTTTTGGGCTATCGCCCATATCGCATCACCGTTTCAGAAGGCGCCGTGATTCAGGTGCCCACCTCACATGCTACCCACTGTTGAGGTGCCGTCCTTGGGATGAAATGTTAAATTGAGGTCCATTCTGTCCATCTCTGGTCATTGTCCAGGTGGAAAGTAAGGATCACATGGCATTTATGAAAGCTGAATGGGGTAGTTTCCCCACTGTCACAACCAACATTTCCCCTGTCAGTAAAACAGGTCATGCAGCAGCCCCCCCGATGCATCTGGAAATGAACTTTCATAGCTTTGTGTGCCTTTCCTGGTCAAAATAACATTACACATACTGGGAAAATTAGCTTGTCATTTGAGGTTCTTTGATCTGATGTCTAAACTTACTGTATACTTACAAAATGCGTCTTGTAGGATGCATTACATTGACCTGTTTTCTATGCTAGCACTTCCTTTAGATTGGCAGAACTGTGACCATAAACAGTCTTCTCAACCAAGCTTGCAAGATCTCAGAAAATAGTCAGGGATAGCAAAAATCTTCAGTCAAGTAAAATCCATGTTTCCAGTGGATTTGGACAGAGTTAGACAAATATTACTCATTTTTATTCTATTGATAACTTGCATTTTTATTCAAAACATAGTTTCTAGCCATTTGTGTTGCACAGCTAATCACCCCCTACAGCTCATTGTTATAGTTAGCTTTTCTACAAACTTGTTTTTTCCAGAAGGATTAAATCAAGAGGGCATTCATATTCCCATTTAGCTTGATCGGTTACTGCAGCAAGTGATAAGGTAAGGTCCTATCTTGAACACTAGTCTAATTAAAAGTCTGTTTGTCAAGGGTTCCTTATTGAAGCAGGTGTTCTGCATGACACATGACCCTGATACTCTGTAGGTTAGCATGGCACTAACCATGGGCACTATGCACCAATGGGCAGAGTGGCTACACGCTGCATATCTGTGGTGCATAGCCACTCTGCACCCATTGTGTCCCTCACACAGGATTCACCTACCCAGTGTGTGCAGCCCGATGCACCCGATGCCCTGGCTGTGCAGACAGCAACACACCGGGGGAGGTTGAGGGGTGTGCTGGCTGGTCGTGCCAGTACTACGTGCCATACACCATGATGAGTAGTGCTGCACACCAGGGGGCATAGGAGGGCACCTGTTATGCCGGGAGAACCCTGCTATAACCGCCCTATGTGCCCAGCCCTGCACACACAGCACAACAGTACATGCCCAGAACAACCTCAACACACACAGCTGTGTCCCCACCCATAGAGGCAGTTGTCACCCAACCCACTACACACACAGTTGCCTACACCCCGTGGACCAAGAATGCATGCCCCCACCCCAGCCCATGGTGGTGTCCCAACCCCAGGTACTGGAATGGCATCTCCCAACCACATGTTGCTGCCCTCTCCTGGCAATGAGAATGCCCCCCCCCATGCACTACAACCCCATGCCCAGAACATCTGGCTAGGCCACCCGACCTCCTTAGCCCGGTCACAGACCCTGCCCCCACAATGTTGGCAGTGATGATTGCATCCACTGTGGCATGACAACCCACCCATCTCCGTACCTTCCTGCCGGTGTCACTGCTCTGGATGACCAGCGGCACTGCCCTCCACATATCACCTCGGCTGCCAGCCATACAACTGTTGCCAGGAATGCGCTGCCTGCACTCCTGGAAAACAGCTGGATGGTCGGCAGCCAAGGTGGTGTGAGCAGGGCTTTGCCACTGGTCATCCAGAGCCACAGCACCAACAGGAAGGTACAAAGATGGGGGGCGGGGGCAGAGCTGCAGGGGGGGGCTTATGATGGCCGCCAATGGTGCAGCAGGGGTGCCGGGTCAGGTGGCGGGCATAGCACCTCATTGTGTGTGTGTGTGGGGGGTTGGCATGCACATCACTGGGAATGGCCAGTCACATGCTGAGGGGTGTGTGTCTGGTGTGTGCACATGAAGCACGGGCCACCCATTGCTGGTGGTCAGTGGTATGTCAGGCATCAAGGGGTATGACCATATGTGAGGCAGGGTGTGGGGGTTCAGTGACTGCACCCGGGGAGTAGTGGCTGCTATGTTGGGGGGAGAGCTTCAGCATTACGGGGTTATTGGAGGCATGGGACAGGGGGACCTGTGTGCACCGGGCAGGCGCTGCTGGCCACAGGTGGTTCACCACACGGATCTGGGTGCCTGCGGGGCTATTCACGCACCGGGTCCGTTCTGTGCTGTGCAAGGGATCCACTCAGGGACCCATGCTGGGCATCTGATTGGATGCTTGGCTGGGTCCGTGATTCTGCCCATGGTTGCCCTGCATGGATCTGCACACTGAGGGGTTGTCCAGTGGGCAGGTGGTAGCCATTGCTGAATATGGCTGGTGCACATCTGTCCACAGGTGTGGAGCCCTGCGGATAGGATAAGCACCTCCAGTGCATAATTGCCGCCCATTGGTGCAGAGAGCCCTATGTTAGCACTGAATAGCATGATCTAACAGGGAGGGGGCTATATTCAAAGGCCCCCACTATGTGGCACTAACCTGACAATACGACTACACAGAATATACTGCTGCACCCATGCAAAAGAGGGGTCCTGAATGTATACAGGGCGCAGTAGTATATCAAAGGTTTTGGCAGCTCTAAACAGCTGCTTTTGCAGAGCTGTTTAACACTGCCAAAACCCTACCTTTATCTTTGCACACAATGCCCCCTTCCAAGCACTGATCAGCTGTATGTTCATGACATTTCCAACAATAACTACAATTGCACAGTTCTGTGCCACATGGTTGTGCAACAGATATATTACAGAACAAATGCCAGTCTGTTAATAACAAGTGTATCTATGAATGTATGCTGTTGAAAAGGCAAATATACTATCCCACATGCCCTGGTGTCCAGTGGTGCCCCACCCACTTGATTGCTGACGCTTCACATAGTAGCCTCTTTCCAAGTTCCCTCAACCCTCCCATGACAGTTAGTGTGAGTCCCTCCTGCTTAGGTCCCTCCACAGCACCCCATGGTTCTCACACAACATAGTATGCCACTGAGGCTCCAGGATGGTGAATGGTGCAGTCCTTCCACTCACCACCTTGGCATGCCTTCATCTGAATGACAGAAAGCAATCACATGCCTGCTGTAATATCTGCTGTAAGTGCACAATCACTCCCTGTCAATCAGATGGTGGCCATTTGAGGTGGTAAGTGCAGGGACTATGCCAGTCACTGTCCTAGGGCAACAGTGGCATACTTTGCTGCTTGGTGACCATGGAGGGGGTAGATGGACTGAATGGGTGGGGCAGGAGGGGGGAATCACACTGAGTGTCATGGGGGGGGGCTCAGTGGGAACTTGGAAAGAAACTACTATGTAGAGGATCAGTGATCAAGGGGCTGGGGGACCACAGGATAGCCGGACAAGTAGGGCAGTATGCTTTTCTTATCAACACACACCTTTGGTTATACTTGTCATTAAAAGGCTGACACTACTGTTGTAATATTTCAGTTGTACAACCCTATAGTATGGAATTGTGCAGTGGTAGTTAATGCTGGAAAGGCCAGGGATGCACAGCTGATCAGCGGTCGGAGGGGGGGAGGGTTGAGCCAAGAGCAGCTCTGTGCAATGCCTCCACATAGTCATGCACAGCAGCATTGTGTGACATGCTAATGAGTCCATAATGGTCATGCAAATGGACCTTGGTGCCGTGCATGCCCAGTGGGCTCATTGGCATGTTTAGGCTGAATATGGCACAATGAGCTCTGGCACTGTCCTGTTAGGGACGCACTAGCTCCATTCAGCTCCTGTGGGCTATATTCAGCCAGGGGCTGTGTTGGCACAGCACCAAGTCACTATGTGCTATGCAGACACAACCCCATATTCAGAGAGTTAACATGCTCCAGTCAGAGTATGCAAACTGTCTAAATATAGCCCCGAAGCCAGCTGTCCGCTTTCTGCCACGCAGAGCTCTTGTACCTGCAGCGCTCATAGCAGGTTTTGAATATGGGGGTTGCAGAGCCTTAGTCAGCCTCTTAAGTTGATGTTTAGAAAAGTTTAACAAAATCTTTGGTCAGAGCATGTTAACTGCCTGAATACAGCCCCCGAGCTGGCCACACACTATCTGCCATGAAGCACTCCTTTCCCTAGCCCCGGTATTTACAGTGGGCTTTGGATATGGGGGCTGGAGACTTCAAGCTGCTCCTTTAGTTGACGTTTACAAAATTTTAACAAAATCATGAATTTTTATTTCAATACAAATAAATGGTACTTTAATTAAAATGGTGTTACTATATCTTGTTTTAATTAATCTTATTATATCTTGTTGTTATTGGTTGCTTTTTATAGACTAGCATGGCTGATAAAGCATTTAACAAAGTCTGGCCATTCACTCAGAGTTTCGTCTGTCTATGCATACAGGACTTGTGTCTGGTATTAAGACTTTCATTGCTGTCTGCTTTGACAGTAAATAAAGTCTGCTTCATGGCGGCTGTATTAAGTGCTATTTTTTTACTATAATTAATAAATGTAAGATAACGGCCAGGTTAATTTCTTATGTGGTGTAGTGATTCAAGTGAAAGGGTTTTTGTACCAATAAATTCTTTAGCCTAATGATAAAAAATGAGTACTAGATTTTATCTGCTGTTTGTTATCAAATGTTGAATTTTATGATAACTTGTGCTTTGGGAAGTATTATTTTATTTGAAACTTGTTATGAACAAAACAATGTATAATTTTTTTAAGATAAAGCAAAGTTGCTTACTCCAATTTATGTTCTAAATAGAAAATCTGAGAAGGCTCCTTTTATCATTTCGTTTTTTGTTGATTGAAGGTTCTTCCCTTTTGGTTTATTATATTAATGGGATTCTATGCAAGGGCAGAAAATACCGTGCATGGATTAGTTCCAGGATGATGTGGAACATTTGACACACGCCCTATGAGTATATCATTCTGACCCTTACCATTACTACCCAAGTTGGCCGTATATGCTTGGTGGTTCTTGGGGGCTGACTGGTGGGCTCTCTGCCGGGGTGGGGTCAGCCATAGCAACAGCAGACGGTGATACGATGTGCGGAGGCACCGGGGCTAGCCCACCTCAATGGAGCGGAGATAAGGCACTTCTCAGATGGATGGGGCCGCTGTGGGGGAAATCTATAAACCAAAAAAGTTGAGTTTGAAAGAAGGGCTCTGGTTCCCAGCAAAAAACCTGTTGGCATGAGCAGAGCTCATAACAAAACATTCAGAAACTCTTTTCCGTCTGGAACTATCCTTCTTCTTCTTTACAATTTATGTTCTAGGCTGGATTATACATGGATAATGGTGTAATACACCATTATATTCACCAGTTACAGTGGCAAGCATGAGACAGCTGAGAGCTGTCACTCAAATTACAGTAACACAAGGAAGCTCTGTATAAATATATCTAAACTATCATTGACCACTGAAACTGGTGTAGCATGGAGAAAGCTACCTGCTGTGTTATTGGGTCCTGGACTTCAGGGCAGGAAGGGAAGCCAGAACCGGACTTTTAGGACCATCACTGAGCTAAAAAAAGGTCTTTCTCAGCCACATGACAGGCAGCAGGGCTGGTAAGCAGGAAGAAATCAGCGCTCACAACCAGGGCAGCACTGCGAAGGAGCAAGTGCAGCAGAATTGACCCGAGGTCAGTAAAGTCAGCAATTATTAAAAAAATATATGGGTAGGGATTGTATATAATGGTTCTTTTATACCCACCCACAGTATGTAATGCCTTGATAAACCTCTTGAACTTCAGTCTTGGGGTTTATGAGGCATCACACACCTCAAGTGTGTGTAAAAAAACAATCACATACCACCACCCGTACATTACAGATATGCGCTGTGTAACTCTGATGCGTAGCCCTCCACGCACCTGTCCATGCCCACTGTGACTCCTGTGCGATATGCACAAAACAAATACACCCCCTACGCACCTGATTCCCCAGCCAGTCATGGAGCTCCACGGGGTGGTGGTGTAGGAGGCATGGCTGCATTCCATGCCAATCACAAAGGTGTGGAGTGTAGTGCACAGGAGTGACAGCTATGCCAACTGATGGCAGTCATAACTGTTATGCACCCCCCCAGATGCTGCCGCTAGCTGCAGCAAGAATGATGGAGCATGGCAGACCCCCCTCTCACTTAACCCCAGCCCTCGGGTACTGCATGGATGGCCGGAGTCATACAGCTGGGCACCTGTCTGTCATGGTGCCACATGCGCACCGCTGTTGCCTGCCTACTGAGGCACCCTGTGGGCACAAGGGATCTAATAATGGACTGTGCTGGTGCATCAAATTGATGCCCGCCTAAGACCGGCCGCAGACAGCTCACATGCAGCTGCGCGGCTAGCGCTGCTGAAGGGAGCTGTATGGTAGCCAGTGTTCCTGAATATAGCCGCTGCCCATCTCTCCCACGGGTGCAGAGCCTCGGGGCCTGGATACGTGCCTAGGCTGTTCGTGAATGGGTCCCAATGTGATTAAGAAAATGTGTATGAAAACTGGAATTATGTCCTTAACAGTTCCTTTACAGCTGAAGCTGAGTCTGGAACTAAAGTCATTATGCCCTCCTTGTGGCATCACAGCCTGTTGCTGTGGAAATTGTTGTGATGTCACAAGCAGGGCACTATAGCTTCAGCTCCAGAATAGACGTCAGTTGTAGATGGACTGAATGGTGCAAAGCTCCTGTTGTCATGTAAATACACCCAGTATTAAATAATACAATGACTTCTAAAGACAAGCTCTTTTTTTAAAGAGTGTAGTTAAACTGAGTTTTTTCTGATACCAGCTTTCTTTTTTGTTGATTAGTTTGACCCCCCCCCCCTTAAATCAGTGCTGATATTTAAAGGTAAAAATGCTACTTAACAGCATGAGATCCATCAGGTTAGAAACATAGAAATACAGAGCACTGCTGACAGAAGAAGGCCTTGTGGTCTATCCAGTCTGCCCAACAAGGCTGTGCATGTTCCCCCTAGGGGATTATGACTGAATTCATAGAAACACAGAAACATACAATGATGGCAGAAAAAGACCCGGGGTCCATCTAGTCTGCCTATAAACCCTAACAAACCCAGGACCTATTGTCCATACAGGGTTCCAACCCACACCTACCTGATCAATATGTCGTGCGCTTAATATCATACAACAAGACCTCGACACAGAAACAGCACGGTATAGGACAGCGAAAGGGTGCAATACCATGAATGGGTCTGTGCATGGTACTGCACTCTCTCACTGTCCCAAGCAGAGGATAAGACCTCTGCTGGGACAGGGATCCACCAAGCAGCTGCTGTGGCTTGACGGGATGAGCCACTGGCAGCAAGGGAGGCAGGTGTGTTTGGGATTGGATTCGATTCCAGTCCCAGACACATGGAATTTTCATTTTTTGCACTTTGTGCAATATTGACTTTAACCCGGAGTTAGTTATTTTAGTTGGGGAGGTTTGGGGGATGCTGACCCTGGGTGCAGGGGTATAGTCCCTGCAAAACAAAACTTAAGCTGCATGCACTATACTGCTCTGTATTAGCAGCACGATATATTGCTGCAGCATAATGTCTTGCGACATTATGACCCCGTGCCCAACCCACATTATTCACTCCAATGCTCCCCACCCTATCACTACCACCCTGAGCAACCACTAAGCCCTTCACTCTGTCCCCACCATGTTTAAAACCAGTGATAGTTTTGGTGCCCACCACATCAGCTGGTAAATTGTTCCACGGCTCCACCACCCTCTCTGTAAAATAAAATATTTTCTCACTTCTCTTGGAATCTAGCACCCCCCCAGCAGTTTCCAATTTTCCCCTGTGTTCTTGACCCACTACCTACGGTAAATAGTTCCTCGCAGTTTAACGTGTTCATTCCTTTCAGGAAGCTGATGGTCTCAATCATATCTCCCCTTTCTCATCTGGCCTCCAGAGAGTAGATGTTCCATGTCATGAGTCAATCCTCATAAGATCAGCTCTGCTCTGCTGGCCTGAAACCATTCTGGTCACTTACATTGTACTGTCTCTAGCCTGTCGTTATCTTTCCTTGGGGGAGGACTCCAGAACTGGGCACTGTACTTCATTGATCTATAGAGAGGTAGTTTTTTGGAACTAGCCCTGTTTCAATTTTGCTACTGAATAGCCCCACCAGGGGTTCAGTTAGTTTCATTTCCAGTTCCTTGAGCACCCTTGGATGCATACCATCTGGCACCAAGGCCTTATCTGTCTTTAAGGATGCTAGCCCTTTCCAAACCCTTTTACTGGTAAATACTTTCTGCATCTTCTCTGGGATCTCCCGTACACTCTGTGGCTGAGGCCCTCTGTCTTCCCTTATGAATACAGAGCAAAAGGAGTCAGTAAGAAAGTCTGTTTCTTCTTGTCCTCCTCAGTTGCTCTACCTCCCTCTGTTAGCGTAACAATTCCTCCTCTCATCTTTCTTTTTTCTCTAATACATCTAAAGAACTGCTTTTCCCTCCCTTGATCCCCTATGCAATACGCTACTCTGTGTCTGCCTTTTCTTCTTTGACCACTCGTTTGGTTTCCCTTGTTCTCATTAGATCCTCTCTCCATTCTTCCTGCCCTGGATTTCCCTTATATCTGGTGAAGGCCTTCATTTTGGCTCTCACTGCTTCCCTGACCTTTCCAGAGAAGGATACTGGTCTCTTGTACCATTTTCCTTTGGTTACCGTTCTCATGCAAGGCTTTGTTGCCTCGAGCATGGCCTACTTGAGCGCCCCCCATCTTTCTTCCACATCCCTGATGCTGTCCTCTCCGACTAACATGTCCTGGGCCAGCTCCCTCATCCGATTGAAATCTGCCCTTCTGAAATCTAGGACCTCAGCCTTTGATGAGAGCTTACTGGCCACAGGGGCAAGGTCAAACTATAAAAAGTTATGGTCACTGGGTTCTGCCCAATGTTAACACCATTCTGGTGTTCACTTCAGGAGGAGTTAAAGGATTGCCTTGGGGATCCAACAGAACTTATAGTGGAGATGACTTTGTTTTCTATCTATCTATCTATCTATCTATCTATCTATCTATCTATCTATCTATCTATCTATCTATCTATCTATCTATCCAGACAATTGCCCCTCTTGGCACAAATCCTTTCTGCCCATTTATATGTTAGCAGCTAAAAAGGCTTTCACACGTATATGGATACCTAAGGTTATACCAAGAGTGCTGGAGTAGAGAACTATAGTAGCTTCTATATATCCAAATGGAATCTTTGACAGCTGCTCTTCATAAGTCCACAGAATGTCAAACAAATGGCAGAGATGGATTTTTTATTTGGCAGAGATAGATCTAGGGTTTGTGCCTTAAGGGAATGGGCGGGTAGAGAACTGGGTTCCTTTTGTTCATTAAAAGGAAATGGCCCTTCTGTAAAGGAGCAGAGATGGTCAGTGGGTTTAAGTCTACGAAAACGTTTACCTCTTTTCTTCCCCAGAGAGTAAAATGGTAGTTGAGTATGATCTTGAATAACTTGATATACATTCATTCCACTTGAACTGTCCACGCTTCAAAGCTTTGTACTGTCAAGATGAAGCTGTATTTATATCTTTATATGCGAGGCTGACTGTAAAACCTCTATTTTTCAATAAAAATCATATTTAAAAAAAAAGTTAAGGTCGCTGGACCCTAGGGGCAACCTTACCCTCACTCCTCCTGCCACTTCCGAGTTGGTAAGCACTGCTACAAGAATGGCAGCCTTCTTAGTGGATTCCTTAACCAGCTGCACCAGCAGGCAGTCCTGCAATGTATCCAGCAGGCAGTCCTGCAATGTATCCAGCAGGCAGTCCTGCAATGTATCCAGCAGGGCCTAACGTCTGGGGCTCCTGTCCGCTGGAATGACCCATCAATATCTGGTAGGTTTAGATCTCCTGCCACTATCATTTTCCCCTTTGCCACCCACCTTTCTAGTTCTGCCCCTTGTTCCTTATCTCTCCCTTCCCCCTGCCCTCCCTTATCCATTGACCAGCCCTTTGTGCCTATCCCGCCCCCCCTTAAAGCTTGCCACCATTTTTGCATTGACCAGCTTGTCCCCCCCACCTGCTCTGTGAAGTTATGCTTTCTAATGTCCTTTCTGAACCGCCACTCCACCAGTT
This sequence comes from Neoceratodus forsteri, assembly GCA_016271365.2. NCBI lineage: Eukaryota > Metazoa > Chordata > Ceratodontiformes > Ceratodontidae > Neoceratodus > Neoceratodus forsteri. The sequence continues at coordinate 20,081,560 of JADMNL010000030.1, read as the reverse complement.
TCTTATCATTCTCCCTGGTATTCATATTGCCCCTGGTTTTAAACAGTACTCTGGCATGCATTTTTCTATTACCCTGCATGGGTTGAAATGCTTCAGTTATGCACCCCTTGCCTACTGGTGCATGTAGAGGTTTGGTCTCTATTGTCAGTAATATACCTTGCATGGGAGATGAAATCTATAAAAGACGTATGCAATATAAGGCAAATTTGATCTAAATATTATATTTTTTTAAATGTTCCCAGCGGCGTCTGTAGCTGTTTAATGCTTAAATAGGAAATCATTTTTTCTTTTGTAAAGTTGGCCCTTTCACTAAAGCAATGAGTGAGTTGTAGTTTTAGGAGTTCTGGATAATGGAAATGCCATCTGCAGCTGCTATATAAGTCTTTACTGCACAATATCCTATGTTGCAACAAAGGGAACTCAAGGCTTACTTTAGTTTCAGATGCACGGTATTTATACACTTATCATGGTGAAGCAAGTAATAAAGTCACTCCAAGAGCTGGTGCACAGTCTCTCAAAGAAATCTTCTAGTTAGATGAAACAAGACTGAGCAACACTCACTGACATCCGCACTCTGCACTCAGGAATATAGGCTAATTTTATTCATACATGGTGCAAAGTTACAAGTCCATTAAAACATATAGGCCCCCCAACTGTCAAACTGTCGGATACACCCTCACCTAACCATTCCTGGTGTCATGTGACACTTCATCAGGGTCTCACAAGGCATCATGTGATAACACAAAGCATTAGTTGTAGCCTAGGTAGGCTTGCAACTTTGCACCATGTGTGAATCAAGTGAGCTTTTGATTCTTGATATAGCATATTCCTGAGTGCAGAGCATGTATTCCAATTAGTGCTACTCAGTCTTGTTTCATCTAACTTGAGTATTTATACACTCTTGGAAACTAGCTGCTCAGTTACTCATTTCTCATCCCTAGCCCACTGCACTGCCAAATACTGCCACCCATCAGCGCCTAGGGATGTGATCAAAGGAAATGCAGTTTAAACCCATAGTAATGATTAGTGTGCACAGCTGACAAATCAGAGGGCTAGTTTTGAAAAACCAAATGCTACACTCGTTGGTATCATAGGTAACTACAAGCCAAGTGGGCAGGGCCCATGAAAACTCGCCAAAATCAGAATGATTACCCCATGATATTATTCTTAATACAATACTCTAGCTTTTTTTTATAAACAGCCATATTGCCACTACTCACTGTCTCTACTGGTAAAGAGTTCCACAAGCTGAACTCCCTCTGATTGAACCAGGATGCATTTTTCTTGGTACAACACAAATCCCTCTTTAGCTGCAAGCCATGTGACTGAGCATCATAGTATGAGCCCCTTGTCATAAGTCCCAGACAATCCCATAAACTGTGATTCAGAAATGCACTATGCACTAAGCAGAGATCACCCCAGAGTCATCTATAATCCAATGAGTATAGCTCTAATATTTTTAGTCTCCCATTGTAATCGAGGTGATCTAAGGCCATTATCATCCCAGTGGCATTGTGGTGGATTTTCTCCAAAGCTCTAGTTTCCATCTTACTACTTAGAGACCAGAACTGGTCACCAGTCTTGAGATGAGGTCTGACCAATGATGTATACAAGGCAGGATACCTTTTCTATCTCTATTCTGGATGTGTCTCCTGACATTTGCTAATATCATATTTGCCATTTTTGCCACCAGGATAATGTTTTTTTAAATTCCAGATTGTTGGATATTAAAATCCCCAGATCCTTTTCCTCCTCAGTTACTCTTGGAGTTTTTCCATTCAATGTCTGCTTATTTATTGCATTATTACTGCCTAAGTGAATCATTGCACATTTTTCAAGGTTAAGATCTAACTTACTTTCTTCTTCATGCCCAATATTCTATTTGTGTTAATGTGGCCTGAAAACTTGCAGTATCTTCTTGAGTTCCGACCACCACCCCTGGCTTGATATCTTCCACAAATTTTGATAACCACATATTTTCAAATCTGGGTATAGCTGACAAATATAACTTAAACTGACATGGCCCCAAAACTGATCCCTTCGGCACCCCACTACTGACCTCTGCCCAGCCCGATAAATATCCACAAATATCAACCCTCTGTCTTCTGCCAGTATGCCATGAATTAATCCACTGCACAATTTTATTATCTATTCCTATATTTAGTGTCTTTCGACTAGCTGATCATGAGGAATCCTGTCAAAGGCCTAAGGTCCATATAAACCACATCCACAGATTGACGGTTATCCAGTGCCCTACTAAAGTTGTTGTAAAATTCCAATACTTTTGTTTGGCATGATCTGCCTCAAGTCCTTCAGTCCATCAGTCCCTTCCTCTTAATATAAACCTCAATCCACTCTTTTAGCACCCCCTCATTGACCTTTCCTAGCACTGACATCAAACTGACTGGTCTATAATTTTTATACACCTTTCTTGATCCTTTTTTGAAAATAGGTATAGTTGTGGCCTCCTTCCAAGATGTAATAACTGAACCTTTATCAAGTGTTTCTTGAAAAATTTTGGTAACAAGGGCTGCCAACTGATCTGCCAACTCTCTTACTACCCTCGGGTGGCTCCCGTCTGGGCCAGGTGACTTATTACGGTTGATACTCAGTAGCCTCGATCAGATATCTGCTGCATCCCAACTTAAACATGCAGCGTTGGTGTCATCTCTCAAGAAATTGCTGTCTGACTTACTAGTAATGTGAAGCAGAAGTATTTATTAAACTTTACTGCTATCTGTCCCCAATTGGTGATTAGTTTCCTGTTGTCTTCATTGAGAGGGCCTATCTGTACCCTGTTTCCTCTCTTTTGGTTAATGTGCCCGTAGAAAGTCTTATAATTATCTTTTACCCTTGTTGCTAATCTTATTTCATAGTCTCCTTTTGCCTTCCTAATACTTAACTTGTATTTTCGTGCAAGAGTTTTATATGCATTCCAAGCTTGAGTGGAGTCTGATTTTTTTTTTTACCTTTATACATGCTTTATCCTTTTTTCTTATTAGTTTTTTGATATTGCCCGTAAAACATGGTAGAATTTCTTTAGAGTTATTATACTTACATTTAACCAGAACATACGTATTCAATAGGCTCTCTAATTTATCCATCAAACCATTGTCGAACCGTGGAATAGCCTGCCGGAGGGGGTGGTGGGAGCAAAGACGGTGGTGGAATTCAAGTGGGCATTGGACAGTCATTTTTGATACTCAAGCAGGCAGCTAAGTGGGGGTAGGAAACCATGGGCAGACTTGATGGATCATACGGTCCACATCTACCAACAACATCTATGTTTCTATGTTAAAAAATACCACATAGCTTCATGGTCAACTAACTCAAATTCGTTATTCCCATCCCAGCTATCCAACTCCTTCCTCATTGCCTCAAAATTAGCTGTTACACTCAGAAAGCAATCTCTGTGTAAGCAATAGCACATGATAGGGTGCTGGTTGAACTGGGATAACAGTATGCCCAAAAGTGAAGTGAGGCAGGAGGCCAAAGGCTGGATACCTTCAGCTTCTGGAAGGGATGCTATCCCAGCAAAACCAACACCCTGGAGTGTCTTATAGTGGTTATAAAGTAGATTTAAAGTGTAAGTTTTATGAAAATTATACAACATTTAACCGAGCAATATATAAACTAGCCCTTCTGCTGATCACCTGTTCCCAGGGGGGTGCTAGTATGGCCTGTAGTTTGGGCAGTGGTAGTAAATAGTTGTATTGTTGGAAGGTTATTTTTTTTTTATTTAACTAATAAAAAGGAGTTTACTTTTTGTTGCCGTGCAGTCCCTCATGCAGGCAGGCTGACAGTGACTGCAGTGGGGGTCATGGTCCAGTGGCGCTATACTGGTTGGTTCTGTGTGTAGGAGCTGAGCTGGGTTTGTTACAGGAGTGGGCACTGTGGAGTGCTCACGTGAGTGGCTGAGTAAATGGCTGAGTGGTCTGCAGGGCGGGGTAGGCAGATGAACGGGAGTGATAAACTGAGAGAAAAATATGCATGATGAAGGTGATGTTGTGGAGTGTGAGTCAAGCAGTTTGAAGGTGAGAAGGTGGGCAAAAGAGTGGCAGACTAAAAGAGAAAACAGAACAGGAGACCAGATTCAGAAAAGAACCTGCAGGGCATAAGAAAAATCAAATCTGGAAGCATGGTTTGGTGGTTTATGGTGCAATGTTGGCAGTTACTATGATGTGTGTGCATACATTAGTAACGAAGCAGATGTGGGACCATGTCAGCTGGTGGACAGAAGGCGGGCCTGGGATACAGGTTTTGACAAAAATACATAGCATTATATAAAAAAAGCCAGAAGAAAGAAAACAGTAAAGAAAATTGAAGAAACAAGTTTAATGAGCTGGTTGTAAGTGTTAAAGGGTATTAGGTCTGTGACTGTTTTCTTTCTCAGTTGGGGGAAAAAAATGAGCTTGACACTTTTGAAATCAAAATTCTTTGGTTTCCACATCGATATTGTGAGTAAAAGGACAAGGTTGGCGTCAGCATGTTTTTACCTTTGGTTGTATTTATATAAACATATGATGTAACTGTGCTGATCAGTCACTGACCAGGGCATTTCCTATCTATTTTATAGGTATACTTGTTATGTTACTGCTATGTTAATTAAAATGTTCTCCAAAAGAGACTTATTCCTGAAATGTAGTTTAGCATCATAAGCAACACTGATGAGAACTTTTGTGATATGATATCTAAGAACAGCTGTAGAATGTCTTTGTTTTAGGTATAATGCTCTCTAAACACCAGTTATAGAAGTTGGAGAAAATGTAGGTGGAGCCATTTGAAAAAGCACAAGTTCTTTATAAAACAATGTAAGAATCCTTTATAATTATAGGGATGTGGGGGACCAGGTTGTCTTTCAGTAAGTGTGTTTCACATTTCATCAAGCCATGAAAATAGAGGAATATCAAGGCATATAAAAATACATTTTCTAATACTTTGTATAACCAGTGGTATGTACAGAAAAATATGTTATACCTTTTCAGATGAAGAATTGCACCTTTTGACAAAAATGTTATCAATATGGGAAGCGCAATGGCCTGGCTCAGATTATGCCATTCATCTCCTTGAGTGAGAGGGCAGGACAGTAAGGCACACGCGGCAGAGCCTCAAGTTAATTATTTAAGTAATAAGGCACAACAGGGTGTGGGTTATTGGGGATTTACCCACATCTTGTGTGGTGTGTCACGAGGCGCAGCTGAGCGACTTAACCACACAAGAAGTGGGTAAATCACCCAATAACTCATGCCCTGGAGTGCCTTATTGCGATTATACAATGGACCCATGTGTAAAATAAATTTAAAATGTGTTTAATTATGTTTTTTATAAATGCCATTCCTCAGCCATGGGTTATGCAGGATTTACCCACGGTCATGTGACATGTTTTGACCACTGAGGTTACAGCATTTTCACACACCGTTGTATAATTAAGTCCAGTCCTCTCGGTTACAAGTGAAAAAGGACATGTTCTGAGTCACGCCATTGTGTGTCCAATTTATACAATGTATTTTATATTGCAAATCATTTAAATTAGTTTTGTGAATATTTATGAGTTTTTTTTGTTTCTGTTTGATTTCACTGCTCTGTTTTGAGTACCGCAGAGGCCATTATGATGTAATCAGGCATTGCGCATATCCTCTCCTGTTGGTTAAGGGTGCCTTTGCGACATGTCCAAAGTGAAGATAAAAGCCGATGATTCACCCAGCTCTGAAATAAATAATTTATTTTTGTCACAGTGGCAAAACTAAATCACTTATTTTTAAGGTTTGACTCTCCCCTACTCGGCATACAGTACATATATATATAACAAATGCACCGAGAAGGGAGGGAGCTATATACCCTAGCAACACATTGAAGATCCCCTGGTGTCTCTTTGTAAGAGGGGTGCACATTTTTTCCCTAGTTTCTTTTTTTGGAGTGAACTATCTGCAATTTCCTACAGTATATTACTCCCCATTCTTTCTGCGAACCTTTCTCCCCTTGACTGTGCTTAGGAGGAATTATGTGAACTGAACTGGACTGGATGTGCTTGGCCATACATGGTCAAAACAAGGGCAGAGAACTGGCCTGATTTGTTAAATAAGTACTTTGTCTGCTTTATGTTAGAAGACAAGTGCGACACAATATGCCCTCACTCATGCAAGGCCTTTTTTTTTTTTTTTCCTTTGGTACATTGTAGGCCTCAGTGTATGCACAAAATAGTCATGTAATACTTACCAGCCATCTGCATAAGGATCACCATAAATCATTGTGTTTTGCACACAACTTATTCCGAAGATAAGTCTAAGGGTTTAATTTGCTTATCTTCATTGTTTAAAAATAATTCAGTAGTCTAGTGTACTCCACCACACATGAGAACATTTAAAAGGTGATTTATTATTCATGTTACATAATCCAGTAGACACTAATCCCCCCCCCAAGAGTGAAAAAATGGTCCGACACAGTGATTTGGATAAAGCATGCTACACTGCATTCTGTGAGACAGGGGTACATGTGCGGAAGGAACGAATGGACACTGCACAAAGGTCCTCCCTCTTATTCTGCTGATTGATTGGTGCCTGGCAAGACAGTTTATGCCTCTGAGGCAGGTGTTGCCCCCTGCCAGGCAGATCCTGTCCATAAGGCAGGAGTTCTCCCATTCAAAAACCCTCTGCCTCGGTGGCAGGTGTTGCCCCTCTGCAGGCAGGTCCTGCCTCCAAGGCAGGCATTGTCCTTAGTCAGAGACATCCCCTGCCTCAAATGCAGGCATCCCTCCCACTCAAAGAGACTCTGCAGTGGAGGCAGGTATTGCCCCTAGACAGACAGACTCTGCCTTCCAGGCAGGCATTGCCCTAATGCAGGCAGGCTATGCCTCCAAGGCAGGCATTGTCCATACACAGAGACACCCCCTGCCTCAAATGCAGGCTCTGCAATGGAGGCAGGTATTGCCCCTAGACAGACAGACTCTGCCTTCCAGGCAGGCATTGCCCTAATGCAGGCAGGCTATCCTCCAAGGCAGGCATTGCCCTTAACTGCCTCTGAGGCAGGGGTTCCTCCTTGACTGAGACAGCTGTGCCTCCAAGGCAGGCATTCCATCCAGTCAGGCATTCTTTCTTTTTTTTTATAGAGATTTTTTTATAGTATTTTTCGTGGGTTATCTCCCACTTTCCCCCGCCCAAGGCCCTGGCACATGGCCGTACGTGTGTGTGGAGGGACGCATGCTCACTGGAAGCCAGCTTAGCCCCATCCACCCACCCATACTGTTGCCCCCTCCTTGCCTATGCTACCCCACTGGACCGCCACCTGGTAGGGGTGGGACTACGAGGGGGGCGACAACCCACCCCTACCACCCCTGGGAGAAGAGAGCAGCCTACTGGCTTGCCCAATCCTGCTCCTCCCTCCCCCTCCCCATGCTGGGACCCCGACGACCCAGGATCATTCCCAAACCCAGGTCGCCAGCATAGCACAAGGTAAGGCATCCAGCGCCTCAGCACTCAGTGCCACCGGGCTGGCCCAGGCATTCTTTCTCAGTGTACGGACAATGCCAACCTTGGAGTGGGCAAAACAAGGGAGGGCAAATGGGAAAAAGGAGGGGGTGATGACACAACCTGGAGAGCCATGTGTGCGAACGTTTAAAGTCTGGGCAACAAGGTTGCAGATCTGGGGGCCACCATGGTGGAAGTGGATCTGGACTTGGTAGCCATTACAGAGACCTAGTGCAATGTATACTAGAGCTGGAATTTGGCCATATCAGGTTATACTCTGTTTAGGAAGGACAGGGTAGGGAGAAAAGGGGGAGGAGTGGCTCTTTATGTAAGAGACAACATAAAAGCCACAGAAATGCAGGGTGAGCAGGGAGGAGTGACGGTACTGTGGGTCACCCTGGAGAAAAGGAAAGGTGCTGCTGTTTGCACAGGAGTGATCTACCGACCTCGAAAATGGGGTGGGAGTGGGGTGGTAGTGTAGATAAGGAAATGATGGGAGCTATCCAAAGCATGGCTCACAAGGGAGAGGTGTTACTAGTGGGAGACGTCAGTCTACTGAATGTGGATCAGAGCCTCCCCACAGCCACAGCCGCAAAAGACAGGAGTAGGGACATCCTGGACTGCCTATAAGGAGCATTCCTCAGTCAACTAGTTAAGGAACCCACTCATGAGGGGGCATTACTGGACCTGGCACTGAAAAATGAGGACAGTGTTGCTGGCTTCACAGTGGTGGACCACCTGGGGACCAGTGATCACTGTACGGTGTGGTTTAATAGAAGAACTGGGTCAGAATTGAACCACATGAGGATGAGGGTCCTGGATGTCAGGAGGGCCAATTTTAAGAAAATGCGAGATTGATGCAGGGATAGGAAAACTGGGGGAAGTCGAGGAACAGTTGGCAAAAATAAAAGTGGGCATTGAAAAAGCTATGAATCTCTGTGTCAGGCAAATTAGCAAGGGTAAGAGGAAAAAGAGACCTCTGTGGTTCTCTAAAAATGTAGCAGAAAAAATAAGAGCCAAAAACCTAACATTTAGAAGGCACAAAAAAAACACACACACACACACACGCAGAAGGAGGAGAATAGGCAGAGTTACTAGGAGAAACAAAAGGAGACCAGGGGCCAGATTTTCAGAGCTTCCAGACTGCTAAAAGCCACCTGTGTGTTGAACATATGGTGCATGGGGCTTGTGGTGGGCGCCGGTGGTCGATTGGGATTTTGCATCCTGTGCAGCAAATGCAGGACCTTAGACCACGGTTTTATGGTCTAGCCTGCGCCATACCCCGGAGCCAAAGACACAGAGCTTGCGCCGGACATTTGGCACAAGCAGCCGTAAATCAGGAAAGCTGTCACAACTACATCCGAGAATGGAAAATCAGGCTCAGTTGCGGTACAGGGGTTAGGCGCACCACTGATTCCAAAGTCTCCCAGTGCCGGGCTTGTCAGAAGCCCCGTGCTGTAATTTGAGAATCCTGCCCTAGGAAGGCAGTTAGGTGAGCAAAAGTGCAAATGGGAGAGAATAGTGTCAAATCAGTGAAAAAGGGGATAAAACATTTTTTAGATACATACGTGAAAAGAGAAGGACCAAGGGAGGGATAGTAAGGCTAAAAAGGGAAGGAGAGGTTTGTGTCGAAAAGGACCACCAAAAAGCAGACACACTAAACTAATACTTCTGTTCAGTATTTACAGAGGAAGAGGTAGGTAGCAGACCAACCATAAAGAACTGGGTATTAAGGGATAGGAGGTGGACACTAGTCCTTTTACAGAGAAACAATCATCAAAGAACTAATACAGTTAAAGATGGACAAGGCAATGGGTCCAGATGGGGTACTCCTCTGACAGCCCTGTCCAACCCTCACTAAAAACTGGGGGGGAGGAGGGGTGCTGGGGGATTGGAGGAGGGCAATTGTGGTCCCACTCTATAAAAGTGGAAATAGGGAGGAGCCAGTAAATTACAGGCCTGTCAGCCTGACCTTGGTAGTGGGCAAAGTAATGGAATCACTACTGAAGGAAAGGATTGTGGAATACCACATTGCCAGTGGTCTACAGGATCCAAGGCAACATGGTTTCATGGGAGGGGGGGAGTCTTGCCAGACAAATCTGATTGAGTTCTTTGTCTGGGTGACCAAGGAAGTGGATTAGGGAGGAGCGGTAGATGTAGGCATTCACTGAAAATACCACCAACAGCTTAATCTGGTTCAAGGTCAGTTGGCATTCATCTGTATCCCCTTCCCCCGGGTCGTGCCTGAAAATAGGCAGAATTTGTCTAGTGCACCTTCCCAGTCAACAAAAACTAAATAAATAAAATAAAAATAAATCATTAAAACTACCTGGATTTCAGTAAGGCCTTCAATAACGTTCCACACAGAAGTTTGCTAAGCAAGCTGGGTAGCCTAGGAGTAGGTCCTAAGATAGTAAAATGGGTAGAGGGTTGGCTAGGTAATAGGAGTCAGATGGTGGTGGTAAATGGCATCCACTCTGGAGAAGACAATGTGTCCAGTGGGGTGACACAAGTGTCAGTACTAGGTCCAGTCCTCTTCAATGTCTTTATCAGTGACATTGCAGAAGGATTGGAAGGGAAAGTGTGCCTGTCTCGGATTGCACAAAAATCTGCAACAGAGTAGACAGTTCGGGGAGGGGGGGGGATGAGGGACAATCTAAAAAGGCTGGGAAAATGGTCACGGGTTTGGCAGCTGAGTTTCAACGCAGAAAAGTGCAGAATCATGCACTTGGGGCACAGAAACCTGGGGGCAATGTACCGACTAGGAGGGGAAGCAGAAGCAGTCACAAAACAGGAATGGTACCTGGGGATAATAATTTCTGATGATTTGAAGGTACTGAAACAGTGTGACAAAGCAGTGGGGAAGGTTAGGGGGATGCTTGGATGTATAGGCAAGGGTATCACCAGCAGAAAGAGAGAGGTGATAATACCTCTATAGAGATCACTGGTGAGACCCCACCTCGAGTACTGTGTCCAGTTCTAAAGGCCCAGGGCTGGATTTCCAAAGGCCAGAGAATGATACAGGGTGGTTGCGTCAAACACAACTGATGCAAGGAGCAGGATGCATCAAATCTTGCACCAATTCTGATTTTCAAATGGTGCTTGCGTCAAAAACAGGTCTACATGAATCAGAGTGGCTTGCACCATGTTTGCACCAAGAAAATGCCTGCGCCATGTTGGAAGGGATGCCTGCATCACTGAAAGGATGCCCCATCCCCTTATTTGGGATTTTCAAGGAATGTAAGTCATGTCCTTCTGCCTAAGATGCATGTTGCAGTTAGTCCAGCCAGAGTTGATCTAAGGGACACTAGAGCATATAAAGAGGCCCACAGCAGGTGGTCAGATATGACAATACTACTTTTAAAGGAAAGCTCTGGTTTGCAGGGGCTCCCGCCTCTGCAAACCTTACCCTCTGGTTTAGGTTTACTAGAAAAAGTGGCTTTTTTCTCACTTGGCAAAGTTGTTTATTTTAATTGTAAAGTCTGCTACCCAGAGTATGTCAGACACTTGGCGGCTCCATTTGGGCAGGAAGTGCGGAAGACGTGCACTTCAATGCATTTGCATTAAAGTGCATGGTGAGGTGCTGTACTTTTAGAGTATATAGAGTCACCTAAGTGTCTGCCATACTTGGTAGCGGACTTTCACAATTAAAATAAACAATCTTTGCTACAAGAAAGTCCCTTTTTCTAGTAAACCTAAACCGGAGGGTAAGATTTGCGGGACTGGGAGCCCCTGCAAACCAGAGCTTTTCTTTAAGGGCCAATATTATCCTGCAGGACTAGTTTAGAACATTTTGGGTGCTTAGCCTTGGCCATTTCATCTCCTATATTTTTTAACTTAGCTTACGCCATTCTCGTCCTTTGTGTCATTTTTTACTCAACTTACACCATTTTTTTGTCTCGGCTTGAACCATTTCTTTTACTCAGTTTGCATCATTTTCATTCCTTGAGTCATTTTTTTGGCTCAACTTATGTTTTTTATTTTAGTGCAGCTTGCTTCATTTATGTCCCTTGCACCATGTTGCTGACATAGTGGACCTCTTGTGTCAGTTTGGGGGACTCTGTCACAGAGAATGCTTTTCTTGCAAAATATGGTGCACTGTATTTGGCGCACCTAGATCTGACACGAGCTAGTTGTTTGACACAGCTTGTGTGGATCTAAGGGCCCTTTGTAACTCTGGCCACCCATTTATTGGAAGGCTATAGCCTGTAGTTCAAGGCAGCAGTGCAACTTGCCAACCCCCCCGGCCTATTAAAGGGCGGCTCTCCTCACTCCACACACAAGCATTTTTTCTTTTTGCAGGTTGGAGCTCTGTTCATGTGTCTTCTAACTTAGGCCTGCTGCTTGGCCTTTGCCCCGGCTCCCTGTCCCCGTCAGGGTTTATTTGTGCTGTGGACTCTGCTAGGTTTCTGCTGGATGTGTACCTGCGTTTCTCCTACTTTGGTTAGTATTTGTTTTGCTTCCGGCTGCTGTGTGCTGGTTTTCTGTTCTACTGAGTTTATGCTTTGGTTTTATGTATTCTTTTTGTTTCTTTTGAGGCTTTCTAGTTGTCCTTTATTTGTGCTGTGTTGCTCCTTTGCTGTGCTCTGGTTCCCTATCCTCCTCAGCTACCTGGCATCCTCAGTTTCCTGCATTTGTTGCACGTTTCAGCTCCCATTTAAACCCTCTGCTGCTGTTTCCACTTAATTGCCTCCACCTGGTCTAAGCTCTTGCTCTCCTCAGCTAGCTGCAGGGTGTGGCAGCAGGTACTGCTGCATTTCTGTTGCAACTCCAGGTACTTTGTGCTGCTTTTGCTCATTCCTTCTTTTTCTTGGGGATTTCTTGCTACAGTCTTCATTATGTTTACAAATTATTCTACCTATCCACTGCATTTACTCAGCCTACAATTGCACTTCCTTATTATTTGTGCAGACGGACCTATTTCAATATGCTTGGCTATTCAGTGCTACTAACTATGCAACAGAATCTCACCTGATTCTCCTGCCCTTCCATGTTGCTCTCTCTCCTTGTGTACAGCCCTTTTGGGGTTCTTAATATGCTCAGACACATGCCAGCCCAGTTACAGCTGCAGATATTCAATTTAATTTCATCTGCTAGTTTAATTCAACTGCTGGTACTTAAATTATTTTATCCTACTGGCTTAATTAGCTGTTTGGCCTCATGGTGCCTCTCTGTGGCTTCTCCATTTTGCCCACGGCAGGGGACTGTGTTGTTGTTGCAGCGAGCATCGTGGCTCTAGGAAGTAGGAGCAGCTTTCAACTTCTTATATGTTTTATTGGTCACTGGCTGGCCCCAGCCTTCTATTGCTGCTCCACACAGCCTTTATGGCATTCCACAACCAGCTTTTCCAGGCAACTCTCTAACTTAGGGCAGCTGGCTCCACCAAGCCTTCTACCATCCTTTCCCTGCTATTCTGCACCTGATTTTCACAGTCCTCCCAGCCTTCCTGTCCCTTGCACTATCAGTATTGCTCATATATCAGCCGTCATGGCACTAACACAGTCCCCCTTACAAGTCTGTTCATTCCAGGACCTCTCCCCTTTCAATACTGGCATTCCCTTCCACGTCTGAGAGCATATCGTGTTTATTTGCTTCGAACCACACCTCCTACCATGATGGCTTTGCAGCCTCCTCCTACCTAACCACTTTCACAGCCTCCTCTCCAACCGTCGGCCCCAGGCTTTGCCCAGCTTCGTCGTGCGCTTATTCATAATATACTGTCCAATTCACTCCCAATTTGGCTTTCTAACGGACTTGGTTGGCATGCATTCCTGTGGTTGACAACTGCTATTTGCCTTACCTAGACCCACGAGAGAGTCCATATTGCTCAGCTGACTTACATACAAGTCTCATCTAGTCAAGACCCACAAGAGGGTCCATAGTGCTCAGTATGACCTATGTACAGGTCTCCCCATGTCTGCTATCATCCATTACGACCCATGCATGGGTCCCATGCTCCTTTGCCATGTGCAGGTCTCATGCTCCTTGCCATGTACGGGTCTTGTGCTCCTTGCCATGTACGGGTCTCATGCTCCTTGCCATGTATGGGCCCCATGCTCCTTGCCATGTATGGGCCCATGCTCCTTGCCATGTATGGGTCTCATACTCCTTGCCATGTACGGGTCTCATACTCCTTGCCATGTATGGGTCCCATGATCCTTACCATGTGCAGGTGTCATGCTCATTATAACTCATATCCATTACTCCAGGACTCAGGGCTAGCCCTGTGGCCGATGGTCTCTCTCTGCACCCCGAAGCTCACATCTTGAGCATGAGAAGCTTGGGATGGGGTCCTTATCACCTGGCCCATAGTTGGGAAGGTCCTCACTCTGGGTGGACCTTCAGTCGTCAACCGTACCGATGGCACCTCTTGAGGTAGCATTTGAGACTTCAGCAGTGAAGGGGGTGGGGCTCTCATGGGAGGGGCCAGAGTGGGTTCAGAGGCATCCTTTCATGCTATTCTCCCTACTATCACCTCTGGTTCACCTGGTTTGTTCATAGATCGGTAGGCCGGCTGAGCACCTTGGCGGTCGTTAATCTCCTCCTCATCCCTCCTTGGTTGACTTGTTGCACAGTGCACTCACAGCCCTCTGCGGCATTCCCGTTAGGGGGATAGTGTGAGAGTATTCCCCAAAATTGCAATTCCTTTGGATTGGTCTACTAAATTGCAGTAGCAGAGCTGTCACTAACCAAAACTGTCCCAAAGCCTGCAGGGATGGTGACCTAGGCCTTGGATCCCCAGAGGTTTCCTCCTCAAAGGGTTTTTTTTCTCTCCTCCGTACCAATGGTCATAATACTAGATAGGCATTCTGGTAGTCCCTAGGTCAGTTAGGTAGGTTTCCCACTTAGGTAGGTTTCCGCTGTTGGATGGAGTTGGGTGGATGTCCCATAATCATCCTGTTTTCCCTTTGGCTGTTCTCTCTCTCCTTAGGAAGCAAAGCCTCCACGCTTTACAGTCAGACCTCCGAGTGGGTCACTATTCACCTGTCATTCCTGCCTACTTTACTCAGACAATATGACCAACTGACCTATGCAATCAGCTGAACCCCATTACCAACCAATCTACATGCAGGTCTTCATTGACGCATGCTACCAACTGAACCTATGCTACTACCCATCCTACGTACAGGTCCTCAATCCTGATATCTGTTCACTACTTCGTATGCTTTGCTTGACACTCTTTTTGGGCTTCTTCCTAAGGTACCTTTAGCCAAGGGAATCACTCCCACGGCACCTCAAGGGTGGAACAATCCCCTAGGTTCCTTGCCTTCGTACCCCTACAGGGTGGTATATCCCACAGATAGAGAGGTGAACAGTCAAAGTTTATCTACATTACACAAGCACAAAACCAGTTGCATAGGCACATTGAATTGGAAGGCTATAGCTTGTAGTTCAAGGGGGTGGTGCAACTGGCCACACTCCCCTTTTGGCCTGTTTAAGGGCTGCTCTCCTCACTCAAGCATTTTTCCTTGCCCCTTCATCCACCCCTCCTCCTTCAGCGGCATGCCTCTCTCTCCCATGGGCTTCTTCCTAAGGTACCTTTAGCCAGGAAAATCACTCCTGCTGCACCTCAAGGGATGGAACCCTCCCCTAAGGTTCCTTGCCTTCGTACCCCTACAGGGTGGTATATCCCATGGATAGAAGGAGGTGAACAGCCAACGTTTATCTATGTTACACAAGCACAAAACCAGTTGCATAGGCACATTGAATTTATTTATTTATTTTCACTTTGGTAACCACGTAAGTGTACTGGCACCAAGCACCTTTTTCAGTCACGACCCGGGTGCAGTTGCATAGACATTTGAGGACAAATGTCTGGGGGCTTGTTGAAGAAAATGAAACATACACACATCGATTGAAAATTACATACTTGTAGCACATAGTGCAGCTGATTAGTGCAGTTACTACACTGAGTGCAGATGCATAGGGGTATGAACAAGGGGTATTTACACAAAGCAGTCACAGGCACTGAGTCATACATAAAATTCTTTCAGATGCTTGAGAATGCAGAGACAGTTGGTGATTCTCTAATGGGGGGAGGGATTGTATTCCATAGTGAGGACTCTCCAAAAGGACATAGATAGAGTGGAGCTGTACAAAGGAGGGCAACCAAAATGGTGCAGGGCCTGCATCAAAAGCCCTAAGAGGAAAAGCTTACGGAATTAAATATGTACTCTCTAGAGGAAAGGACGGAAAGGGGGGACATGATAGACACATTCAGATACTTCACAGGAATAAACAAGGTACAGGAAGGGAGCATCTTACATAGAAAAAGAAGCTTGAGGACAAGGGGTCACACTATGAAGCTGGAGGGGGGAGGGTCAGAGGAAACGTGAGGAAATACTTCTTCACGGAGAGGGTGGTGGATGCTTGGAACAGCCTCTCAGTGGAGGTGATGGGCCTAAAACAGTTACAGGATTCATACCTCTCAACCTTTTGTCCCCCAAATGTGGAACATTGCCTGTCAGAATGTGGAACAAATGGGCAAAATGTGGAACACTTAATCAAATCTTTACCTAACAAGCTCAAAACACTGTTAAAATGTTGCGTTTATGTTTAGAAAGTCTGTTATTAATTGAATAATATATTGTTTGCATTATTTACCATGGATTTTTGCTTTAAAATGTTGACTTTGAATGTGGAACATGTCCTCACAATGTGGAACAGGGAGCTTTTGTGAAGTAAAATGAGGAACGTTTCTCATAATGTGGTACAGTTGAGAGGTATGACAGGATTCAAGAATGCATGGGATAGACACAAGGGGATATTAGAAGGCAAGGGGCGATGAAACCAGGAGACCAAGTAGGATCTGTGGTAACACTGTAGGTAGGGAAGATAGGGCAGACTGGGTGGGCCATGAGGTCTATAACCGCTCATTGGTCTAGGGGTATGATTCTTGCTCAGGGTGCGAGAGGTCATGGGTTCAAATCCCAGATAAGCCCAAGAATCATGTGGTTTGAACAACCTCTGTTTGATACACATTTTGGGAGGGGAGTTGCTGGCAGTCACAAGGGAAGAAAGACATTTGGGCATCATCATCACCGATGACCTGAAATCATCCAAGCAGACCACTAAAGCAGTAGGTAAGGTTAAAGTGATGTTGGGGTGTATTAGTAGGGGTATCACAAGTCATAAGAGGGAGGTAATAATCCCTCTTTACAAGACACTGGTTAGGTCCCATCTGGAGTACTGCGTGCAGTACTGGAGGCCACACCTTCACAAAGACGTTAACTAAATTGAGGCAGTCCAGACAAGGGCAATCAAAATGGTGCAGGGACTGCATCAGAAAACATATGAGGGCAGATTAACGGAGCTCAATATGTATACCCTAGAGCAAAGAAAGGAGAGAGGTGATATGATCAAAACATTCAAACATCTTAAGGACATTAACAAGGTGAAAGAGTCTAACATGTTTCAATATAAGAAAAATATCAGGACAAGAGGACACAGCATGAGATTAAAGGGAGGCTGATTAAGGGGTAATGTGAGGAAGTTCTTTTCCACAGAAAGGGTGATGGATGCATGGAACAGCCTACCTCAGGAAGTGGTGGATATGAATACAGTGCAGGGCTTCAAACAGGCATGGGATAGGCATAAGGAAGCAATACAGATGAGTATGAATAGATAGGCCACTGACAGAGCAAAGGTCAATGGCACGTTTACAAGGTAGAAAAAGAAATGGGCAGACTGGATGGGCCTTGTGGTCCTTATCTGCCGTCAGCTTCTGTGTTTCTATGTTTCTATGTTTCTATCTGTTGACACCTTCTGTGTCTCTGTTAGGCAGGGACTGCTCTAGTAGGGGCAATGCTTACCTCAGAGGCAGGGGCTGCCTCTGTCTAGGGCAACATAAGTAGTAGCTGGTAGAAGGAGACCCCAAAGCCTGCCTTGTCTGCCTGATTTCTGTTGGGATCTTGTATTTTATCCCATCCCCGATGATTGTGTTCCATCTCCTTGTCCCCACATCCTCCCATTTTGTTTGTCCCATTCTCTTTTGAAAGATCTCACTGTCTTCGATGACACGATTGCCTCAGGCACTACGTTCCAGGTCATCACCACCCTTTCTGTGAAGAAGTGTTTCCTCACATCCCTCCTAAATTTCCTCCCACTAGCTTTAGGCTGTGTCCTCTGGTGGAAGTATTTTCTCTTACGTTGACGAGACCCTCCCATGCTACCTTGTTTATACCCCTTAGGTACTTGAAGGTCTCTATCATACCCCCCCGCCTCCTCTCCTCCAGTGAGTACATCCGCAGGGACTCCAGCCTGCTGCCCCCAGATCATCTTAGTTGCCCTCCTCTGTACCCCCTCCAGCAGTTTAATGTCTTTTTTTAGGTACGAGTGCCAATACTTTACTCCATACTCCAAGTGAGGCCTCACCGGTGACCTATACAGTGACAGAATAACCTCACTGTTTCTGCTACTGAATCCCCTCGTGATGCAGCCCATCATTTTGTTGGCCTTTGCTGCTGCTTTTTTGCATTGTGTGGATGGCTTCATGTCACTAGCGATTGCTGCTCTTAGGTTCTTTTCTTCCTCAGTCTGTGTTACCTGTACGTTTCCTATATAGTACTCGGTTCTTGTTTTTTTTGTCCCTATGTGCATCACTTTGCACTTCTTGGCATTGAAGCCCAGTTGCCAAATCCCCGACTACTTCTCCAGTCTGGCTATGTCTTCCCTTAGTTCCTGTACCCTCTCCTGAGTGTCCACTCTCCCACAGACTTTGGTGTCATCAGCGAAGAGGCACATCTTACCTTGAATACCCTCCCCAATGTCATTTATAAACACATTAAACAATATAGGCCTAAGACAGATCCTTGCGGTACCCTGCTAGTGACCTCCGTTGTACTGGAGGCTACCCCCCAACTACCACCCTCTGCATCCTGCCTCACAACCAGTTCTCCACCCATCTGACCAATCTTTCCCCCACCCTTAGTGTCTTCAGTTTTGTTATTAGCCTTCTGTGTGGCACCACCTGCCTCGGAGGCAAAACCTGTCGGGGGGGGGGGAGAATGCCTGCATTGGAGGCAGGGACTCCTCTAGCATGGACAGTGCCTACCTCAGAGGAGCAGGTTGTCTGTCTAGGGGCAACACCTGCCTCTAAAGCAAAGCCTGTCTGAATGGGGAGGGAATGTTTGCCTGGTAGGAGCAACAGCTGCATGAGAGGCAGGGCCTATTGCTGTATAAGGGCGATGCCTACCTTGGAGGCAGGGACTGCCCTAATAAGAGCAGAGACGGCCTCTGTGTAGAAGCAGCACCTGCCTGAGGAGAGCCAGTCTGACTGCGGGGAATGCCTGCTTTGGAGGTGATGCCTTTGTGGTAGGGGGCAACACCTGCCTTAGAGGCAGGGTATGTCTCGTCCTCTGCCAACGAATTAGCGGAATGAGAAGGAAGAGCTTTGTGGGCTGACATGGAGGCAGAACTGACTGTGAGGCAATGCTGGTTGCCCATTCATTCCTCCTGTGAGTTAAGGACTGGCTAAATGCCAGAATTCCATGCTAAAGTTGACAGGAAGCCTTGCACAATGGCGAGGTGTGATACTCCGCTTCAGAGGAGAGTGGCAGCAGACCACTTGACATTTCTGCAATGCCTGCTTTCTGAACTCAAAGCGGCAGTGAAGTCAGCTGTAATGTTAACTGCTCACCCCCCCCCACCTCCCTGCCAGAGTAAGGGAGTAGCCATGGCAACCCATAGCTATGGCGACCCCAACTTCAGGGGAGGGGGGGTGGAGGTAGGAAACCAGAAGTAGAAAAATAGATACAAGTAAAAACTAAAAAAGTGATAAAAATTACTGTAAAACTGGGTACTTTTACTGTAAGAATAATTCTGCTATATTTACTGAATGCGATGATTCCACTAAAATGCGGTAAAAGTAACTAAAGCAAAAATAACCCTTTTTACAGTAATAGTTCACTTAAATTATTGTTACTTCAGGACATTGCCAACAACTGCATCTGCAAATTGTGGACCCACAAATAGCAAAGTCACTTTTAAAGTTTACTGTTAGGTACAGTACACTGGAGGGTTGGACTACTTGTGCTATTACTCAGCTGGCAGTGGTGCAACTGTATCACAGTGACATCTGTTGGAACTGAAACTCTTTAAAAAGAAGAAGACTTTTTCTCTTTACACATATTTATGATGTATGCTGGATAATGTGGAATCCCTCTGCCTCTGATATATACCTGGGTTTAATACATATTCAAACAATTATAATTTTAAAAGAAAGTATCTATCTGTCTGCCTGCCTGCTTTGTCTGTCTGCTATCTGTCTCTAGTGATCTTTTTTCTTTCTATTCTGTTTCCCTCCAGTTGCCAGCTCACTCGATCTCCCTCGGGTGTGACCCCACTCGACCAGGACCTATCGCACGACCTGAGACCCCCTGACCAGGGAATCAGGGACAGGATCCCTCCACTCCAACTCACCAAGCTCCCAGCCAACCTCCTAGCTTCCACACCCCCGGGGCAGGGCCACCCCGTAACTCTTTACCTGGGTGCCCTATCTCGAAATCCGGATTGCCAAGGCCCGGGAAGGGGTAGCAGTTTACATCAGAGAGGGCCTGGAAGAGCTGATCAAGGAGAGTCTGGCATTGTGCATGTGGCCTGGTCCCTCGTGGTCCATTGTAGTCCTCTCGTTAGCTGGGGGTTTTCCTTTTTCTGTGTCCCCACCCCTCTGAAGCTTGGACATGCAACGATGTCCTGCCCACTGTGAGCACACTCCCGCACCCGCCCAGAAGCTGCCTGCCAATGCTTCCCTACAGTAAGTGACCCTGGTTGCTGGGATCCTGGCTGTTGCTAGGAGCCACCAACACCATGGGTCGAGACCACCCTTCCTCCCAGGAGAGGAGAGCCATCCTCTGGACGCTCAATTTTCCTCCCTGGTTGCCCCAACGACCTGAGCTTGCTTCCAAATCCTCCAGGTCACCGTGTACTGTGTTGCCTCCAGGACCTCAACACTCAGCGACACCGGGCTAGCCATCTCTAGTGATCTTAAACGTGGTCATTACATTGACTGTGTAATAGACAGTCTAACAAGGAAGTATTTTTGTTGAATGCTTTCAAAAGAGCTGGTCTGACTGAATAGTCTCAGTTTATAACACTTTTTAATTTGTGTTTTGTTTGAATATTGTTATCTTATATGGTACCTGACATGAGCAGTGAGCAGAGGAAGGAGGCCCTCAATGGGGTACAGGAACAAGCTCACAGAATAATCAGTTGGCAATTCTCAGAAAAACAAATGTGACTCTCTGCCCTTGAGCCCTTGAGTACCAGACAGAAGAACACATGTTAATGTTTTTTAAGACCATTACTGCGGAGCCTAGTAAACTGTGCTTCTTGATTTGGGAGAACCCAGATATGAAGTATCATAACTGGAACAGGGAACACTGGCCCACAGACAAACACAAAACTAAAAGATTCTCCACTACTTCTATACCATGGGTTACAACATGTAAATTTGGACGAACTCTAGGTAGAACCTAGGTCAGTGGTTTTGGTCTAATGCCATATATACTTGTCTGTACATTGACCTCACATATACTGCAAGTCAACCCTCTCTTTTCCATATGATTTTAGCAGATTTATAGTTTTACCTTTTGTACAGGTTGACTCACATTTTACCGTATTTAATGTGCTTACCGTACTGTCAAACCAGATACACTGGGCTGGTTATTCAAAGGGTGGTTCAGGGCTCACACTAAGCCCTGCATCCCACCAGCAATGTTACTCTAACTTCCCAGCATTGCCAAATGCCATAGCTGCGCCTGATTTTATAATGTTGGGCGTAGCTATGACAGTTTACCCGCTTTTCGGGAGCTGGTGGCAAAGTTCAGCCGCAAGCTGCATGGTAGGATGACGAATGCTAGACCACAAATAGTTGATCCAGGGAGCATCGATTTGCCTCAAGGGATAGAAAATCCCTTTAGATTGCCACACGCTGGGTTCACCATATATTTGATGCAGCCGAGGCTTGCGGCAATTCTAGCTGTCTGAAAATCTATCCCTGTACCTTTTTGAACTGCTTTTCTATTCCAGCTCTCCTTTGTAACAGCTCTCCACTCCTTATTACAACTTGCCCATGTACTAAAATAATCCCTCACTTACACATCACCCCCACGACCTCCCTCCACCCATTCCCGCCACCCGGCATTTATTGTAAAAACAGTCCCTTCTCACAAAGTAGCACCACTGACTGACATTGCAGCACTCTCTGCATTTCATGACTGAGCCATGACGGGAACCTTGTGATCCCTGGATACAAACTATACAGGAGGGACAGGGTAGTCGGGAAGGGGTGTCAGTTTACATCAGGGAGGAAATAACATGCATGAGGGCGGAGTCAGAGGAAGGGAAGGTGGAGGCATTATGGGTTCAGTTACAGTCCAGTAGAGGGAGAAAGGTGAGGTTGGGGTGGTTTACAGACCACCCAACCAGGATGAGGAGAGGGATAGGGAACTGAGCTCACAAATATTGGAAGCTTCCGGGGAAAGGAGAGGTGGTAATTGTGGGGGACTTCAACCTGCCCAAGGTGGACTGGAGTGTACCATCCACAACAGGTGCTAGGAGTCAGGTGATCCTGGAAGGACTGCAAAATGGATTCCTGACTCAGGGTGTCACAGGCCCAACAAGAGCAGAGGCAGTTCTTCATCTGGTGCTCACAAATGGGAAGCATGTACAGGAAATAATGGCCAGGGAGCCCCTGGGTGGGAATGACCATTGCACAGTGTGGTTCCATTTGAATATGGGTGGGGGACACATCACAACTAAGAACAAAATCTTGGATTTTAGGAGGGTGGACTTTAGGAGGATGAGCAAAGTGCTAAGGAGCCACCTGGCAATCATCAGAGCAGTTATGGGGGTGGACCAAAGGTGGTTCATCAACAAGGAAGGAGCACTGGTTGCCACAGAGGAGTGCATTAGGCTCAGGGGGGAGAACACAAGGGCCAAAGTGCCCAGCTGGTTCAGTTCTGGGGTTGCCCATGCAGTAACAAAAAAGAGATTAGCCTATAGAAAATTCAGGAAGACCAAGAGAGAGGTGGATAGGGAAAATTACCTAAGGTTGGCTAGTGACACAAGTAAGGAAGTCCGGTGAGCTAAGGCACAGAAGAAGCTGCAGATAGCTGAAGGAATTAAGAAGGGAAGAAGACCTTCTTTCACTATGTAAGTGAGAAAAGGGACAAGAAGGACGGGATTGTTAGGCTTAAGAAAGGGGAGGAGTGGGTGGAGGCTAACAGGGGAAAAGAAGAGATACTAAATGAATACTTCTGTTCCATCTTCACCAGGGAGAAGGAAGAACCAGTGCCTTCAGGAGGTAGAAGAGGAGCAGAGGGAGGGGAACACAGATTTAGTGATAGAGGAGGATAGAGTGAGGAAGGGGCTGCTAGCCTTGAAGGTGGACAAATCACCAGGCCCGGACAGAGTACATCCAAAGGTACTAAGGAAACTGGCTGAGGAAGGGCCACTGGCAGGCCTATTTAATAGTTCACTAGAGTCAGGCGTAGTACTGCAGGACTGGAGAACAGCACATGTGGTGCCCCGCCACAAAAGCGGTCCCAAGGATGACCCAGGGAATTACAGAGCAGTCTGTCGGACCTCAATCATGTGCAAGCTCATGGAGACCATACTTAAAGATCAATTACAATGTATTTAAAATGCTTTTACCATATTTTATTTACTCACGATGAGAACAACTCCATATACATTGAAAGTAAAGTGCAGGAACAGTCATTTCTCATGTTCAGAAGCTGTTTTACTGCTTGTCTTTTTTGAAGGTTTCACAGAAAATCCCTCAGACATTTCCAGACCAGCTGACGGAATCTTGGGTGAGTGCTGATTCCATTCAACCAACAATGACGTCATTTTCTTCCTCCTAGAAGCAAGCGCCGGATCCCAGCTGAAGGTACTGCCGCAGTTTTTTTCATTCCACCTCGTGCTTGGAGAAGGCTTTTCTCAGCGGCTCCCAATTGGTGCGGCGATCCAGCTCCTCGACCTTGATTGGCCAGCCAGTAAGTGCGACTCTGCCGATTGGAGAGCATCAGCCTGCCCTACGGCCATCAAACTCTCCCTTGATTTCTGCCTCCTTGCTGGCAGTTAACTAAGTTTACGTTTTTACGCTTTTTCTTCCTTCCCCCCAGCCCCCTCCCAGGCCTTCTTTAAATACACCATTGCCCCTCCCTCCTCCGTGGATCTCCCATCTCATTGGTTAGTAGTGATCCTCACTTAACGCTGATAGCTGTTCTTACTGTAGCCTCCCACAGCCCCTTTCTCTCCTCTTTCTTGGGGTATATTGACTTACTAGATCTGTCTCTGGATCACATTTTCCTAATACAACCCTCTGCTACCTCACTGTTCTGAATCTCCACTCCATAGCTTAATTTACTCGGCTTAGCTATACCAACCATGCCCTTGCTACCTCCTCGCTTGCCATATTTGTATTAGCCTTCCAACTTCTCAACTATGTTCTGCCCTATGGCGATGCCAGTGTATGCCTGGAGCCCCCATCTTCCATAAGGACGGGCCTCCAAACTCCACATCAGCACCCTTCCTCACTAAGTCTGCAGTCCCCCAGCCCCCAGGGTCTCAAAACCTGCCGCTGTATAGTTACCACTATCTAATCCCCCCACCGGCCATAACCTCAATCCCTCTCTCTCGCTGCCCCGCTTCCCTATCCCCTACCGCTGCCACTCATCATGCTCCATCAAGCAACTTAAGCTTCTAGCTATTAGGGTTGCCTGGTTACTACTGATGCTATCTGGTAATATCCATCCTAACCCAGGCCCTAGTGGGCCTACTGTTAACAGACGTTTTATCTCAATCGCTTCTATCGACATCTGCAGCCTTCTGCCAGAACTTGACTTACTTCAAGCCTGCGTTGCACAGCACAACCCAGATGTCCTGACCATAACCGAATCATGGCTTACATCCAGGACCCCGGACAATCAAGTCCTGCTCCATGGGTACACCTCCTACTGGCTCGATAGGCTAGGGAAACGGGGAGGTGGTTGCATAATTTATTTAAAAAAACACCTCCAGGGCATAGCCTTCCCCCACTTAAAATCAGGCAAAAAATGTACAGATACTCTTAGTGAGACTCACCTTAGGCTTTTGGGGGAAAGGTCTCACTGTTATCGCAGCATATATTCGCCCTCGGGAGCAAGCCGAGGGCTTTACAGTTCTTCACGAACACCTAGCCCACCTTCGGTCAAACAATGAAGTAATTGCTCTGGGCGATTTCAATATCAATTGGTTATCAGCTGAGTCAGCCTCATACAAGGATGCGACCTCCTCCATTAACTTCCATCAACTAGTTGACCAACCCACTCGGATAAACTATAAAATGGTATCCAGCACCCTCCTGGACTGGGTACTAACAAATCACCCAGAGCGGATCTCAGGACTAAATGTGCTCCCTGACTCCCTCAGTGACCACTCTCCCATAATCTTCCAGTGGACAAACGAGGCCCCCAAACCCCCTGTGAAGGTTATCTTATCCTGTGTGCTAAAAAGGGGACAGCAGTGCTCCTTTAGGCAATACTTTCAACAACAGAGCTGGGCCCCCATTCAAGGAACCAACAACGTCGATTTGGCGCTTGATAACTTTATTAAAATTTTCAACAATGCCTGTGATATCTTCGCCCCCATTAAAAAAAGAAAAGTCAGGGGAACTCATAAATCGTGGGTTACCCCTCACCTCCTAGCCCTGATGCGCACCCGTGATCAGCTATGGTATAAGCACAAAAGCTCTTGCACAATCAATGACATGCAGAACTACAAAGTGGCTCGAAATAACTGTACCCTCGCAATCCGTCGGGCTAAAGCCATATGTTCCAAGTCTGAGCTAAACTCCTCCTGGGGTGATGGTCACAGCTTCTGGAAAAATATCCAGGCAATCACCGGGAAGCGAGATACCTCTGAACCCACTTTATTTAATATAGAAGGGTCCATAACGCATGACCATAAAACTATCTTAGACACCTTTAACAAAGCCTTCACCGACTTCAGTGCAGTGCTCCCCCCCAACTTCCAGAACCCTGCGAGTGAGCCTCTAATAAAACCGCCCCAAATGCTTCCGACAAATTATGCCCTCCCATTCTACCTTAAAGTCGTATCCAAAAAGATAGCAAAAAAATACCTCACCAAAGCACTGGG
This sequence comes from Neoceratodus forsteri, assembly GCA_016271365.2. NCBI lineage: Eukaryota > Metazoa > Chordata > Ceratodontiformes > Ceratodontidae > Neoceratodus > Neoceratodus forsteri. The sequence continues at coordinate 20,055,956 of JADMNL010000030.1, read as the reverse complement.
GAGGTCCAGGCATAGTACCGAGGGCCTAGACCTAAAACTAATCTCTTTGGTACTAGACAAGATGCTAACACCGATAGCCAGAATCATCAGCCTGTCCCTAACCTCAGATACATTCCCAAAACAATGGAAATCTGCAGTTGTCACCCCGTCTTCAAAGCAGGTACTAAGACAAGCCATACTAATTACCGTCCAATTTCAATTCTCCCACCTATCTCAAAAGCCTTAGAGCGGATTGTCTATGATCAGCTGGTTGAACACCTAGATAAATACCAGCTTCAATGCCAACAGCAACATGGCTTCCACAAACTTCACAGTACTACTACTGTGCTTCTTGAGTTCATGGGGTTCATTCACGAAGCCTTCGATCTAGGACACTTGGTGGGGGCTATCTTTATCGACCTCACCAAGGCCTTTGATACCGTCAACCACGACCTCCTCCTGGCCCAGCTAGATGCTACGGGGTTATCCCTAGAGTCACTGTGTTGGTTTTGGAGCTACCTCACAGGGCATGAACAATGGGTAAAAATATCTAATACCCTCTTGGACTTGCTGCAAGTGTCCACCGGTGTCCCCAAGGATCCATACTAGGCCCACTACTTTTCAGCCTTTTTCTAAACAACCTCCCCTCTTGCTTGCCAACACAAAATCCTCCTATATGTGGATGATGCTGTCATTTACACTAGCCACACTGATTATGACACCTTTGAACACAGACTTCAACTTAACTTTAACAATGTAGAGGCCTGGTTTGATCAAGCTAAGCTGCTTGTTAACCATAAAAAAACCAAGACCATGCTATTTGCCCCCGCCCATAATCATCATAAGTCATTCACCATAAATATCTGAAGTAAACAAAATGTAGCCTTAGAAATGGTCCACAGTTTCAAATGCCTGGGCCTCACCCTAGACAGATCCCTTTCATTCTCCTCCCACGTTGACAATGTCGCCTCATCAGCTAACCAGAAGCCTGGTCTACTCTACAAGCACAGTAGCTGCCTCACTGAAAAAGCTCTTCAGCTTGCCATCACCAGTTCAGTTTTCTTGACCCTTGACTACGGTCTTCCCATTTATAGTGCGGAGTCTGACAGCACCCTTAAGTGGCTTGCCACTCGCTGAATAAAGCCTGCAGGCTAGCACTACGGGCCCCTCACCTCACCCATAGCTGTAATCTCTATCAGCAAACAGGGTAGCTAAACTTTGCCGAGAGGACCCGCTACCAAGTATGTCTCCTCACCAAAAAAGCAACCCTTGGACTATTACCACCTGGCTGCAGTTCCCTCCTGCACCAAACTGAACCAACTAGGACCACCAGAGCATCCAATAAGCTCTCAATCAAGGTCCCCTTCCGGCGAACTTCCCAAGGTCAGAGATCCTTTAAATAAAGGGCCCTGCTCTGGCTTAGTGCACTTCCATCAGTTCTTACTGCTATCAGCAAAATCGGCCTCTTCAAATCAGCACTCAAATCTCACCTGGCCAGCCTTCAGACTTGCTCCTGCTTCCCTGACCACCTCTACTTGTAATCTGACTACTGAACTCCCCCCGCTGTTTGCACTTATCAGCAGCCCACCCGGCTTCTCTCATACCTTTCATTCCCCAGTTTCCCCTTCCTCCCCCCACTCCTGCCCCCTCTGCCTATTTATTAGATCCTCAGTGCTCCTCACTCTCTGCCTTAACATAACTCAACCACTATGACAAAGTGATCCTGAGCCCGAGGTCACTGCCATCCTCCCACCACCCACTAAGGTCACCCCCCCAACCTAGGTCTATTGTTCTGCCCAATTAACCTCCTACCCTCCTCTATTTCTTTCTCTCATAGGTAATGTATATAAACTGCAATAACTGGTCCTTTATTGTATTAATTGCCCTAAAGCCTCCTGGTCTTGTTTTTACACATTGCCTTGTATTGTACTGTGCTTATCTGTTCCTTAATGTCTGACGTGGAACCTTTGTAAATGAGCTTGTAGCTCAAATGTTGTAATCCTAGATTTCAATAAATAAATAAATAACATTTTCCTCAAGGTCCTGACAGCCCAGTACATCATATTATGACATTCAAAAATCAGTGCTTGATGTGGAACAAAAGCTATTATTTCTACGTCAGAAATACTACGATGGGGGCCCTAGGTTACTTAAAATTTTGGCAAGCCGTTTAGTAGCATAGAAAGCCAAAGCAACAATAAATAGTATGCAGGATAGTAAAACAGGTCACCTTTGCCACTCTATTGGGGAAATATCTGATATCTTTCTAGAATACTACAAACAGCTGTATGCTTGCCCCCAACAACCCTCACAAGAGGAAATACCTTCCTTCCCAGGAAAAATAGTCCTTCCTTCCCTCCACCAAAACAATTTCAAAGAAATACTGTCTCCCATTACTTCCCAGGAAATCCAAAGTCAAATTAGTTCTCTTAAAACCGGGAAATGCCCGGGGACTAATGGCCTCCCAGGGGAATTTTATAACACTTTTAAGTCTGAGATAACCCCTATTCTTAACCCCTATTCTTTTAAGACTATTTCTTCATATTTTTTGCCCACTGGTATAGTCCCTCCCTTCTGGAATTATGCCATCATCTCTGTAATCCCTAAGACAGATAAAGACCCCACTAATTGTTCCTCATATAGTCCCATATCTGTCCTAAATACAGACTATAAATTAATGGCAGCAATTTTATCTGACCGTCTAAAGCAATTCGCCCCTCCCTAATTCATGAAGATCAATGTGGCTTTATACCTGAGTGTCAAGCATCTGACAATATCAGACGCATATTTATCTAATTGACCTTATACAAAAACAAAATACCCCTGCACTTTTTTTAAGTTTAGATGCTGAAAAAGCCCTCGACAAGGTATCTTGGGCTTTTCTTACACAAGTACGTATAAAATTTGGCTTCCCAGAACAGTTTATACAAACAATATTTCAATTCTATCATAACCCCCGGGGATTAATTCATTCTAATGGCCATATTTCTAAAAGTTTCCCATTGCAGAGGGTAACACGCCAAGGCTGTCCCCTCTCTCCTGTTTTATTTTCCCTCTCTATTGAACCCCTGGCCCAACTAATTTGACAAACCCCAGAATGCAAGGACTCACTGTTGTAGACACAGAATACAAACTAGCCGTATTTGCTGACAATATACTAATTTATATGTTTAACCCCAGTATCTGTCTACCAACACTTTTCCAGTTGCTATCTCTATTCTCAGCATTATCTTGTTATGTTTTCAACACCACAAAAAACGAGGCAGTGGCAATTAATTACTCCCCCTAGCCTGAGATGAAACACTCATACCCTTTTAAGTGGAATCTACCCTTTATAAAATACCTGGGAGTTAAGATCCCAATAAACATTTCACTGTTATTTAAACTAAACTATTCCCTCTTAATTGCAGCTCTAAAAACTGATGTGAGGCAATAGAGTTCAATTTACCTCTCTATCTATGCCAGAACACAGGCTTTAAATGTAAACACTTTGCCCAGACTTCTATATTTTTTTCAGTCCATTCCCTGTGTGATAACAAAACAGGAGCTTTTATACTGGCAAAACTTATTTCTAACCTTTGTCTGGCAGAAGGGGAAACCTAGAATCAGAAGGCAGATTATGTCCTTACCTAAGGGAGTAGGAGGTGTTGCACTTCCAAACCTAGCCTGTTATTGGCAAGCCTCCCAAATGCGGCTGGCATTATTATGGGGGAATCCTACATATAATGCCCTATGGAAAAAAAAATGATTTATCTAGACCTACACAGTACTTCCTTCCCCAGGCCATATTTCACCCTTCCTGTCTTAAAATAATGGGCCCAAATCTCCCGGAGGTGGTTACCCCAGTTATAGAGGGTTGGTGCTGGTGCATTTCCTCAAGGGGGTCAAGAACCCACTTTTGGAAATATATCTGGTTTACCTCTAATTCCGACTTCCCTCCGGCTGGAGTGGACCCTTGGTATACCTCGCAGGCCTCTAGAGACTTTGTTGCTCCATGGCAGCTACTGAGACAGGATAATAGTATCTCTTTTGAGGAGGCTCGGGCCAAATTCCAATGGCGAGTGCATGATCTACTGCATTACTATCAACTTAAGGATTTTATCCTGCTAAATCAAAGAAGAGTCTCCAACTGTTCTCAGTACACTGAGGATAACTGGCCTTTTGTCTCTATCTGGACCTCTCGGGCGGGAGAACATGCCATATCTCATATGTATACGTTTTTGATAAATCAACAGACACGTGAAGCTGAGAGACTCAAAACAAATTGGGAGAAGGACCTGCATTTGACAATAAGCCAGAAGACCTGGCCGAGAATATGGCAGAGTATATGGTCCACTACCTCCTCTCCTATATGGAGAGAATTCACTTGGAAAGTAAGGGCCTGTTTTTTTCCCTAGTACCTCAGGTCCTATCTACAAGGAATCCTACTCTCTCTCCGGCCTGCTGGGGAAATGTGGGTCACCAACTGCCTCTCAAGCCCATGTATTCTACCTCTGTCCTGCCCTGCAACCTTTTTGGCAGGACATTTCCCACCACATAAGAAATATTTTTGGCTTAACAGAGTCCTTTTCCCCAATCAGTTTGCTCCTGGGTCTTCCCCCCCACTTCCATGAGAGGGAAAGAGGCCAAATGTCTGTGCTCGGTCCTTCTGACGGTGACCTATAAAACAATAACCAAAAAATGGTTCCAGGAGTATGCTCCCACAGTGTTGGAGTGGAAAACTATTGTTACCCATATAGAGGGATTTGAACAAATGGCCTTTAATCTACAAAACAGACAAGAAGCATTTTTGAACAGATGGTCAAGGTGGGAAATGTACCAAGCTTCCCTCCCATAATGAAGTGCTGGGCCCTCGATACATGTGGAGCCTCAGATCTGAATAGACCTCCCATAGTTCCTTCTAGCTATTATTAATTGTAACTCTTATATAACCACATTAGCTACACTTTTGGTATGTATTGCAATTGTCATCAGTGATATTGATGCTATAACATATGCTGGCTTAGTTGTTACATGTTTTTTTAGTTGTAACTTATTTTTAATGCTTATACGCATATAATTACAGTTTTCCCTCTAAAGGATAAATTGAAAGAGGAACAGCATACCGGTAATTAAATTTTCTAAATTGCCTGTACAGAAGTGCTAGTGCAAGGTATAGACTTTACCGAGTAACAACCAAAATCCAGAGAGACATTTACTTTCTTTTTCTAATAGACTTTTTCATCTCATTTTTTTTTCTTACCATAAAGTTGTATAACACTAGTGATATGGAAATATTACTATTTGTAACAGTTCTAACTGTATGTAAGGATGCTTATCCTAATAAAGAAGTATAAAAATAAAAATCAGTGCTTGCTTCCAGTTTTCTGGTGGTGGCCTGTATTAATCAAATTATTCCAGTAAAACACAAGGGGCGGGATTTTCAGAGCTTCCAGACTGCAGCAAGCCCCCTGTGTGCCAGACATATGGTGTATGGGGCTTGCACCAGTCTCCGGCGGTCAATCAGGATTTTGCATCTCATGTGACAAATGCAGGACCTTAGATGACGGTTTTATGGCCTAGCCTGTGCCGCACCTCAGAGCCAAAGACACGGCGCTTGTGCTGGACATTTGGCACAAGCAGCAGTAAATCAGGGAAACTGTCACAACTGCATCCAAGAATGGAAAATTGGGCACAGTTGCAGCACAGGGGTTCGGTGCACCACCGATTGCAAAGTCCCCTGGTGCAGGGTTTGTTGCAAGCCCTGCACCTTCTTTTTAATCCTGCCCTATGAGTAAATATCTGTCAGTTTCCCTAAGCTGATCAGTACTTGGTGCACAGTATCACCGCCCCAAAAAAAAAAACATCAACAACATGACAGGCTCTTAACATGAGCATTTTTTTCCATGTGTTCTCTTCCTGCCCTGAATGAAGCCCCAACAGCTTCCTCCTTATTATAAAGTATTGTCTCTTAAAAATACTGATTAATCTGGGAAAGCAACTAAATATTTATTTGTAATGCTGTATACAAAAAATTAAATAGGCAAAGATCCTCAGACAATTGAAAGTAAACATGGGTTATTGCCATTTTGCTATCAATTGTACATTTGTGTGTATGTGTACTGAGCTGGCAGGACCTTGTGGAAAATGATGTCATTTTTGCCTGAGTAGAATGAACACTCACCGAAGATTCTGCCAGTTTAAAAATGTCTGATATATTTTCTGTGAAACCATCAAATAGGAGAGCATTAAAATAGTATCTGTACATGACAAATGGCAATTTCTTCATTTCATATATGAAAAGTAAGGCCTGGTTGTCCTCGTGTTAGGGAAAAGGAGTAATGTTTATGGTATGTTTATCTGCAGTTGATCTTTAATAAATGGTTGGTAGAATATCTAGAGGTGCATGGTCTCCAGGATGTGAGGCAGCATGGCTTTATTGGGGGGGGAGAGATCATGTCAAACAAATCTGATTGACTTCTTTGACTGGGTCTCTAAGACAGTAGACAGGGGCCAAGTGGTAGACATCCTCTATATGGATTTCAGCAAGGCCTTTGTCTCTGTGCTCCACAAAAGGTTGATCAGGAAGCTGGCAGATCTTGAGGTTGGGGATAAGATGTTCAGATGGGTGGAAAATTGGCTGAGGGACAGAATCCAGACGGTGGTTGTGGGGGGGAGAGTTATCTGGCACCAGAGAGGTCACCAGTGGGTTCCCGCAGGGCTCAGTGCTGGGGCTGGTGTTGTTCAATGTCTTCATCAGTGACACTGGAGATGGCATTAAGGGCAAAATATGCCTATTCGCAGATGATACCAAGCTCTGCGGGAGAGTGGATACAGCTGAAGGGATACAGGACATACAGGATGATCTGGAAAAGCTGGGGAGGTGGTCCAGGATCTGACAGGTTGGCTTCAATGCCACGAAATGCAATGTTATGGACATTGGAGCCAAGAATCCCAGAACGGAGTACTACCTGGGTGGAGTCCAGGTATCTGCATCAGAGGAGAAGGACCAGGGAGTGATGATCACTAGTGACCTGAAGCACTCCACACAGTGCAAGAAAGCAGTAGCAAGGGCAAACAAGATGCTGGGATGCATAGCTAGGGGGATCAGAAGTAGAAGAGAGGAGGTTATACTACCCTTGTACAGGTCACTGGTGAGGCCACATCTAGAGTATGCAGTTCAGTAATGGTGCCCATACCTCAAAAATGACATTAACCTGCTGGAGAAGCTCCAGAGGAGGGCTACAGAGATGTTAGCAGGTCAGCATGGTAAGGCATATGAGGATAGGTTGAGTGCACTGAACATGTACTCCCTGGAAGACAGGAGAGAGAGAGAGAGAGAGAGAGGACATGATTGGGACTTTAAAGTACTTGAAAGGGAGAAATAAGGTGGATAAGGAGGGTTTCTTTAAGCTGAGTGGCAACCATAGCACGAGGGGGCACAGTCTTAAGTTGGAGGGGAGGGATTAGAAGGGAGACCAGGAAGCGTTTCTTCACAGAGAGGGTGGTGGACACTTGGAATGCGCTGCCAGAAGAGGTGATCTTGGTGAAGACAGTGGGCAGCTTTAAGAGGCTGGGATAGGCATGGGGAGAAGGTAAGGATCAGGGTAGGGAGGCTGGGAGGAGTGGGAGGAGGGAGGAGGACAGTAGCTCAAGCTGAGGACCCTGCAATATGAGCAGACTAGATAGACCAAATGGACTTTTTCTGCAGGCTTCTTTGTATGTTAGTATGTACGTTCCCCAAAGCAGTACTTGATTGAAATATAAAAATCACTCTCATGACCGCAGCTCACACTTACGCTTCACCTTCACAGCCAGTATCCTTCATCGGGACCCTTGTCCACATCACGTCATGCTCACACATCACTCCCACCCGCAGCCTGTCCTCTGTAATTACCTCACTGCTGCTATGTTGTCCTGCTACCTGCTATCCTCCTTGGTGTCTAGGTGAATGGGACCATAGATACTGTATTTGTGGCTCATGAAAAAAATATCTGCATGCAAATCACACACAATAGGTGTACTTTGGAGTCAAAGCAAAAAGCAGCTACCATTAGTGATGTAAGTATTTATTTATTTAGCATTCTTTGGGAATTACAGCCTTTGAGTCAGGGACTCGTTTACAATGGCTCCACGTCAGAGTGCAGAAACTGACATACAATATTCACACTAACAGCATAATGGAGTTACTAGGATACAGACAGCATATTACAGTTTCTACAGAGATACAATATTACTGCAGCAGTTTGTATAGTTTAAACAAGGTTCAGTAGTTACATTAAAACATTTAGCACTTGCTTGCTTGGAAGGTTACCACTTTGAAAATATGGTGAAGTGGAGAACTAATGAGGTAACATGTGCAAGCAGCCTACAAAGGCATTGTCAAGAGGTAGTTATAGAGGTAGTGTGCAAGGTAGAATCTAGCTAGGTGGTAGGCTGACAGCGCCGTGAGGCAAGTATATGTCCTCTGAGTGCTACTTTGAAGGGACCTAAGTTAGAGATGGGGGAAATCTCAGAGGGGAGTTCATTATACCAGGCTGGTGCCCTGCAAGGGAAGGACCTCTGGGCTAGAGAGGTCCTGACCCTAGATATCAACCACACCTGTTTGCTGGAGGTGCAGGTGTTCACTGAGGTGTGGGAGGATTGGAGTGAGGCAGATACCCCTGGGGGGGAAGCCCCAGGTGTATTGTTTTGGTTAGGAGACATGTTTTATAACATATTCTCTCATCCAGGGTTAGAAGGTTTTGTCAGGGAAAACAGGGTGCAGGTATGGGTGCACTTATATGCCCCGGATAAGAGTCTGCATGCTTTGTTAATGGCCAGATGGATTTTATTAAGTGCAGTGTGATCGGCGGCCGAGTAGACAGTAAGCCCGTAATCAACAAGAGAGAGGACCGAGGTGATGGCGGCCAGGTTAAGGACTTCCGGGGTAAGCAATTTTTGTGCCTATATAGTAGCCCTATGTGGCCGTTTATGACTGAGGACAGGTTCTTAATGTGCGAGTGGAAGGAGAGGCAGGAGTCAAATGTTACCCCAAGGTATTTATGTGTGTACCTGCTCTAGTGGAAGGAGAGAGTGGAAGAGAATTGAAAGCCGAATATCCTTGGTCTTTCTCTGATGGTGGGCAAAGAGCATGGCCTTTGTCTTTTTCATGATAACTACAAGTCTTTGGTCTATGAACCATCTCTCAATCTGGTTAAACACGTGCTGGAGGGAGGATTGCAGAGAACTGAGATCTTGGTGTGAGGCGTAGAGAACTGCGTCATCTGTATACAGCAGTAGATTACCAGAGCAGAACTTGGGCAGGGCGTTCAGGTAGATGCTGAATAGCAGAGGGCAGAAGTGTCCTTACAGTGTGCTCTTTCCAGTATAACTGGTCATTCTGTATGTTGTTTTTCTTTTTTCAGCTATGAAAAACAAGGGGAAAAATATGTGGCAACTAAACAAATCCCACAAATCCCACAAAAGCCACATTATACAATGGCAAGAAAAAAAAGCCTGGACTCTGATTGGTCAGTCTTGGGCTGGACCCGTGATGTTATCCCAGCACAACATCATGGGTCTATTCTCCGCCTCACTGTGAACCTGTAGATGAACTTTTTCCTATCGAGCATTTTCTTGATTGTTTCATCTTCTCTTAAAAACCAAAAATATTTTTCCACACAAAAACATCTTAAAAATGATTTTGTTATTCTGTATAGTAACGAGCCATTGTAGAATAGCAATAATGCCCTCCAGGGTGTGTGTCGTTTGGGATAACGTCATGCCTCAGATATTGGATGCACTTGGCCTGCAGCCTCGTGCCCAACCACCTGAGGCTTGACATTATCCCAGCACGACACACACCCTGTCAGGCATTATTGCTTAATTAGTCCTCAACCGATTACCGGGAGCAGCAACTCCTTGCAGTGAAATATGGCAGGAGTTAATGTGTTACCAAAAGGGCCACCATTTTGCTTCCATAGGTTCATAGGACATACAGGCAAAAGTGAAATCATGGGGTGGGAACTGGATGGCTCAGTGTACTGGTGGTAGGTTCAGGAGCCATTCATCTGTAGGTCACTGGTTCAAATGCAGACCTGGTTGGTAGTGGCTGAAAGCCATTATCATCTGAGGGCTGTTCAGTGGCCTGGGTGGAATGAGCTGTGGTGGTCTCAGTCCATTTCTACGTGGCCAGGTGTTCACATCACAAAACCACCAACACAATCAACACTAATTGTCACCTTTGTTACCAGTCTTACATGAGAGGCCAAGGGCTGAATGGGCATAGAGTCTAAACTAACCTCTCACCTACATGGTAGTTCCGTCCATGACCGAGCTGAAGCACATTGGTGGGGCAGTGTTGGGAAGCTTGCACTGTGATCACGTGCGCTCTATCTGTAATGTGGATAAAAAGAGGGCTTCCATTCCAATACCATCAAACTTGCACTTTTGTCAAGCACTGAATTTACACACAGAAAATGCAAATATAAAGAAAGAAAGAAAGAAAGAAACCATGATGGTTTTTGAGTTTGTCTGTTGCTTCTCAACTCTTGTATGCTGATACCCCTAAAGCTCATCCATGCATCAAATTAATTCTCAAAGGCATCTAATGAGCTGATCTGACAATGTGCCGTGCTAAGGAATTCCACAGCTTAATCAAGCTTAATTACACAGCAATATACACTTAAAGGTCTGGTATGCACTGGTAGGGGCATGTACCATGCTGGGCAATTGCATATCGTATAGTTACTCCCTACAGGATGCACAGGGCTGGTATGCACGGCCTCAGGATGGCACAGGGCAGGGGTGCGGAGCAGGTGTGCACCATTCATGCATCCATGGGCGTCTGTCCGGCCCTACCAGCCACTGAATGGGGCACATAGGGACTGGATACCTTTAGTGTATAGGGCCCCTTCGGAGTGAAATAATTATGTCTTTGTTCATTGCTTAAATGATGACCCTTTAATTGTAAATTATGACCACTGATATCAAAAAGTTTTTTTTTTTATTTTAAATAAAGTATGTTAAATAATTCCAGCTCTCTGATGGCTTTAACAACTGAAATAATGTCCCCTCTCAGTCACCTTGTATCAAAGGAAAAGAAGCTTAAACAAAAAGAAAACTGGGCAACTCACAGCACAGGCAGAAAAGAATGCTCTGCTTTTTTTTTCTTTTTTTTCTTTCCCCGTTCAATTCTGAATAAAATTTTTAAAACATTGCAGCCACAAGGCTTAAAGCATTTAGAAGATTTGTATCAAAATGATCAACTAAAAGTCTTTTCTCAGTTAGTGGAAGAATATAACATACCTTATTGTAACCCCCCTGCAAATGGGGGTTCCCAAAAGACTTCCAGGAGCTTGCTTGAATGCTCCAAGCCTGAATGGTGTTTGGCGTTTAAGCCATTTATCAGTGAGTGTTTTTAGAACCTCTGGCACTGTCTCTTTAAGAGCTGTCTGCTTGCAGACATAATTAGTTTGTATGGGGGGACTGTGTGCTTCTCTGTTTGAGTACCACTCGAACTGCTGCCAATTTACTTCATTTTTGCAGTCACTAGGAGTGCAAAGGGAACCTATCTGAAAGATGTAACTGTTTGCCAGAAATTATTTAGAGTAATAATGAAATTACAGTTTGTCTAACCTGCTTTCTTTGCAGTCAGAACTGTGTCTGCTAGTTCCCCATTCTAGTTTTGAACTGCTGAACTGGACCAATCAGTGTGGGGTAAGCTAGCTCTAAAATGGTGCCTTGGACGAATCAGAACTTGGACTCATAATCTGAGCCAGCCACAAGAGGATTGTATGGGCAGTGACTCTGGGAGATGTAGTTTAGACTTCAGTGCCTTTTGGACCAACAGCAGCAGTCTATTGTGAGTGACAGCCAATCCAGTCAAGAACTGGGAGGAACTCAAAGGAAGTGCCGGTTTTTCAGTTGGAGTGTGAGTTGAGCTTTGGCAGTGAAGAAGGAAGGAGCCCTGTGCTTTTTCAGTGTGCAGTTTTAGTCAAAAACGTGTGTAAGGCCCAGAGTTCGGTCTGCAGCTTGTGTAACAGCTTGTTAGGACTGAATCCGTCCTGTGAAAAGAATCAAAGGATCTCTGAAGAGTAGAAACCAGGCTCACCCTGTAGAAGACTGGAGGAATTGCTGAAAATTGCATTCGGTCTGTCAGGAACTGAATCTGCTTCGTGTTCTCCCGGGTATTGTGCAGTAATTGCGATCGGGATACAGATGCAGCCTGCCTGGTATGGTGCTTTCTTTTATATGGATGTGTGAAGAGGTTTGTGTACCTCAAGTGAGCCCTGCTGACATTGAAGGACCCTATCTTATTTGGAGGTCGTGAGTACTAATTCAGGGTCGCTCCCTGTTGAATTGCCACATTAAATCCAAATGGAATTACTGTACTGCTGACTGTTTAATTCTCCTTTTCTCTGTGTGAAAGGGCCCCTACCAGCTGCCACGGTTTGGACTAGCCACTAGGGGCTTGGGTACCCAGGGACAGTAACTGATAGGGATAGGCCTGTGCACAGAGCCATAGTAGATTATTAGAGTGATAAGCTAATTAACCTGATTTCCCCTGTCCTTGTTATATTCCCTAAATAAATCAGAGCTGCTTGTTTCAGCAAAGTTATACTGCCTGAGGTATTTGTCTATGTTAAAGTACTGTACTGTGATTGTTGCACTGTATCTCATTTCACAGGAGGTCCCAGTGCCGGAACCAGACCTGGGGGTAAGTGTATACTGTGAAGGTAATTCTGATATATTGTGTGGGCCACTAGTGGGAAGAAAGGGGGGTTGCAGTGTCCCAGAGGGCTGTGACCAAGTTAGTTTAACTATTGCAAACCCTGACCTCTGGGTGGAGGCACCCGCCATTGGATCCAGGCCCCTCAACCTGTTAGTGGCAAATCAGGCAGGGGTAGTAGCCCCTGGGATAGCGCCATCTAGGGGTTACATTATACTCATACATTTTACTATAACCAGCTCAGGAATCACTTATTCCAGAATAAACTCAAAATAAAGATATTAGAATCTCCTACTCTGATGGACCTATTTAAAAAGAACAAATATAGGAGGAAGTTAATCTCAGCTGTTTATGATAAAATTATGGACAAATCAAAATTCAGTATTAATAAGCTTAAAAATAAATGGAAAAAAAGATTTAGGAATGAATATATCGGAGGAGCAGTGGCAAGATATAATCAAGGCATACACTCATAGGGCTGGATATTCAGAAATGCGCCAAAGGCAGGTGCAATACTGGCGCAGTGCAACTTAGCTGCGCAATGGTGCAGTGACCATGCTATTCAATGGTTGCACACTGCAACATGTGCCAGCGCAACAAGGCTGAATATCGCAGGGATGCGCCATGACGCAGTCAGAGGTACACCAGGGAGCAATCAGACATGCGCCATAGCACAACCAGGGATGTGCAAGGGGTAGAGGAAGATGTGCCAAGGCACAGCAGGACCAACCACAGGCACAGCAGGGAGCTAGGAATCGGGGAAGGTGGGGGGGGGCCAGCGCAGGGAGGCAGTGGATCCAGGCCGGGAACACTGGCAGGGGCGCACAGCTGGCCCACAGGAGACCACTGCCCATGGAGTGCAGGCATGCAGCCAGCCACTCCCCCCAACAGCAGAGCAGTGGATGCATGGTACAGGTGGTACTGACTTCCAAGGTTGAGCCCACACTGTCCACCCCCCACTGGACGGCACGCCCCCACCTGCCTGGACCACAGCAAGCCACACCCTGGCACTCGGCACCCAACACACACACACCACACAGCCTGTACAGCCAGTCCATGGCCACCCTAAGGCACAGCCACTGACCGAGGGGCAGGTCATCACCATGCATGGTCCACACAATGACACTGGTGCACCACACAGCCACCCAACACACCACTGCAGCATGGTCCCACTTACCAGCTGCAAAGCAGACACGGATGGGTAAGCAAGGAACAAATGTATTGAATGGTAAACAACAGTAAAAAACAAGGGATAGGGTAGGTGAGGGAGGGAAGGGGCCAGGGGACAGGGTCTGTACAGTTGGACGGGGGAAGGTAGATGAAGGGAGGTCAGGGGCAGGAAGGGTGCAGGTGTCCACTATGGCTGGCCATGGCCTGCTGCCGCCTGGTGCCTCCCCCTGCACCAGTCCTGGAGCAGGATCCTCCTGGTTTGGTCAGCGATCTCCATGGTGTGGGAGGCAATCAAAATGATCTGTTCAAGGAGGCGACAGTAAAGAGGCAGGTGAGATCCCCTCCGGACACCTATGGCAAAGGAAGGGACAGGTGATCAGTGTGCGTCCATAGCACCCTAGCCCCCCATTGTGTGCAGTGGAGAGTGGGAACACATGCCCCTGGAGTGGCACCCTGGCCACCTGCATTGGGTGGGCCTATGCCTGCCACCAACCCAGCATGCCACGACAGTGCACAGCGCTGGACACCACTGCCCAAGGGCCACCCGACCGCACAGTGACAGGCAGGTGAGTGGCATGGTGCTACAGCAGAACCACAGCGGCACTGGTGGCAGCCAGACACACACCCAGCCCACCAACAGCTGCCACACAAGTGCAATGGCCACCCCACGGTGCCACACACACTGCACCATGTGCTGCACACAGCTGACATGGCACAAGGCACAGGAGGCCATGGCCATACCCCCACCTCTGCTGACCACCCTGCACAGCGATGAGGGACTGCATAGTGGCTACCTGCCTGCCATGGTGCTGCACACACACCGGTCCTGCAGCCACTTTTCCACCACCACTTGGTCCTGCTCCCCCTGCCGAAGGGCCGCGGCCCGTCAGGCACCCCTGCTGCACCCCTGCTGCCCTGGCATGCCTCCAATCTTCAGGCCCTAGGACAGGAACACAGACAGGCACACATCAGAACACAGCCACAGCATGAGCCCACTGCCCCAACCCCGAAGCATGGTGTGCGTCCCAGCAAGGCAGTGGCGCAGCGCACCCAGTGACAGGCAATGCCATGTCACAGGGCATACAATGACAGGGCCCCCCCAGCATGGCATGCAGCCCTGCCAACACCATGGTACGGTGGTCGTGCACAGACACAGTATGAGCCCACTTACCTGGCTGTGACACGGCCCCCCCTGTGGACACGTGCCTGCAGTGCCCTAAGCCGCTCCGGGTCCCTCCTTGCCAGGTCACCATACCTGTGGTGGCCCTGCTCCCTGGTGTGCTGCACCCCTGTGGCCTGGCCCAGCCCATCCGCAATGGCCTGCCACACCTCGGTCCTGGGACGCTGCAGGGACTGCTGCCCGAACAGGCTGGCAGCATGGGTCTTCACCTGGGCCACCAGGTTAACCAGCTCCACCTGGCTCCAATTCCTCATCCATCACACTGCAATGCACACCATACTGCTACAGCAACTGACAGATACAAAATGACACCCAGTAGCACACGTGACCTCTTGATTGTGCCAGTTTCTATGCCCTTGGAGAACTTTGTCAGCTGCTCTGACTTGGCATTCCAAAGGTGAGGAGACAGTGGTCCTTGCTGAAGGGCAGAGGCTGGTGAGTCAGAGTTGGTGGGAGAGGTATGACTTGCACAGAATTGCCAGCTCCAGCTGGTCTGAAGTTTCTCTATATAGCCTGGCATCAAGAAAAACTACTCATTTGTTGTAGCGGCCATCGAACAAGAGCCTCGAAAGGGTGGTATCCCCTCTTCAGCAGGAGAAAAGGAACTGAAGATAGAAGCTGAGGTCTGTCTAAGAGGAAGTTGATCCAAGGGAGCTCTCTGGGCAAAGGATCTAAGATGATGTTCACTCTATTTTTCATTTAAAGTGACTTGGTTGAGCATCCAGTGGTGCCCTCCCTCCCCAAGTGAGGATCAGTGACTGGAGAAATTACAGAATTCCAGTCAGAAAACAGGAATTTACCTCAGAGTGTACATGTGGGCCAGTATTTCCCTAAAAGGCATGGGTAGTGCCAGTTGGCACCAGACAGATGCCCTCACAGGCAAAGTTGACAGGAGTAAAAACAAATCTGTGAGAATAAAAGTACAGGGGTAGACTATGTAGGAAGTCAGTGTGTATTCATGAGTCCATGACAAAATCCAGTAGTGCTACCCTGCTGTCACCACTGGAACTTTGACATCTGCCAAGTTGGAGTGAAATGGAAATAATGGGCCAGGAGATGCCTGAAGAGTCCTCACCTGTGCTGCTTGAGATGGTGAAATCCAAGAGTGTTGAGGTGCCTCCAGCAGGGCCTGCATCATGTCTGTAAAAGTACCCCACCAGGGTTGAAGCCAGCCCAGGAATAAAGGAATGCTTATCTTTTGGTGAAAATTGGAAATGAATAGAGACCGTGCCAGCTGAATTGTGTGGAAAGGAGCAACAAGAGTTTAACATCTTTATCGGTGAGTTCACATAGGAGAAATAAAGGATCCTGTTTGTTTTATAAGTCCTCATTTCGACATTTGTCTTTATTCTGTATCCAGGTTCTGCTAACCCCTTCCTTTGCAGCTCCAATAGCCTTGCCATGTGTCAGCAGAGTCATAGAGGTCGCCTCCGGCTCGGGAGGCTAAGTGAGTGCAGTGGTTTTGGTTTTGTGTGAGTCTCCTCCCTGAAAACGTTGTGCCATCTGTTATACCCCTAGACCAGGGAGGTGGGCTTACACTTC
Organism: Neoceratodus forsteri; assembly: GCA_016271365.2. NCBI lineage: Eukaryota > Metazoa > Chordata > Ceratodontiformes > Ceratodontidae > Neoceratodus > Neoceratodus forsteri. The sequence goes on along the minus strand of JADMNL010000030.1, from coordinate 20,039,394 downwards.
CATAAGGGGGCTCACTAAAGACCTGTATCATAGTATTCCTACTCCTGCTGATGAATCCTTTCTTGATACAACTGGGCTTTCATAGCTACCATTTCACTATAGGTACCACATTTAAATCTTCCTTTATTATAATCCTCAGGTCCTTCTCCTGACTTGAACTCGTTTGTACTCTGCCTCTCTATAAACAGTCAAAGAACATATTTTTCCACCAAGTGTAGCATTGCGCACTTAATCAGTGATAAAAACATATGTTTTTTTATCAACCCAGTTCCACAAACTATCCAGAACTTCTTGTAGTTGGATCTGTTCATTGACACTGGATACTGTTTTTGCTATTTTGGTGTCATCAGCAAATGTTCCACCGTCTTCCCTCTCTTTTCATATTAGTAATAAAAATATTAAACAGCAGTGGCCCTAACAGAGAACCCTGTGAAATGGCATTGGACACCCATCCCCATGAGGAATATTTGCCATAAGGCACCACTCGTTTTTTCCTATCAATGCACCAATCATTTATCCAAGCTATAATATTATTAGGAAATCCCAATTTGACGAGTTGTTCTACCAATGTACAGTGAGGCACTGTGTCAAATGTCTTACATGAATCCAGGTGTATGATATTACCTGCCACATTATTATCCAGAGTTTGACTTACAGGCTCACAAAAATTTACCAAACTGATTTTATAGGATCTTGAACTCTTGATGCCATGCTGGGCATTGTCCCTTTTACGCTTTGAAGCCATATGCTTTTTCATTTTATCCTTGATTAAGGACTCTGTTACCTTATAGATGAACACAGTTAGGCTTGCTGGTCTATAGTTGCTGGGTACACTCATTGAAATATAGAATCTGATGACAGAAGGCGACCAAAGGTCCACTGAGTTTGCCCTTACTATAATACCTAACCCCACACAAGTGATCTGTTTCCCTCCGCCCCCACTGCTCCTCCCTCTGACCCTTGCTGCCTTTCTTGGGGACCATGAGACCCCTTGCACTGTGACAGTCATGCTTAAACCAGTTAATGGTAGTTGCCCCCACCAGTTCTGATAGCAGTTTATTCCACGGCTCCACTATCCTCTCAGTGAAGTAGAACTTCCTCAAATTTCTCCTGAATTTGCCCCCAACCTCCAGTCATGCCCCCTGAAGACAGCATCCCTATTTCTTACAAATAAGTCTTCACTCTTTACCTTGTTTCTACCCCATAGAAATGTATATGTTTTGTGTAATTAGCTGTTTTTACTATTACAGTGGGAGCAAGTGCACAAGTGCTTTTCTTCATGAGAAAGCATCCAGCTGAGGAGGAGGGCAGGTTGTACAAGTCACCTGCTCCGACATGGAATTGGGTGCTGGGGGGGGAGAACGTAGGAGCAAGGCAGGTGACAGGGAAGACATTAAATTTTTTTAAATGCAATCTAGTGCTTTTTACATTTATAAAGATGGCAGCCAGCTATGGAGGCAGGTGGGTTGTGCAGTTGCCCACAGTAATATTTAGAACAAAATGTAATACATTGTTCAGCATACTATGGGTGCCTGGCGGAAGGTTGGCTGGGATTTCTAAATGAAGGTGGTGGGCAGGGATTGCATTCACCTAGATTTGGGCTACATAGAAACATAGAAGTTGACGGCAGATAAGGACATAGGGCCCATCAGTCTGCCATTGCTTCTCTACCTTATAAATGTGCCATTGGCCTTTGCTCTATCAGTGGCCTATCTATTCATACTCATCTGTATTGCTCCCTTATGCCTATCCCATGCCTGTTTGAAGCCTTGAACTGTATTCATAGCCACCACTTCTTGTGGTAGGCCATTCCATGCATCCACCACCCTTTCTGTGAAAAAGAATTTCCTCACATTCCCCCTTAATCGGCCCCCCTCTAATCTCATGCTGTGTCCTCTTGTCCTGCTATTTTTCTTATATCTAAACATGTTAGACTCTTTCACCTTGTTAATGCCCTTAAGGTGTTTGAATGCCTCGATCATATCTGGAAGATGAGGGTGGAGGGCTGTTTTATTTTACTTTTTAAAATTTATTTACCCAGATACCTGATTACTAAATACCTTTTCTTGAATATTTTGATGCCGAATACCAAATATTTGGCCGAATATTTGAGAAAAGATATTTTCACACCCCTATCTTTTATTTCGTTGTTTCTCTGATAGCAGCATTTAATGCAAATCACTTAACCATAATCTCCTGTTCTACCGGCAGTCTTCACTGCAGTGATGATGTCCTAGTACAATCTGTCTGCATTGAGAGCAGCATACAGACAGGTGTGCAACATGCCTGAATCTGCCAATTGGTATTATTAAGTGTGTGGAGGCAGAACACAGATCACAATTTGTGACCCAGAAAGCCTTATTTGTCTAACCCCTAGGTGGCACTATCCCAAGGGCTACTACCCCTGCCTGTATGGCTAGTGACAGGTTAAGGGGCCTAGGTCCAGTGATGGGTGCCTCCACCCAGAGGTCAGGGTTGGTAGTGGATTAACTAGCTTGGGCACAGCTCTCTGGGACACTGTGACCCCCCCTTTGTTCCCACTAGTGGCACACACAGTACAGGGGAGTTACCTTCCCAATACCCCACATATGCACACTCATTACGCATACAGTACCCACTTACCCTCAGGACTGATTCTGCATCATGTCCCTGAGGACCCCCAGTAAAATAAGGTTAGGCAATGTCACAGCAACTATGCAATATTCTCTGCTATATGTACTGACACCACAAGTGGGATATGGTTCAACAAACACAAATCTGATTTATTCAGGGGAAGTAACAAGGAAGGGGAATCAGGTTGATTTTGCATTAAGACATATAAATCACAGTGCTATGCATGAAATCTAGGGTCCGAATGTCACACTCACTGGTACTCAGGATGGTGGGGGCTAGCCAGGTCTGTTGCCCGGGGTTGGCCGGCTGGTGCACCTGGTTGGGGCCCTTAAAGAAAGAAAGGCATGCACAGCAAAATTGTAATCCAGAGCAGAGGCTCAGTTCCAGAAAAAGAAAGCACCAGTAAATCAGATGGCACATTTTTGATTCATAAATTGTTGCAGGGGGTTGCCATGAATTGTACTCACAATACCAAATACAGATCACCAGATGGATGGTGTTGTTTCTGGGTTTCCAGCATTCAGCACATATTGCAGAGTGAGGGAAATTAAGATTGCAATCTCCCTCCAATTTAAGGCACATTTACATGTAAAGGAAAGTACTGTACCAAGCAGACTGCTCCACGATCCCGATCACAATTACTGCAAAACACCTGGGAGCATGCACAGCATCAGCAGTCCCTGACAGATCAATCATGTTCAGCAAACTTTCGGTCTTCTTCAGGTTAAGCATGGTTCCCACACTTCTGCTTCCTCTTCCTCCTTAAACCTCGGATTCAGTCCGAACTACGCTTCGACGGCAGACCGACTTGGGGGCCTACACACGTGCTTCCCGCGTGAACTACTCGCCACTCGAACAGGGCTCCTTCTCTCTTAACTGTCGCCTCAGATCTGGCTTGCCAGCAACAGTTCATTGCATTTCCTTTAGATCCACTAGAGTCCGGTTGGCTGATGAAACTGTCAGTCACAGCAGGGCTCCCTCTATAGATGCAAAAAAGGCACCATTGGACCGGAACTACATTTCCCAGGGGCTCCTTCCATTTAGCCCCCTTGTAACAAGCTCCAGCTGGGAGTCCCTTTTCTGATTGGCCCAAGCAGTCTCCATTTTAGGGCTCCCCCAACCCAATTGGTCCAGTTCGGCAGTTCAGAACCAAAATGGTGGGGCTTCACAGAACAGTTCATACTGCAAGAAAAGTAGGTTAAGCAAACTACATTTTCATTACTTTTCTAAATGGTTCTGGCAAACAATTACATCTTTGAAAAGAGCCCCCTCTGGCCACTAGCGATGGCAGAATCGGAGCAATTGCTCAGAAGCTCAGGCGGGACTTGAGCAAAGAACACACAGTCCCCACAGGCAAACTAATTATGTCGTCGAGCAGGCAGACCTTAAAGAGACAGTACTCATAGGCTTTGGAGTGCGGGCAGCGCCCACAACTAATGGCATTTTGCCAAATGCCAGCTAGGTAGGGAGCACTCAGGCAAGCTCCAGGAAGGCTTTTAGGAACCCCCATTTGCAGGGGAGTTACAATTGTGAATCAGATGCAGCCTTGATTAACCAGGTAACTACAGAGCACTTAGTCTGATGGCTATAGGTGGGAAGCTGTTGATAGTAATTTTAAAGGAGAGGATAGTAGGATTCTTGGAGGCCAAGAGCCTGCAGGACTTCTGTCAGCACAGATTTACCAGTAGGAGGTCAAGCCAGATGAATCTGGTGACAACAGTATACCATTTTGGACCTAGATTTCAGCAAAGCCTTCAACTCCATCCCATATTGGAGGTTGCCAGTGAAACTGATAGAACTGGTGGTACAGGATAAGATAACAAGGTGAATAAACAAAATTGGGATGGGAGGACCCAGAGGGTAGTCCTAAATGAGAGCCCTCGGGGTTAAGGGAGTCACAAGTGGGATGCCTCAGGGACCAGTTTTAGACTTTGACATGGGGAGGGTGTCCAGGGTATGATATGCCTCTGCAAAATGACACCAAGATCTGTGGTAGACTGGACACTGGGGAGGGGGTAAGGGCCATGAAGAAAGATCTTGCAAGACTGGAGAGGTGGCTGAGGGTGTGGTAGCTAGAATTTAATGGACAAAAGTTCAAGGTAATGCACATAGGAACAAAGAACCTGAGGATGGAATACAGGATGGATGTGGTAGTTCTGGAGAGCACAGTGATGGGAAGGGACCTGGGAGTGATATAATGGAGAACTTGAAGGCATCAACACAGCGTAATAGGGCTGTGGGAAAGGCAAACTAGATACTTGGAAGCACTGGTGGGGGGTCACTAGCAGAAAGGGATAGGTAATACTGCCTCTGTATAGTTTCCAGGTTTGACCATACCTAGAGTACTGTGCAGTTTTGGAGCCCACACAAGGGTGGACTTGAGTCAGTGCAAAGAAGGGCAATAAAAATGATACACGGGCAACAAGGGAGGCCTTATGATGAGCACTTGGGGAATTGCAACATGCATGTTCTGGAGGACAGGAGGAAGAGAGGAGACATGGCTGAGACATCCAAGCACATCTGTGGGATAAACAAGGAGGAGACTCAGTGAGATGTTCACAAAGAGTGGTAACTTGGGCAGCAGGAACCTCTATAAAATGGTGCTCAGGGCATTTCATAAAGAATGTTAGGAAGTACTTTTCGTTAAGCTGGCATGCATAAGGAACATTTGAGAGTAGCACACTTTGGAGGTGTGCCTCTCCCTTCAATCACTGCTCCTTTGAGCAGGTGGTGATCCCTGCACCAATGGGTGAGGGAGCTCTGTATAACAGTGGTGGTCTTCTGCTTCAAAGAAACCACCGCTGTCATACCGAAGCTTGCAGCGTCACGCCGCCCCTCACGTCCACCTCCCCCCTCGCATCACGCCGCCCCAAAGCTTTGAGTGTGCAAATGTTGTTTGCCCGACGGGGTGCCCAATCCCCCGTCGGCTCCTCGGCCCCCGCATAGTTTGCTGGACAGGGGTGCCCAATCCCCATCGGCTCCTTGCCCCAGCCATCTTCTGCCACGCTGGAGCCCACCCCAGAGTGGCAATGCCCCACATAGTCCGCTTTTTTTCAACCTGTAAAGAAAAACGGTCCCACGTAGTCTCCCAACCCCTCCCACAACCCGCACCCATCCACTGCACACCCAGCCTCCCACACCCCCTCACCCCATACACCTCCGAGCTCGGTGCTCAGATCTTCGGTGGACCGGGAACACGTCTGCACTCTTCAAAGCCGACTGCGAACTGAGGAAATGCCGGTAAGCTGTATAATGGGCTAGATAGGGGGGTTTCAACTTTATTGCATATCTCAGGCATTTTTTGGAATTTTTGCACCAAATTTTCAACATGGGGTTTTTGGGACCCCTTCTCATGAATGAAGTCACTGACATGGCATTATTCGGGCCAGAAGGGTGATTTCGATCACTCGCGTCACTGCGTGAAATCACCCTTCAGGCCTGAATAACGCCATGGCAGTGACATCATTCACGAGAAGGGGTCCCAAAAACCCCATGTTGAAAATTTAGTGCAAAATTCCAACACACTACTGTTTTACGAGCGTGCATTGTGCAGTTCCTACACAGGCTCGTAAGTTCGCGAATTTTCAATATTTTCACTCCAGATTTTCAACATTGCCATTTTACCACACCTCCTTATGAGCAGTATAGCTGTCATTTTTCACATCCTGCCCAAAACGTGTTTCCGCTTATGTTGCGCACAATGGCACAGTCGGTGTGTGAACTCAATGTATGGGACACATTATGAAAATCACAGTTACACTGATCATGAGCAGAGGTCTTAAAATGGCTGTGTTGAAAATTTGGTGACAAAATTCTTAAAAATGACTGTTTTACGACTGTTCATTGCGCAGTTCCTATGCACGCACGTAAGTTTGCGAATTTTCAATATTTTCACTCCACATTTTCAACATTGCCATTTTACCACACCTTCTTATGAGCAGTGCAGCTGTCATTTTCACATCTTGCCCAAAAGCGTGTTTCCTACATATGGCGCACAATGGCACAGTCACTGTGTGAACTCAGTGTATGGGACACATTAAGAAAATCACAGTGTCACTGTTCATGAGCAGAGATCTTAAAATGGCTATGTTGAAAATTTAGTGAACTAAATTCCTAAAAATAACTGTTTCTGGCGTGCGTTGTGCAGTTCTCATCGCTCATAAGTTTGCAAATTTTCAATATTTTCACTCCAGATTTTCAACATTGCCATTTTACCACACCTCCTTATGAGCAGTACAGCTGTCATTTTCACATCCTGCCCAAAACATGTTTCTGCCCTATGGCGCACAATGGCGCAGTCGGTGTGCAAAATCAATGTATGGCACACAGTAAGACAATCACAGTGACACTGTTCATTAGGAGAGGTTTTAAAATGCCAATGTTGACAATTTGGTGAAAAAATTCCTGACAATGACTGTTTTACGAGCATGCATTGCACAGTTCCCACGCACGCTCGTAGGTTTGCGAATTTTCAATATTTCCACTCCAATTTTCAACATTGCCATTTTACCGCACTTCCTAATGAGCAGTACAGCTGTCATTTTTCACATCCTGCCCAAAACATGTTTCCGCCTATGTAACGCACAATGGGGGTAACAAAAAGGTCATGCTGAAAATTTATTGTGCAAATACCAGCAATCGCACAGGGCATTAGGGTAAAGCACCATACATGCCAAACACCACTGCAAATACCTGCAAGGGAACGTTCGGCATTGACAAATGCTTGTTTATGGAGAGTGTGGTGGCAGACTGGAACAAACGTCTGGAAGAGGTCATCTGTGCTGAGACAGTAGGGGGATTCAATATGAGTTGGGGCAGTCACATGGGAAAAGTGTGTATGGGGCAGTTGGGCGACAGAGAGTGGGGGGGAAGAAAGGAGAACTGACAGGGGCACAGTCCTGTAACAAGGCAGTTTTTGGCAGACTAGATTGGCTGAGAAGCCTTTATCTGCAGATTTGTTCTGTTTCTAACATTGCTGAAGAAATCTGTGTCTTTTATTCTTTCTCCCCTTCACCGCTGAGAGACACTGCTTAGTAGAGCAACACACTTTGTCTGACATATAACAACCATGAAACCTTTTGTTAGTGCTACTAAAAGCCTGATGCTTTGGCAAAAGTGGCAGTTTATCATGGCTTTAGGCTCCGGAGCAGATCTTCAAGTTTCTCAAAGCCCAAAGGTGGCCCATCAATGAACTTTGAACTCTACCTCTTGTGTAATTCCTGGTTGCTATTCAGGGTTTATAGCGATATAAAAAAAAGCAAGAACTCATTAACTAAGAACACCAATGGGTGGAGCACCTGTGTTTAAAAACCCTATTGGACTACAGCTCTAACCAATCCTCCACAAATAGCTGTCAGCAGTTTAGAGATCAGGCTTATGCCAAGTGCTGTGACTTTGACAGTGTGGTATTACTGCTAGCAAGACTGTCGTGAGAATACAAGATGTGAAAATTATTTTTTGAGCCTAAGCACTACCCATAAATGTCCATTTTGACCTTTCAGATGCAGCCCCACCCATGAGAAAGATTGTTTTTATACTGTTTATATATAGTCATTCCTTCCTCGCTTATCAATTCGTACTGGAACCTGCAGTGTCATCCTCTGCAGGAAAACCACAATTTTTATGTTGTTCACCACATGCCAGTTTAGTTCCTTTTGTTCTTAGTTTTTCAACTTACATATTTTATTAGTATATTGTAAATGAAATCTAGAACACACTTTTTAACCTCACTCTGAATGTGTAATGGCGACACTTTCTTTTGAAGTTGTTTATACTATGGGCTCGATTCTCAAAGCTCTCAGAATGATGCAAGGGGCTTTCACCACAAAGTGCCCCTTGCACCAAAAAATGCCCCAGGAGCAATTCTCAAAGGCAGCCTACATCAACTGCAGGCTGCATGTACCAAAAGGGGCCAGCGCTGTCCTTGTGGCACAAAAAGGGCTGCAGCATGGCGCTGGGGGCATGCAGCAGATACAAGCTGCCAGATCCCCTAATTCGGGATTCTGTGATCCCTCCCAGAGCGTGAAATTCCAAGTGCCCGTAGACCAGCCAGGGCTGATCTAAGGGTACTTAGAACTTTCCCTCTGAGAGGATTACTGCACTTGTGCCACTCTCGGAACCCTCCCTGGGCAGAAGGGATCATCTGCCACAGCCCCCCCCCCATCCCCGATCCCCTTTCAGTAATAGTAATCCCATCCCTGGTGGTCTAGCAGACACCCCCATCCCCGATCCCCTTTCATTAATATCCCTGGTGGTTATTACTATATTGTATACTGCTGATTGGATGGGGTGGAATTTGTATAATCTCTGGTTCATGACTTTCATGCGCTAGTTTGTATCATGTATGTTTTAATATTGTTAAGTGCTCTGCGCCTACTGGAAAGAGCGCTATATAATTAAAGTTCCTATCCTATCCTATCCTATCCTAGCCTAGCCTTGCCTAGCCTAGCCTATAGTCTAGCAGACCCTCCCAGCCTCAATCCCCTTTTATTAAATGTAAACAAATCCCTGGTGGTCTAGTGAACCCACCAGCCCCGATCTGCCCATATCAGAATAGGTATAATTCTGTGGTAGTCTAATGGACCCCCACCTCTCCACCCCGACAGGCAGTGCCCCACCACCCTGCTTCCTCCCATCCTGAACCTGAGCTGGCGATTGGCACAGTTCTCTGCTCACCACCATGGTCAGCCACCGACTGAGCTGTCACTGCACACGTACTGTATACAGTATGTGCTCAGTGACTGACAGCCCACTGAGCTGTCAATCAATAAGCACGTACTGTATACAGTATGTAATCAGTGACAGATCAGTCGGTGGCTGGCCGTGGTGGTGAGCAGAGGGGCTGTGCCGGTTACAGCTCGAGGTCTGAGATGGGGAGTGGGTGCTGGCTGTGCCTCTGCTGGGGTGAGGGGTGTCCACTAGACCACCACAGAATTATATCTATTCTGATATTTTAAATCTGAACAGTGCAGGCATTGCTCCAGGAGAACTGCTTCTGGGATTGGGAGACCAGCTGCTGCAACAAGTGCCAGCCAACAGATGTATTTTTATTGGCCCACCTCCTCCTCCATCTGCCCAAATATTGATGGCACTCTAGTCTGACTGACATTATGAAGTTACAGTGGGTGTGAGTAGGTGGGTGTTCAGGAAGTGACTTAGCCGTTATGAAAAAAGACAGCCTGTTTTTCATTTTAAATACCTTTTAAAGTCACACTGCTTAGCCTTAGTTCACAGTTTCAGCTCTCTTTTATATGACAGTCCAATGTACACTCCTATAACCTGTAGCGATTTTGTGATGTATTAGTGGTTACTGTAAAACTATATTCTGTTGCAGCCTTTTTGTAGCCTTTGTATAGTATTACTGTAGGCTTATTACGTTTTGAGATTTAGGGCTCCATATTCAGAGTAGGCCAGCTGTGCGCTCAAACAGGTGTGCCACGTGAAAACATAGGGCTGGTTGACTCTGGCACCATATTCAAACAGACAGTGTGATCTGAACTGACCATGCTATCTGTTTGAATACTGGACCCTGGTAGCATGGTCCACAGCAAGCGGTCACCTTGTTTGGTGCAGCACTACCAGAGAGTGGGGCTGAAGACCACCCATAGGGGTAAAGCATGGCGCACACTGGTGAATGACATGGCCCCAATATGCAAATGAGCCCATTAGGCATGCATGGCACTAAGGGGCCATTTGCATACCCATTATGGGCTCATCTACATGTGAATGCCCGGCCTGAGTGTACAGGACCAGGTTCCCCCCCAGCCCTGATCTGAGTAAGAATAATAAAACCCCCATTTCCCTGGTAGTCTATTAGTCCCCTGTCCCCAATCCCTGATCGGTAGAATAATAAAGAAAAGTCCTGTTTCCCTGGTTGTCTAGTGATCCCCCCTCCCCAATCCCTGATCAGTGGAATAGTAAAGAAAAACCCCATTTCCCTGGTAGTCTAGTAGCCCCCTCTTCTCGATCCCCGATCAGTGGAATAATAACAAATAAAAAAAGTTTCCCTGGCAGTCTAATGGTACCCCCTCCCCAACCCCCCGATCCCATTCAGCATAAATAAAATCCCCACATCCCTGGTGATCTAGTGCCCCCCCCAGCCCTGATCTCATTCATAGAAATCTCTGTAAACCAGGTAGTGCAGCGGTCCCCTTCCCTAACCCCAACCTGCCCTATCTGTCAGTTCAGACTGTCCCTGGTGGTCTAGTGGCTCCCCTACCCCGGCAGGTACTGTCCTACAATGCTGCTCCCCCCCCATCTCAGCCTCGAGAGCTGGCGACCAGCTTAGCCCTCTGCTTGCTACCATGGCTGGCCATGACTGAGATCTCTGGGAGCACATACTGTACATTATTGTACAGTACACAATCCCAGAGATCTCAGTCAGTGGCCAGCCATGGTGGCAAATGGAGGGCTGTGCTGCTTTCCACCTCTCGAGGTTGGAAAGGGGGGGAGCAGGGTGGTGGGACAGTACCTGCCAGGGTGGGGGGGTAGGGGCCACTAGACCACCAGAGATGGTCTGGACTGATGGATAGAGGCAGGTCAGGGTTAGGGAGGGGTGATAGCTGCACTACCTGGTTTACAGAGATTTCTATGAATGGGATCAGGGTTGGGGGGGCACTAGACTACCATGGATGTTGGGATTTTATTTATGCTGAATGGGATCAGGGCTTGGGGGGCGCTAGACTACCAATGTTGTAGGGATTTTATGCTGAATGGGATCAGGGTTCGGGAAGGGGGACCACTATTTATTTTATTTAAATTTTGGTAACTGGGTAGGCCCACTGAGACCACTACAGTCTCTTTTTCAGGTGCAACCTGGGATTAATTACATACAATGAAGAATAAATGAGAACAGCATAAGCAATTGGGTAATTACATACAAAGAAGAATGAACAGCAAGAACAGCACAAGCAATTTGGTAATACATACATTGCAGTAGGGTCATAGCAAATGATACACAGGCAAGTTAGGTACAATTTAAAATCAGCATGAGGAAAACACAGTTACAGGAAAAGAAAACAATTATACATGGCTTATCAGAATGTTAAGGGGCACACTATTGGAGCAAAGGCAAGCTGGGGGGCCGGCAATAGTCGATGAGGTGACCCATTGGAATGTGCAGATGTACAGCGGTCACATGAGCAGAGACTTAATCCTAGCAGATGGGTCTTGAGGCCTTTCTTAAAGCCTTCAAGGGAGCTGCACTCTTGGAGATTGTTAGGGAGGCTGTTTCAGAGGGACGGCATATAAACTGTGAATGATCGGAGCCCTTGGGATATCCTGATTCTGGGGACATGGAGGAGTTGTTGGTCGGAGGACCTTAAAGTTCTTATGGTTTGCTTAGGCATAATGATACTGGTCAGACTGGGGGGGGACCCTTGTTTGCTGAAGCTTGAAGGCCAGAAAAAGGGAAGGGTACATTAATCTGCCCTCCAGGGCAGGCCAGTTCAGTGAGCACAATACTTTGCAGTGGTGTTCTTGGGGCGGTGCACCAATGGCAAAATGCCCAACTTTATGATACAGTGTTCTCAGTTTTTGCATCTCTGTGCTTCTCAGTGAGTATAGCACTGGGGTCCCATAGAACAGAGTGGGCAAGAGCATGCCAGTGGCTACCCTTAACTTAGATGTCTGAGTGAGGAAAGGGCTCAGACGTACAGGAGACCAAGTTTCTGATTTAGCGTCTTGGTTATCTGGTCAACATGACCCTTAAAGGAACAGTCTTGATCTATGTACACACCCAGGTATTTAATGCAATCTACCACCTCTATCCTGGAACCATTGGACAGGTAGGGGGACAATAAGCATGATCTATCAAGGCCAAGGCTTTTGGGTCCAAATAGGATAGCTTTTTGTTTTTTTTCTCGTTGAGGACTAGGCGATTGGCCAGGAACCAATTTTCCAGCATGGAGAGGTCATGGCTGAGAAGCTGATTTAGCTGCGCTGCATCATGAGATGATCTGTACATCACAAAGTCATCAGCGTAAAAGGTCACCATGGTGCCTCCACAGTGCTTTGGCAAGTTATTGATAAACAGGGAGAACAAGAGGGGCCCCAAGGTTGAACCTTGAGGGACTCTGTCACAGATGGGGTGTTTATGGACTTCTTTCCCTGCCATCTGACTATCTGAGATCTACCATGCAGTTAGCCCATGAACCACAGCACAGAATGGTTGTCCAGTCCAAGGGATCTGAGCTTGGAGAGTAGTAGCTGATGATCCATCAGATCAATGGCCTTGGTGAGGTCTATAAAGATTGCACCAGTTAGTTGGCCATTATCCTGGGCTGCCAGGATGTCTGATGTGAGGCTAACCAAAGTGGTATCAGTACCATGTTGCTTTCTGAACCCACGTTGCCAGGCAGTGAGGAGGTTATGTTGTTCAATATAATCCTGGACTTGTTGATACACAATTCTCTCTAGCAATTTGCTGAGTGTGCATAGAATAGAAATTGGTCTACAGTTCTCAGCTAGCTCACTTGGCCCCCTTTTGGGAACTGGAGTAACCAGAGCTACTTCCCAGGCTGTGGGAACTTTCCCTTCCAGCAGCGATCTATTGAATAGCCACATGATTGGTGTGGCAATTGTTTGGGCTGCTAATTTGAGTAGCCTGGGTTCAAGTTTGTCATGGCCTGCTGAGCCAGTCACCTTAAAGTTTTTGAGCAGCTTTGGTACCTCAAGTTTAGACACCATCTTAAGGTGGAAGTTAGGTGATGGGGTGGTTCCCCTGTATAATCCTGGGATAATAATGGACTAGACGAGCTACTGGAGTGAGCCTTATATCTACCAAGGTCAGTGAAAAATGCATTGAAGGTGTTGGTGGATTCTTGCAGATCTGTGTGATGGATGCCACCCGCGACAATGTCACAGGCATTTTGCATGGTATGTCCCTTTAGAAGAACATAAATTTGGGACCAAAACTTTCTGGGATCAGAAACGTTATTTGTTTGCGAATTTTGTAAGCACTGCCGCTTTGCCCGTTGTATATTGTATACCCAACTAAGGATCTAAGGCTCGAGCAGACTCGATAGACCATAAGGCCTAATCTGCTGGCAAATAGTATGTTAGTATATCTCTTTTGCATTTATTCCTGAGTTCCCAGTACTGGACCCAATCGTTGGACAGGTTAGTGTATTTGTATTTACTCCAAGCCCTATCTCTTTCTCTCATTAATTTCTTATGGTTGTGTGTCAGCCAAGTGGACTGTTGCCCTTTGACCCTCATTTGTTTAAGGGGGGGGCATGCTAACTGGCTGCAGAAAGGAAATTATAGTTGAAAAAGTCCAAGGCCATGTCTAGGCTGGGGGCAGATTTGATCTGGGACCAGTCCACTGTTGATAGGGTACCAAGGAAGGAATCTGTATCAAATTTGGAATAGTAACGCACCAAAAAGGTTCTGGGGGTAGGGTGGGAAAGTCATTCTTCCTTATTCCAAAGATAGGGGTGTGTTCTCTTAAAGAGTCAGCAAATATGCCAGCCAACTTGACTCTGCTGGGGTTTGACACAAGGTTGAGTGGTTCCCAGTTTTTAAGTTTAGTATGGTGGGTCCTTGGAAAAACTGGGTCAAGTTAACCTCTTGCAGGTTGGACTTAATGTCACATTTGGTCAGTGGGCCCCAGTGAAGGTTGAAGTCACCCAGGATTATTTTCTCACAGGAAGGCAGGTCAGGGATAAGCCCAGTGAGGGCCTTTAGTGCATCCACTGCAGTCTTAGGAGGGTTATATACACAGCCTGTTAACAAGGACTTGATACCACCTAGCAGGAGTTTGAGGAATAGTGCTTCACAGGCTGAATCAATTGGGGTTGGTGTTGCTACTATGGAAGCAGTTGGGGACGCCTTAACATATATTACAGCCCCTCCACCCTTTTTCCCAATTCTGTCCTGCCTAAAAATGTTGAATCCTGGGATCTCGATCTTGTGCATTAAAATGCAATGTTTAAGCCAGGTTTCTGAGATGGCTATTACATCAGGGGAATACTGGTCAACCCAGGCTTCTAGTTCATGTAACTTGGGCCTGAGGCTAGTAACGTTCGTATGAACCAGTTTTAACCTTTAGTGTTGGCCCAGATGGGCAAGGCAGGAGTTACATTAGAGGCATTGGTGCGAAGAGGACCAGGGTTTGTTTCAATATCACCCGACAGCAGCAACTTCATAGCGACCCATACCTTTTGGAGCAACTGGAGTGGGGAATGAAGATCTGGCGTTTATGCAACCTTAAGTATTTTATACCCAAATAACATTTCCCTCCTTTTCTGAGGCTATTCAAAGTAATGAGGGTAAGGTAGGAATCAATTTGGGGTAGACACATGGACTAGACTACTAGAGAATTGTTTTTTTTTAATTATTCCACTGATCAGGGATCGGGAGGGGGGACTGCTAGACTACCAGGGAAACAGGGTTTTTCTTTATTATTCCACTGATCGGGGATTGGGGAGGACCACTAGACTATCAGGGAAATGAGGATGTTTTTTATTATGCTGAATGGGATTGGAGCTTGGGGAGGGATGGCTGAACCACCATGGACCTGCCCTGAACAGTGCATGGATGGGGTGTGCGGTGCTCACCCTGTCTGCACTCCATTAAGGGCAGGGTTTCAGAAATGTTAAACTGCACTGCAGTGAATACCATTTAATGCTTTTGGACCTTTTGTAAATTGCATTGAGCCACCTATGCATGAGGGATCTCTCATTTGCATAGGAACGCCGCATTATTATGTGCCATGGCGCTGTCGGGGGTGTGCTGCGCATATCTGGCCTTTGAATATGGCCACACCCCTGAAAGCCAGTGCTATTCCAGGTTGTGCAGCACTAACCTTTTGAAAATGGGGGCCTTAGAGTTTTCACCTGGTCTTACATTAGTATATTAGTATTATATAAGGGTTATGGTATTACTGTAAACTTATATACTGTTATTTCATTTAGAGTTTTAGACATTTCACTTAGGCTTGTATATTGTTAATATAATATAAGGGTTATGAGATTTAGCAACTTCACTTAAGCTTATATATATTAGTATAATATAAGGGTTATTGTATTTCTGTAGGCTTATATACTGTTATTACACTTAGAGTTTTAGAAATTTCATTCAGGCTTAAATTCTGTTATTACTAATATAGCATTATGGTTTGGATAAAAAATTGGCAGGAGGGAATGTGGGACCCTAGTCAGTACACTCAGTGGAGGGGTGGGAAGGGGAGGTATGTTGGGGAATATGGGGAAAAGGAATGAAGGGGGAGGATAGTCAACTGTAACGGATGTGAGGTGGCAGTATTCTTGGACGCAATGTAGAGGGCCGGGGACTGCCTGGTGTGCAGGTACCTGGGGCAGCTGAAGGCAGACGTAAACTGACTAAGGTGGGTAATAGGGAGGGAGGTGGATGGGGGTTTGGCAATGGGAGAAGGGTGCAGTTTGGGAATGCTGCAGACCTGGGGGCGGCATGCGTGGGGGGAGGCAGGGGAGGCACCAAGGCATCCGGAGGAGGAGGAGAAGGCAGAGCCACATAGGCCAGTTGACACAGGAATTGGAGAATAGATGGAGGTAAGGAGAAATGGGAAATGGAGGGGAAACCTGTATATGGAAACTGCAAAAGGGTAAGGGCAAGGGATGAGGGAGCTTCCACTGGGGTGAAAGGACCTGCATCAAATAGATTTGTGGCATTGGCACGTTTGGTGGAATAGAGGGTGCATGAGGTAGTTGGGGCTCAAAAAAATCCTGAGGAAAAAAAAACAACTATATAAGAATAGGGGAGGTGAGTTCAGCAGGGGGAGAGGGGGGGAAATAAAGGGCAGAAAGAGGGCACAGATGGAAGGATAAGTCGGACTATGGGAGAAACTAGGGAAGGGAGTGCAGCAGGAAATGGCAGGGGACAGCACGGAACATGCGAAATACGTGGAGGGGCAGTGAAGGAAATGCAGCGCTGTGGGAGTTTGGGCAGTTGAGAAAATCGGGTGGGGACATAGATAGATTGGGGGTGAAGCTTGCCTAGAGCAGCTAGTGGGACAAATAACAAGTCAGTGAGGGAAGAAAGAGTGGTGGTGTTTGGAGATTCCATCATAAAGGGCATACACTGGGTAATAAAATGGGACCCAAACCACAGATGATCAGTCATCTGTGAACCAGGGATGGAAGCGGGGAAGGCGGGGTCTGGTATCATTAAAGCGGCAAAACAGGTGCGGGTGAACCTCACTTGATTATACACCTGGGAACAAATGATTTGGCAGGGAATGAGGTAAGGGTAGTCCAGCAAAGGTTCAGAGAGTTGGCAGAGTGTTGTAGGATGGTAGTGAGCTCTATAGCATTCTCTAAAGTTATTCTAGCCCCCACCACCAGCACAGAGAGAAAAAGGAAGATAGAGGACTTTAATGAATGGCTGAAGGACTGGTGTAGTGCAGAGGAGTTTGTCTTGGAGGATGGGGAAATGGATGGTTGAACGAAGAACTTTTTCTAAGGCTAGACTGCTCCTAAGTGAGGAGGGGTCAACAGTCCTCAGGGGGAAGCTAAAAGGGTATATGGATGAGGTCCTGAAGTTAAACTGTTAAAGGGGGAGTATGAGGCTAAGAAGAAAGAAAGGGTCATCAAGGAAGGTGAGAACTTAGCTGGCACTCCCCCAATAGTGGAGAACGAGACTAGAATGGAGGATGGTACGAAGAGAGGAAAAAACATATGGAGGGCCATGTGTGTGAATGCCTGTAGCTTGGGCAACAAAATCCCGTACTAAGAGGCCATCATAACGTGGGAGGACCTGGATCTAGTGGCAATCATAGAAACCTGATGCAAGGAGCACCACAACTGAGACTTGGCTATTTCTGGTTTTACTCTATTTAGAAGGGACAGGGAAGGGAGAAGGGGTGGAGGGGTAGCTCTTTTTGTGAGGGATTGCATAAATGCAACATAAATACAAGGGGGACAGGAAGGAGCGAAGGTACTGTGGGTCACATTGGAGAAGAGAAGAGAAAAGGGTCAATTATATGCATGGGGGTGGTATACAGACCTCCAGCACAGGGAGAAGAAGAGGACAGTGAGCTGTTGCAAGCAGTACAAACAATGGTTAGCAAAGGAGAGTTGTTGCTGGTGGGGGACTTCAACCTTCTGGACGTGGAGTGGAGCCCTCCAGCAGCAGCAACCTCAAGAAGCAGGAACATCCTGGGCTCTCTGCAGGGGGCAAGCCTCAGGCAACTTGTAAGGAAGGCCACTTGGGAGGGTGCGATGCTGGACCTGATACAGTACTAAAAAGTGGGGACTGTGTCGATAACGTAGAAGTGTTGGACCACCTGGGGACCAGCGACCATTGGTCCATGAGGATTAATGTAAAACTCAGCCGGAGCCAAACTGCACCAAAACAAGGGTCCTGGACTTCAGGAGGGTAGATTTTAAGAAAATTAGGGCATGCCTGAAGGAAGCCCAGGCAGAAATGGGGGAGCAAAAAGGGGTGGAGAAGCAGTGGGCTGTAATAAGACAAGGAACTGATAGAGCAAACAAGCTATGTGTTAGGCAGGTCAGCAGGAACAAGAGGAGGAGGAGGAAGCCGATCTGGTTCACTAGGGTTGTGACGGAAGTAGTAAGGGCAAATAGACTGGCCTTCATTAACTACAAAACAACACAAAAGGAGGAGGATAGGAATGTTACCAGGGGAGGCAAAGGGAAGCAGGGAGGGCAGTTAGGTGGGCAAAGGCATTAATGGAAGTGTCTATAGCCAAGACAATTAAGAAAGGTGACAAGACATTCTATAGGTACATTGGAGAATGGAGGAAGACTAAGGGAGGTATAATTAGGATGAAAGGGGAGGAGGGGTTCACGTAGAAGAGGACCGACAAAAAGCAGACATACTGAACAGATACTTCTGCTCAGTATTCATGGAGGATGGGATGGGAACAGGGCCGAAGATGCAGGACAGAGGCATAAAGGGCAAAAAGATGGACATCAGCCTCTTTGTGGAGGAAAGAGTCCTGAGTGAGTCAAAGAAGCTAAGGGTGGACAAGGTGATGGGTCCGGATGCAGTGCACCCTAGGGCACTGAAGGAGCTCCAGGAAGAGTTGGCTGCACCCCTCATGCAGTTGCTCATCCTGTTGCTAGCGACAAGGGAGGTGCCAAGTGACTGGAAGAGAGCAGATGTGGTCTCACTCCACAAGGTGGTGATAGGGATGAGGTTAGAAATTACAGGCCAGACAGCCTGACTTCAGTAGTGGGCAAGATAATGGAATCCCTGCTGAAGGAAAGGTTAGTTGAATACTTTGATACAAACAGCCTACTAGACCTGGGACAATGTGAATTCACCAAGGGGCAGTCCTGCCAGACAAACCTAATAGAGTTATTCGACTGGGTGACTAGGGTGGTGGCCCAGGGCAGGGCAGTGGACGTGGCCTATCTGGATTTCAGAAAGGCCTTCAACACCATCCCTCATAGAAGACTGATAAACAAACTATGCAACCTAGAGGTGGATCCTAAAAAAGTACTGTGGGTAGAGAACTGACTTACTGGCAGGAGTCAAAGGGTGGTGGTAAATGGGAAACACTCTGGCAGGGGAGTGGTAATAAGCAGAGTGCCACAGGGATCAGTGTTGGGGTCGGTCCTATTCAATGTCTATATTGGGGACATTGCAGAGGGGCTGGAGGAGAAGGCATGCCTATTCGCAGATGACACAAAGGTATGCAGTAGGGTGGATACGCCGGGGGGGGGATTGAAAAGATGAGGAAGGATCTTAAAAAACTGGAGAAATGGTCTGGAGCATGAAGGCTGGGATTTAATGCCAAAAAAAGTGCAGGATCATGCACATAGCGCACAAGAACCCAATGGCAACTTACAGACTAGGAGGGGAGGTACTCACAGTTACAAAACAGGAAAGAGACCGGGGAGTTATCGTCTCAGATGGCCTAAAAGAAGCTGGGCAGTGTGACAAGGCAGCATGGAAGACTAGCCAAATGCTTGGATGCACAGGGAGCGATATCACTAGTAGAAGGAGGGAGGTCATTTTGGCCCTGTATGAAACACTGGTGAGATCACACCCGGAGTACTGCATCCAACTCTGGAGGCCCATCTGAGAAAGGATATAGACAGGGTGGAGGCACTGCAGAGAAGGGCAACTAAAATGGTGCAGGGCCTGCAGGACAAGACCTATGAGGAAAGACTAAAAGAGCTGAATATGTATTCCCTGGAGGTAAAGGGGGGACATGATAGAGACATACAAATACCTCACTGGCATAAACAGAGTACTGGAAGGAGTATCTTCCAAAAGTAAGAGATACTCCAAGACAAGAGAGCACAGTATGAAGTTGGAGGGGGGACGGCTAAGGGGTAACATGAGAAAATATTTTTTTGTGGAGAGGGTGGTGAACGCTTGCAATAGCCGCCCAGAGGAGGCAGTAGGGGCTAAAATGGTCACAGAATTTAAGAAGGAGTGGGACAGACACAAAGGTATTCTGGAAGTAAGGGGGGTGTGTGTGCTCTGGAGTTCAGTTTGGGCATCAGGCCTCATACTAGGTAGGGATAACTAGGGCAGACTGGGTGGGCCAGGAGGTCCTTATCTGCCGTTAACTTCTATGTATCTATGTATTTATGATATGGGCAGATCCGGGCTGGGGGTTGGGGGTCCGCTAGACCACCAGGGATGTGCTTAAATTTAATAAAAGGGGATCAGGGTATGGGGGATCTGCAAGACCACCAGGAATAGTAATGAAAGGGGATCATGACTGGGGGGGGTCCACTGGACCACCAAGGATGGGACTAATATTAATGAAAGGGGATTGCAGGCATCCGCTAGACCACCAGGAACATATTTATATTTAATAATTGGGAACTGGGATAGAGGGTCCGCTAGACCACCGGACGTGTTTATATTTATAATAGGGATTGGGGTGGGGGGGTTTGCTAGATCACCACGGACGTGTTTATATTTATAATAGGGGATTGGGGTAGGGGGTTTGCTAGATCACCAGGAACATATTTATATTTAATAATAGGGAACTGGGTTAGAGGGGTCCGCTAGACCACCACGGACATGTTTATATTTATAATAGGGGATTGGGGTAGGGGTTTGCTAGACCACCAGGAACATATTTATATTTAATAATAGGGAACTGGGTTAGAGGGGTCCGCTAGACCACCACGGACGTGTTTATATTTATAATAGGGGATTGGGGTAGGGGGTTCGCTAGACCACCAGGGATGTCCTAGAGTGGAGCACAGCCACCCCGCAGCTTGTGGTAACCCATCCAGATGGCCATCTGTCTGGCACACAACCACAGTTGCCACAAGCTGCAGGACTTTGCTGCCGGGATCCTACCCGATATAAAATGGGGTGCAGGGTTCCTGGTGTACCGGAAATCGGCGCAGGTCACTTTTGATGTGGCTTGCACCGAGTTTTTGAATTGGGTTGTATATATTATATAAGCCCCCAAAATGGGCTTACCTGTGTGGGGCTATGGCCCCCGACCTCCTGCCGGTGTCCACAAGTGGCTCGAGCCTGGCCACCCCTCCATTGCTTTGTGGCTATGGCCACTGCATATTTGGGACCTCGGACCGTGTTTTGAGTGGGGCCAAGGTCTGATTGCTATTCCCGCACCTCCAGGTGCCTTGGGGAGGCTAGAGCAGTCCTGGTGACTTGGAAAACCGGGCTGCTAACTTGTAAATAAAAAATATGGCAGCTACACACCCAGTGAGCATGCATGGCCACTGGGAGGAAAATTTAAAGGAACTGTGGCTCCATTTCTGGGTTCAGCCATTCGGCCAACATAGAAATGTATATCCCCAGCTCCAGGGACTACAGAGGAGCTGGGGGACACCTGAAATGGAGACCAGAAAGTCTCTGGTCTCAGGGAGAATGTTATCAGCCCTTTCAAGGGCATATGTACTAAAATTGAGGGCTGGACTGTGTGGGCCCTGACATGAAGACAAAATGGCAGCCCAACTGGAACTACAAAACACAGGGGGCTGCTGGGCAAAGAAGAAGGCAGTGAGTTTGTCTGTGAAAGTGGCAGCCTATGAAAATAGGTCTGCCTGGAGGCTATAAATAGCACTGAACTGCTGCCAAAAGAGGAGAGACGAGAGGAGCTGCAGTGCGGTTGTGAGGGAAAAGACTGTGTGGCCTCCTGAGCCAAATTCCCTGCACTTGTGCTGCTGCTGGTTTTGGCCATCAGTTTTACAGAAAAAGTACCAAGCTGTGTGCAGGAGGAACGGAGACTGAGTAGCGCTGCTGAGAATTGCAATTTGCTCTCTCTTGGACCAAAGTGTTGGGCAGTATTCCTGAATCTGAAAAGACTGGTGAACTGCAGAAAAAGACTGAGCTGCTGTGCTCCCTCAGTGAAGAAATTATTTGGTGAGTGGAAAATCAGGCAAGGGGAGAGAACTGCGAGTGCTGAGGCTAGTGCTTGTGAAAGGGCCCAGCACTGCCTGGAAAACAGATGCCCAGTGGGAGTGGGAGAGTATTGGGGTCAAATGATTGACCAAGCGCCCAGCTGAGATGGTGTGACAAGGGGTGCAACAGAGGGGTTTGGGGGACCATGTTCATCCTTTTCCCCCAGACCGAAGGGGAAGCCAGCCAGTGGGGAAGACGTTGACAGGCCTGCCCTTGTGAACACTATCTACAAAGGCCTCCTGGTGAAGTTGGCAAGGCCAGACAGATGAACACCAGCACATCTTAACTTTCTGCAGGCTTCTAGATCTGCCACCTTGAGGTGCACCACCATCCAGGGACCTCCATGGTACTGTGCAGCTGCATTCTTCCTGCAACTCAGCCGGCTGCAGACTCCGTTTGTGAACTTCAGAACTGTGAGTACCCTGAACTGCAGCTATGGAGAGTCTTATTAGTTAGCTAGCTAGTCAGGTTACAGGGGGTAAATTCTGGATTGGACTGTGCCCTTTTCAAAGTTATACTCAGGCAGAGAGTAAAAGAATTAAGAGTGTTTAATAGATGTTTGGACCCCAACGAAAGACCCCAGGCCTGCCTCACCACCTCAGTGAGGTACCCACCGACTGGGGACATTTCTGGGTGCACCCAGTGGTGGGAAGAGGGGTTACAGTGGGGGAAATCCTTGTTGAAAAAAGTGTTGTGTGTTTCTTGTTCTCCCTTTTCCCCTCCCTCAATAAATAAGCTCATTGTTTGCATGTTAACTACTGTCACTGTGATTTATTGCAGTAGAGTTGCTGGGGTTGGGGGATTGCTACTGTATGGGAAATTGTTATTGTGTGGGGAAAGTGTTCAGAGGGGGCAGCTTACTTATTTTCCTGGGGGTGGTAATCTGTTCTTTGTCCACAGGTACACCTTGCCACTTACTCAACCCAGGCCAGCCCCCTCAGAGGTGTGTACTGATTTGACATGAGGGCCCCAGAGCAGTCTAGGTGAGTCAAAGGGCTGTTACATTTATATATAGTTACCGTGTCTCTATGGCTGTAAGCATGCATTCTCAGGTTTTCTGGGTGAGAGAACTACAAAGTGAAGCTTATCAGTTCTGGCACTGAAGGGACTTGAGAACAAACTCATACAGCCATAAGAGACACGAGATCTTTACATTTAGTATAAATATACTGTATTATAAATCATGTTAAAGACCTTTGTTTCAAAAGCAAAAATTTCAATTTAAAATCAAAATATTTATTTACAGAATACTAGAGAATCCCTTTTGTGGGACATGGACTTTGCCAACTGAGCTTAGAACTTAAAAAAATTAAAACTTGTACATTTATGAATTGGCTGAGCCTCTTATATAATAACTTACATGCAAATAAAATTTTCATCCAAGATGTGCTCTTATAAGGCTGGCCTGGTGGTGCTGAGGGTGGAGGTGCTGGACGCTAGACCTTATGCCACGCCGGTGACCCAGGTTTGGGAACTGACTTGGGCTCTCGGGGGTCGGCAGGAGAGGGAAGGGATCATGTGTCTGGAGGACTGTTCTGCCTTCCTTGGGGAGGAATCTGGGTCTTGTACCACTCCTAAGTGGCCTCTGATGGCTATTGGGGGCAACACAGAAATTGCGGCACTGTAAGCAGGGGGAGGAGCATGGCAGACATTGACACATTAGTGCCCTGATGCCATTGCATGTCCGCGCTCCTGTGGGGACATAAGTTTGAAAAATCCCCGGAGGATCAGGGAGGCAACGAGGGCTCTAGAGACCTGGCCCACATCCTCAAGGCTGGACCACTCCTCCGTTGGTCCCGGGAGCCACCCACACAGGACAGACCCTCTAATCTCAGACAGCACCACCAGGTAGGTGAGGTGAGCCCTCCCCTGGGGGGTGACTGGGGGGGCTTGGAAGTCCTGGTGGGGGGGGAACCATGGAGGAGTTTTTTTTTTATTATTTATTTTATTTAGTTTTTGCTGACCGGGTAAGTGCACTAGAAAAATCCTGCCTATTTTCAGGCACAACCCGGGGGAGGGGGATACAGATGAATGCCAACTGACCTTGAACCAGATTAAGCTGTTGGTGGTATTTTTAGTGAATGAGGGAAATTTGGCCAGGACACCGGGGAAAGTCCCCTACTCTTGCTTCCTGTTAGCAGGGGGAACCTTTTTCATGCAGGACCAAGATGGCTGCCATCCCAGACCCTGGA
This sequence comes from Neoceratodus forsteri, assembly GCA_016271365.2. Classification (NCBI taxonomy): domain Eukaryota; kingdom Metazoa; phylum Chordata; order Ceratodontiformes; family Ceratodontidae; genus Neoceratodus; species Neoceratodus forsteri. Next base: position 20,015,248 of record JADMNL010000030.1, on the reverse strand, counting down.
GGAGGTGGAGGTGACTGCATTGCTGTCAGTAGAGGGAAACATATGGCCGAGGAAATGGCCAGTCCAGATCTGCAGTTGGAGAGGATAGAGGTGCAAGCTCTACAGGGGTCTGAATTACCTCAGTTAGTGCAAAATATGGAAATGCAGCATTTGTTTGAAACCTTGTTACATTCAGATGAAGAAGGAAATACTCCTACAGAATTTTTTTCAACAGAGGATCTTACAGCTAACCCAACAAATGAGGCAAAGGCCATGAATTCTAAGGATACAGTTGAAAATGCTGAACAGACTTTACGTTTATTTCTACAAAAGGAGAAATTGAGGCACGCTCAGGAAGAAGCCAAGTTGCAAGCTAAACTTGAGGAAGTAACACGTTTGGCTTTAAGCACAAATACAAAGTAGAAGCCGGCCAGGGAACCCTCTGACACAGCAAACTCAAAGGTCCAGCTGGAGCAGAGTGAGTCAGTCACAGTTGTTAATCATTCCTCTACTGTCTTTGAAAAAGTAAAAGGGGAGAATCAGCTGGCTGGCAGTTTAAACATAGCAGTCTCAAACGTGTGCCTACAGCCGAGCCCCTTAGTTGAACAAACTGGGATTAGTAAAGTTGCCGAGATACCTATCACTCAGAATAACATTAAAACTGTTGATACCACCCTTAAGTCAGGGCATTTAATGCTGTCAAAAACCTTGGGGTTTGTGGCCTTACCTGACGGTCAAGTGGCTGTCAGATTTCAGACAAACAACTTGGAAACACAAGCTACTGCAATGCATTTTTCTTTTACAAACTTAAACAAGTTCAGCCAAAAAGAAATGCAGAAAGATAAAAGGCTAGCACAAACCTTAGCACACAGACATTTAAATATGAAGCCTTTACAAACTGTGTCAGTACCAACTCTTAAGACAGCTGAATTGCAAGATACAACCTGGACTCTGGGTGGAGCACTGTCCCGGTCAGGTTGGAAACAAAACCCTGCAGGGATTTGGGTACCAGATCTGGAGTGGGATGATAATTTATCACTCACTCCTTCTTCATCGACTTGGACTCCAGGACATGGTTTAGAACAAGCAGAAGTTACTCATAAAAACCAAGAGACGCCAGATTCAAAACAAACAGATGTTGTTGAGGCTGCCATTGAAGTACATTCTCCAACAGGGGGAAATGACACTGCTAGACAGGTTGAAGAAATCCTGATAAGTAGTGCGGATCCTGAGACCGAGCACAATTTGGATGAATCTGCTAATAAACAACCTCTGCTTTCTCTGATTTAAGAATTGTCCCTGGGCTGCTAAAAATGTGGCTTGCAATGTCAGTCCTGATCTCCTAATTCAACAAGCACAAGATATAGCTGAGGTACCTGCACAACCGCTACAAAAAGAATCAGAGAAAGAGCTTTTTTCTGAAAGAAATTTGGGCCAGCTTGCAATTCAGGCTTTAACCACCCAGACTACCACCCCTATCCCTTCCCCCCCCCTCCTCATCCCTCATAAGTTGGAACAACAGGGGTTTCAGCAAGAATCTTGATTCCAGTGTGTTATAGTGAACCAGCTCAGGATAATGTTCTTGAAGCTTCATCCCCACCTCAGAGGCGTAGATCCTCAAGAAATCAAAGGTCACTTTGTATTCCCCCCTCCACTACTCTTCCTTTGGCTGTTGTGTCTTCCAAAAATTCTTCAGAGGATGTACAGTCCAAAAACCATTTTGCAGCGCTAGCACCAGAATGGGGAGACTCAGATATGGACCAAGAGGAAGGGGACAGTAATACTAGGGACCAAGACATGGAGACTCTAAAAGGGTTTGCAGGGTACAAAGGGAAAAAAAAGAAGGAAAAAAAGTTGATCACCAAAAAGGTCTAAAAATGTTTTCATCTGCTGATGCTTAAAATCGGATCAATAAATGTACACAGTTTGTTAAACTCAGGAAAAAGACAGACTGTGTTTGATTACTTGCATATGCTTAATTTGGAAATCTGTTTTTTACAAGAAACTTGAGTTTTTTCTACTCATAATATAGGAAACTATCAGAGTGAATGGTTTTGGGGACCATCTTATTGGTCCTTCGGACAGGATACTGCAGATGGGGTGGGGATTGTATTTAACTCTTTTTTTCATCTTCTAAAATTGGTGGATATCCTTCCAGGAAGAGCCTTGCTAATGGATGGGACATGGAAAAATAAGCATTATAGGTTAATAAATATTTACAGCCCACAGACTAAAGCAGGGAGAGTAGCACTGCTGGCGGCAGTCAAACCTTACCTAATGACCACTCAGAATATAATTTTTTGTGGCGATTTTAATTGTGAAATTCCATCTAATGTTAAAACTAGAAAACCTATGGCTAAAATATATTGCAATTCCAATGCTCTGATAGATTTAATATCCTCAGCTAACTTGATTGATTGTAGTAAATTCAAGGAACGGGGTCCAAACTTTACGTTTAGGAAGGGGAATTTAAAGTCCACTATAGACTATGTACTGGTGTCTAAGGGTTTATCTAGAATTAAAATGGTAAATTGTCCAGTTGAATTTTCAGATCATGCTTTATTAATAGTACAGATATACGATATCCCTGAATGTACATTTTCTGTTACCAGATGGTAATTGAATATTAAAGCCCTGTACGACCTAGGGGGTCCAACAAGGAATAAGAGCCATTATTAAGGCAAGATGTTCTGTTTGTTTTTTTATATACGGATATAGGCCAATGGTGGCTGGACTCAAAAAAACATTTCCAAGACTGGTTAAAAAAATATGGGAAACATATGGTGAATGATGATTTTTTAAAGTATCTCTCCCTGTGACAACAATTATATAAACTGTACACTTGGTCTAATACTTCAAAAATTAATTATTCTGAACAAATTAAGAAAATTAAATCGGAAATGTTAGTCTATCAATATGATAGAGCTAAAACCATGGAAGTATTTTTTCAGCATGGGATAAAAAAAACAGCAGGCGATCCTTTTCTGGCATGTAAAACTATGAGAGAAAATACAGAAATGACACCTCTGTTTGATTCTCAGGGGGGTGTTGCAAAGTTCAGTTTATGACCTTTTTTATATCATGAAAGATTATTGGGTAACATTATTACCAGATAGTTATCCCACAGTTCAGGATATTGGTGCTTACCTAAATCATATTTAAATTCCTCCTATACCTTCTGAGCTCCTACACAATGTCCCGAGTATTGATTCTTTGGAAATTAAAATAGCAATTCAGAAAATGACATCAGGGAAATCCCCAGGGCTGGATGGTTTGCCCATTGAATTTTATAAAACATTTGAAGTGGAATTATCTGATGGTTTAGCAGTAGTTTTGGGCTATTTTTTCAAAATGAACAGAATCCCCCCAGCTTTTTTAGATGGTATTCTAATGTATCTTAATAAATCAGGTGACAGACAGCACATTTCTAATTGGAGGCCTATTACCATACTTAATTCGGATTATAACATTTTTATGCACATTTTAAACAATAGGTTGAAGCTTTTTGCTGATCAGGTTATATCTCCAGCTCAATACTGTAGTTTACCCTCACCAAAAATACAATCAACCCTAATGATAGTGAGAGATATTATTGCACATCTTTCTCTTTCAGGTAAATTTGGCACTTTAATAACAATAGACCAAGAAAAGACATTTGATTGGGTTTCCATATATATTTGTTTTTAGTTCTGAAATATTACGGAATTCCGGAGTACTTAATCCGATTAATTAAATTAATTTATAGATCTACAACAGTTTACCCAATTATACAAAATCAAATTATTTATAATTTTAAAACCCAGCTTGGGGTGCATCAGGGCTGTCCCCGAGTCCTCTTCTTTATGTCTTCTCTTTGGATCCTTTTTTAAGATTTATAACAGATAAACCTAAATGGAAAGGTATTCAGGGACTAGGCTTGCAACCAGCTATAAATGCTCAAGCTTTTGCAGATGATCTCTGCCTGTTTTTTTCAGACGTTTCACAATTTCGGAAATTTTCAAACATTATGTTGGATTTTACTAAAGTATCCAACTCTAAAATGAATATAGCAAAAAGTCAAGGTTTATATATTGGGGTAGGATTCCCGGAGGCTCAAATAGTACAGGGTTTACGTATATCCTCTGAACCATTGAAAATATTAGGTATTACTTTTGGACCCCAGAATATGGCCTTATTTAATTGGGAAAATTCATTATTAAAAGTTGAAACCAAAGTATCCCACTGGAAATCATGGAGTATGTCGAAAATTAAATGCATACAGATAATTAAAAAATTCCTGGTCCCACTTTTACTATAAGTAACTATGTTGTATCCCCCACCAAAACAGTTAGAGGTAAGATTAAATGCTGTTTTCTTGCAAATGCTTTGGGGAAACCATTTAAACCCTATTAGGAGGTGTTTTACTTGTCTCCCCCCACAAAAGGGGGGATTAGGTATGTTAGATCCTATTGTTTTTTTTCACACCCTTTTCTTATCACAAATGGTTAAATGTGGTTTAGGATCATCATCATCACCACAAAGGTCATGTTGTAGATTAAGTTTAGACAGATATTTTAGGGCATGGGGGGCGGTGGCCTCAAGATTAGGGTCTTTTTTACATGTTCCTGATTTGTTTAGATCAGCTGTTTCCAAATTATATATTTGGAACCTCACAAAAAAAGAGATTCAGGTTCAATCTGGGAAGCAACTGTATAAAACTGTTTTAGATAAAATCTACCCAATAGAGCCGAGTTTTAAATTCTGTACCCCAGACTGTAATAAATATATTTTGGCTCAATTAGTAAACCCCAGAATCCCGCCTCAGATGTGGGAACACTTGTGGTTAGCAGTTTATGGTAGAACCCAGGTAAGGGGGAATGCTAAGCATAAAGCTGTTGAGGAATGGAATTGTACCTATCCGGATTGTATAAATGTGGAAGAAACCATGGAGCATCATTTATTTTTTTGTTCCTATTCTACACAATTGTGGGGCTATTTGGCCAAAGTATGGAATATACCTTGGTTTGTTAATTTAAATGATGAGATATGCGTTATAGGCAATTATTCCTTTTTGGGCTCCAGCTTCCACTCAGAAACTCTTGCTATTTTTTTTTTTGTTGTTTAAAATTTTATCTATGGCAGGCAAGACGTAGCTGGGTACTTCGTCAGAATAGAATGTCTTACGATATGGTTAGGATCTTTATCTATGATGCTATGGGTCAAGTCTATGTTACTGATACTACACAGACAATGGATAGGCAAGTCCAACGATGGTGGAAAGTTTTTTCATTTTTTATAAAATATAAATAAGGTGTTTAGAATAAATTTGTTTTAAATTATTTATTTATTTATTTTTTTCTACTTCATTTAAATGGGAATTTTAGGATAAGAGCAAACACTAATGGTGAAATGTTATAAGGTATATTATGGAAAGTTTTTTTTAGTTTTTCAAGGAATTTGTTTCTTATTTTATTTACCCTTCTCAAGGTATGACTTGTTATATATTTTTTTTCTTTCTGTATTATAATTGTTTAAGTATGTTTCCTTGCTCTGTTTCAAAAGTTGTTCATTTGGATATATTTACAATGTTTTTCTTCTTAATAAAACTACCCCATACTCTTTTTGATAAGTGCCATGGGATCTTTAACATCCACCTGAACTACCACCAATCCAGGCAGATGGGAGCTCGGTTTAATGTCTCATCCATTTTGGCGGGGAGTAGAGGCTGTGGTTGAGAAAGCACCTCTGAGAGATGCCCTGGCCTGGCAGTTGCATAAATAGAATATACTGTGGGTTCAGTTCCCACATCTGGCACTTGGGTTAATATCCCAGTACTGACACAGTAGTGCAGCATGAGAGGGGTGCTGCACTTCTGAGGTGCCGTCTTTCAGATGAGACATTAAACCGAGGTCCCATCTGCCTGGGTTGGTGGTAGTTCAGGTGGATGTTAAAAATCTCATGGCACTTATCGAAAAGAGATGGGGAATTTTTATTGTAATAACATCAAAGGTCATATCTGTCAAAAACATGTAAATTTACAGTAACGTAAAGAAAAACAAATTTATATAAAGGGAAAAGGAAAGCAAAACCTGTGTTTATTTATTATTATTTAGCTTTAGTTAACCGGGTAGGTATACTAGACAAGACAATTGCCTATTTTCAGGTACAACCTGGGAGAGTACAGGAATAATAGATTTAGGTACATACAATGACATTATACAGATTAGACATGTTACAGTTCATGTGAGGATACAGATTCAACACAGCATACGAAACATGGTAAGGCATAGATTATACAGTATTAACATAACAAAAATAAACATAAATCACACAAAAGAACAACAGAAAACTTTAACAATGTTCCAAAAAACTATCAAACTAAATTACAATATATTCTCTCAATTAATATAAACAGTTAAACCAGCAAATCTAATCTAATTTCCCTTTATTCCTCTAGTCATGGAAGATCAATTATTTATACTTAATGAACACAGGAAACCCTTTCCACCAAGTGGAAACCTTTTTGGATGTATGTACTGCTACATCTGAAATATACACTTTCTCCATAGCTGACTGTATAATATTTCCCACTGTATCATATGACGTCAATGTTTGGTATAATACTCACTGACATCTGGCTTGCCAGAGATAGAATTTTAGACAACAACAAAAGACAACCAACGTTTCTTTAGAATAATGAGTCCCTAGATTATAAAATTGCCCCAATACCAGGTTATCATAGTGCATATTTCTTAACCAACCCATACTCCATTTGGTGGCAAGGTAATCCCATAGAGATGTCGCATAAGAACAATGAAATAAAAAATGTTCCATGGTTTCCTCTTGATTAATACAAGAGTCATAAGGACAATTCCTTTCAGTTTTAGCTTTATATTTTGCATTCCGTCTTATATCAATCCTTCCATAAACTGCTAACCAAAGAAATTCCCACATCTGAACAGGGATTCTCAGATTGGTTAATTGGGACAGAACTCCTGAATTATGGGAAGATGGACAATTTATGAAACAGGGTTCGGTGGGATGAATCGAAGACATAACTACTTTATATAGCTGTGGCCCTAAATATCCAGTAATTTGTTGTGGCATTAAACCCCATTTATATAGTTTTTGGGCAGCAGGTATGAACCATTGTGGAATATGTAGACAACCAGTCAGTTTAGGGGGAGTGGTCTGCCATTTGGTGAAATAGTGGTACAGATTTATTTTAATCCAGTAAGAATGTATCACATCTCCAGACATCAGGCCACATTTGAGGGACTGAGAAAAAAACTAAGTGTGAAAGAAAACCACAGGGTCTATCATGCCAAGATCACCTTTCTCCTTCCGTAAGTATGTATACTGCCGTTTAATGGGGTTCAGCCTATTTCCCCATAGCATCTGAAAAAAAGGCTATATAATTTGGTTTCTAACTGAATGGGAGGTGGGAAAATCATGGCGGTATACAGTATCATAGGGATGATAAATCATTTAATAATCTGTATACGTTTAAACTTAGTCATCCTCCAATGCCACCATCTTTGAACTTTAAGATCTACGCAAGCCAATGTGGAATCCCAATTAAAAGAGGGAATGTTTTGTGCACCAAAATAGATGCCTGAGATTTTTAGATGTTCTGAAGAAAGTAATATCCCTTCTATAATAACTGGAGCTGGAAAGTGAGATCCAATAAACAGACCTTTGCTCTTTGCTTTATCCAATTGGGAATTAGTAAAAACAGAATAAATATCCAGGGATTCTAAAAATTGGGGGACTTGGGTATAGTTAGAAAAAATAAACAAATGTCATCCGCATAAGCATGCATGTAAGACATTTTACTGTTATCTGGCCCTGTCACTCCCAGCCATTTCGGGTTATCTGTTAAAAAATGAATCAGGGGGTCCAATGTGAAAATATACAGGAGAGGACTAAGGGGGCAACCTTGCCGGACTCCTGTCTTTATAAAAAAAAAAACTCTGTAATTTGATGTCTAATTACCGGGTGAACTACTGCCCCATGATATAAAGACTTAAGCCACTGTATTACTTGTAGTGGGATACCATATGCTTCTAAGGTTAAAAAAAGAAGGGATGAGAAACCCTGTTGAGCACTTTATATTGATCTACAGAAATGATGCACCCAGTTCCCCCTTGTGAGGAGACATAGTCAATAAGGTCTCTAATAATCATCAAGGCTTGTTGAATCTTTCGATTAGGTAAACCACAGAACTGTAAAGGTGATAATACCATGTTTGCATAACGCTTAAGTCTGTTGTTAAGGACAATAGCCAATATTTTGTAATCAGAGTTCAAAAGTGTAATTGGTCTCCAATTATCAATAGAAGACTTATCCCCGGATTTAAACAAAAAAATCAACAAACCTTCCATAAACCATAGAGGAATATAGTAGGAAGTTGTAAAAAAAACAAACAAAAAAAACTCTCTAAACAAATAGACAGTGGTTCTGAAAATGTCTTATAAAATGTGTTCGTCAGTCCATCTGAACCAGATGATGTACCATTTTTCAAAGTCTTAATATCCTGTTCAATTATTGGGGCAGTGACAGGTTGTGTCAAATCAACTTTGCTATCTGAAACTACAGGAATAGATACTGTGTGCAAGAACTGCCTTATAGTGTCCTCTGAAGGAGGGTCTGAAGGAATATGGGAAGAAATAAAATCTTTAATAACCTTATTTAACACAGCTACGGAAGTCACATTATTCTCTTTACTATCAAGCAGAGAGTCTAAAAAGGTAGACTCCTTTAATTTTTTAAAGGCTTAAAATGGATCTCCATAGGGAGACTTTTTTGTCCCATTTTGAAGCAGGGACTTCATAGTTTGTGCCCTATCATATTGGCATTTTGCCATTTCTTCTTTAAGTGAAGAAATTTGGTCTGTATTGTCCAGTCTAGAGGTATTAGCTATGGAATATAGATTCTGAAGCTGCTGTCTCAGTTTTAGATAGGTAAGAAATTTAATGTTTTCACTATATTTCCCATGTTTTAAAAAACAGGTTTTAAAATCTGCTTTAGAATTGGCCCACCAATCCCCTAGATCCTCATACAAAAAAATAACAGATAATCGAGCCTTTAATATATCAGTGATTTGATTCCTTATCCATTGGTCAGATAAGATGGGAGAATTTAATTTCCATCTTGGCCTGACATGAGGCTGGTCTGGAACATTAGAAAAAGAACAAAGCAACAATAGATGATCCGAAAAATCAGCGAACCGAGTCTGAAACTGAAAGTTTGGTAAAGATTTAGATATAAACACATAATCAATGGTGGAAGTGAATTTGTTCCTTTGAAAAGTAAACTTGGCCCCAGAATTCTGATAGGTACTACAGTTTAATAGATCAGGTGTCTCCATTAGTTTCTGTAATGCATTTGAATAACAATATACTTTCTTCCTGAGATTCGATGTGCCACCAGGAGTGGATTTTAAAGTACAATTGAAATCTTCACATAAAAAAAAACTTACATGAGGTAAGTAAGGCTTCAGACTGTCAAAAAGGGCCACCCATTCAGATTTGACCTGTGAACCATAAATATTAATTAATCTGCAGTGCATGATTTTTCATACACCATCTAATATTAAAGCTCTCCTTGGAACTAAATCAATCAATTTAATAAGAGTAAAATTAAATGAATTAAATAAAAAACCTATACCATTGGCTGTTGCTGTTCCAAATGACCAATAAGAGGGTCCCCAAACCCATTCCCTTTGGAACAGCCTAGCCTGATCGCTGGAAAATATCCATGTTTCTTGCAAAAAACAAATATCGAAAGCATTATCGTGAATGTGGGTATACACTACATGTCTCCTTCTAAAATTCAACAGGCTGTGAACATTCAATGAACTTATACTGAAAGGAGTCATTTATGTAAGTAATGTCCAGCTCATGGCTCTTTTTTCCTCCTTTTCTTTTTCTTTCCTTTATAATCTGCTTTGTGCTGCAGAGTGATACTATTTTCTGTTTCAGTAGATTGAGAATCAGAATCCCCCAAATCCATCTCAGAATCCCACCATTGGTTGGCTAAGACAGAAAAGGTTTTTTTGGAATCTATTTCTACAAGGGGTTGAACCGGTCCCACCTTTAGATTCCTAGTTGATCTACGTACTGGTAAAGTGGCATAAGATGGTTGACTGGAGGGCGCAGAAACAGCTTCTACAGAGTCAGTGTAACACACTGGTAATGAGGAGTCAGGAGGCAAAGCTAAAGAAGTGGTAGTAATGGGGGGGAAGGTTCTACCTTTACTCCCGGAGTAAGATCAAGAGAGGGAGGAGGCGGGGGGGGTCATCCAAAGGAATACCAGTCGGAGGGTTAGGGACTAGGGATGTAGTAGGATGGGGGGAAATGGAGTCCTGTGCTTGCTGTATAAGGAGATCAGGGCTTAAACAAGTAGCTTTATTCTTAGCAGCCCAAGAACATGCAGAAAAAACAGGACCAGTATCTTCACAGGGATCACAACTAGTGTGATTTGCACACTGAAAAGCAATATGCCCAATTTCCCCACAGTTATCGCACCTAGGCCTGTCACATGAATTGGAAAGGTGAGTTCTAGATTCACACTTGTAACAGGCCCGAGGCTGACCAGCATAGAAACAAACATCTCTATCACACCCCAACAAAAAATAATTAGGGATATGTTCCATTCCAGACCCAGTTTGTCTCCATTTAACTTTGTAACTCCAGCCCCAGTTCAAACATTTCAGTATCTAATATAGCTTCCGGAGGACTCATCACATCACATTTCTGGCTGAGTCAGTATGTTATATCTTCTACATGGACCCCCTCATTGCGGAACATTACAGTAACATATTTTATCAGTGGTTTGGTTAAGGGGATAACCAAAAAGGGGATCCATGTAGGAGAGAATTTAACTTGGTTATACCTCTCCCAAAATAAGTCAAGGGCATAAGCAGATCGGAAGCTAACATCAAAATTGTCCTCCCCCGAAATGTTCATAAAGGCAAAGACTTCTCTCGGGGAGAGGTGCAGAGAATCTTTCAGTAATAATTTGCCCACATGCTGCCTGTCAGGACGAACTTCAAGACCTCCTTTATACCTGATGCGGACAGCATTTCTCCTTGGGGCTGCTTCTTTTCTGATTTTAGAAAAAAGTTCTGAGAGAAGCGGTTTTTGTGTCTCTGTTGGAATTTGAGGATTTTCCTCCTCAGGAAGGGGTGTCTTTGGAGCCAAACTATTGGTATGAGGCTGTACTGCAGGTTTTTGAGGGTTTAAAACAGATGTAGATTCATTAAATGCCAGATTGCCGCTTACAGGGTTTGTAGGTACTAAACTTGAATGTACAGCAGGATGCAAAACTTTAGGATGCCATTCAGGTGATGTTTGGGAAACATTAAGCATAGGGTCCCAATCAGGGGTGGGAATCCAAGTTCTGTGAGTGTATAATCCCTGGTGGCCCAGCGGTACCCGCCTTCCCACCCGCCCACTCAGAGCCACCACCCCGCTCCTCCCTGGTCAGCAGCGGTGGCAACCTCCCCCACAAACCGCCTGGCCACCCGCCCGACTGACAGTGTACGTACATGCGGCTGTAAGCCCATTGGTCCCCGTGATAGACTGTGACAGAGCCATACAGTCCTTAAAATGAATGAACCATTCATATTTCTGGATTGTGTAGTACAGTACGGTTCGTACGCCATTGGCCCAAGTAGGGACCAATGGGTGTACAGTCATATTGTACGCTGTCAGTCATTGGGGCGGCTTGCGGGTGGGGGAGCTGCCACCCGCCGCTGACTGGGGGGAGTGGGGTGGTGGATCTGTGTGGGCGGGTGCGGAGGGGGTACCGCTGGCCCACCAGGGATTATATTTACAACTTAAGCCCGTGATCGGGCTGAGGATCAGGTCCACTGGACCACCAGGGAAATATCATTTAATTTGACCATGATTGGGCTGAGGATCAGGCCACTGGACCACCAGGGGGATTTAATATAACAAAAGCCTGCGATTGGGTTGAGGATTGGGCCCACTGGACCACCAAGGATGTAACTTTAACTACGGCCCGTGATCGGACTTTGGGGCGCATTGCCCTCCGAGGGGCAGGGACATTGGTCCACGAAGGCTGCAGCCTGGCAGGGCGCCAGGTGCAAGTCACCGGGGATCAGCGTACCTGCATGCAAATGGGGCCATAATGACATGCAAATGGCCCCATTTGTGCCTTGCATTCGTAATAATCTTATTTGCATGCTCTCGTCTGAATATTGCTCTTGCTGCACCTAGCGCAGCTGCACTTGCCCTGGTGCAGCCTTCTGCTCCTCACCTGCCACTTGCGCTGGTACAGTGCCACTGCACCGTACACAGTGCTGGTGCTTCCAGTGCCATATTCAACGATGCTGAACCATGGCGTAGCACTGTTGAATATCACCTGGTCCATGCCCTGGCGCAGCCCTGTTGCTCTGCGCCCAGGCTTGCACCCCTGCCTAGCGTGGTCTGAATATCCCACCCCTTGTGCTCAATTCTGTAATTATGAGTCATGTATCCTGAGCTCTGACACAAGCCCAGCTCGATTAGAGCCACAGCTTTGTGGCAAAATATTGAAAACCTTTTCAATCTTGCCAGTCTGCTGTGGTTTCTCCAATATTTGGCCACAAGTTGGAAAATTTTCCAGAAAGTAGATGTCTTTCAGAGGCATGACCCAATTATAGCATGTCAACCACCAAGTAGCTCAAATAATGAAAACAACGCTGCAGTTGTGCACTTGGATGGCAAATCCAAAAATGGTATGTGGTGGTGGTGGTGGAGGCAGAGCCAGCAGATACACTGAGTGGACGTGGGGTGACAGAGCTCTTTCTGGAAACATTGATAAGTGCTACAGCAAAGACTGAAAGGTAAGAAAATCAACTTCTGAGATCATTTGCCCAGTGGGGAAGAGGAATAAATTGACTAACATATGAGAAGTTTCCAAGCAGAAAATCAAGACAGCAGGTAGCAGCGGACAATGTGACCTCTGAGCCATTAATAGCCTCAGTTATGTTGGCAATTAATAATCTGTTCAAAACAGTCGAGCCCTTTAATTACTGAACTGCAGTGTCTGAAACATAACTGGACAGGGTGCAAGGGGAGGTTAACTATGGTACAGACGTGGCTGAGGATGCAGTGGTACCATCCACAGGGCTGACAAAGGAGAATGAGTGGTGTACTCTGATTGTGCCTGAAACAACTTGAGGATACTGTTTGCTCTGCCAACATATGCCTCCTGGATCTTCCTAAAGGTGCAGAAGGGGAGAACTTAAAACTATTTTTTTATTTATTCAGTCTTTCTTCAGAGTCATTTAATTATATTCAGTAAACCAATGGTTATCTGTACTTTTATGCATTTGTCATTACAGGCTGGGGGGGAATTACCCCTTTTGATTTTTAGGTTCTGTATCACTCACTGGTGAGACCCCACCTGGAGTATTGTGTTCAGTTCTGGAGGCTGTCCCTCAGAAATAACATAGGGTGGAGGCAGTCCAGTGGAGGTCAACTAAACTGGTGTAGGGGTTGCATCAAAAGCCCTATGAGGCAAAATCGAGGGATCTTATTATGTACATCCTAGAAGAGAGGAGAGCAAGATGGGACATGATAGAGGCCTACTAGTACCTCACTGGGGTGAACAAGGCACAGGAGGCAAGTCTCTTTCAAATGAGAAAGAGTACCAGGACCAGAGGGCAAGTGATGATGCTGGAAGGAGGGAAGTTTAAGAGGGATGTGAGGAAGTACTGCTTTACTGAAAGAGTGGTGGATGCCTGGCACAGACTGCCAGCAGAAGTGGTGGAGATGACTTCAAGCATACATGGGATAGACATAGGGGAATATTAGTAAATAGGCAGGGAGGAGGAAGGGTCACCAGAGGCAAGTTAGGGCCTGTGGAGACAGACTAGGCAGGGACCATCTAAGCAGAGAGGGTGGGCCAAGTGGTCCTTTTCTGCCGAGAAATTCTGTTTCTATGTTTGTATGTGTATGAAGGCCTTACAAAATGCATTGCTTCGTTACACTGTATGTGCTACTGTATTATTTTTTTGAACAGTCATAACAAATAAGTTTAACAAATAAAAGCATTTTAACTTCTCAACTTTGCAGACTGTTGTGTCATTGCATTCATTGTTTCACCTTCCTCTTGAAGTCCCTTTCTTCTCGTTCCTACTCTCCTACAGACTTAAAACTTTCTATGAACCGAGATTGCAAAGATTCTTTCACTTGATCAGCTGCTGCACATCATCAAGGCCTGTTGAATGATGCCACAGAGGGTACCGAGGACAGTGGAAATCACCCCACCCATGCTGATAATTACATTGAATGTGGAAGAAAGGAATAGAATACTGCAAGCAGCTAAGCTGACTGGAGCATACACTATGGGGGTTCAGCTGTGCACTTTTTCCTGACCTAAGTTTCAACACAAGATAGTGGTGGAAAGTTTTTGATGGGATTCCCCATAGTTTAGCGAGTTAGGAGTCAGTTGTCAATTGTTACCTTTTGCTGTCAGACAGAGTTAAGAAGGTCCACTGTGGCGGTAAGGCCCTCCTCCACTCTAATCTGTCAGATGCAGGGAAGCTCCTACAGAAGATAGGGAGAGAGTTCTTGACCCAAGAAGAAATGGAACACACTGACTCTGACTGACTTCATTTAGTTAATGTCTGGCATCTCAAACTATTGTTTTACATGTTTCTTGTGTGGACCCACCTAATGACATACCAAAGAGGAGAGATGCTATTTTCTGTGTGGTGGTATTGGTGTTGGGGATGCCCAGGGGCCATAAAACAAGTAGGCAAATTTAGAAAAGAATCCTAACAGCAAACAAAAGAACAAATGCACTAGGACGACACACACAAATCAAAACACTCTGCACAGCACATTTTTTTTGTAAATTTTGACTGTAGTTCTCCTTTAAATCACAGCTGGATTAGTTCATGGGCTGTAGGTCTCCACATGGATATCACCACTGATAATATGGGGGTGCCTTGATGGGCTATATGCCCTGTTTCTATTTGTATGTATGTATGTGTGTATGTAGAACTGCAGGTGAGTCTGCTAATTGGCTGGTTTGGGTCCACTTCTGGGACTACTGGGGGAGCTGGAGCCATTTGTCTTCCCATGACATGGTACCCCTCTAGATGGGTTTCTATAATCAGAGACATAAATCTATGTAAAAAATGTGAGCAAGAAAGACATACAGAATGAGGGTCACTTGAAATGAGCATAATTTGGAAGGTCTGACAACATTTTTACTTATTCTTGCTATGCTGTAGCTCATCTGCTCAAGGGTTAACTTAAATGGGCAGTGGTCATTTTGGTATGAAAATGGGGATGAAAGTACTATGTGTTGCATAAATGGTTTGAAAAGACAGAGATTTGGTTTTACATAGCTGCTTTGTATACATTGCATCCAAAACTTCATTACAAGTCATTAACAGTTGTAATACTCATTAGGGTGAACACATGGATGTTAACTAAGACAGGAGGTTAAGGGAACCTTAGGAATAGTAAGGAGAGAGAGAGAGAGAGAGAGAGAGAGAGAGAGAGAGACAGAGTTAGTTAAGCACCATGACTTGTGACTTGGTCACAGTTCACACAGTGTGTAAGTAGTGCTGGGATTCAAACGTGGGTTAGAGGCATGCACTTTAACAACTAAGCTACACTGGCTTCTGGAAAGCACTGTATAGAAACACAGAAACATAGAAGCTGATAGCAGAAGGAGACCACCAGGGCCATCTAATCTGCCCATTGTCTTTTAGCCTGACCTTCTAACTGCCCTTGAGTTTGAGGGCTTCCTTGTATCTGTCCCAAGCATTCTTGAAACCTACTACTGTGCTTGCCCCCCAACACCTCTGCAGGCAGGCAGTTGCAGGCATCCACCACTCTTTCTGTGAAGAAAAACTTCCTGGTGTCAGCAGAGAACTGCCCTCCTTGCAGCCTTAGATCATGTCCCCTGGTTCTGCTGCCCTTCTTAAATTGGAAGAGATTGTCTATCTGCACCTGGTTTATGCCTTTTATGCACTTGAATGTTTTGATCATGTCACCCGCTTCTCTCTTCTCTCTTCTCTGTTCCAGAGAATACATGTTCAGTTCTTTCAGTCTATCCCTGTAGGACATCTCATGCAGTCCCTGAATCATTTTTGTTGCCCTTCTTTGCACGTCTCCACTGGGTCAATACCCTTTTTGAGGTGGGGCCTCCAGATCTGGATGCTGTACTCCAGGTGAGGCCTAACCAGTGATCTGTACAGGGGCAGGATCACTTCCTTCTTCCTGCTAGTGATTCCCCTCCTAACCTCCTAAAGGGAAGAAGCCCCTTTATGGAATATATATATATATATATATATATATATATATATATATATACAAAATATATATATATGTATTATACAGAAGCGGTCAGACCTGTATATTGGGGTAGCGTAAGCACATCTATGTTAAACCCACAATTTTGCACCTTAATAACTTTGACCCCATTCAACCGATTAACATGAAATTTGGAAAGCACCGCCTCCGTTCCAGGATCACTTGAGCCTGTAAATTTCATATAGATCAGTTCAGGGGAGGCAAAGTTACAGAAGTGCAAATAAACACAAAAGTCTCATTTTTTGAAACTTTTAAGACATTTTTTGCCACGTGATAACTTAAAAAGTAGGAGCCTTTGAAACCTGAAACTCTCAGGTTTGATAGAGGTTGGTTCAAGGTGTGTGCTTTTGTAGTTTTTAGGTCCTGCAGTTGAGTAGTTTTTAAAATATTTAATAAAATGTCCTGTTTCTGAGCATGCACAGTTCAAAAATCAACAATCTGTTTATAACTGAATTTTTGCGAAAGCAGACGTTTGCATTATACGATACGGCTGCCTTTAATACACAACAGCTGTGTCATAAAGTGCAACCTCTGCTGCTCTCGCCACTCATAGGTCAGGTACAGGGCAACTGTCATTGTAGCCCTTCAATCCTGACTGTCCTGTGACTTTCAGTTGTATCTCTGGACACTGGGGGCCCCAATCCCCAATGGCAGTGTATTAAGTAAGCAATAATACCCGACAGGGTGGACGGTATTGGACAATACCGGACCGCCCAGGGGCGTAATGAGGCCCGACGCCGCAGGCGGAGGGCCTTATAGCCCCTGGAAGGTCTGGTATTGCCCATACCGCCCACCCTGGAGGGTATTATTGCGCTTAGAAAATGGGATTCTGTGTAAATTCTAATTAACTTATAAAATAGAAGAGGACATGAGTTTAAAACAAATATAAGCATTATAAAAACACTTTTTGGGATAAAATAGTCCCTACATTCCTGTGCTGTTCCATCTTCTGTTACCGCCCCCCCAACAGATCCATTCTCTTCTACTTATCCCCCCCTTCATGTGGAAGAAGAGAGAATGTTTCACCCCAGCAGTTGTTGTTATCATTTTTGTGTCACATTCCCTGCCCTTCCTGCAATCATTTTTTTCCCCCTCCGGTGGGTAGCTGTAGCTTCTAGGCACATGACTGTGCTTCCTTAAACCATGAAGTGAAGAACTACAAGCACCGTGTAAGACAGGAACTGTATAAATTATTTCTTTAAGTTTAACCAGCGCTGTGAAATTAATCAGCTGCTTTGTTACATTACCAGTCACCACCCCAGGGACAGATTCTCCCGATCCTGTCATTTTTAAAATGGTAACAGCGCTACTGCGGCAAGTTTTCTCAGCTTGCCCAGGCTGTATTCTCACTCCGTTTCTTCCCTCCATATCAATACTGCTGCTCCAAAATCACCTCTACATTTCAATTTAAAAAAAATATGGGGGTGGATACCGGAAAAGTCAGTGATGATCGCGGCATCAGTTCACTGCTTTTGCTCCGTTCTGCTCCCGATGTCTTGAAAGTGTAACCACTCTCCTGGCTGACCATATTAACTTATGGCAAGAATAAAACAAAGCAAAAAAAAACATACTGCTAGTCCATGGGGCAGTGTGTGGGGTACTGATGATGCTAGGGATAGTTTTGAAGTATGGTATGATGGGGAATCAGCAGCGAGATAGGATCAACTGTCTCTCTCCTTCCGACTGCAAAAATAACAACTGGAATGTATTTTTTGGCCATTTGTAAAGCTGGGCAAGCCTTGCACTGCTAGTTGAAGCTTAGGACTGTTGTACATCAGCCGGGGGATCGGCGTCTGAAAAAAGGGGTGGTGAGACTGTGGTCGGAGAGTGCTGCCGTTAGCCATTAGCGTGGTTGGCAGAAGTGATCAACTCTCTCTCTCTCTCTCTCTCGCTCCCCGACTGCAAAAGTACAAATTCACTGTGTGTATTTTTTTTTTTTTTATGACTTTCGATACTGAACTGGTCGGGGGGACTTGGCTAAGCACTGAGTTACTCGCTATGCGAGAGAAAAAAATGGTGGTAGATAGAATTTTTTCCAGGGTGCTTTCACCCAATGAGGAAGCAGGGTGGGCACCAGGATATCAGAGAGGGTGTAGGGGCCAGTTGGGCTGGGACTTTTTATTTGGTGGGCATCTGTTGAAAAATAGATGCCCACCTCAGCCATGTTGTCAGCCAGTCAGCTTCCAGGATTTTTCTTTGCCATTTTCTAATTAATTAATTCATTTATTTATTAATTCATTAACAACACTGGGATGCCCACCCCTGGTATAGGATGCTTCCCCCATGCAGTGTCTTGCTGGATTAACAGTGCCGACATTGAGGATACCAATCCCTGTGTCTGCATTGACACCTCCTCCCCCCAGCAGTGTGTGACACTGGAGAGCCCACCTCCAGTGTCACAAATATAGAAATAATCTCTAAAGGCAAAAACTGTCCCGGCATGTCTTTTTTTATTTACCTAAAAAAAAAAAGTCCCTTGTCGTGTGCCACCCTGTCACTGCCATTTTTTTACCTGAAAAAAGACAACAGTCCCTCATCGACTCCCACTCTCTCCCTACCCCCAACTAACCCTCCCAGTGACCACCCAGAACCCCCCCATACTTACCTACAAAGATGTAGACAGATACAACACTGTGTTGTATAGTGCAAGTACTATACGACACAACTGTCTTTAAGAAATGACAGATGTGTAGTATGGTGCAAGTACTATATGACACAGCTGTCTTTAAGAAATGACAGTCGTGTCGTATAGTTCATGCTGGTGTTATGTCAACAGTAGATCAGGGACAGGGCTACTGTCATTGTAGCCCCACCAGCCTGGCTGTGGCCCAATGAAACTGTTCTCTGCTACCAGGGACCCCAATCCCTGGTGGCAGTATATGTATTTATTAATTTGTATTCACCCTTTGGACCCAACTGCCGACATCAAGGGGCCCATTCCCCGTGTCGGCATTACCACCCCCCCAGCAGTATGGAACCCTCAGTGTGTCTAAATAGTTTACTTTCCCCCTTTAAACAAGCAGTGGCTTAGTGTGCCTTTCCTGGTTAAACAATTTCCCCTGAAATAAAAAAAAGTCTGACTTTTTTTTTAACATGGAAAGAAGAAAACGGTCCCTCCTCATCCCTGCCATCTCCCTACTCCCACCCTACCCTCTCACTGTGCACCCACCACCCCACACCCTCCTTACCCTATACTTACCACCGGAGGTCAGGCGCTGTCATCTTCTGTGGACCGGGACATGTCTGCACTCTTCAAAGCCGAACCGTGAAGTGAAGAATCAAGGTAAGTGCCGTATAATGGCAGTCAATGGGGTTTTCAACTTATGTTGATATTTCAGCCATTTTTATGAATTTTGGCCCCAATTTTCAACATGGGGTTCTTGGGACCCTGCCTCGTGAACATGATCACTGTCATTTCATTAATTGGGCCCCAAAGGGGATTTCTCAGTCGCTGCGCAGAATCACCTTTTGGGCCCTGATAACAAAATGACAGTGCCAGCATTCATGAGGTGGGGTCCCCAAAAGCCCATGTTGAAAATCTGGTGGAAAAATTCCTAAAAATGGGCGCGTTATGAGCGTGTGTTGCACAGTTTCTATGCAGGTGCATAACTTTGGTAATTTACAATATTTTGAGTCCCGATTTTCAACATGTCCCTTTTTTCACACTACCTCATAAACAGTACAGATTTAATTTTTGAAATCCTGCCCAAAACGTGTTTTTATACCTATGGTGTGGAATGGTGTGCTCGCTGTGCAAATCACCTTTTGGGGCTGATTAATGAAATGACAGTACCAGTGTTCATAAGGTGGGGTCCCAAAAAGGGAATACTGAAAATGTGGCAAAAACATCCTAAAAATGGCTGCGTTACGAGCATGTGTTGCGCAGTTTCTACGCAGGCGTATAACTTTTGTAATTTACAATATTTTGACTCCAGACTTCCAACATACCCATTTTTTCACATCACCTCATGCATACTATAGTTGTCATTTTTTGCATCCTGTCCAAAACATTTTTTCACACCTGTGGTGCGGAATGGCGTTTCAGCACAGATTTGTACATTTTCAACTACGGGGTTTATGAGGTGGGGTCATAAGAAGAATATGTTACATGTTTGGGATCAAAATATTTAACAAAAACAAACAAATAATTTATTAAGTAACACTGATTATAGGGATGTCCTTTAAACCTCTGGGGAACACGCTGCCTTAACATGCCAGTGAGCTGAGTTCACGTGAGAATTCAGTGACCCTGTTTACTGGATAACGCTGATGGGGAAGGTGCTACAGTATGTAGCACCGGTCATAGCCTAGGTAGGGAAACAGCAGTGTTTTGGCGCAGACGCCACATCCTGTGGTGGGTCAGGGAACCTCACACACAGGGTATCGAGATGTGTGCCGGGGTCTGCTGGCCCCATGCACTGCCTCACGACTGTCTCAGATATTGTATTTAGCTTATTTTGCGTAGGTCCCAATGGAACCTGTGCAAATAAGGATGCAACTCCAGCACTGTCTTCAATATTGTATTTATCTAATTTTGCGCGTGCGGGACCTGCACAAATGAGGATACAGGCCCATTATCACAAAAAAAAGGGAAATTAGTTGCAAAAACTATGTTAATGCAGAGATTAGGTTTGTAAAAAATGCAAAGCATACAAAGATGGGAAATGAAAAAAACATAAGGGGTTTGGGTCTCCGGAGTATTGGCGAATCAGTGGTGGGGTCTTACTTGGGGTTGTCAGACTTAATGCCTACCCCTACCCTGGATCAGATAAGGTCAAATGTGATATCTTCATGCAAGAAATCTCTGACAGATTATGTTGGCCATACTGTATCACTATGAGGCACTAGGTTGGAGCTGTATCTTGTGCTTCAGACAGGAGGTTACGGGCTGTATCACGGTTTAAAAGTTATTCAAATGTAAAGTTTCCTTTATAGTCAATGGGAAAAAAATAGCTGTGCCTCTTGAAAGCTGCCATCAGTACATTTTACTGTCGCAAATGCCCTCAGTAGTGTTGTGCCACCGCCATCTTGTTTTCAGTTAGCGGCAGAGAAAAACAGCTGTAGTTCAAATTTGACTGCCCCTAGGTAAACTCTGACAGTTGTGTTTACCTAATTGTGGCCTGAGAAACACAATGCTAGTATCAGAATTGTAAAATTCAGCCTGGAAATATGTTTTCCAGCATCAGACCTTTGGTACTGTCACAAATTGGGAAAGAACGGATGCGACACTTTTACAATTTGCAACACTTTCTCACCCATTCTTTCACAAATTTTGTGAAACTGTCACAATTTGTGACACTACTGAGCCAAAAAACACAATTTGTTGTCACCTCACTGCTACTAACTGGTTAGGGCTTTGGGCTGAAATTTGTAGTGTGGCAAGCCCTTGCCCCACAGATGTGCCTTTTGCTGGTTTGGTGAAAAATATTACACTGGTACCATAGTTATGGTGTTCCGAAATTGAGAAATATCCCATAGGATAACATTGCGGCACCCATGGTGCCTTTCTGCTCCTGTATGTCGAAAACAATTTGAGATACAGATTTTTTGCTCTGGGAGCTTAGTCCGCCTTTGGATAAAGTAAGCATACGTGGAGGTTTCCAAGTCATGACTACAACTGCAGTAGAACTTTTTCTATAGTTGCTATGATTACTGAGATATTGCCAAATTAGTGTTACAAGGGTTCCTTTTCATGACTCTAGGGCTGCGGTATGTCGTTGTACTTATGTATAAGTGGGAGCACAGGGCCCAGAGGGCCCATGCTACTACATATGCATACCATTATGCAAAAATGGGCAATGTGAAGCAGGGTTGTACCAATTAATACATGCTATTAATGCATTAAATTAAATTAATTCAGCATCTAGGTCAATTAAATAAAATTAATAATCATTTTTAGCCCATTAATTAATTAAATTAAATTAATGGTACCTCAATTAATAATTAAATTAACAATTAATAGCTATTGTAATAGCAATTTTTCCATACATTTTACTATATGTTGTATATTATATTATATACAACATATATTCATATATTTATATACGTGTCTTATATATATATATATATATATATATATATATATATATATATATATAGATAGATAGAGATACACTAATATAATTTGTTCAATATGTTAATACTTATACATAGGATTTAATAAATTACACATCGTCTTTCAGTAACTAAGTTATTTTAAAAAAAAAGTACCAAGTCTTTGGGTAACTGCTATCAACAAATTTATTTTGCAAAAGAGACATATTTAATTTTTATTTATCTCACCAAGAATCACACATCAACCACACATCCATTCTATTGAATTGGATTTTTTTAGTAACAGTAGGCTTTATTGCATTTCACAGATACGAGGCGTTCAAATGTCTCATCAAGCATTCTGTTTCACTCTGGTGACAAAATGTTGCCTCCAACACTAAAAACTCATCCAACTGGAGCTGAGGAAGCAGTCAGGCAAAGTACGTTCGTTGCTATGCTAGACAGCAAAGGGAATGTGCTTATGTACACATGAACATATGAATGTGCCAGCAGAAACAGACCACGTTTGCTTGTTTGCTCCTTCCAGAAACTTGATGGGGCACAGTGTTCTGGAGCGAGATCGTCACTCGGGGTATTGGTCAAGCTCCATGCAGTTGTTGGAAAGGTTATCAAGTGGTGGCATTCATTCTTTATTTTCTTCTGTGCCACTTCTCATGAAAGAAAAGAGTTTGGATTTTTTTTTGTTGGAGGCTCTAACACTTTGGTGGATGTGGCATCCTCCTGAGAAGCCACAGTGTCCTCTGCCAAAGTGTCAGATGACCGAATACAGTATTGACAAATGAATTTTAACAAACACAAGGTTTTTTTCAGCCAATTCTATCTCATCGCTGACCCAGTTCAACTTAATCCGTGGGTCAAGTATCGAACATGCCAAAAAAATCTCACTTCTCTCATATTTAATCAAACACTTTTCCAGTGACTGTTTTAGTCCATTTAACAACTGAGGACAGTAACATGAAGTAAAGTACTAGAAATGGTGCTGCAGCCCTCTGATGCATGGTATTACATACCCAGCTGTTGGAATGTTTTGCCCTTGTGTCATGTCAGTAGCATCTTCACATGGCTCTAGTATTTCTAGCATTTCCTTGAGCATAACTGCTTCATATGATGACAGCTTAACATTTAATACACTGTCCAGCTGATCTTTACTGAGTTCTAAAATGGAACAAATCATCTTGACCTGAGAGTTACAGCGTGTGGCATTTGAGCACACTAATATTTTTTTTTTCATTTCACGAAGAGCATCTGACCTGATCGTCGAATATCTTACACCACTCACAACAGAGGAAGCTTTCACCCAAGTATTGTTTCTCAAGGTTGTCTGTGTAAGACCATCCTTAACTGCAAGCTGAAGGGTGTGAGCAAAACAGGGTAGTCGTGTAGGCAGCAGTCCAGTAAGGTTGTCTAAGTCATCACCTGAGATTGCAGTAACATTAGAATCAGCAACCCCATCATCGGTTTCAAGCTCCTCACTCAGAATGCCTGATGCAGAATCATCTCCTGAGGCTATTCAAAATTCAGATAGTGAGACTTCAAAAACTTTGACCATATTGACTGCATTGTCAGGAACCATGTATTTCACCTTTCCGGAAAGACCAAAGACCATGACAGCTTCAGCAAAGAAATGTTAAATACTCCACAATAGCTATGTCATCACATACACCAGGAACGAGTTTACAAAGAAACCAAAGTTAGAAATACATGAGGATTGCAATCATCTCTGCAGTGTTGTCAGATAAAAAGATTAATACAGGGTGTTATTTACAATTAGAAAATGTATATTCGAGCACTTGTTATGTTAGTCTGGCAGTATTTTGAATTACTATATTGAGATATTAAGTAGTTTTACTTAATTTGAAAGAAGGCACAAATCTGGGGATTGGGTTGTAGAACACTTGTTTGGTTGGCTGTAATCTGCTGTGGTTCCGTTTAGTAACATAGCTGTGATACAATGCCATTCCTTCTCTAACTGAACTATGCTGAAACCACTGTTACTCCTGCTGGAACCATGCTGCTGAGAACCACTGAAAACCACAATCATGCCCCCCAATGTAGAAATCCTCCTGGCAGCCATAAGTATAACACATCAGTATAAATCGACAGCTGTCCCACGGGAAGTGAATAGAAGTAGTGAGCCATTCCTTTCTCTTGTGGGTTATCTTTTGCAAATTGTTAAGGCTACCAGATTTCTGAGAAGGCTCAAGGGGGACATATTTCAGCCGGGGGTCTGGGGGCTGCCAGGTCTCCAGAAGCTCTGGGGTTTTAGATGATCTGTGGTGAGTTTTGGGGCTGTTATTGAAGATAAAACAGTATTTATTTACATCCCTCCACCCCTTTGCTCCAGGGCACAAATTATTTTTCTTCTGGAGTAAAGAATGTGTGTTGGAGTCTGCAAGACTCTGACTGGTCTCAGGATAGCTGGCTGAGCAACAAGGCCACCCACCCACCCCTTTAGGGATCGCTTTAATATACTGCAAAATATGTTTACATGAAGGATGGTGTCTGGGGGCCACCAGGCCCACAGAAGCGCTAGTGTTTTAGTTAACTCTGTGGTGAGCTGGGGACTTCCACTGAAGAATAAATACACTTTTATTTAAGCAATAAGCCATGAGGGGGTGTGGGTTATCGGGGGATTTACCACTGCTGGAGTGGTTTGCGCACAAGGTGCAGCTGAGTGGGTAACTCCTCGCCGGATGTGATAAATGCCCTGATAACCCACATTCTCCAAGTGGCTTATTGCGATTATACCAAGGTTAATTTCTTACTATAATAAAATACAAATTTTAAAGAGATACAAATTCACACATGCCCCCACAATGCAAAGCATCATGGGCTACATATGCAAATCACCACAGAATATTATGCTGGTTCAACTTTAAGCAGAAATCCATGGTGCCGAAAGGCCTCCCACACAGTTTGCAAAGGGTGCCAACAGAAGACATGGACACGTGTTTCATCCCACCAGGACTCATCAGTATTTCTCGTCTGTTTGACTCCCCAGTGGAATGAACCAGCTACCCTAAGATGGTCTGTCTGGGTTATGTTGTGGTGAACCCAATTAAAACAAAAAACAATTTAAAAGACAAAGAACCTCTGAGCACAAGCACTGAGGCAATGGTTACCCCAAAGGGCATTTGGCTGGGAAGCCAAGTTTCAAAGAAATACAAAATCACACATGCCCCCACAATGCAAAGCATCATGGGCTACATATGCAAATCACCACAGAATATTATGCTGGTTCAGCTTTAAGCAGAAAGAGATTGCTTTGTGTGTGTATTGTTTTTATAGCTGCGCTGCAGATGATTTGGATGACCACCACAGTTACCTCCTCATCAGCCATTGGTTATCGGAGGATTTATACCAGTGTTAAACTGCCAGTCTGATGATTTCATTGGCTGTTCACTTATGTCCATGGTATAATTAAGCAATAAGGCATGACAGGGTGTGGTATATCATGGGATATCATCATGCCTCTGGTGGTTGGGCATGAGGCCGCATGCCAAGTGCATCCAGAGACCCAAGCAGTGACGATATCCCATGATATACCACACCCTGGAGTGACTCATTGCTATTATGAACCGAGTTTGAAGTTTTATGAATAAAAAAACAGGTTTTAAAACATTTCATTAATTAGTTTTTGGGTGGTGGTAGGAGTACATTTTTGAAAACATAGTTCTCAGATTGTAGATAGCAAGAGGTTGGTGGTGCCAGAACTGTTTTGAAGTTGTGATGCTGTAGCCTGATATCATCACAGATTCAAAGATCTCTTGACCACAGTTCATAATAGGTAATATGGCAGCCCAATAGGTTAGATTAACAGTCAGTTAATCACCCCCAGGGGTGTAATATGGCATGAGGTGCAACAGAGTGCCATATTGTCTCTAGGGGTGATTAACTAAATGCTAATCTAACCCCTTGGGAGTGCCTTATTGCTACTATAAAAAAATATTTAAAAATAACATTTTTAAAAGTGTATTTTTTAAAATGTTTTCTCATTAGAGGGTTCTTTTAAATAAAATAGTTCTTCCACCAACAGTTTAACAATGCTGGCTCAAAATCAGAATGCATCATTCCAGACAAACAACAGTGCTAGGGGATGGAATACTGAGCTGCACTCAGCGTGAGCTATGAAAGTAGCTGTCCAACAATGCCATTACTCGCCCACCACATAATCAATATCGCAATGCTCTGTTATTGAAATGTACTTTACTCCAATGGAAGGTCCATTTTATGACACACAAAGCCATCAACATGTACCCCCACACACTCCCCTGAATAACTATGACAGCAAGGTATGAGAACAAAAGGTTCAAGTCATTTATTTAAACTACAAGAAACAGACTCAAAACTTTCAATTTACATTTCCCACTAGCTAATGCATTTTGGTGCTGGCTATTGATAATCTGCATTAAGATTATTTTTTCCTGTATTGGGGATCTAACTAAGTAATAAGCAAAACTCGGATAACTGTTGCAAACTTTTTGTAGCACATGAAATCAACAGCAAGTCGTTAACTAGGGAAACATGAAAAAAATGTCATAGTTATTAACTAATATGATTGTGACAACACAAGGAACTGTAATTCTTAAGAGTCATTGACTACAAATAACTACACAAGAAGATACATAGTCCCAAACTGATAACCTTGGTAACAGCAAAATACAGAGTTATTCAGTGATTCACTTGGGCTCATGCTCTACTCTTCTCCGATGCATGCTGAAGACTCAGCATCGTCTGTGACTGGCAGTTTATGTTTCACAAAGGTGTACTTCTCAGATGAGTGGATCTTCCTCAGTATAACTTTATTCTTGAAGAGTTTATCAAAGAATTCAGTACAGGTAGCGTTAAAATTGCTCTTGACAATGAGCATTGCTCGCAGTGTAGACACATTCAGATTGGCCTTCTCCTTGGTCCATATATTGTTAGCCAGTGAGAAAACCCTCTCCACAGGTGCATTTGTGTTTGGCAGGGAAAGAGCATACTCTACAATAGGGAGTACATTCTTGAATGGAATTTCTTTTGAGGTGAAGTGCTGAAAGATGTCCACCCATCGTTGATCTGCTGTGTCTATGGTATTGGCATTCCAGTCATCGATCGTCTCAGTAGCAGCATATGACTTCACATAGGTAATCTCATCAAAGAGCGTCCCTTCATCAACTGCGATGTTCGTCGTCTTGATTATGTAGGTCAGTGTTTCTTCTACTGCTGCCTTCAACGGTGTCTCCTTGAGCAGGATCCATGAGAAACTCTGATAGTCCTTTAGTGAATTCCACTTCCTCAGGTACTGGGAGCAAGTTTCGTGGAAGTTCACTACATGTTTCAAAAAGGTTTCATCGACATCCATATCTTCAGTGAGAGACCAGAGCATTCCCTTCACTTTCAGTCCCACGAATCTCTCAGCCTTCCTCTCTTCAAGCTCTGCGATGAGGGTTTCAACTTCGCTAGCTGCCTCAACAGCTGTGCAGGTCTGCCTCTCCAACTTCTTTATGGTGTTGTTAAAGAGGAAAAGCTGATTATGGATGAAAAGAAACCACAGCTCAGACAAAGGTTGTTGAAGAAATTATTGATGATTGAGGGACATTTCTCCTGGGACAGAAAGTACAACTTCAAGGCAAGAAAATGTAGTAGGATTTGTTCCACTGCTGACAGAAGGGAGAGCCAGCGGGTTGAACAGTGACCAAGCAAGTCCTTGTATGTGATCTCCACAAAATCACAGAACTCCTTCAGCTGTTGTACTCTCACTGTATGGATGTAAAAGTATTTGTAGATCTTGACAATGATGCATTCCATTCCACAGGAAGCACGTCTGCCGCAGTTTGAATTGCGTTGTGAACAATGTGTGCTGTACAACCAATTCCAGTGATATCTCATCCAGTGGCTGCTTGCAGTTTTCTGTGGACATTGCAACTTCCAGCCCTTGACGCACCTCCGAAATTGGTGTTTGTGTTGTCTGCATACAGTGCTATGCACTTGTCATTGATCTTGTGTTCCTTCAGGGTACAGATTAGGTATGTTGTCAGGATTTCTGCTGTTTCTCCAGGAAGC
The DNA here is from genome assembly GCA_016271365.2 of Neoceratodus forsteri. Lineage (NCBI taxonomy): Eukaryota > Metazoa > Chordata > Ceratodontiformes > Ceratodontidae > Neoceratodus > Neoceratodus forsteri. The sequence goes on along the minus strand of JADMNL010000030.1, from coordinate 19,986,848 downwards.
TCTTTAAATTCAGGCAACTTGGTTTGAACCCCTTTGTTTGGACTGAAGTAGTGCACAATGACTGGCACAAGTTTTGTGTGTTTGTGGTTAGAAGAATCAAATGCAACACAGATGTAAGTTGCCTTGCTGAGGTCGGACTTGAGTTCTTCTTCGGCCATGGGTGCTAACACATTGATAACGATTGCTTCTGTCTTTGTTCGAGCTGAAGAAAACTTTGGTTCATACATTTTCTTGATTAATTTCGATGTGCAGTCTGTAGACTTGAAGCTGTGCCCATGAGTTATGGTGTGGTAGGCCCATGTGCCCTCTTGGCAGGCCACAAGTAGGTCGACATCTGATGCTGCTTCCTTCCTGAAGAAACCAGTGATTGTGGAGCTTGAGTTGATTACAGCCAATGCCTTTTTGTGCTTGGTGCACTTAAAGTGGTCGCTAATGTCAGATCTACCACCATGTGCTACTGAAAAAGTTGACCCACACTGTTTGCACCTCACATCATATTTTGTTACTTTCGTAAGGCAGGGAAATTCCTCCTGTAGTTTGTCAGTAAACACTCACTTGTGTTTCAACATCACTATTTGTTGCTGTTCTTGCTCTTTCCACTTGTACAACTCCACCCGTTACCTTCTGTCATGGTTCACAAGACTATCAACTGCTGCCAGCCCAATGTCCTGCTGCTCAGCACCCTCAGCCTTGGCGTCAGTAAAGAATTTGTATTTCTGATGACAAATTCTAATAATTCTTCTCACTGGGTAGGTTATGCTCCACCACTGACAATTTATACATAACACTCTGCCACTTCAATTACTCAGTGACTATCTTTCAGACTGTTTTCTTGGTGACAGTTGGCAAAACAATTCAACTGTTTGTCTGCACACCTACTGCTTGTCCAATTCCCTCCTGCTCAGCACTCAGTCTTTGATTCCAAACAGGATACAATTTTCTTGAAATGACAGATTTAAATAGTTCTTCTCACAGTGTAGGTCACTTTGCACCACTGAGAATCACACAGCACTTGCCACTTCAGTTACTACTCATTCAGTCCTTCTACATCTATTCTTGATGACAATTATTTAAGATGATGTATGGTCTGGACTCTATCCACTGACAATCTATAAGCTGTGACTCTCAATTTATCCAGCACTGACACTCAGAAAAGCTCTGTACAAATAAGATAAATGCTGTCTGTGCTCCTCTCAGCACTTTCTTACTCTCAGTCCTTCAGACTACTTTGTTTGTGTGGGAAAATCAGTCTTATTTTCTCACTCACTGTCTTCTCCTTCAGACTTCCAGCTACTGCCTTCTTTTCTGCAAACAAGCTCTTCTGACTGACTCACTGACTGACAAGTCTGCTGCCACACAAACATTCATAGATAACAAACACATCAATATTCCAGCCCATGACCCACAAGCCAATCAACTGAGGTTACCTTGAAGAGACAACATGCCTATGCTACTGCAAAACCCTCCCCCTCCTCCCCAACAGCTAGCAAAGTTGTCTTCCCGAGCTAGGAGATTAATCCAAAGTCACTCAGTCACTGCAGTCTGCCCACCCCAGAACAGTAATGAGAACTTCAAGCAGTACACATTTACTTAAAATAAAATAATGTAAACTGTGTGATCAGCAAATGTAAAGTTAATAGGGCTTCATGGCAACACAGACACACACTGCCACTGACTGTCTTCTGGTCTTCATCACATTTAATTGACAACTATTAAAAAAAAAATAAAAAAAATAGATATCTGAGTTACACTCACCTCACATAGCTGCTGGTCTTCTGTAATCCTCTGAAAAGCAGCTTCTATTTAATCAGTGGCAGTAAAGGTGGATGTGCCCTCCTGTCATGGAAACACGTTCCTAACGCTCTCTGTCACTGATGGAGCTACTGCAGGCAAAACCAACCCAGCACCTCCACAGTCGATTCCTTAGCACTGCAGTCTGCTGTATGCACAGACACAACAGAATAAAATAATATATTTAAAAAAAAAAGCCAGAAACTACTTGTGTGCTTCCCAGACTAACATTGAAGACAAGTCACAAGGGCAAGGCATCTTATTCTGTGCGCTAACGGCACGCACGCTGCACTTGTCTTCACTGCTCCTGCTTAAGCTTATATCCTCCCCCTCACCAAAGTGACTCATGCAAACCAGTCACATCACGACCCCTCTTTACTACCCTTCTGTTAACAGCAATTTATTATAACGCACAAAACAGAATGAGAAAAAAGAAAAAAAAATGCTATGCTTTTGTTTGGCCCCGCTGTAGCGTGGCCGCAGTGCTGCACTCTGGTTGGACCTTTCTCCAACCATCCCATTGGTGCTCAGGTCATGCCACTCAAAGAAAGTTCGGACTTAAAGAAGCTGTGCTGGTACAGGCGCAGCTATGCCTGGGAAGAGATCGGGGAATGGGGGATTGTCTGTGTGGCGAGAGTGCTGTGGGCGGCTCACATTTGGGGCCATTCAATTCTGGGACAAAATCCATTTTTTTGGACAAGCCTCGGGACACCGGGACAGCTCTTCGCATACCGGGACTGTCCTGGGCAAACCGGTACGTTTAGCTGCTTTACAGATTGTGGGTTGTGGATTGGTTGTGGAACACTGGTTCAGTCGGGTGACATATTGGAAAAACAAACTATTATGGGGGGATAGGTCATCCACATGCTATGCTGAAGGGCAGAAACCACAGACTTGTGCAGCCAGAGATCTGACATTGATCGGGTAGTGGCACACCTGTGCAGTATGTTGGGCTGGTGTATTGTGCCTTAAATTTCAGCGGTTCCATTTCTGGATTAGTCTGTGAGCATCCGAGTACTGTTGTGTCTATGCAACATATTTACAATACAGACTAGAGAGTGGGAGAAACTGGACAAACTGGAGAATACTGAGTGTAGTCAATATGAAAAAAAACTTGTATTAATTCAATTATTAATGCATTAAAATTAATGCATTAATCCACAAAAAAACTCAATTAATAGGGGTCCAATTAATAATTAACTCGCAACTAACAGGGTCCATTAATTAATTAAATTTACATCAATGGAAAAATGGCTCAATTAATTTAATAATTAAATTAGTAATTAACTATTAGCCAAACTGGCGTGAAGGGAGCGCAGGACCAAGAGGGCCCTGCGCTCCCTCAACCACATTCCAGTTACCAGTTACATTACACTTTCCCAAAAAGAAGGAAAATTAATTGCAAAAAAACTCTGTTAATGCATCAGTTAGGGTTGATAGTACAGCGACAGAAGTTTGGAAATTAGATGTTAGGGTTCCCACCCTGCCACCCACCCACCCTCCACACCAACAGAGGCGTTGGGGTGTGCCATAAGTCATCAGGCCTAACTCTCACCCCATTCTCCTATACTGTACCATGTCAGTTTGTTTACACATGGAATGGGGTGAGAGTTAGCCCGAACCCCATTGCACACCCCGACACCCTGTTGGTGTGTGTGGAGGGGGGGGTGGGTGGGTGAGAACTCTTAACATCGAATTTCCAAACTTTTGTCACTGTACTATCAACCTTTAATGGAGTTTTTTGTAATGCATATATATATATATATATATATATATATATATATATATACATATATATATATATATATATATATATATATATATATATATATATATATATATATATATATATATATATATATATATATATATATATATATATAGCAAGAGAGAGAGGCAGACTGACAGAGTGAGAGAGAGATGGAGAGATAGCATTACACAAGTATAATACACTGGTGACTTTAGTCTTGTGGTGTCTGTCATGAAGAAATACTGCTGCTGTTTGGTGTTGGGGACCATAGCACAAAACTTCTGTTTATAGCCATGGTTCTCCATGCTGTGTTTTCTTGACTGCTTAACTGGAGTTAAGGTATTGCATTTTTTTAGCAGTAGACTCAAAACCGCAGATTTTCATTAAAGGCTAATTTTGGTTTTCCTGGAGCCCCCACTCACCTAATAAGCTCAATAGAGATGAGATTGTGCATGAAAAGGGGATACTAAAGCAAGCATGCCTCAGTTAGGGAGGAAATGAAGCTGGCCCTTTGTTGCAGGGGGTAGTGCTACCACTTGGTGAACACGGTTTGGGAACAAACCTGTGTTTCTGAGGGGCTGCATGGGGGAGGAGGATTAAGCATCCCAGAAGATGCTGTCCTCCTCGGGGGGGGGCTAACAGTCCTCCTCCACTGCACTACCACCACCTGGGTGACCACATATGGTAGTGCAATAAGATGGGCCCAGTGAGGAAGATGAGGATGTTGCCAGCTGTCTCAACATAAGCTCATGCTTAGCATGTGTGGCTGCATAGATGTCCGTGATGACTACGTGCTTGTGGGCTGGGAGTAACCATAGGGAAACTCCTTCCAGGCACAGCATAATGGCTCCAAAGTGCCCCAAATCCCTATACCTGCTGATCCAGGGCACCCTCTCCGACTCCATTTTGTCCTCCTATTGGGGTCCTGGGGACCACCCCCCAGAGGGAGCCCCACCATGGGGATAAGCCATGGAGTTCCAGGAGTGGTGGGAAATCACTGTGGATCAAGGTGACAATTCTGGGATGGCTTCCAAGGAGGGGTCTGAAGGGGTATACTCCCTGGCCAAGGTAGAAGAATAAATGTCCTCTGTTCATGGAAACGGAAATGGGGCTCTGCCAGTACTGTGAGGCACAGAGCCCCTGCTATGTACAGATATTGTATTTCAGGTACATTATTGTCTGTTGTCCCCAGGTATAGCTTAAAGGGAACAAGAAACATGCACTAATTGGCAGCAGTTAGTAATGTTCCTATTAATAAAGATGTAATCCATACCTCACGATGAGCCATATGTAACCGTACATGAATAAACACTGACATGAAACAGGGTTTTCAGTTCTTTTATTTTCATGAACAACATTCTGCACAGTTCTCTTCATGGAATTAGTAATTTGGAGTTTTGACTCAATCATGTTTTGTGTACAGAATGCTAAGCATGAACTATTGTCCAATCAGAAGCATGCTCAAAGTTCTGTGCACAAACTATGACATAGTTAAAAGTCCAAATCACTGGTTCCATGAAGTGAACTGTAAGAGAACGTGTTTTCACATCACTTTTCATTCAGGTACAGTAACACAATGATCATTTAGGATATGAATACTATTTCTGAAATTATCACCAGTAATTAATAGCTGCAAATTAGAAATCATTTCCTGTCCTCCTTAAAATGTACTTGTCTCAGTCCAGCTACCTGAAGCAGCAAATCAGCAAAACTGAAATGAGATAAACAGTGTGCCTCTTCTAGTAGTTCTTTTGGTGAAAATGACATACTGTTATAACAAAACTCAAAAATACTGACATCTGTCCAGTGCAAGCCATCATGAGTTATATTCGTATACTACCTAAGGTGCAAAAAGGAATGTGCAAAGGCTAACATGGCAATAAAAGACAGGGGTCCTTGCTTGGTGGAGTATGGGTCTTGTTCAGTCAGCTGCACATTTGTCAAAATTTTGTAAACCATGCAGAAAATGACAAACTGGTTTCCAAAATGATAACTGGACTGCTGCTAAGTAGTGCTCCATATCTGAAAACAAGATGCTCATGCCTCCGCTAGTGATCCTTGCCTAGAATTAGAATAACATTGATCTTGTACATGGACTTTATTAGCAGTACACAAGCTTTTGGGGTCATACAAGTCGCTTCATAAAGTACATAGGTCTTCTTGAAGTGAATGAATTTTAGGATGAGAGACACAATCTTCTTCCTCTTGAAGACACATATGACCACAGAGGTGTGTGTGTGTGTGTGTAACAGGAAGTTACACCACTTTGGTTTTTAGGAAGGGAGGTGATGGACGGGAATTAGCAACCATGACCAATTCATATAAAAATAAAAATATAGACATTGTCTGCAGAAAAAGACCAAGGTTCCACCCAGTCTGTCCAAAAAGTAATCCTACCTATCCACTTGCCCAACTGTCTTAGAGGGGAGTTTAGCCCTGATGCCTACCCCAATCCACCCTCACCACTGATTTCCCCTATCACCTTAACTGCTCCTTTTAGTATTAACATCCACCTATACCTGTCCACCTGCTTTTGAACCTGTTTATAGCACCCCCACCACCACCACCACTCTGTGGGTAAGCTATTTCACTTTTCCACCACCCTCTCAGGGAAATAGAATTTACTGATGTCTCTCTTCAAATTCCCGCTAATGAGCCTCCTTTTGTACCCTCTCATTACTGCACTTCAGTTTCTGGGGAACAGGTCCTCACTGGTCACATTGTTTATTCCCCTCAGGAACTGATGTGTCTGTATCATGTCACCCCTCTCATTCCTGGCTTCCAACATTTTTTTTTTATTTTACTTTTTTTTTGGCCAGAAAGTATGAAGAACGTAGTACATCTGGACTTTTTGAAGGCCTTTGATTCAGTCCCACGTAAGGAACTTGTAAATAAATTGGTTGATCTAGAATTTTACCAATGTCTTATAACCTGGGTTAGATTATGGCTCAGTGAAAGGCACCAAAGAGTGTGTATCAGAGGGTACCATTCAGACTGGGGGAAGGTGTTGAATGGTGTGCCTCAGGAATCAGTTTTGGGGCCCACCCTCTTTAACACATTTGTCTCCTCCATGAAAACATCAAGTGAATCATGGCTATGCAAATATGCAGATGACACTAAAATTGGTACCATCATAAATAGTAACGAAACAGCCCTGAAATTTCAGGAAGAATTATCACAGCTAGAATTCTGGGCAAAAGAACACAAACTGAGTTTTAATGTAGAAAAGTGCAAAGTTATGCACTTTGGTCATAACAATATTATGTTTGACTACAAAATAAAGAACAAGATACTTGAGTGTACCAACAATGAAAGAGACCTAGGAGTAATAATAGATACTTCTTTGAAATTTGATAAATACACTCAAAAAACAGTAGAAATGGGTAATGCAATCCTTGGCTGTATTTTCAGACATCTAAAGAATAGAAATTCAGAGGTGATAATCTCTTTGTACTCACCCTTGGTTAGGCCGATAGTAGAGTACTGTTCTCGTTTTTGTACTCCACAAAATATGGGTAGCATCAAGCAATTAGAAAGAGTTCAACATAGGGCAACTAAAGGAATTAAAAATCTGAAAAACAAAATTTATGGGGATAGACATAATAATCTAGGCCTGTTTTCCTTGAACTATAGAAGACTGAGAGGTGACCTATGCTTTGTGTATAAAGCATTCCAAAATTAACATATATGGGAAATGTCAGGACTGAATCAAAAAATAAGTAACAGAGCCAGCAGATCACCGTTTACAATTACGCGGTGAATTATATAAGACTAATGTTAGAGGTAAGTGGTTTAACCAGAGAATTGTCGCTGCCTGGAATGCATTGCCTGAAAAGGCAGTGATGAGTCGAACCATGGAGTCGTTTAAGAAATCACTGGATGTTTTTATGGGTTACAATATTACCAGACAATACCACTGATATGTGACGAGTCATATAAAGGCTCCCAGTCATTTGACTCATTAACAAACTATGAATCTATAGGAAGGACATAGTATCCCAAGGCTTGTTTCCAGGTGCATGCTGGGAGCATAAGGGAAGTTAAGTGATTTACTAATGGTCTCACAGTATGCAGCTGGTGGCCATGGGATTCAAACCCAGTTTTCTAGGTTTGCAGCTCAGTGATCTTAACCACTACGCTATATTGCCTCCTTAAGTAAGTTAAGCTGATCCAGCTATTCCTCATGGGATCTTCTGTCCTGTTATCCTTGAATCATCTTGGTGGCCTTGTACTGTACTACAAAGTCCAGCCTATCCCTGTCCTTTCTCAGGAGTGGGCTCCAGAACTGTGCATGGTACTCCAGGTGGGGCCTCACCAGGGATCTGTACAGGGGCAACATCACCTCCGTCTTCCTACTATCAAAACCTCTTCCAGTGCATTCTGGCATCTTTGCTGCTTTGCTGAATACATTGTTGCACCAACTAGGTTGAGGGTGTAGCATGTGATAACCTGAAGTCCCTTTTCTGCATGGTTGTGGCCAACCTAACCCCCCCCCCCCCATACTCTATTCATGGGTTCTTTTACCCAATGTGCATCACTTTGCACTTTTTGGGACTGAATCACAATTACCATAATTTGGACCATCTTTCCAGCTTTTCCAAGTCCCCCTTTAACTCCATCACTCACTCCTCATTGTCCACTGTGCCACGCAATTTTTTTCTATATGTATTTTTTCTGCCCTGAGCCCTGGTAGGTGGCTACGGCCCTCCAAATGGAGGGACTCTCTCTCTCCAGTCCTGTGGCTCCTGTGCTAGGTGGCCCCGGTGGTTCCCCCATGGAATGCCCCTCATGGCGAGGCCAGGAGGAGGTTGCTGGCTTCTCCCTCCCCCCGGAGACCCAATCCAGAATCTGGGACCGCTCCTGGGAGCCGTGGACCATCACTGAGTCTGCCAGGCTCGATTTTCCTCTGTTTTACCTGCCCCTTCCCCTTCGACACAGAGATGTCAGCTCCAAGTCTCCCAATCCCTACTGCCCCCCCAGCCACCACTAGAGGGCACTCAGCAAGCAGGATGACTAGTTTCACGCCCTCCGAGAGAGAACAGTGGTCCTCTGGATGCTCAGTCCTCTCTCCCCCACGCCAACCCCCAGTGGCCCGAGCTCGTTCCCAAAACCAGGTCACTGGCATGGTGCGAGGTATGGTGTCCAGTGCCTCAACCCTCTGCGCCACCGGGCTGGCTTGCCACACAATTTTGTGTCATCCATAAAGAGACACATTTTGCCCTAGATACTCTCCTCTATGTCACCCGTGAACATGTGGAACAGGACGGCTCCTAGAACTGACCCCTCAGCACCTGGCCTGTGCCCCTTCTATCTTCTAGTGTGATCCCTTTTATTGTCACCCTTTTTTTTCCCTCCCCTAACTAGTTCCATTTGCACCTTAATAATTCTTCCCTTCCCACCCCATCTTCTAGTTTCCACTGTAGTCTCCTGTGTGGTACTGAATCAAAGGTCTTACTGAAATCAAAGTAGAGGAAATCATAAATATACTGCTTGCCCCCTGTCTCCTGCCCTTGTGATCCAATAAACATACTAACAGATTGGTCTGGCATAATCTACTCATCACAAATCTGTGCTGCTTATAGTCCAGCAAGCCGTTAACCTCCAGGTTTTCCTTGACCAGGGTCTCCATCACTTTACCCATAATGCAGGTAAGACTGACTGGCCTGTGTTTTTCCAAGTCTTCCTTGTCTCATCCTTATGAAGTGGAATCACATTTGCAGACTTCCAGACCTTTGGCACTACACCTGACTCCAGTGACCATCTGAATAGCTCTGACGGTGGCTCTCCCAGTTCTGTTACTAGTTCTCTGAGCACCCTCAGGTGTAAGCCATCTGGTCCCCTTGACTCATCCACCTTATGGGCTGCAAGCCCCTTCTCCAGGAAAAGGCTGATTAGTTCTCCACAACAGTAATTACATACCCCTTTCTTGGATCCTATTTGCATGTACTCAAGCCATGGTACAGCCTACTGGCAGAGATGGGGGTGGCAAAAACCATCAATGGGTTCAAGCACGGCTGGGACAGAGTAGAGGGCTTAACAGTTACTCAGGGGGTTGGCAGTAATGCAGGGAGTATGAGGCGAGAGTAAAAACCCCATCTAGACAACAGGTCACGGGGTACAGTAAAGTAAAACTGTGTAGACTGGATGGACCAATAGTCATTTTCTGCCACAGTTGTCTATGTTTCTATGAATTTTACAGCCATAGGCAGGATTTGCATAAGCATGGACTGTGCAACTAAGCAAACTGAGGCACAGTATTTTCTTCCCCCAAACTGGTGACAAGTTGACCAGCTGTTACAGGTTCCTGCAAGCTATAGCTATGCAGCTAGGGAGTGTTCTGCTGTAAAACTGTGAAGAAATATGACACTAGAGGAACATTTCATGAGATGTGGGAAAGAGGAAACACTAAGGGTGACTTGTCTTTCAAAAGCGGATTGGAAACAAGCTGAAAAAAGAAATGGTAGTTTAACAAAAAATAGGATTAGAAACTGAAAGTCCAAGCAGGCCCGTAAAGAAGAAAGCACAGGAAGTGGTCTGGATAGTTTTTTTTTTATAGGGCCTCGACTAAAAACGCTGAGTAGCTGAAGAGCAGTGTTTAGTCCTCTACCTACTGAAGGAGCATCAGTACTCTGCTGACATCAGAGCTTGCAGAAGCTGTTGCCAGAGACGCATCAGAGCAGAAGCAACCATAGCAGAAGTAGCAGCATCAAAAAGAATGTTTAGAAGAAGACGTAGCGTCTCCTTTGGAGGATTTGGTTGGTGGGTGCTTTACTTTTCTTTTACTGAGCAACTTTTATGTGGCTCTTTAGTAGATGTTAGTTATGTGACTAATTACAAATGGGTAGTATATTTAAAGCCGAGGTTATCATTCCTTTCACATGAGAAGCAGTCAACTTTTTGTTTTGACGTGAGTGCATAACTTTACAGCTGTTAGGAGAAAGGTTTTGCTAGCTTTGACTTTGAAGGTATTTTTTTTTTTACAGCAAAGTACTCAGATACAATAACATTTAACTTAGCAACACACAGATTTTCTTCTCATGGCTTTGTATGGCAGGTGGCTAATGATGTACCCTGCCTGTTATCTGATACTGAACATTTCTCTTAGCACAGGTTTTTGACAAGCATCAACATCTTCCTAACGTATGCGTTCATCTACAGCTACAATATATGCTGCATCTATCACTGAGCCACCTTTGATGGATGCTTGCAAATGCAAATTCAAACGGCAGGCTAATGGCATTGCTACCTCATTCTAAAATGCCCTTTGATGCAGTCTTTTAAGTCCGAATCAATAACACCTCAGATAAATGATGTTGCATTTAGTAGGTCACAGTGAAGAATCTCATTTTTCTTCTTCTGCCTGCTTTAATCCCCTTTTCCTTTCCTTCAGTAGAGGTTTGCAAGCCAATCACCATTACACATCAGTACCCACTGGCAGCACTGAGTTGTGAACTGCCTGAACACAGCACATGCGCTGGTAGGACGACTGGCTTAGAAAACCACTTGTAATAGTTCATCCTCCTCCTGCAGTGGTACATCCACATAGTAGGGCAGTTCTGAGATGGTTTTACTCTGGGCCACTACATCCTACCAGTGAATACATCATAAAGATATCATTTATAGCCTGTCATGACTGTGTCTTTCTTTCTTGTTTTTGATTATCTATTTACAGTATTTCTCCCAGTTATGCCCACCTCAGGATCTGAGTTCTCTTCACTGTCTCCTGTCCTGAGATGCCAGTACTTTGCTGGAGCCAGGCTCTGAGACAGGTATCACTGCCTTCAGTCAACACATCAGCCCCCCACTCCCCATGGCGGAGTTCCGCTGTTCCAACTGGGGCCATGGTGAGCTGCACGGATCACCTCGGCTATGTTTGCAACAGTGGGAAGAGGACTGCTGTTCCATATAAGCCTGTAGAACTTGGGGAGTGTTTGGACCTGTTACTTCATTTTGTCACCAACCACGGCGGGATTTACTCACCTGGGATGCTCCGTCCCCTTGGCAAGCCTGGCAGCCCGTGCTCCTCCTGATGCCAACTGGGCATCCAAATAGTAAACCCCCCAAGTTCGGCACAGGAGTTACATTCCCCCCCCCCAGCAGAAATGCTTCACCTCCTGGGGAAGCAGTTCCATCACTGGCCAAGCATGACTGCTGTAATGCACACTCTCCTACTGGCCACTGCATCCAGGTTATACCAGTCTGACTGCATGGCAGCAGTTGATTAAGAACTAGGTGGGCCTGCCCACCTGCCTACAGTTCCCTGGCTCCACTAAGGGGCATGGCAACTTGATCTGGTTTCCCAAACAATGGCTGTTCCACCAGGCCAACATCTCACCCTAACTCAGCCCCCTAGGGACACCCTACTCTAACTATTTCTGGCTCCCAAACTTTCCCCATTGGACCTTGCTTAGTATCCACCTGGGTTTATTTGGCACTCCAAAACCATTTTTTAAAACACAACACTTTTTTCGCCAAAACACTTGCTTTACCACGGCATTCCTGTCTATCTACTACTAGAAAGGAACTGACTGTACTACACCACCTGGGGGTAGTGGGCTAACCTCTGACTACTAGTCTGCTTTTACTTCTACATAAACATTACTACTGAGCTCCATTTTACTACATAAGCTACTAAACAGTGGCTCTACATTTGCACTACTGAACCTGTTCCCCCCACCGAAATGTCTGACTACTACACAAATATTGCAAAACTACTGGCAGAAACATGCTGTCTAAATTTAACCTACTTCTGCAATTCTAGCATACTAAGGAAGGGGGCACACTTTTACCCTTTTAAATGGCCATACTAAATGCTATGGTGCTTATTAAAGTCTTTGGAAAACCGTCTCTATTAAGTAAAGTCCAAGTAATTTCATATACAGCACCAGTGGGTAAGTGTGCTTAATCTTTAGGGGTCCCTACTTAACAATCCTTAAAACCTATCCGACTTCTACGCTATCACACATTCCTATGACCTAACTATCTAACTAAAATATGCAGATTAGAAAAAAACAGTTACATTAAATGGTACATAAATAGAAAAAAATTACAATGGCAGATTTTAAAACATACAGCAAAAAAGAGTTTTTTCAAAAGGCAATGCAACTCTATCACATTTCTGTCCTTCTTGAGTGCAAATGTCAGTTTTGCGTTTTTTTCCCCCAAAATAAAATGAAACGCTCTCACCGGTAGTTGCTGTCCCTCTAGACAGTCTCTCAACAGCAAGGCTGTAGGGCCTCAGTCCCACGCAGCCATTTTGAATAAGGTTAAGCATAGAACATTTCGACTGACATGTGAGTTCTGGGGTGAGTGAGGGCCTTGTTTTCTTTTCTCTGGGGGCGGGGGAGGTTCTGGCAGTAGGGTCCTGAGGTGCAAAGTACAGGCAGGGGTCAGGCTTGGTGCATTCTACTCCTCTAATATCGTGACTGACTACAAAGTACTCAATCCTGTCCTGCACCAATGCAAAAGTTTTAAACAAATTCACTCCTTCCCAGGCTAAGGATGAGCACATAGATCTGGCCAGAGAATTCACTTTGTTCCGGTCATAGGCCTGTTCTTGCAAGTCCACTCTGTGCCTGAGGTGTACCTTCTCCACAGCCCCTTGGAGCACCCAGTCAGATCTCCTGCATTCAGTGAGATCCCAAGTCCTCTCACTTACATAAGGGTAGTTGGATCCCGAGTATTCAACCATTAAATACCTTCTTACCCACCTTTCGGCTTGGCTTCAGTTGGGTAGGGTCCTGATGCTAGGCCATGGAGCCACTCCCCTGGGCAACCATATGCCATCTCTGTAGTTCAACACAGTGAGGTCCAAATGACGCCCAGCATCCATGTCCACCATATGACGTTTGCAAATGTCAGTGAGCAGGGAGGTGGTCTCAACCACTCCAAGGACTGGCATAGTGTATGGTTTTGGGATGTCCCTCTCTATCACCAGATCCTTGAACATGCGGGTAATGCCTTCCACAGGCTGGTCATAGATGGAAATTACTTCAGCAGGGTCAACAGCATGGTCTTCCTCCATGCCAGCATCTTCCTCTACCAGTTCCACTATAGGGTCTGGGTCAGTTGCACCTGGATCTTTTTCCAGCGCCGTGGGGATTGGGAGTCTGACCTTCAAAGGTTTGACCTCTTGCAATTTTTTTAGGTAAAGTCTTAGGCCTCACCGTGGGTTCCTGGGTGAATTTGGGTTTAGATGGCATTTTATTTTTATCCTGCGAGACTCGCACCACAGCTGCTCAGTCACATTCCTTACATACCCTGCAGCAGTACATCTGATTCTTGAGGTCCACCTTGGCCCCTCCCTCTGCCACTGGGAAGTTCTGGGGCACTTAGCGGCGGTACAGGGCTGGGCAGATGACTAGGCCCTGGTACCACCTCTGGCTTAATTTCAGGTAACTCGACTACAACCTCCTCCCAATGTTCCACTGGCTCCACCGTAGTGGCCACACTAGCTGTGGGGGATACTCTATTTACAGGTTGCGGCCATTGCCAGGGCACAGTAGCTGGGGGCACAAGGGCCATAGAGTTTCCTTCCTGTGTGGGAAAATTAGAAGGTCCAGTCACCCTAGGAACATTCTCACAAGTGCATGAAATACAAACTGGCTGTCTGATCACCCCACTCCCACATTGTCCACAAAAGATACACGACTCACCAGAGCCACTCCTCTCAACCATGCTCCACAGCCAGTTCACCAGACCTTCAGGGACATTAATGGTCCGACCTCCAAACCCAGGTCCATTCTCCATGGCTTGTTCTCTCCCAAAGTCCAGTGTATCAAAATATTCTAAATAAAAGTATTCAGAAAGTAGCCTCCAAAAAAGTTCTCACAACTGCCGAAGTTGAGTTAAACTTTCCCTTTAATTCTAAAAGTGGCAGATCTAGTAGCAGGCTTAACCGTTGGGTGTGGAACAACAAACTTTTTCAGTACAACAACAACGCTCCTTTCTCCTTGGAAGTTTTCAGCAATCTGATCCAATCTCCTCTGCCTTTCCCCACCAGTGGGAACGGGGTGCTTTCTCATTACCAGATTACTGACCTCTAAATGGAGGGGTGTTCTTGTTTCCCAAGGCACAGTCCTTTCCTTTCTCTCTGGGACAGGCCACTGGCTGATTCACAGCAGGATTCACACATGACAGCTGCCCCTTGAACTACAGTCACCAGAAAATCTCCATCAGCCTCCCAACACTTCATTTAGGTGGACACGGAGTGTAAGGGTCGCTTCTGCCATAATGGTCCCTCCGAGGCATCATTGCCATCTTAACCTCGGTCCCTGCTTATGACAGCAACTTCTCACACTTCAGTCCCAAGGGGAGCCTAGCGGGCTCCTAACCAGCCTTTTCCCTCACTCTAATCAGCTGCAGGCTTCCTCCTTCATTCCCCATGATGGCATTGTGCCAGTTGGGGGCCAGGAGGCAATCTCCCCACCCCAGCCCTGGACCTACTCAGTCCCGACTGGAGGCCCTCCCTCACTCCTCCCTCATGATGACCCCTTCTCAAACTAACTCCCTAATGGTTCCCCTCACACCAGTTAGGTGCTTTGAAAAGCCCTCTTGCGCTGCCCAGGCTCCACCCCCTTGGCAAGCCGGGCAGCGCATGCTCCTCCTGATACCAACAGGGCATCCAACTAGTAAACCCCAATATTCAGCATGAGGGTTACATGAATAAAAATTGCTTTGTATTCACTGAATGAACAAGCTGGTCAGATCCTAAGTTTTTGGGTACTGGGGGCAAAGTTCTCTCTCCCTGTAGTATTAAGTCTTTCCGTTGCTGAAGCTGTTGTAAGGTCAGAGAATACTAAATGTCTGAGTCTGCAAAATGTATAGCATCAAAATCTGTTGGCTAGTATTATCTATGATAGTTTGACTTCCTGGGATATGTAGGTTCTGCTATAAATAGAAGAAAGCAAGGACACATTTACAGTTCATAGGGCCGTTGGGCTGTTGAGTAGGTTAGGATTGATTGAGACTCCTTAGTATGTGATGCTCATACAGCTGTGGACTTTGGTTTATGTTCTCTCTCTGTCCTTACTAGAGGGGCTACTAGCCTGTTGGGGTGTCACAATGATACGGTACTCTGATGAAGGGTTCCAACCCCTCAGTTGTGTCACAGGGAGGGGTCCTAGGACCAAAGACACCTTAGGGAAGAAGGCACAACCCCAAGGAGAGAGAGGTGCTTCAGGAACAGGAAGGTGGCAACAAAAAAATCCCAAGCGTACAGTTGTAGTGAGAAACTTGGACATACATGGTTTCAACCACATGGAGGGGGTTGGTGTGTGCTGCCCACTAACCCTCCAAAACTCCCGAAGATTTGATTTTCTTTACCAGTGCCCAAGATTTAGCTGACATTAATATTGCCCCTCACCACAGATCTGAAGGCCATCCAATCTTGGTTCAATGAAAATAGGCTAGTAATGAATCACAATAAATTTCAAACCATGCTCTTCCTCCTAACGCTTCACTAACAGTGGTCTCTAACAACTGCTCCCCCCTGGACGTTGTTAACTTCTTTAAATACCTTTGCATGACACTTGATCCCTCCCTCCACTTCTCCTTACATATATTTATCTTCAGCAAGGCTGCTAACATCAGTCTGAAGTGCAAAATAATGCAGCTGGGTAGACGGAACCCCGGGGAGAGCTACAGGTTGGGGGGGAGTTGACTATTACCAAAGAGGAAAGGGACTTAGGGGTGATCATCTCTGATGACCTTAAGGTATCAAAGCAGTGCACAAAGACAGCAAGGAGGGCCAGTTGCATGCTGGGGTGCATAGGCAGGGGTATCACTAGCAGGAGGTGGGAGGTGGTGATGCCATTGTATAAAACATTGGTAAGGCCTCACCTGGAGTACTGCGTGCAGTTCTGGAGGCCACACCTGTGCAAGGACATAGATAAGGTGAAGACTATCCAGAGAAGGGCAACAAAAATGGTGCAGGGCTTGCACCACAAAACATATGAGGAGAGACTAAGGGACCTTAATATGTACTCACTGGAGAAGAGGATATAGCGGGGGGACATGATTGAAACTTTCAGGTACTTCAAGGGCATAAACAAGGTGCAGGTGGGGGACCTTTTCCAATGTGGAAAAAGTACTAGAACAAGGGGGCACAATATAAAAATTGGAAGAGGGTAGATTATGAGATAATGTGAGGAAGTTTTTCTGCACAGAAAGGGTAGTCGATACATGGAATAGTCTGCCACAGTGGGTAGTGGGGGCAAGCACAGTAGAGGGGTTTAAGCATGCCTGGAACAGGCACAAGGGAAGCTTGAGAGGAGAGGGAGTGATGAAAAGCCATTGATCACTTAGGGTCAGTGGCCACATGCAATGTATAGGGCCTACAGGCAGACTGGATGGGCCTAGCAGTCCTTATCTGCCGATAATTTCTATGTTTCTATGTCTAGGACTAGCTTATTGCACCAGTCCAAATCTCTCCTCATCAGCCCATATAACGGTCGCATGAGGCTTACTGCTCCTCAAGTTATCCTATGGCCTGTCCGTCTTTGCCCAGGCTTCCTGCTCCATGCTGCATAAATGGGAAGTGCCGTACAACGACATTTGTCATTTTGCCTTAGTGTGCAATAGATTAATGCACCATTGTGCACTCTATTCCAAATTAGATTGGCCCTCCCCTTTCACTCTATGGGACCTCTCTTGGAAGAATCATCCATAATCCACTGCTGAACCTATTGCTCTACACCTTAGCCTCCCTTCTTGTACCTTGCAAAAATTCATACTCCCTCAGATCCTCGGATCTTGACCAGCTATCCGTCCCTAGGACAAGGACTAAGTATGGTGAAATGGCCTTTGTTACTATAGTTCCTAAATTATGGAATAGCATCCCACCTCCCATGTGTCAGTGCCCAGTCGTCAACATCTTGTGACGCCACTTCTGATCTTACCTGCTCCAACACTCAATTTGTGATTGCCCCTAACCGCTAACCTCACTGTTATCCCTCCTACTCGCAACTTGTCAATTCTCAGCACTTTATTACTCCTTTGTCTGTACTTCTCTGCTTACCTCTGTCTACCCCTCTGCTTACTGTACCTCTGTCTACCCCCTCAGTGTCTCCTGTCTGATATGGAAAGTGCCGTGCTGTGTTTCCCCTCTTGTCACTCTCTGTTTAGCAACACTTACAGCTCACTGTATGGAGCAATAATGATTCGTACTCCACTGAATCTCCAACTAATGTAGTGTATATCTTTGATCTTTATTGTAATGCTTGGTATTATCCATCTTGTGTATTGTACAACTTTTGGTGCCTTTGTTATTGTTTTTCTCTATGCATTATAGAGGTCTGCTTATGTCCTCTCCCTGGTCATGCCTGAAAATAGGCAAATGTAAGCAAAGTGCACCTTACTCGGTTAACAAAAATGAAATAAATAAATAAAAATTCAGACAAAACCTTTTGATTCATAATGTCATTGGGCTGTTGAGTAGGTTTGGACTGATTGAGACTGAGTAATATGCGATTCTTGTGTGACTGTGAACTTTAGCTTCCACTTTCTCTGTCCCTGCTACAGGGACTGCCACCCTGTTGGGGTGTCACAAGCATCTGGAACTCTTGTAAAGGGTTCCAACCACTGGTGATGCCACAGGGGTGGAGTCTCAGGACCAAAGGCAACTTAGGGAAGAAGGCCCAAAAGCACAATGGAAGACAGACAAACACATTCTTCTCAAGGAGAGGAGAGAGATAGCTGAACTGAGAGCTGAACCTGGAGAACCACCAACCAACTCCAACTCCTGCAGAATCTACCTAACTTTTTATGACCTTTTGTATGGAGGAGAACACAAATCCCAATAAAGGAGGAAACCTCTGAGGATCCAAGGCCTTGTTCCTCTTCCCTCCAGGCTAGGGGTTGAATTAGTGACAGCTCATTTACAGCAATTTAGAAATCAGATTCGGGGAAAGTATTTTAGAGGGAGGGTTCTCACTCTACCCCTCTAACAGGAACACTGTGAAGGTGTTACAAGCTGATCTCCGCAGCTAAAGGAGGTTCCTCACAAAGGAAGCATACACCTGAAGGCAGGAAGGTGTAGAGCAATGATCACTGAAAAGTACTTACCTGGCCTCCAACAGACTGGAGGCCTGTAGAGATAGCCAAACCTTTGAGGAGCAAGGTATAGGAATTAAGTTCTTGAGGTGCAGTGAATTTGAGTAGTCGTATGATTTTCACCCTTGAGGGGCAGAGGAAGGGAAGCAGTTGGAGACCAGGTGAACCTTAGGTGGCCATAGGGAGCAATAGCTTTCAAAAGTGCTGCTGACATGGTCTGTACAGTTAAAGAAACCCCTGAGGACTTAGAAGCCCCCACCCTTCAGCAGCTAAAGGCTTAATTGCTACATCAGCAGGTGCCACTGAGTCAATCTGCATGGCCAAAGTTTCCCTTAGAGCATAGGACATTCTTACCTCAAGGGCAGAAAGAGAAGGACCCTGCCCAAGATGAGAGACCCACCCTGAAGATGCAGACTTCAAGGGAGAAGAGTGAGACCATTGGCTTCCAGGGCAGGAGAGCCGTGGAAGCCTAGATATGGTTTGGTCATGGTTTGTATGCATTGAATTGCGTGAGTGTAGTGGGATGCCAATGGCAAAACCTGACGGCCGTTGAGTACTAAAGCAGAAATTAACTAACACAAGGTTGAACGACTGACTGAAGGCATGGCATGCCAACTGAAATGTAGACAGAGACTGACTGATACAGACCTGACTAAATGATATTGATTAAAAATTATAATAGTGGATGCACACCAACCAAATCTATAAAGGGCTACTGAAGAAGGCAAACAAGTAGGCATGAGCTGCTGAGGCTGGACTACTGGACATCACTAAGATGTAGTGGGCTTAGTAATTCTGGACAAGCACTGAGTGATTGTGAGACATAGAAGATAACTTTAAGCCAGTGTTTTTTGAAAATGAAGGCAGGCTTCGGGACCCAGCCACAAAGAGGAGGCAACCAAGGGCAAGTGACACCTGAGCAGTGAGAGGTACCATTAGATATGAAGCCCACAGGGAGAGCAGGCAAAGAGGCACACAGCTGCCAGAGCAGTCAAGCTGGAAGGGCCAGCAGGTAGAAAGGACACTAGGACCCTGAGACTGCTGGAAGAGCAGGCGAGGAGGCACACAGCTGCCAGAGTGGTACAGCTGGAAGTGTCAGGAGGTAGGAAGGGCACTAGGACTTTGGGACAGATGGTAAAAGCAGCAGAAACCAGAGTGGGGAATGAAAAAAAACTCCAGGAAGCCTGACCAACTAGGTTGCAATGCCACCCAGAGTGCCAATAGCTCCCAAGGACCCCAAAACACTGCATGGGAAGTAGATAGAAGCAGCAGGAGGCCACGGATGAGCAGGAGGGATGCCAGGAAGCAGCCACACGGCAGCAGTGGTATGGGAGGGGTGGGTGGGAGCAGGGAAAGCTGTCATATGGTGAGCAACAACAAAACATTCCAATCGTCCCAAGGATGCTTGGACATGTGTGGAGTGGCATGTGGTGTGTGTCACCTGCTGGCCACTTGAACTTCAGGCAAAGCCTTTTGATTACAAAAAAAAAATCATTCACCTCTCAAAGTTCAACATGACCTAGCTGATAATCATTTATCCCTGAAATTCATCAGTCTTTTGCTTCTAGTGACCTTGGACTTATACTGAGGTTCATACTGATGTAGGCATGGAGCGAGTAGGCAAAGCCTATAATTGCTCCTGACAATCAGTCAAAATATTTAATATCAACTCCACTCAATATGTGCTTATCCAGTCTATATTTTAATTAATTTTTATTTCTTCTTATTATTATATTTTCTGAAAGTGAGTTCCATGGATTCACAATCCTTGCTGTATAAAAATATTTCCTTCTATTACTTCTGAATCTTGTCCTTTGTGTTTGTAGTGGGTGTCCCCATGCACATTTCTTATCTTGCTTAAATGCAATACCTAACTCACATAATAAATCAGATTCTTGCATTATATCATACAAAAATAGAAGATCGGGCCTCAGTCTCCTGGTTTCTGTTGATATTAGATTCAATGCATTTAACCTTCCCTCATACTCCATCCCTTCCAATCCTGCTATACATTTTGTGTATTTTTTGTACCTTTTCTAGAAACATAGAAACATAGACTTTGACGGCAGATAAGGACCACTTGGCCCACCTAGTCTGCCCATTTCCCTACCTACAGGATCAGCTGCAGATCCTAGTTAACCAACAGCCTATTTCTTCCTACCCCCACAAGAATTGCCTTATGACTGCCCCATGCATTCTTGAATTCTCCCACAGTTTTAGACCCCACAGCCTCCTCAGGAAAGCTGTTCCTTGCGTCCACTGCCCTCTCTGTGAAAAAAGACTTCCTCACATTGCCGCTGAGCTGTCCCCCCTCTATCTTTAAATTGTGTTCCCTTGTTCTTGCACATCTCTTTTTCTGAAAGATGCTACCCTCTTGGACTTTGTTCTATTCTATTTCTTTCTTGTTTTCTAAAAGTGTACCAGATCTGGGGTGCATACTCAAGCTGTGGTTGAACGTATGCACAATACAAGGGAAGCATAACAGAACTATCTCTGTTGGTTATATTTCTTTTTATTGACCAGATAATGTTGTTACATTTTTTTATTGCAACTTGTGTTTGTTCATCTGTACCTAGCGTGTCCGATACATGAAAACCTAGATCTTTTTTGGAGAAGCAAGTGTTGATGATTTTGTATTACAGTTGCAAGTACAGATGGGAGTAGGTGACCCAATAAATAATTCTGTTGCTTGGTTTGACTTCACACTTGTGAGGTCAAATGTAATAGGTGTTTGTTGGTCTCAGTGCAGTTATTTTTCATCTCTAAACTATCACACATAGTTTGACAGAATTGCACAATATTTCCAGCATTTGGTTAATTAAAGAGGACAGGAAATCTATGTTAATTAGCAGCTGTTAGTAATGTTACTACTAACAGAAATGAAATATTTGCCTCCAAATGAGTCATATTGAACTGTACCTGAATAAAAAATGATGTGAAAAATTGTGTTTTCAGTTGTTTCCTTTTTATGGACAACATTCTGCACAGTTCCCTTCATGGAACCAGTAATTTGGAGTTTTTACTACAGTATGTCATGGTTTGAGTACAGAATGCTAAACATGACCTATTTTCCTATCAGAACCATGTTTAGAGTTCTTTGCACAAACTGTGACATAGTTAAAACTCCAGATCACTGGTTCCATGAAGAGAACTGTAACTGAATGCTGCCCATAAAAACAAAACAGTGCAAAATACAGTTTTTTGTATCACTTTTTATGCAGGTACAGTTACATACAGATCATTTAGGCTTATGCATATCATTTCTACAACTGGGAACGTCATAAACAGCTGCAGATTAGAAATCATTTCCTGTCCTCTTTAAGGTGACAAAACAGGGGAGAGGGAATAATCTCAGAAAAGCCAGAGGCTAGATCTTCAAAGCCCTCAGGTGTCTGTGAGATGTAAAAACTGGCACATCTTGGGGCTAATCTTCATACCACTAAAAAAGCTCTGCTAGTTGCGTTCGACTCTGTTCCTCACAGAGGTCTTTTAGATAAGCTCGGAGAAAAGGGGGTGGGGAACCAGATGATCAGATAGATATGCAATTGGCTCCAGGACTGGAGTGGTTGGTGGGATAGTCTTTGGGCCCCTCCTGTTCAACGCGTACATCTCTGGTATAAGGAAGGGTATCAGGAATGAGATGAGTCTCTTTGGGGATGAATCAAAACTGGGGGCAGTGGTGGATGGGGAGGAGGGGAGGGTGGCCCTACAGGGGGTCCTGGAGGCTCTGGAAAGGTGGTCTAGAAAGTGGAAGCTGAGATTCAATGCAGGGAAATGCAAGGTACTGCACCTGAGAGCCAGAAACCCAGGCCAAGTGTACACCTTGGGGGGGAGGAAATACTACAAGTCTCGATAGCTGAGAGGGACCTGGGGGTAGTGGTGGATGTCAAGACGAACAACTCGGAGACTTGTAGGAGGGCCATGACAAAGGCCAACAGGATGCTTGGATGCATCACTAGGGGGATCACCTCCAGAAGGGCTAAATCTGGTCCTCCATAAACAGTTACATATTTAACATGGACTATAGACAATTTTACATATCAGGAAAAAGGTTTCTCAATGTATTTTTAAATCTGAAACTGTTTTCATGATAGAAAATATAAATTTCTAAAATTTCTCTGCCCTTTGGGAAACCACATTTCTGTTATCAACTAAAAGTCTGCATCAGAGAGGTGTTTACAGAAGCCAAATTATGACGTAGCAGCTCAATGTGGAGACAAGTGCTGTGTTATGGAGATTTTTTTAAATGCACCCCCAGCTGTAGCAGGAACACATTCTGCAGCTGCAAGCTTCTGTAAAGCCTGCCCAAGGAGTACTTAAAGTACAAACGCTATGCACTGACACCAAAGCACACATTTTATTTATTTATTTTGATGACCAGGTGAGTACACTAGCATTGAAGTGCCTTTTTCAGGCACAACTCGTGCACAGAAGAGTACACAACAAGACAGTGGAACAGGTGCAAGCGCCTAAGTATCATAACTCAAAATTAAGTGACTTGGTGCAAAAGTAAAGCAGTTGGCAGTATAGCCTAGAAGTTAGAGTAATGAGCTGTGTAAATGAGCTTCGTACCTCCAGCAGACAGACTTGGGTTTGATTCCCACAGCTTCAACTTGCATACTGTTGGACTCTGACCAAGTCACTTAACCTTCCCAGTGCTCCCGGGTCACACCTGTGCTTAGTGGGCCTTACCCAATTACTAAAAGAATAAAAAAAAAAATTACATTAAAAAAATTAAGTCAACAGTGTTTTGTAAGAAAGCACAAAGGCTGAGATGTACAGTGGAATGGAGATGTCTATGCTGTACTTGCCCAAAGTACAAGGCACAGGACTTTATTTTCCAGTGATACTTCATCACAAATATTTAACAGCGATACGAAGAGTCATTATTAGCTATTGCTTTCAGGGGCGCTATTTATTGTCTGCTGCTGAAGATGAAGCATTTCAGTGCTCTGACAGAAGATCTGACCTGGAGATGAATGATACCAGATATGAGGAGAATTTTGCTTTCATGACTAGTCTGGGCTCTGGAGTGAATTGACTCCACAGAACGCAGTATATCTGTGAGAGAAAATGGTAATGTCAGTGTGCTGCTTGTTTACTGAGAGGGAAGGGACTGTAATAAAAAAAAACAAGATTCTTCTGTTTGACATCTGCAACTACCAAGATCTGCAGACTATAAACTACTCTGCTAAACTGGTATGTTTTTACATCAGACCTTTCACACATGCACACACCCCTTTTGTGGGAACCCTGTGTGAGATCTCAATCAGCCACAGCACGCTGAAGCAAGGATGATGTCAGTTCAAGATACTTGATTAGCTTTTGCAACAGTAACAGATATCTTGGGTGTTTGAGTTTCATATGTTTAACATATTTTACGTAGTAATAGTAGCAAAAGCTTTATTTTTCAGCAGGATAGACTTATAGGACCTACTAGGTCCTATTTTCAAAATTGCCCTGCGTAAGATAGCTACACATAGATGCACATTTTACTATTACATATGACAGCAAACCTTCCACATTATTAGACAAATGTCAATGTACAAGATATAGACATGCATACAAAATATTTTGCATACATTTAGAATGGGCAAACTAGGAATGTATAAAACATGTTGGGGTTGCTAAATCCATTTGCTGTGTCAAAGTTGCACTCTCAAAGTCCAGGCATGAAACATGTACGGTGGAGTTAAGTGCAGGAAAATTATTGTCATAAGCAATCAGGAGAGGGTATGTGTCAATCGCACATAGTTGGAAGCTTTATGCTATGTCTAGCACAGCTGGTAGGAAGACTCACCAGTATCTGAGATTTTTACATATACAACATATATGTACCCATTCTAGAAGAAAGGGCATCCCACCCTCATTGCCAATATAATGTCTGGCCAGCTGGTAGGAAGACTGAAGAGTATTCTGAGTTTTAGGGCACATCAGGACGTGCTCTGGATGCGAGTTTTATTGATCCCCGAGTCACACAATCAGCAGCTTTTCAGTTCTTGGTTGGTAGTTACAACTAAGCTTTTTTTTTTCCATTATTTGTTTATGCCCCTTCAATGCTCCCTCAATGACTCTGCCTCTGCTGTCCCTCTGGGTCCCCAAGGTGCCTGGCCCTTCCTGTACCCGGACCCCTGCAGCCTCCAGCCTCTATGCATCCTGGAATCAGACCCCCCGGCTGATGAAGGAGTGAAACCTCCTACCTGTACGCAGTCTTCATCAGGGCGGCAGAGGCTGAGGGTTCCAGGCATGCTGTGTATTCAGTTCACTGGGGCCGCTGTCAGCATTGGCAGCCGGCTTTTTCTGTGCTTCTCCCACTCCACAGAGATGCAGTCTCACATAGGAGGTCCATGGAGCATATGCACGCTAGTGCATGCTGCAGCTCCAGACCTCCACCTGCGTCTCACCCTCTCACATCGTCCTCAATCACACTGCCACCTGTGGTCACCTAGGTGGCAGTATTGCAGCGAGGATGGTAACCCACCCGCCCCAGAGGAGGAGAGTTTCCCCTGGGATGCCTGATCTTCCTCACCCTCACTAACTCCCTTCAGCCCAAGCTGATTCTCGAACTCGGGTCACCGGCATCACGAACAGTAGCACTAGCACTGTGTGAATGGCCCAGTGGGACAACTAAGCTTTTAACCTTCCCACTGCTTGTAGCATTCCACCCTCTAGAGGTGTCCTACTACAACCTCTTAATATTCAATAGCTCTTCACTGTTTTTTAAACATATATAGATAGCCCTATATACTGGCATCTGTGGTACCACACATAATTATTTTTTAGAAGCACAATTCAGGAAAGCTGTATCTGCTGAGAAATCAAAGAAAAGCTTTGCGAAAACTTAGACATCTGTGGAACTCTTCTGAGGATCCTAAAGCATCAGAAAAAATTTAAGAAAGGGAAGAAAGAAGGTTAGACAGTTATGCTTAAGGTGTCTACTCAGCAGTAATACAGTACATGCAGCTGTTCACCTGAAAATGTCTGTCAAGTATAGCAATGCTTAAAGGTGTTCTTATATAATTCCTAAATCTGCTTGCCAAAGGTGATAGGACTTCTTGCTATCAGTTAGGAAGCGTGTGAAAGGGACCAAGGTATTATCTGATCTTATTCCTGAAAGCCTTGAAATTATCATAAAGGTCTGAATAGATTTCAATGAGCTCTCATTCAAACTGATGAAAGACAGAAGTATAGGCCTTTGTAACTCAGGGGAACTAGAGATTACTATCTGGAGTGACAGCTGTGTGGCGATTCTCTGGGTTACTAATTAGCAGCATCAGAGGCTGACAAACAATGATATCTACCTGATACCAGCCAAGCAAAAGCTAGATGGCCCTCCTCCTCCCTGAGAGAAACTGCAGCAGTTTTATGTGCTCAGAATACTGCGAGTGCTGCAGTAATTGTGGCTGCTTGACCAGGAGAGAGGGATGACCTTCTCTCACAAGGGCCCTCCTTCTGCCTCTGCTCCCCACCTCTTCCTGGTTGTTGGTGATTTGTGCCAGCTAAAGGATGCTGGGAAGGGTGGCTGGGATCTGGGTGGCTGGGAACTCCCTCGATCCCATGCACATAGAACAGTATGTTGGCAGACACATTGTAACAAAGACACACAGCATGCTGGGAAGGGTGGCATGGAGGGCAGAGGCACTGGATGCCTTACCTCCACCCCTGCTGGCCACCTAGGTTCAGTAATAGAGCAGGATCACTCAGGGGATGGCTGGGTGAGGGAGGATTGAGTGTCCCAAGGACAGCTCTTTTCCCTTGGGGAGGGGGGGTATTGAGTCCTGCTGCTGGCCTGCCAGCCAGCAGAGGCTGGGTGGCAGCAATGCAGGACCGACCAGCAGACATGAGCAGGAGGCATGATGACGCAACCTCCATGTGCATCAAGACGCATGAATGTGGTTGCATTATATACAGGTCTCAGTGGGCGAAGACGGAGGAAACTGCCCCAACTCGCTCAGCATCCCCCATGTCCCCACGTGACCCTACATGGCAGGCTACCCACTTAACATGGCTCTGAGTAAGTGGTGGTTAACCTCTAAAACTATGTGATGGATTGGTGGTGGGGTTGGAGGGATACTGCAAGCATGAGGGATGCCAGGAGATAAACAATAATAATAATAATAGTAAAAACAAAAAGCAAACAGCAGCGTTTTTTGGGGTTTTATACTGATTTATTAAGATGTGACCTAAAGTTTAGTTTGGGTAAACTGTTTAATCCCTGGTAGCTCTTGAATTGTTTTCTGGAATAAGACTGACACTGGGATGAGTTTAAGATGTTGTACCATAAGGTCAGTGCATCCACTGGTGCCTGTCACTAAGACTGAAGATCTATACCTATCAACTATATAATCCACTGGATTTGTACCTGTTCAATTTGTCTTTTGAATAAAGATGAATTTAAAGAGCAACTCTCTATTACAATAAAAACCATAAAAACACTAGATTTAACACCAACTATGTTTTAACTCTATTATTTTGTAGTTCACTGTTATTTCTTTTCTCTGCTGTTGGTCTACTAAATATTGTAGATAATGCAACAATTATTTCACTGAGACTTTCAAAATGTATCTGACTTTCCCCTGCTAACCACACAATTGCTGTTTGTGACATCACAGTCTGTTGTCATGGTGAGCATTGTGATGTCATAAACAAAGGCATTGTGAGGTTAACAGGGGAGAGTCAAATGTTTTCAAATGTCTTCCATGCAGACTTTTTAGATGGACTAGTAAGATGTGCCGTAAATCTTGGAAAGGAACGCTGAAAATGAAAAAAAATGTGTTCTGTAGTAAATTGTAACAGCTGAAACATCTTATTTAAGCAAGCACATGCTGACATGCAGAGTTACTTTTTAAGAAAAAGGAATACTGTTGATGATCACAAAATAAAACTAATTTGTAGTACTGATTTATATTAGTAACTAAAATATTTTAGCTGTAGCTTAAAGCAGCAGTTTGTGTTTTATACACTTCACAACACACGTCTTTTCAACACCCAGTGTTAATCCCTGCATTTTTTTGACTTCCAAATCCATTGATTTAGTGCCACATTTCATTTTATTTATTTTTATTTATTTTAGTCTTTGGTAACCGGGTAAGGCCCACTAGGCACAAATGCCTTTTTTCAGGGGCGACCTGGGAGCACTGGGTGGTTAAGTGACTTGCTCAGAGTCACACAGTATGCAAGTGGAGGTTGTGAGAATCAAACTCAGGTCTGGTCTGTTGGATGTACCAAGCTCGTTCATGCCTCGTTCCTCTAATATTAGGTTCATCATGTCAAAGCACCTGTTATGTGGCCTGGAGTTAGTACTGATGTTCCCAGTGTCCTACAAGGTTAGGGAGCAGTTTCTACTGCATGATAGTTTTACTCGCAAGAAAAAGGGTGTTAGAGAGCAATTCTCTTATTATAATAAAAAGCTTAAAAACACTAGAATTACACCAAGTATGTTTTAACCTTACTGTTTTCTAGTAATCTGTGATTTGTTTTTACTTCCCCTGCCATTGAGCTACTAAATATTGTAGATAATGCAGCAATTATTTCACTGAGTCTTTCAAAATGTATCTGACTCTCCCCTGCTAACCATGCAATTGCTGTTTGTGACATCATAGTCTGTTGTCATGGTAGGCAATATAATGTCATAAACAAGCACATTGCGAGGTTAACAGGGGAGAGGCAAATGTTTTTAATCATTTTCTATAAGACTTTTTAGATGGACTACCAAGATCTGCTATAAATCTTGGAAAAGACCATTGAAAATGAAAAAAAATGTATTCCCTAGTAAATTGTCACAGCTGAAACATCTTATTGGTGAAAGCACATGATGAAGTGCATGCAGAGTTGCTCTTTAGACAACTGATGTTCAAATACAACTGAGAATATTACATGATTTTTTTCTCCCCTTTCCCACAGTCACCCACTTCCCTCAGCATTGTAAACATCCAGGGATAGCATGTATGCAACTGCACCCCCATTAGGAAAGTAGAGCTCTTTGGCTATCTGGAGGGGGTTGCTACAGCAACAGAAAATGACGCTTGCCTTCTGCTAGGCTGGGATGTGCTGCTGTGAGCAGAAATTTTGCAGCCTGGCCACACCAGTGCTAGCAACCCGTGTCCACTCTGTAATCCAGGTAACCTGATTGACAGTTCAGTACACTGCTGTTGGGTCACCATGTGGCCCACAATGTTCCTTTCATAACATTTTTTCTAGTATTAAACTCATGATCAATTCAATACCCCCCCCCGTCATCTTACTCCTTTCTTTCATTTCAATCCTTGCTTCCAAGGCTAAATTGACACATGGTGCATGACAGTTGATGTTAGTTACGTACGACTAACAGGTTATTTCAAGGCAGTGTGAGATGGCTATTTAAGATTGCAAGCAGTCCAAGAAGAGTATACTGCAAACTGCTAAATACAGGCGGTGTAGCACTGCATAGAGAGGCAGCTTACCTCCACAGTATACACACAAAGCAAAAGAGTTGTGCACACACAAAAGGTCTCAGAGCCAAAGTGTAAATGCAAAGTTTTTTACTTAGCTTCAAAGCAACAGCACAAAGTTTGAAATCCACTGCTTCCTGATTACAGCGTGGTCCCCTAGTACCTCGACTCTCCTGAGTCTTCAGTGGTGGTGAGGCTTAGAGAAACAGGCTACCTTTTTTATACATTGGCTTGTTCAAAATTCATTACATCATTTAAAGTTACAGGTGCCTAATCAAGTTCAATGCAAAGAATTCTATGAGCTTAGATACAAAACACACAAAAAATCAAATCCAAAACAAAAAAGCATCTTAATTCATCTGCTATTCCTGACACTTAATGCAAAAACTGTAAGCATATTTTATGCATTTTTTTAATTATTTCAGAGAAAACCTATTTTTACTAGCAAATAAGTGTGAAAGTAAAAAAGAAGTTAGTATCCTGGACCTGATTGGTGTCACCGCATCTGCAATCATTACTCCATAAATATTTTAACCGGGTAGGAAGGAGCCCCCCATACTAAACAGCGAAGAGAAGTCTGGGAAGAGAAAACAAGGTTCAAATACACATTAATTACTTAAACAAAACTATACAGGCATCAAAAGTTCTAAAGAAAACTGTAGCATCTCATCAATATCTATCCAAAGTGACATGCAAGAAACTAAATAATTATAAATTCATCACTTCTTTAAGTATATTATACTCACCAAGATCTGTTTTACAAAAAAAAAGAATATAAAACTAATTTTAAATCTTGAATCTATTTAGAGACATCATTTTTCTTTATAAGATATATCAAGTACTTAAATAAGGTAACTGAGATGTGCACTACTCTTTTGCTTTCTCTGTTTGAGATTGTAACTGCCTGCCTTACTAGACTGCATAGCTCTTCTAGTTATTACGGCTACAGTGGGCGGAGCCTGCAGAAATTTTGCATGTACAAAATGGCTGATGTCATGTTTTCTGTCTGTGGAACTGGCTGAAGATGTAAATAGTCTCCTCTGCCTTACCATCCTCCAAGAAATTCTTTCGGCCCTCAAATAAATACACTTTCATGTTAGTCAGTGGTTGCAGGGCACTATTTTCTTTCTTAAATATGAGGTACAAGAACTGGAACCTGAGTAGTGGGAGGCAGCATTAGTTTTTTTGAGGGGAGTAAGATCTACCCCACCTCCATCTGAGAAGCTCCTAAAGATCCACGTACAGCTTTTTGGGGGGTTCATATGGGAGTGGCATGAGGTGGATCTATCATGTTGGAACAACTGACTATCAGAGCTGCCTGGGGTATCAGAGCTTGAGGTTCAGAAGGAAAGAAAGAGTAATTAAGGAGTGCCTGAAACTGCATCCTTATACAGCACTTCTGAAACTGCATCCTGAAATTACAGCCCTTGAGGAAAGCAAGCACTTGCAACACAAGAATGGCAATTAAGGTATAAGCCCACAAAGGAGTAAAATATGTCACCCAAAGAAGACTATCCCATATTGGATACCAGAGTGTCTGTTTCTTAAAAACTTTTTATACCCCCCACACACAGCTGAAGCACCAACCCAAATAGCTATGGGAAGCTCTACATTTTTATCTCTCTGGGACCTGAAGTTTAGCAGTAATGTGTGAAGAGAATAAAGTCTTGTGTTTTGTGCATTTGAATAGGTTTAGTGCTTTGAAGTTAAAAGATATAAATATATATATATATATATATATATATATACACATACATAGGGGTGGGATATTCAGACTGCACCAGGCTGTGGCACAAGCCTGGGTGCAGCGCAACTGGGATGTGCCAGGGCGCTGACAGGGTGATATTCAATGGTACTGCGCCATGGCTCAGCACCACTGAATATCGCGCTGTGGCCACCCGCAATGTGCATGGCACAGTGGGACTGCACCCGCGCAAGTGGCCAGAGAGGGGCAGGGGGATGCGCTAGCACAAGTGCCATTGCGCTAGGTACATCAACTGTGATATTCAAAAGTGCACATGCAAATGGGTCCATTTGCATGTCATTATGGCCCCATTTGCATGCAGGTGTGCTGATCCCCCACGACTTGCACCTGGCGCCCTGCCAGGCTGCAGCCGCCTGGGACTGACACCCCCTGCACAAGCAGCAAAGTGCCCCACTGCCCAGTCGCTGGGCATTAGTATCATAATGAATTGTCCTATATCCCTGGTGGTTCAGTGGACCACACCCAGCCTGATCGCGGACTTTAGAAATAAAATAATTTGTCCAATATCCCTGGTGGTCCAGTGTACCGCATACAGCCCAATCGTGGGCTTTAGTAATAAAATAACTTGTCCAATATCCCTGGTGGTCCAGCGGTGCCCCCTCCCACCCTCCCACTGAGCCCCACCATCCCGCTCCCCCCGGTCAGCCACAGGTGGCAGCTCCCCACCCACAAGCCACCTTGCCGCCCACCGACTGACTGCATACAGTAGGGCTGTACGCCCATTGGTCCACAGCATGGGTCAATTGGTGTGCAGCCCATACAGTACTACACAGTCCAGAAATGTGAATGAATCCATTAGGGTTTCTGACCATAACACCCTGCCCTGCAGGAACTGACAGGCATCGGGGTGTGACTTGGGATTGTCAACAGTAATGCTCATGTCATTCCACCCCCATCCCCACCCTGCAGCCAGTGACAGGTATCGAGGTGTGCCTTTGACTTTTCAGCCCCAAAGTTCACTCCATTTTCTTATATAGTATATATTTTCTTATATAGTACTGTACCCATTTCAGCTTATTTCCTTATGGAATGGGGTGAGTGTAAAGCTTGAACACCCCAAGGCACACCTCGACACTTGTCTGTATCTGCAGGGTAGGGTGAGGTGAAATGGTGTGAGCGTTATGGGCAACGACCCAAAGGCACACCCCAATGCCTGTCCATCTCTGAATGGTAGGGGTGGGGATGGCATCACTTCAGTACTTCACTGCCATTCCTATTCTGCCTGTCTGTCTGTCTGTGTGTGTATGTCTCTCTCTCTATCTATATGTCTATGTAATTGTCTATTTTTCTATCAATTACGTGTATCGCTGTTTTTACCTATTTCTAAAACAAACCTGCATATCACACTTGCCTGCACTCTGAGCAAATACTCATGAAACTGTGCATATTTGTACTCCACTTCTGCATAGACCTCATACTTTCCTAATATTCCCATTATCACAAGCATTACTACCTTACCCTTATCAAAAGTGAACCCCTCTGAAAGTTACTATCACATTTTCTCTGCTAACAGTCTATAATTACACCTGACTTCCTGACATCAACACATTGCTTAAATATAACTTATATCACCTCATGGACAAAAACCCTATTTCTCTAAAAAAACAACAACTGTGTAAATAATCCCAAGGCTAAACATATGCTAGCCATTACTTTTTCATGTACTGTCACCTTCTATACCATCATGGGGATTTGCATATGTTTCCCATGATGCTTTGCATTATTGGGGTATGTGCAATTGTGTTTTCTTTAAAATTTGGCTGTCCAGCCAATATCACTCGGGATAACACATACCTCAGTAGCATTTGCTCTGGGGTTCTTTTGTAGACCTATATTGCTTCCTATTCCTTCCATTAAAACGTACACCTCCATATATTTTTCTAATGATGTGTATGCCTTCCTTGGAACAGAAACTAAAACAAATCTTACTACTTACAAATTATTGTGTTGTTTCTTCATACCACCTTAACAATTCCACACAAGTTCACTAACTTCATTATGCAGCCATGGTGGATCTGACCAGAATTTGTTTTTAAAGGGACTGCAGGAAGAAAGGGTATTTGATATAAGGCTGCTAATTAGAGGGTTCCCTAAGAAAGGAATGGACAGTTTTGGGAGAGAGGGAGATGGTTCCCCAAAGGGTGGGAATATCAGGTTTGTACAGTATATGATAAAAGGCTTACTCCCTCGAGAAGAGGGAATGATTACAAAAGGCTCATTCACATAACATGTTCTGCACTGTTGTGAGTGGTGCAGAGCTGTTACAGTGTTGCTGTCTCACTCACATTATTGAAATCTGCATCGCAGTATCTGCATGCATGGCATTTCACTGCAATCCCTCTTTTCTTGGGATCGCATAGTGATGTTGGTGTTTTGCACAGCCATGTGAACAGCTGGCACCACTCACAATGGTGCCAGGTTATTTCCTATGCTACACTTAAGTAGATTTCCAGCCCTACTGGAAGACTATTTACAATACAGGAAGCTATCCTGCAACACCTAAAAACCCTCTCATAGGAACGCTCATCAGGAGTGCTTCACAAACTGCAGCAGAAACGATGGGGACAGGAGCGATGAAGTTATATGATGCATGAACAAGGTATATAAAAAGTGAGAACTCCCTTATTCAAATCAGCCATTTGTCAGCCAAGAGTCATCATGACTTGCTGGCGGGAGGAGGAGGGAGAGAAAGAGAAAGAGAGAGAGAGAGAGCGCTGCAGAGCTGCAGTTGACCCTAATAACAGATGTCGCTATTTCTGCAAAGGGTGAGAGATGTAAAATTGTAACTTTGTTTTAGTTTGCTTTCTTTCCTTAACTACTACTGTTTGTTTAAAGTTTCTATTTATTTTATATTTTCTGGTGTTCAGATGGTATTCTTGTGTTATTCTTGTTATGTACTTGCATTATTCATGCTTCATGAATGCACATTTTATAATATAGAGTGGTGCTCCGTGATAGGGTGTATAATGCCATGTCAGTCAGTAACTCTCAGTAACTCAAGTTAACAATGGTTGAGGTTATCAGTTTTACACATTTTAAACAAAAGCAATTCCTAGTGTTATAACTAGTTTAAGATTCCCGTGGTATGCTAATATTATCCAAATATATTCAGTTATAATGCAGTTCAAACACAAAATGCTGCTTCCACACCAATTGCCTGTGCACAGTAGAGGAATTTCAGGAAAACCAAACAGATATCAGTGCCAGGCAACAGGGTGTATTTAACTCTTTAATCCAGAATTTAAAAAGCTTACATTCAGGTATAACTTAACACAGGGCACATAGGTACTGTATATGCAATCTGTCACAGAGCACCACTGTCCAAGAGAAAAATCTCAAAGGGATTTGTGACTCAGCTTGTATAAGGGAGAAGGCAACAATTTATGTTACAATCCCTATTCGCTTCTGAGAGATTATTCTAAGTGAGGCCCACTCCAGTAGTGAAAGATATCAGGCTGTATGGGATGCAGGTATACAGGTACAGTATTCCTAAGGGCTATAACGTATGCTGACAAGGGAAGCTGTGAATCTGGTTGGTTGGTACAGTAGTCCCAGTGATGCATTATTTGCTGTAAGCAAGTGTGTAAATAGGACAAGCGAGGAATAATCACTTACGTGAGAGAACCCAAAATGCAAACTAGATACACACATGGGTGCTCAAATGTGGTTATTTATGTGGCAAAATAACATAATGTGAAGGAATAACCAGCTGATCTGGGTGACTAAATGCTGAGGCCAAAGGCCAAGGCATTTAATCAACCACAGAAGCCAATTATTCTGAGTTTACTCTGGCTAACTGAATCTTGTTACTAATAAACGACCAGAGTTTTGAAACCAGGATTTTAAAAGCTCTCTGCTAGGTGAGGTGGAAGGTGGCTTTCCCCCTGTTTCTGTGGACTAGCTGTGGATAAACTATCATGGATGCATCTCAAATGTGTGTAAACTATCGTGGGCAGGTTTGGAATGTGGATAAACCACTCTGCATGTGTCTCAAATGTAGACAAACCATTATGGACATGTGTAAACTGTGGATAATTGACTGAGGGATTGACTATGGTAATATGTAGGGTTTTAACCGATGGTTTTCCTCTATTCTGTTACCTTAGAATAGATATTTGTTGTTTAAATGTGCATACCAATAGCTCATTTTTTATTTAAGACTCATCCCAATGTCTCTTTATGTTTAATAACATAATTATTCCACTCTTTATCCATTCATGCCATCATACCATGTTGAGCATTGTAGAACGTTTGTTTAGATTTAGCTTGATGTAAATGAGACCATATTTAGTAATGCATGGAGTTATTTGTCCCTTGTTTTATTCTAGATATTTACAACTGCAGAATTGTATGGATTCTTTTTAACTTAACACTGTTTTGCTCTATATGAAGTGCTCAGTGAAGTCAAACAACGAGTAAGACTTGTAGAGTATCAACACTAGTAGAAATCATTCTAAATAACTCAGGGTTTATTATTGCACCCAATAGCTCTGTATGAAGTCCGAACAATCCATTGATTCTCCTGATACAAAATGGCCGCCCAGGGTAGAATGAGTTCAAACATTGGCAGTAGTAACTACAGGCTAATTGCACTTATCAACTCTTGGATAACATAGGCACCAATATGCTGTACACATTACACAAATGTTAAAGTGCATAATGATTATGCACTTTTATCAGCAGATTGCAGGTGAATTGACTGCAGCTGGTTGGCTTCAGAAGATATCCTGCTATGAGCCAAGACACTGCCCAGGATTTACAGTATAAAAAGATTAGCAGATGTTTCAAGGGGAAGGGGAACAGAAAATACAAGTCACATTTCTCCTTGTTCTTTCAGAGCTACTGTTATCTTCTTTGTATTAAGGGTTACATCTGACAATGCATAAAATAACTTGAACATGAGCCTTCCACATTATTATAGGTGACTAGAGATGGGAGAAGCAGATAAACTTTGCTTTGTTGAGAAGGTTGGGAAGTTTTTTTCACTTCTCAAAGTGCTTTGTGTAGTTTTTCAAGAATTGGGCACTTTGTGTGGAAAAACGACATGAAATGGCCCTTTATCTGTGAAGTGAGCACTTTGCATAATTGTCCTCTGTGAAGTGGCTACTTCATAAAAGGTAAATATTACAAAGTGCCACCCAAAAAATAAAGAATGACTTTGTGGAGTTATGTTTCTATATTTTAAAATTAAACACTCTTCTCTCAACCCTTACAGCACGCATCCCAACACACCTCCCTCTGCCACCCAGTCACGACAGTAATGTAAAGGTATCCCGACAACTGTGTGTGGAAATGAGGGTGAAGGGAATCTGGGTGAGGCAATTAGGGCAGACATGATTTGGGTGGTCAGGATTTAGGTGCGGCGGTGATTGTGGGAAGATGGGAATATGGGTCCCGAACTGTGGTCTTCCCCCACAAATGTGTGCAGGATGGGGGCTTCCCACAATGGGACCAACATAAGGTGTGACCAGCCAAGTGCGCGATGCAGTTCCCTGTTGCACACCTTGCTGTTGGCCGTTTTCCCATGCAGAGGATAATTACCCCCCCCATTCTCCCCTTCCTGTGGCTGTGCATTCACAAGTCCATTAGTTCACTGCAGTAGGTTGTAGGAAAAAATATAAATACAAAGAAATAAGACAGTGATCAAACCAAACCATCCCACCACCTCAGCCAACCCCTGTCTAAATAAATGAGAGAGTACAGTATGTTGAAATACTACTGACTGACAAAAGGTTCTGGACTTCAGAAGAGCAGAATTTGGTAGGATTTAGGAGCTGCTAAAGGAGAAACTGGAGGGGGTAGTAACAGCAGTGGAGGTGGACAACAACTGGGATTTAATCGAAAATGGAGTATTAGAGGCCACAAGTTTCTAGGGAAAGGAGATGGGAAAGAGCAAATGAGGGAAAGAAACCATTGTGATACACAAAAGAGGTGGCTGAGGCAGTAAAGCAGCAAAGGGAAACTTTTAAAAATACAAAACCTGCTAGCAGAGGATGATAGGGAGGAGTGTCTTAAGATGAGAGAAGCCAGCAAGACGGTGAAGGGCACAAAGTCAAACACCGAATTTAGGGTAGCAGAGGAAATGAAGAAAGGGGTCATAGAATTCTTTCATTACATATGGGAGAAATGGAATCCAAGGAGAGGATATTCAGACTTAGAAAGAGGGTGGGTTACGAGGAGGATGAGGGCATAGGAAAGGCAAACACAAACACACTGAACCAGTATTTCTGTTCAGTGTTCATGGTGGAGTGCTAGGGGCCGATGCCTGGCTGCATCATCAAGGACAGAAAGTGAGGGAGCGAGGGCTTCAGAATAGAACTGATTACAGAAGGGCAGATATTAAAGGACTAAAAGCACTAAAGATGGATAAATCAATGGGCCCTGTAAGCTACATCCATGAGTGCTGAAATAGATCATCAGAATGGTCCTGGCTGCACCACCAGCAGATCTCTTTAATAGCTCATTGAAAAGAAGGGAGGTGTCAAGGGATTGGAGGACGGTAGATGTGGTACCCCTGCACAAGAGGGGAACTATGGATGAACGATGAAACTATAGATCAGTCAGCCTAACGTCTATAGTGGGAGTTACTGAGACCATAATAAAGGAGAGGCAATGCTGGCTCCCTGGCACTCAGCAGTGAAGTGCCCACTCGGCATGTGGTGAGCTGGGTTCATGCCCCACACCTGGAACGACTGTAGCAGAGATCAGTGGGGTGGGTAAGGAGTGTCCATGAAGAAGCTCTCCTTCCTATGAGGAAGGCAATAGTCACACTGCTCCTAAGTGACTCCTGGTGGTAGGCCAGTAGAGATGCACTTGGTGGTGTGGATGACCATGAGCTGCTGTGCATCCTACCCAGGATGCCATGACATGCAGCCATGACATGGGGGGGGGGCAGAGGGAAGGAAAAAAATGGGAAATGGCCCACTCTGGAGTGCCACATGATGGCCCACTGTGTGTCCCCTCTGTGCCACCTGACCACCAAGTGCATAGTCCTTACCCCCTGACCATCACCTGCAATGTCAGAGGTGCTTCCTTCCTGGTAGTAACAGGGGTCCCCCCCCGGCAGGGATGATCCTGAACTAGGGGGTGTTGTAAGATCATAGGGAACCTGGAAGTAAGTGATGGCAGTGGGAGTTAACTTCGGTGGACAGAGGAGAAATGTGTGTGGAGCCTGAAGAAGAGGGGCTCCATGAGGGGCCTAGGGGAAGCAAAAAAATAAAGTAGAGGTGATTGGGAACCTTTGAAGTGAATGGACTTAAGGACATGGGGCAGAGCAGGTTCCCAGGAGGTAGGGTGTGTCAAATTAACATGATCACTTTCTTCAATTTGGGTGATGAAGGTGGTGGAAAAGGATCAGGCAGTAGACTAACTGTATTTGGACTTCAACAAAGCCTTCAACTCTGTTCCACATGGATAATTGGTCAAGAAGCTGAGCAACCTTAGAGTGAGGGATAGGACTGCATCATGGGTAAGAAACTGGCTAAGTAGGAGAACCCAAAGGGGGTTCCTGCAGGGGAACTCTCAGGGGTCAGGAGGTCCCCAGTGGGGTGCCACGTGGATTGGTCTTAGGACAAGTCCTCTTTAACAACTCCATTTGTGACATTGGGGAAGGGATCCAGTGGAAGACCTACCTCTTAGCAAATAAGTAAAAGATCTGCGGAACTGTGGGCAGTGAGGTGGGGGTAAGAAAGATGAAGGAAGATCTGAAAACACTAAAGAAATGGTTAATGCTATGACAGCTGAAATTTAACAGAAAGAAGTGTAAGTTAATGAACATAGACGCCAAGAACCCTAAAAAACAGAATACAGGATGGGGTGGGGGGGTAGAGCATTTGAGGAGAGGCACCTGGGGATGATAATTTATGAACAATTTGTAAACATCTGCACAGTTCAGTTGGGCAACAAGGAGGGCTAATGGGACCCTGGACTGCTTAGAATGAAAGATCAACAGCAGGAGAGTTACGGACTTGCACCTGTACAGATCATGGGTTCGACTTCTGGAGTACTGTGTGCAGTTCTGGAACCCACACTTGAGGAAGGGTGGAAACAGGATAGAGGTGGTGCAGAGGATGATAACTAAATTGATTTAAGAACAACAATATAAGTCCTGCATAAAGAGGTTGCAGGACCTCAACCTGTACACACTGGAGGTAAAAAGGGAGAGGGAGAGATATGACAGAGCCATACAAATACTGTACCTTCATGGGATAAACAGGTTCATGCTGAGTGGACACTCAGGCACTGGGGTGGGGCTCAGTGAAGATGGTGATTGGGATTTAGGAAAGACGTCAGGAAATATTTCTTATTTCTTTATGGAAAGAGTGCTAGATAGGTGGCACAAAGGGAAGTCATCTCTGTGAAATCAGTGAAGGGACTCAGACATGTCTGGGACATACACGTGGGACTGGTAAGCACATTAGAATAAGAGAAGTGGATTACCACTACTAGGGCTCTCACATCAAACCATAGGCAGAGCTGGGCAGATTGGTTGGGATGCAAGGCCTTTTTTCTGCCATCAACTCCTGTGTTTAATTTCTTTTTTTTTATTTTTGTGTTTATTGAGTTTTGAAATCAAACTGTACAAACAGTACTGGTGCAGCATTATACCACTGATGCAGATGAAATATGATGACAGCATTATCCAGTATTACATGAATCTGCACGCCTTTGTGGCCTCACTAGTAGGGGTAAATGAATTAACAAGGGATAGCTAACAATAAGCATATGCCATTAAGGAACAGACTAGAAACTGGGAGCACGACAATTCGCTCCCGACAATTCAAACAGCATCATTTCTCTCCCGACTTTACAGTCCTGCATCAGTTCATCCCTATGGCACTAGCCACCCTATGACAATTCGCTCCCACTGCAACAATTTAATAACAAACTGCACTTACCAGGTTAATGCTATGTTAAGTTTTCACAGGCACCATGTTGCTGTGTCTGCAGCCGTGGTTACCAGCGTATGACGTTGTGTCTGCAGCTGTGGTTACTAGCGTATGACGTTGTGTCTGTAGCTATGGTTACCAGCGTCTGAGATTGTGTGTGTAGCCACAGTTCAGTTCAGTTCACTCAAGTGAAAGAGTGGTCGTGTAAGTTAAAAAGCAATACTTTATTTTAAAATCTTAAAATCAGTGTAATTTATTCCCTTATCAGTATTCAAAGCTGTGAGCAACTCCGCGGAGAAACTCCTCAGTCGTGCGGTCTGCACACTTTTCTAAAATGCAGGTGAGACGTGCATCATTATCCCGGTATACTCTCCTTGATACAGTCGGTGGGTTACTGGCTATTATCTGCTCTACTTCAGAATCCCTTTTTCATTGTACACCCCTGAGCCCATCTATAAATTTCCACACTGTGGGATGCGACATACAAAGCACACTCTGCATCCCATGGTGAAAGGCCTCCACGACATTATTAGTTTTTGCTCGTCCATTTGACACACTGTCTGAATGATTCCACAGTGTTATTGCATAATGTGACTGTCTTTGTCCATTCCCTCTTCTGTTTCTCCTGCCCACCCAAGTGTCCTCAAAATAGTCTATGATAGGCTGTAATTCTTCAGGGAAAATGTGTGCTGCTTCATCAGGTATTTCCTCAAATCTAGCAATGACTTGGTCCGGTGGGTAGAAAGCCAATGCTGGCAGATATTTACATTTTAAGGCAAATTCAAGGTCCTGGGCATATTTTATTGCTAGCCCTTCACTTTGAATTTTCCGGTAGATGCACTGAGTGAAATGGAAGAAACAACCAACTTGAACTGATTGAGGAAATACAGTCCTGAATGCATTTATTGTAGCTTTCTCAAAGTCAGTCATGACTGGAACAGGGTTTAAGTTAGGACACATTTCTTTCAATCCAGACAGTAGACGTTCGTAACATTCTCTTGATTTACCTGGCAGTAATGCATAAATAGCTGGCTGCACACATTTCCGAAGCGTTCCCCCATTATAACATATAACTGTGTGAACAGTGGTGGAGAAACGCTGAATGTGCTGTCTGCGTACCAAAGTGTGCATCGCTCAAGTACTGTAAAGTTAAATTGTTATGTGTTCCAAACACTAGGATTCTATTGTACCCAGGGCCACTGTCATACAATAAGAAAGGGACTGTGTCACCACATTCAGATGTTTTATAGCAGTACGATTCAGGGATTTGTAATTCAATTAAGTCCTTTGGGTTGGGAGGTGCACCATGAACTCTCACCCGTTGTATAGTCCGTTTTAGGTTTTTATCACATATTTTCCCCTGGGATGCAAGTGAAATTTTAGCTTTTGAATGAAGAAGCACCTGTGCCGTGGTATCTTGTGTTGCGGCAGCTCTTTCTTTTGCAGCATTTATTGCTTCTACTCTTTCCACCGCACAGGCATCAGGTGCATGTGAATGCATAGAAAATCTATGTATAATGGTTGGGTCCTCGTAGCTTTTAGTATGTATTCTTGCATTGCAAAGCTTGACTTTGCGCGTACAGTGAGCTCACTCTGCCAAATCGCCTTATTCATATGTCCGAGTTTGTGGAAGGTAAATATATAATTTAAATCATCCACAAGCTTTTTTTTCTCTCTCTCGGATACTATGAAGCAGCCTGTCATTGTGGAAATGGAGACAGAGATCTAGTGGATTCGGGGGCAAGCTGTATCGACTTTTAAACCTATGGTTACCCAGGAGTACCCACTACTAGCTGAAATTACTATGTAAGTAAGGGGGCGGAAATGTCGGAGGACCGAATTGCTGCAGGAGTGTATTGTCGGGAGCGAATAGTTGCGGTATGAAATCTCAGGAGCGAATTGTCAAGTAAACATGGACTGACGGACTCTTCATGAGAGAAGGCAAGAGCATTTGCTTGCCTTCATTCATAAGGGATTGACTGGCAAGCTTGCCCTGTACATAACTTTTCATTTATAGAAAAGGGAAAAAGTTGGTGCTACCTGTATGTAACCTGGAGGTGGGCCGCCAGACGATGTACTATTTAGGTGCACTGCCATGAAATAAAATTCCGCATAATTTAAGAGATTCAGTGGGGATAAAAACCTGGGAGCTGATTAAAACATGGTTAAGGAATACAGGTAGTAAATTAGGACAATACCAAATGCAACTTGTACCACCTGCAACTGTGACAATGACCCTGGGCCCTATTCTAGAAGGGGCAGGGTCATGTAGCTAGAATCCTGCGACTTGTGACACTTTGACCAAGTCCTTGAACTCATGAGCGCACCTGGAGAGCATGTCAGACAGCCACAACAAGTAGGGCAGCACGGTCACCCCATACACAACCCCCAATTCCCTGGTAGTCTAGTGCCCCTCAATCCTTGTATAATGAATAAAACCTCTGATTCCCTTTTATACCCCAATTGGTATAAAATAAATAAAACCTCCGATGCCCTGGTAGTCTAGTGCCCCCACCGATCATTGTATACAGAATAAAACCTCCGATTCCCTTTTATACCCCAATCAGTATAAAATAAATAAAAACTCCACAGCCCTGGTAGTCTAGTGGCCCCCATCCTCACCCTGCCATGCCATTGCACCCAGCACCCTCCCACCTGTCCCCAGGCGGCGACTGGCACAGCCCACCTCTCACCTCCATGGCCAGCCGCCGACTGAGTGCAGTATGAGCGCTACTGGAAAGAGACTACTACTGAGACTGTGGAGGATATAGAAGAGGCAGAATTTATAGATATGCTGGGACTGACCTCATCTAAAAGGCTCTTGGTACTTGTTCACAAATCCCTCAGAAAAGCCGCTAGCAAGACTTTGGAACATCTAAATTCCTCTCCTGGCATTGCCAAAGAAGTGGAAAAGAAATATGAAGTAGAAAAGCAGGGGGCAGAATTTTTATATTCCCACCCTGATCATGAAGGAGTTATGCAAGCAGCTGCATGTGAGAAATCTAAAGTGTCACTAGCTTCCATGCCTTCAGAAAAGGATTCCAGGAAGCTGGATTATATGGCAAGGAAAGTATACACTTCAACCACCCTGCAGTTAAGGCAGGCTCTTACATGGCATACACTGCACAGTACCAAAAAGCTCTTTGGAGTACCGTGCAAGCCTTAAGTGAGAAGGTGGGTGGTGAAATTGGCAGTGACTGAGCAGAAAGTGCTAAAAATGCATTGGAAGCCACTAAATATCAGTTCCACATGGCTGTGGATGCAAATGACACAATGTCGAGGGTGCTAGCACATGCAGTAGCACAGAAGAGGTTTGCCTGGCTCAGAGCAGCCATCCTGTCAGAGGATACAAGACAAGGGCTATGGATTTCCCATTCGAGGGACCCTCCCTCTTTGGAGATAAAACAGAAGCATACATGAAAAAGGTTGAACAAAAAACAAGCTATAAGAATTTGACCCAGAAGGGGAGAGCGCTTCTACTTCCACTTCCTTCAGGTCTTCTGGAAGGTGATGTCAGGGCAGAGTCTACAACCAAAGACCTTACAAATACTATGAGTACCCTCTTCAGAGGACTGCCCCAAGAGGCAGAGGTAGAACAGGTGCAAGACACAAGCAATCACCAGCTCCTTAGCCACAAGAAAAACAAAATCCCTGACTCAATTCAGGCTACCGTAGAATCCTTTCCAGCTGGAAGCCACCTGTCTTATTACTTGCAGGAATAGAAAATCATCACCAGAGTCAAGTGGATGCTGGAAGTGGTGAGTCAGGGTTTAGCCCTTCAGGGCAGGATTCACGGAGCTACTGAAAGACCCACAGCTGCGGGTAAACTGCTGCACAAGTGAGTTGCCACTTGTGGAGCCACAGGTTACCCACAGCATCGGATATTCACAAAGGTGGAGCCGGATTACGACTGGCTCCACAGGTTACTGCCACTTGTGGGAGATGTCTCCAGGGAGATCCCCGCAGCTGCGGGAATGTGCTACGACTGTTGGGAGCAGCCGTAACACCCTCCGCAACTGCTGCGGCTGTAAATCGCTACTGCCGCAGCAGCAGGCGAGTCCCGTCCACAAAGGCAGTTGTGGAGTGGGACTTAGGTTCTGGGTGGTTCGTGAATCCTGCCCTCAGTTTGCAGGCCTCCCAAAACTAAAGAGCCCAAAGATTTCTCCTCTACTCCAACCTCAGGAAAAAGTCCAGTTAGAGCTGGCGGTAAAGGCATTGCTAGGGGTAAAGGCCATAGAAAAGGTTCTTCACTCACTTCTCAAGGTACTTTCTCACATGAATGAAAAAATGGGGATAGACGGTTCATTCTGGATTTAAAACTCCTGGACAGACCCATAAAAAAAGTAAAAACTCAGAATGGTAACATTGGGAACAGTCATGCCATTCCTGAAGAAAGGGTAGTGGCTGGGCTCACTGGATCTGAAAGACACTTATTTCCATATCCATGTGAGACACTCCCAAAGAAAATACCTAAGGTTCAGGTTAGGAGAAAAGCAGTATCAG
This sequence comes from Neoceratodus forsteri, assembly GCA_016271365.2. Lineage (NCBI taxonomy): Eukaryota > Metazoa > Chordata > Ceratodontiformes > Ceratodontidae > Neoceratodus > Neoceratodus forsteri. Next base: position 19,942,670 of record JADMNL010000030.1, on the reverse strand, counting down.
TTTGCCACACTGCCTTTTGGCCGAACCTCAGCTCCAAGGGTTGTTGCAAAGTGCCTAGCAGCAGTGTGTGCATCCCTGAAGAGAAAAGAAGTAACTGTATCCTTACCTGGATGACTGACTAGTCACAGGAAGAACAGAACAGGAAGCACGGTGCTCCATTGCAATTGTGAGAAATACCCTGAAAAGTCTGGGCTTTCTATTAAATATAGAACAATCCAAGCACTGGTCTCCACAGGAGCAGAGTTGGACACTGATCAGATGAAAGCATGCTTGCCTACCTAGCCTGTTGTCGTGTGCAAGATCTTACAAGTTAGATGAGCAAGGCTAGCAAGGGACTTCCTGCAGCTGCTAGGGCACATGTCAGAAGCAACAGCTGTGGTGCCCTTGGCCCACTGAGAGATGTTCAGCACCACTTAAGAATGCACTGGCATCAAAGGTCAAACCCACTGAGTCAGCTAGTACCAGTCACAACAGGCCTGGTCAGGGCTCTAGAGTGGTGGAAGAAAGTGGACAATCTCGGGGAAGGAATCCTATTCCAATCATTGTCCACAACACTCACTCTGACAACAGATGCCTCCTTACTAGAATGCGGAGGGCATCTGGATGATCACACAGTAAGTGGAATCTGTTCTCCACAAGAACAGCAGGAGCATTTAAACCTGATGGAGCTCAGGGGTGTACTCCTGTCTCTACAACACTTCTTAAACCTGGTCCAAGTCCAGGCAGTTCTGGTCAGAACAGACAATACCACCACAATGTACTACTTAAACAAGCAAGGTGGCACCACATCTACAAAACTATGCAGAGTCAGTGAGGATCTGGAATCTGGCACATTCCCTAAACACACAGAAATCACTGCAGTACTTCTAGGAGGGAAGGATAATGTCCTGTCAGATTCACTAAGCAGGATAAGTCAGGGACACCACAAGTGGTCATTAGGCCACCAGGTGGTTCAGACTTTATTCAGAAGATGGGGCATACCAGAGGTGGACTTGTTTGCTTCATGGGACAATTACAAGTTACTACGGTTTTGCTGCAGGCCACCTCACAGGAAGACCCCATCTCAGAAAGTTAGGGTTGCCACCTTTTGGGAAGCCCAACTTAGGACAGATTGCACGGGGGGGGGAACAACACCTGGCACAGGATACCAAGCGGGTTGTACAGGATGCTGTGTCATGTGCCCCCACTATGATGTGCACTATAAGTGAACATCCCTTACATATTTACCAATGGGATAACCTTAAAACAGCGGTCTATAGTCATTAAGATCAAAAATGGTAAACTTTAGTGCGTTCAAATCAAGACTCAGACAATGCAGTACTGCAAAAAAAGGGATTCTACTTAAAACAAATTATTTTACTTAAAAATAAGTTACATAAGCCACAACACAGTCCATTAACAAGCAGCAATAAATACACATTGATATACATCTCTCAAGACAGATCAATACCTTCATTTCTTAACTTTAAAACTATACTTCACATTTGAGTTAATGGCCTGGAGAAGGGGTCTGTGCCAGACAATGTTTGAATAAAATTCATTACAATTCATGCAGTAGTTTATTGTGACCATTAGTTCAGCTTTTATTAATTCCACCCTGCAACAATTTCTTGTGTCAGTCCATTTGTTCTTCAGGAGAGAAAAAACTCTCTGCAAAAGCATTAGATGGTGGGATGATCATCACATGTGCAATCAAAGGATACAGTGCAGGCAGGTCTGGCACATCCCTACAAATCTTCTGCCACTTTTTCACAGGGGATAGGTCCAGTCTGCACAACTCTGGCATTAGGGGTCTGATGACTGAATAGTCTTGAAACAGCTTGTCATCATCTGTAGATTCCTGCAGAGAAAGGGCAGCAATCACATCTAAAAGATCAGCAAAGGCAAAGGGTTCCAAGTATTTCACAGCAGTTTCAAAGAAAAAGGCAAAATCTTTCTTCAGCTTTTTTCAGGAACCAATGTCCATATCCTTCATGAATGTGCAAAGCTTTCCCCCAAAAAACTTGTCCGTTGCTCGAATTTCAAGTTTTTGCTTAAGTGAGGCCATTACTGAAAATGTTTCCATAGCTGTCAATTGTGTTTTTTCTAGTGTGGCTATGTGTTCATTAAAGTCCACAGGCACTTCACTCAGAAAATATAAGTAGCACTGTGGCCATGTTGGCAGTGTGCCCTCACCTTGGTCATTTTCAGTGAACTATTGCCAGATTTGTCAAGGTGTTTCCTCTTCTCCTTGCAACAAGAAATGGGATTGCAGTGCAGGAAGATTTTTGACTATTCTGTCAATAGCAGGCAATAATGACAGCCATGCGGTTGGCACGTGCCTAAATGGGACTCGTATTCCATGCCACAAAACTCAAAAAACTCTTTTAGATCTCTTGTTCTTGTAGCAGATACTGAAACGTGACTGAACAATTTCAGGACGAATACCTCCACATCAAATTCAGTTTTGCAGCTGCCTTCTTTGCAGCATTGTGGAGGATGTGAGCTGGACAGTTTGCCTTTTGGAGAGATCCTGTCAAACTAATCTCATAGATTTCTTTGACTGGGTAACCAGAGTGGTGGATCAAGGGGGTGCAGTTGATGTCACCTACTGTACCTTGACTTCAGCAAAGCTTTTGATAACTGTTCCACATAGAAGATTGATTAATAAGCTGGGTAGGCTCGGGGTGGGTCAGAGGTTAGTCAACTGGGTGGCAAACTGGTTGGTGGGCAGAAAACAGAGATTGGTGGTAAACAGTACACAGTCAGAAGAGATGCAAATCACAAGTGGGGTACCTCAGGGATCAGTCTTGGGACCAGTCCTCTTCAGTATCTTCATCAGTGACATTGCAGATGGACTGGAGGGTAAAGTTTGTCTGTTTGCAGATAACACCAAGATCTGCAACAGAGTAGATGATCCAGATGGGGTAGGCAAAATGAGAAGAGATCTGGATAAACTGGCAAAATGATCGGAAGAGTGGCAACAAAGAAGTGCAAGATCATACACATAGGGAAGAAAAACTCTGAAGCTACCTATAGGTTGGGAGGGAAGTTGCTGACAATCACAAGGGAAGAAAGAGACTTGGGCATCATCGTCACAGATGACCTGAAATCATTCAAGCAGACCACTAAAGCAGAAGGTAAGGCTAGAGGGATGTTGGAGTGTATTAGTAGGGGTATCACAAGTTGTAAGAGGGAGGTAATAATCCCTCTTTACAAGACACTGGTTAGGCCCCATCTGGAGTACTGCGTGCAGTATTGTAGGCCGCACCTGCACAAGGACAATAACAAAATGGAGGCAGTCCAGAGAAGGGCAACCAAAATGGTGCAGGGACTGCATCAGAAACCATATGAGGACAGATTAATGGAGCTCAATATGTATACCCTAGAGCAAAGGAGGGAGAGAGGTGATATGATCGAAACATTCAAACATCTTAAGGGCATTAACAAGGTGAAAGAGTCTAACATATTTCTATATAAGAAAAATAGAAAAACAAGAGGACACAGCATGAGATTAGAGGGAGGCCGATTAAGGGGTAATGTGAGGAAGTTCTTTTCACAGAAAGGGTGGTGGATGCATGGAATGGCCTACCTCAGGAAGTGGTAATATGAATACAGTGCAGGGCTTCAAACAGGTATGGGCGAAGCATAAGGGAGCAATACAGATGAGTATGAGTAGATAGGCCATTGACAGAGTAAAGGCCTATGGCACATTCATAAGGTATAAAAAAATGGGCAGACTGGATGGGCCTTGTGGTCCTTATCTGCCATCAACTTCTATGTTTCTAGGTTTCTAGGAGATGGACAGTTCTCTTTCAGTCTGGTATGCACCTCTGATCGCTTTCCATAGTTCACACTGGCATTGTCAGCACTGTAGGTGGAAACACAGGCCCATGGTAAAGAATGCTTTTTCAAAATAGATGAAATTTGGTCCATTATGCCCTGAGCAGATTCATCTGGGTCTTTGTAAAAGTCCAGGAGAGCATTCACAACACCTCCATCCTTTCTGAAGCATCACACTACCAGTGGAAATAGTTTTATGTTGCCTTTGCTGGAAGCATCAGGCGCTATTGCAAATGACATTCCTGGACTTTGCAGATCCTTTAAGAGGCATTCAAGAGAATGTGGTCCCAAAACATTCTCTACAATTGCTTCAGCCTTTGTCCTTCCACGGGCACTTTTTTTTCGTAATCTCCGAGTCACCATACAGCTGGATGGCCAGCTTCAGGCCACAGTCCGATGGTGGGAAGAGGCAGAGAGTGAACTGGGGGAGCGGGGGGGGGTTCATCTTTATGTTTTTTTAATCACTGACAAAATTGCAAAGTATTAATCTTGGCATGATGCCTAAAATTTGCGAAGTTTCGCAAAGCAGGAAGGGGGGCAGTTCATCATGACTTTGCTGGAGACGTTTTAATTTCATCTCTTATGTGAACCTATGTGACCTGTAAACCTGCAGAGATTGAGTTATAGCAATTTCATATTTACAGTAACAGTTAATTTTTCACCATTCTGGCATTCTGTGTAACCATTTCATACACCTTTCTAATAATAGTAGCCATTCTGTTGCTTAGCTACTTTGCGGTGGCCTGTGTGGAAAATGTTACATGACAATTGGCCACTTGACCATTAAATTTCTTTACATGTGTACTGATATACTGGGCTGTTTGTAGGACATATAGTAACCATATACAGTTCTTGTAAAGATAGACAAGCTTTAACAAACAAACAGATCTGCTACTGTGAAGCAACTTTGGAATTCAAGGGGTGTTCAAGAAGCAGACATTTCTTACCAGTGCCTCCTGCAGAAGGTGGGGGTAAATATCAGTTACTTCTAAAGCTTCATTAATATGTATATGGAAGCCTAATTTGTTTGTTTTTCGTGCGTGCATGAATTAATATATCCCGCTGGGAGACACAGAATGGCATTACATTTTGCCATACTGTACGGTGTTTGCCATGTTTCTTTTACAATTTATTCATCCAGGATTAGGGAACTGCTGAAGCCTCGAAGAAAACTTGGAAAAACATAACAATTGGTTACAATTCAGCCTGCATTCCATATATAGTCTATAGATTTCTCCTCCCCGTTAATTATTACTGAGGAAATTTGCATGAATACGTTATTCTTATCCCTTGGAGTTCATCTGCCTCAATAACTTACTGCCTACTTCTAGTTATAGTCCTTTGTTATGACATCACAGTCTGTTGCCATTGGAGTAACTGTGATGTCACAAGCAATGCATTATGACCTCAGGTAGGGGACAAAGCAACATGAAGAGATAAACTCTTCGGGAGCAAAGATCCTGTTTTCATGCAGATGACCTCAGTAATAAATAATGGAGAAGAGAAGTACAGCACTAGTGAGAAACACAAGCTGAACTGTGTCTAAATATTATGTTTTGTTAAAGTTCTCCTAAAGGTGTCAGCCGTTCTTTAAGGCTGAACTCATGCCAAATTTGCATTGGGGGCCAGATATTCAGACTGCACCAGGCAGGGGTGCAAGCCTGGGCACAGCACAACTGGGTTGAGCCAGGGCAATGTCCAGGTGATATTCAACGGTGCTGCACCATGGCTCAGCACCATTGAATAAAGCGCTGAGGGCGCACGCACTGTGCCAGAGCATGTGGCAGCAGGGAAGCAGGAGGCTGCGCCAGCGCAAGTGCAGTTGCGCTAGGTGCAGCAAGAGTGATATTCAGCCGTGGACATGCAAATCAGGCCATAATGCATGCAAGGTGCAAATGGGGAAATTTGCATGTCATTATGGCCCAATTTGCATGTGGTGCACTGATACCCGGCGGCTTGCGCCTGGCGCCCTGCCAGGCTGCAGCCATTAAGGACTGATGCCACGCTGCCCGATCGCGGGTACCACACCCGTTCGCCCGATCGTGGGCATGTATAGAAAACTCCCTGGTGGTCCAGTGGACCATACCCCTTTGCCCGATCATGCACATAATGTAATGTAAACCCTGGTGGTCCAGTGGACAACTATCCTCTGTCCGATCGTGGGCATGTATAATAAATATCCCTGGTGGTCCAGTGGACCTGCTCCCCTGCCCGATTGTGGGCATAAGTGTAAATTAATATCCTGGTGGTCCAGTGGACCCAGTCCCCTACCCGATTCCAGGCATAAGTGTAAATTAATATCTTTGTAGGACCAGTGGACCCGCTCCCCTGCCCGATTGTGGGCATATGAATAGATAACCCTGGTGGTCCAGCGGTAACCCCCCACCCGCCCACTGAGCCCCACCATCCTTCCCCCCCAGTCAGCGGTGGGTGGCAGCTCCCCACCTGAAAGCCACCCGGCTGCCGCCGACTGACAGCGTACAGTATAGGCTGTCGCCTATTGATCCACTACGCTGGGCCAATGGGTGTACAGGCCGTACTGTACTACATAGTCGAAATGTGAATGGTACATTTGGGACTATAGCGACACAATGCACAGTCTGCATGCCAATGGCCCACACAATGAACCAATAGGGTACAGCCAGGCCTGTACACTGTCAGCCGGAGCGGTAAAATGGCTGCATGGTGGGGAGCTGCTGCCTGCTGACTGGGGGGCAGGGTGGTGGCCCAGTGGGCAGGTGGGGAGGGAGGTACCACTGGACCACCAGGGTTATCTATTCATAGGCCTGCAATCGGGCAGGGGAGCGGGTCCACTGGACCACCAGTGATATTAATTTACACTTATGCCCACGATCGGGCAGGGGAGTGGGTCCACTGGACCACCAGGGATATTATCTTACACCTATGCCCGTGGTCGGGCTGGGGGGTGCACGACGCCTGGACTGTGTCCCGGGAGGTTGGGTGGCCACTCACAGCAGGCAGCTGCCATGTTGCATCCAGCAATATGGCAGCCCACCTGTGGGTGTCCCCCAACATGTTCCTGTTTTTGACGAGCACATCTTTGCGCCGTATGGCACAAGGTGGGTTTGTGCCTGCATATGCGCCATACATCCTGGGCTGAATATCGGGATGTGCTGCATATGCATGGGCACACCCCCTGCACTTGCACCGCATACATTACTGGTGTGCCCCGGCGCATCGGGGATTGCGCAGAGCAACCTACCCCTTTAATATATCATGCCGGGTGCTTCAGTGGGTTGTGCATGGTGCAACACTGTTGCACTATGCGCAACCCCTTTGAATATCCCACCCTTAGTGAACATGCTGAAATCTGACTTTTTCGACAACAGTGAAGTACGTCCGAAGGAACTCAGTTTCTCTTCAGCACTTTGACATCATGACATAGACTTTTTACATGGAGCACACACTGAGCATGTCTAAGTTGCTGCATGCTACATGATCTATAGCAGCCAATCAGAGATGCTGGAGATTGAGGGTGTCTCACACTGCACACATTTCCATGCTATATCCAGCTCTCTCTTACAGAGGAAGTATCTGTGGCAGTGGCTGCAGGAGCTGATCCTTTTATGTGAAAAAGAGTGCCTTTTGAATTCAACAGAGAATCACACATTATCATTCTAGTTAGAAAATTCTCACTATATTTAACTGTAGTTTCAGGCAGACCAGCTGGTGAATAAAATTAAGAAGTAGAGAGAGTGTATTGTGTTAGTCTGCACTAACAGGTGCAGGGCCTGCAGCAGGAAGAGGCAATGTGAATTTAGCACACTGGGAAAGGTGCAGGGGTGAGAACAGAGCACACAGAGTTGGTATCAGTTAAAGAATTCTCTTCACTGGGAATGAATGCCCTACATTTAATGTATTTTTATTTATGTTTATATCCCAGTTCCCATTCTCCAGTGTGGAGGACTCCATTGGCAGCTCATGCCCCTCTGATCTCTCCTCACACTATCATCCTTTTTACTTCAAAATGGTGACAACTAACACCTTCTCCAAGCTCCTGACTGGCCTCTCTCCATATATAAGTGCTGGTTGTAATGGCCTTGAACCTCGACTACTGAGGATCGGTGCCCCTATCATAGCCCCTGTGGACAAGCACATTTTTAACCTTGCTCATGTCTGGTGTTGTTCCTGACAAGCTGGAAGCTTGCCAGGGTTGTCCCTGTTCCCCAAGGCTGGGGACATGAGATGTCTTGAAAATTATCCCCCCATTGTGATACTCTCTGCCCTTAGCAAACTGCTTAAGCATGCTGTGGCGAACCCACTCACTGAACACTTGTACACCCACAATATCTTAATGCCTAAACAACATGGATTCCATAAGGACCATAGTATCTCCACTGCCCTCACCTTTGTAGTCACTGTCATTAAATCTGCCATGGAGCAGGGTCAGCTCACTGAGGGCATTTTTGTTTATCTAAGACCTTTGATTTGGTCAACCACAGCCTCATGTATTCCAAACTGCAGGACATGGGCCTGTTCACTTATGCTGTCGCTTCATTCAAGAACTACCTGTCAAATCAATGACAAGTGGTCAATGACTCCATCTCTGAGCCAGCTCCTGTTAAACTTGGGATCCCCCAGGGCTCAATTATTGGACCTATTCTCTTCTCACTGTTTATTAACAGCCTCCCTACTGTTATCACCTTGTGCAATGCCACATTGTATGCTGATGAACTTGATGCTGCTCCACAACTCTAAGGACATAAACCTTATCAACTCACATTTCGCAGAGGACTTCCACAAACTTGAAGCCTGGTTCATCAAAAACTAGTCATGAATGCTAAAAAGACTCAAACTATGCTTCTTGGTTCCCCTACCGAAGTAAGAAACTATCCTGCCCTCTGTCCATCAAGTGCCCCTGAAGATGACACCATCCTTTAAATAGCTTGGGGTTACAACTGAGCCACACCTTGATTTTTGCCTCCACATCCACAATTCTTGTAGTACTGTAAATGCCAAGCTTGGTCTGGCATATTGGGTTAAGAACTGCCTAATACTCATTGCCCACCTAGCACTTGCCATGGGTGTCATACTCCTCTCCCTCAATTATGGGCTCATATCCTTTTCTAATTCCTTCAAGTCACTGCTTGCCAAATGGGAGACCACCTACAATAACATTTGCAGATTTGCCCTTTCGCTAAACCGAGCAACATATCACTGCGACCTCTACAGCCGCCTAGGTTAGCTATCTGCCATTAATAGTCATCACTTTGTTCTAGGTAGTTTCATAGACAAAGTAATTAGGACTGGCATCTCCACTTCCACTGCAGCCCTGCTCAAGTCCTTCCATCTGTCCTACCCCCTGAGACCCAATGAAAATCTCTTCTCATTGTCCCCAAAACATCCATCTGCATGGGGACCAAGCCCTCAGTGTTACTGCACCCAAACTCTGGAACTCTCTGCCACTTGTAGTCCATAGCTCCTGTTCATACTCTCAATTTAATAAGTCTCTCTGGACTCACCTAAAGGTCAATTCGAATTGCACTTACACATGATCTTCCAGGAAGTCTGCCGCCCTCAGGCTGTTTAGTCTTGAGATCCCATTACACAGTAAAATGCGCTAGAAGACTATACATTTCATTTGCTGTCTCAGTCCTTGTTGTCCTTGTTGTTTACACATTTGAGTCGAATTGTAGCCTACTCGCTCTTCTGGACAGCTCATTAATTTTTCATGAATCTCTTGTGTATTATATTTATGCTTTTATTTTTCTGCTTTGTTGTATTTCTTAATTTGCTACATCGACCCTTATTGTATTGTAATTATTGTACTGTATCTTGCTTGTTGCTATTTATTTATTTTATTCATTTATTTGGTTTTTGGTAACTGGGTAAGTACGCTAGAGAGCAGTATGCCTATTTTCAGGTTCCACAAGGGCAGATTACAGTTCTGAAAACACAGCCTAGCTATAGCAGTACATTACAACAGTTAAGTGTAGGAAACAAGTGATTATACAGATAACTCTAATTTTACAAATAGTTGTGCAACAGCTGTAAGGAGAGACTTCGAGACAATGGTTTACACTGAGTAGTACATGATGGATATTAAGGGACTCCCAGAGAATATCCATGCACATCCGGATTGTTCTTACAGTCAGTAGGGCAGTGCTGGAGGGCAGTGAGTGTCTGAGGGAGTATAGTCTGGTTGTTCTGAATTATATATAGATAAGTGCAACGGCTGGAGTTAACTTAATTACAATCAGTCAACAGGGTATTAGTGGCCATATGGTGATTAGTAGAGCATCATCTGTATTGATACATAGGAGCTGGGGACCGTATAACTTTGTGATAAGAGAAATCAGGTGTGTGGGCAGTAGTTTGGATCTGGGAGGCTAGGAGTCATGGGAGTTGGAAGCACTTACAAGTCATGGATTGAAAGAGATGAGCTTTAAGGGCCAGTTTGAAAAAGAGTGTTGAGGTAGAGTCGTGTATTGATTGAGGAAGAGAGTTCTCTAGTCTTGGCGCGAAGGATGAGAAGACCTGTTCACCCATTTTGGTAGCAGCCCTGGGTGTGGCAAGTTGGTGGGCTCGTGAGATCTGAGAAAGTAGGCATCACTGTTGCTAGGAGTGGGCAGGATGGTGAGAGGGACTGAAGTTACTTATGTATAAAGGAGCCTAGAATGAAAGACCTCGATGCCAAGGGGGATTGCCACCTTAGAGAGTTGTAGAGTTAGCAGTGATTAGTGAGGTGAAGGGGTATGAAGGCAAAGCAGTAAACATTGTTGTAAGTGGCGTCCCACTTGTGCAAGGAACCTGAGGGGGCACTGGAGATGAGTAGGGACCCATATTGTAGGCAGGGGAGAAGTAAGCCCTGGGCAGTGGTCTTCCGGGGCAAGGGGTGTGAGAAGATGCTTAAGGTGGTAGACCATTCCAGTACGAGTATTGGTGGCTTTACATTGGTTTTTGACGTGGAGGTAGAAATCTAGGCTAGGGTCCAGGGTGATGCCTAGGCATTTGAATTCTTGGACTGAGGAGAGAGGGGAGACATTGATGCATCTGATATCTTGAGAGAGAGGGTAGGAAGCTCAACGGATCCGGGATCTAAATACCATCACTTGTATTGACTGTCCTGTAACCTTCCGAATCATATCTGTAAAGAGACACAACTGTGCCTAATGTACTCACCGGGTCAAGAAAAGTTAATAAATAAATGCATTTCTGATGCAAAGCATGTTTTTTTTTGGGGGGGGGTATGGTAATATTATATAATGTGAGAATCAACGGAGTCAGAGAGCATATACTAATTGGCATGGAGGTAAAGCAGAGACTACAGTGGGGATATATACCTTGAGGCCAGAAATGAATAATAACTAGTATGAAACTGGCTTAAATAATGCTGGCTCCTGATTGGTTGAGAGCTACTTTCACCCGGACCATTATCCCAGCACAGTGAAAGTGGCTCCTGGCAGTCAGGACTCAGCATCTAACAAATACCTCTACTCTCCTTTCTAAGAGTGAATTCTAAATACAACCTACTCTTCCTACACACAGACCTTACCTTATGTCTCATACCAGTTGCCCAGCTCCAGTCCTCAAATCATCCAAGTCCCGCTCAGAAATAAACTCAATTTGTCACCCAGCTGTGGTCCCCAAGTCAACCAGCTCCCGCTTGAAAACAAACTTTTGTTTGTTTTTTAAAATGTGATATTCTCTTCACTGTGACCGCATTGCGGTTCTGTCTGGAAGACTGTACCCACACGAGAAGGAAAATAGTTGTGGGTTTTTTTAATGTAAAAAAGAAGGGACTTGCTGGCTCTCCCTTGTAGCAACAACTCACAACTCATCTGATCCAGTCATCTGCCTGCTTTATCAACAGTGGCAAATGTGGCCCACTGTACCCAACTGCCCGAAGGTACCTTGCAGCTCTGATCCAATCAGTGGCCTCCTGTCTCCCAACATTGTGCTAGTGTGGTACACTAGCAACAGAAGCCACCACTTGCCCTCATTTGCCGTTACTTAACTGTTGCTTAACTGCAGCATCAGGACCACCTACTGATAGGCTAACATCAATACTTTTGTCCAAATTAGGCTATTTTTTTGTTTGCAAAACATTGATTCGTATAGTAAGCAAAATGTGTATATTTAATACGTTTTTTAAACATATTCAATTCACTACCACAGACCCATTTCATAAGTGTGACACTTGAGATTGTTATTATAACTGCAATAAGGAATGATGGGGATGTATTGTGGTGGGCTAATGGCCATTCTTGGGTGGCAGGAACACTTAGTTTGGCCCCGTGCCTCTACCCACCCGAGGCAGGCCACTGCCCACCATAATGCACTCCCTGTTATGCCTTATTGCTTTAATATGGTATCTCACACTGTGCTGTGACCATCTTAGTGGGCTTTACAGACTGTCACAAAACCTCAAACAACAGTCCAAAGCTGGTGCACGCCAGAAGCACCTGCTGCGAGTAAGCTACAGTAATTAATATTTATTGCTGATCTCAAGGCCATTTTTCACCCCTTTGTAGTCTGCTTTGGCCTGTGCCAAATACAGCATTTAGAGCTGAGGCAGTTTGGACTGCTTCTCAAAGTCAAATTGAATTTATGGGCCCAGCCTGAAACTGAACTGAAGTTAGCAATGAACTGCTTCTCTCACCCTTATCCAGAATATACATAATCACACATACACCAGTAATGCAAAGCATCATGGGAAGTATAAGCAAGTAATCATGGGAGCAGGAGTGTATAGTGCCTGATGGGCTCTGACATGATCTCAGAGGCTGAAGACAGAAGGTGAGCCGAGGTTCTTTGTCTTTAGATTGTTTGCCCAGGATAGCTCTACTGAGATTCAGCATTTTGTTTTCTCCAGGGTCAGGCTTGTGCCCTGTTTTGCAGTGAGGACAACTGAAGCACAGGAAGGTCAAGTGAATGGCTTTAGGTCACCCACTAAACCAATGGTTGTCATGGGATATGAAACTAGGATTTCCAGTTTCCCAGTTCATTGCACTGCGTACTTGACTACACTGTCCTTGCTTTAGCCACTGAGGTTAGAAAATATTTCTGTTCTGAGAGTAAATGTATTTTCCTGCTTGGGGTTATAAGGGTATTGTCAAATGGAGTTAAAGAACAGCAGTATCTGTTAATGCAGCTAAGGCCTCAGTTATCAAGACCTTGCAGCTATTTCCTTCATCTCTGTCACTCCGCATTTAAAATGAAGGATGAAGGGTAAAAAGCATCATAGTTCCGTGAATTCCTATGATGTGACTGTAGGGCAAGCTATGTCAGGAGTCTGATTTGTGTTTGTGTGAATTTTGAACTCATGAGAGGTGCCAGATTGACAGTACGGGTAACTGAATCCTTCCATTTATCCACATGGCAGGTACAGCATGGGCGATCGCAGTGCAAGCTTCCTCACACTGCCCCACTAACGTACCTCATCCCTGCCATGGAGGGACCACCACACAGGTGAGAGGTCAGTTCAGACTCCATGCCCATTCAGGTCTTGGCCTCTCATGTGAGACTGCCAACAAGGGTGCCAATTAAGGCCAATTGTGTTTGTGGTTTTGTGTTGCGAACACCCGACCACTGGGAGCTGGACTGAGACCATTACAACTCATCTCACGTAGGCCACTGAACAGCTGTCAGATGATAATGGCTCTTAGCCAGTGCCCATCTCCACCGGAACTGGATCTGAGCCAAAGATGTAGCAACGAAAGGCTCCTTAACCCACTAACAACCCACTGAGTCACCCAGTAACCCTGTCACCAGTCTAAACCAACCCAATGTGCCAGAAAAAGTGCTTGCACTAACTGCATGTGGGATATGATGTTCCACAATATAAATCATGTTCCATCTTAGTTATCCAAAGGCAGCAAGGCAAATATCTGGTGGTTCAAGCTGGCATCATGGTCATGGGCTGGTCCAGTATAGTGGTGCCACCTGAGGGACAGGGCTTGGTGTAGGAGCCCTGGAATCACACATAGTGGGGAGGCAGCTGGGGAATGTGCATGACATGGAGGTGAGGGGTGTAGCTTCCAGAGACAGAGGGAGGGTATGGGCAGACTGTCATTATAAAACTGGTAAGAGAAACCTAGACCTCTGATTGGTTAGTGGCAATCACATTATTGCAGCACATTAGCACATGTTAGAGGTACTTAACTTTCTGATCCTCATTACTAATTTTATAAAATAAAAATCAGAGATTCTATTTTATGATTGCAATAAGGCACTCCAGTGTGTGTATGACTGTGAGATAACAGCACTTCTCGGGTGAGTAAGGCACACGACATTGCCTAATGCCTCACTTCTGGAGGTTGCCATTATACTGTAATAATGCAAACCGTGTCATCCCTTGCTGCTTACATCACACACCCACTATTGACCAACCAAGGAAAGGCGTTGGCGTTGCCACCACTCACCCACCCTTCTGACTGGAAGAAGGGTGCAGCTGTGGCAGTGATGATGTTTAGGGTGGGGGCAGGGAGAACAGTGACAAAAATAAAGTTGGTATCATGGTGACTAATAAATGGAATGGCTGTAGATATTGCACCCAAAACCTGTGGTCATATGGCTGCTTGATAGTCTTGGATGACAGTAGGTTAATTTGAAATGAAAGTCATAAAAGTCCCATAAACGCATTGATCAAATCATGTCTCTTGACTATTGATTATTCTCTTATGACCACATACCTGGACTGAATATTTTTTTTTCAATGAAACGCCCATCTTATAAGCAGGATAACAGCTTCAGTGTGTGCATTCATAAGGGAGTAATCTGCTTCTCAGGCGGGTGCAACACTCAGCTATACCTTATGCCTAACAGCAGTACACGGCATGCATTCTTTCCTTACACACATCCTGCCATGTATTATCCCCTTATAAAGCCATCAACCACTGTATTGTTCTATACCCATGGCATCTGGAATTCTGCGTTTCTGCGGTTGCGGAATTTGTCACAGAATTTGCACCATGCCGCAGAATATATATAGTGCCACAGAATTCATTGTTTTTGGAGAATTTTCATATAAATATACTGTTTTTCCATACTGTCAGGCTTTCTTTCCCATCTCATTTATCCTGAAGCCCCTCCACTGTGCTCAGCATATGATGTCATCGATAACATCACATCATAGTTAGCCAATGACAGGACTGCGTTCTGCCAGAGAAGTGAATAAATCATGCCGCAGAAATCAGAAAATTCTGCTGCAGAACACCAGGGGCCCTGTCTATACCCTACTGGGTGATGAGACTTTTTTTCTACAGGCCAGTTGCAGCACCAACAATCTTTCACAATTTGCTGCTTCATATCTGATCTAGAAAACTCTTTGTGTGACAGAACAGTTTAGTCTCCATTGGCTGCCGCTAGTAATGATTATGCAGACAAATGCGCAGTTTGGTGCAGTGGTTTGGGCGTGAAAGCCTAGGCTTCTAACAATAACATTCCAAGTGGTGGGAACTCTGTATGTGTAAATGTTGTGTGCACTGTTTCTCACTTATTGTATGTAACTCATTCTGGGTTGCCCCTGAAAATGGGACTACCATGTCTCAGAGGGCCTACCCGATCATCAAAATTCAAATAAATAAATAAACCAGCCTGTCAGTGCAGCAGTAGCGCTACCGCTCATGATGCCAGCGACCTGAGTTCGGGAACATGCTCTCGGTCATTGGGGGCCGGCTGCGGGGAGGAGGATTGGGCATCTCACAGGATGCCTTCCTCCTCTAAGGAGGAGGGAGGGAGGGCTGCCGTCCCTGCTGCAGTACTGCAACCTGGGTGACCGCAGGTGGAAGTGTAGTCAGGGACGCCAGGAGATTGGAGATGACATTGGCTGGGTTCTGGGAGCAGCACACCTTTGTGTGCATGCACTCCCTTGAGTTCCCCTCTGCGTGCCAATGTCCTCAGGGAGAACACTGGGAAAGATATGGCCCCTGTGCTTGCAGATGACGGGGCACCCGGCACTGCTCCAGATCCTTCCTGCCTGTCCTGCCTCTCTGGCTGCCCAACATATGCAATATTTCAGGGATCTGCTTCCCCACATCGTCCCCACCATTGGGGGGGGGAGCCATAGCTCGAAAGGGGCTGGACTGTAGCATGGGAGTGCAGTTAAGAAGAGACAGCAGGAGCTAGGGTGCCTTCGCGACTCCTGCAGGAGTGCGAGCACTGGAGACAAGGGGGGAAAATAGAAATATTAGTAAATAAATTAAATAAATAAATACATGTGTGTGTATAATGCAAAATATGAAATGCACTCTGTTGCATTTAAAGGGTAACACCCACATAGAGCAGCCCCTAGAACTTTGGGGAATGTGGAATTCTGCCTGGTAAATGCATGTAGAATGCCAATTCCACTTCTAAAATGCTTTCAGAATTCCCTTTTTATGTAAACTGTAGAATAATAGTCTGTGGATTATGGTTTGAAAAATCAATCTGCAGTTTACGGAAACTGTAGTACTATTCTCTGATTTATGTGAACCACAAATTAGTAATCTGCAGTTTAAGAAAAAAATTCTGCTTTCAGAGATTTTAAATTTTACTTCTGATAGAATTCTGCAGAATTAGGTGGAATTTCTGAAATTCTGGGGAATTCCATTGGAGGTGGAGTTTGAAAATTCCGAACAGCTCAGGTAGCCCCGCACCTACAGGTGGCCTGCTCCCAATTTGCACTTTGCGTGAAAAAATAATTATTTTGCACACTCTGTGCCTCTAATATTAAACTTTATCTGGTGGATCATGCCACCCCCACCCAGTATTCATGAATACAGCTCCTCGGGCAGCATCACAGATTCCTGTATGGTTAACGCCATATACAAGGTCAGCGGCAGGATATTCAACTAGCCTGCACTGTGTAGGGAGCTATTTATAGCTCTGTGTGGCCGATCACTGGTCTCACTTCAAGATTTAATAAGCCTGAACTGTGTCTACAGCTATCTGTTGCTCCGTAGTACAGGCTGCCAGTCCTGCTGCCCTCCTGAGGCTAAGTGCAGATCATGTGACATTTCCGATCTTTTTGATCTCATTTGTGTGAGGACTGCTTCCATCTTTCTGCGCCAGCTCCAGCTCCCTGCATTGCTTCCCCTTCCCACGTTATCAGCTTGGGTTAATCTATATCTGGTGGCTGGATGGGCGGGCACTGGAGAAGCTTGCCACACTAACGAGAGTACCAAGGAGAAGAACATGGCGCTGGTGTGGCAAGAGAGACAGCAACTCTAGTGGAGGCAGGCAGCTGGGGGTCTGATGGGAGGGTGTAGGATCAATGCCCCCTTTCTGCTCCAGTTTACTTGAAGGTGTTAAACGACAGGAGCACCTGAAATTCTAAGTGTAAGTCTACCCTGGAAAGGATAGCTAGGCTTGAAGAGGACCCTGCCTTTGATTGAGATGATCCCACCTGCCAAATCACTTTTTAATACTTGTACAGAACACGAAGGAATTAAGACTTGGGTAAAATGTATATACATTTGAATGGTATACAAATATAATTGAGTAAGGTGTATTTATTTTGTGGGCAACTAAGATTCTGTAACTGAATTTTGCAAAAATATTTGGCTTTATAGCAATAAGTCTTTAAGGTGATTGAATTAAGTTCAGTGTCTTTTGTGTTATTTCTTTTCACCCCTACATGCTACCATGCCAGCCACTCCTTCGGGCTTACCAAGGATGCTTCTGACCCATCCTGTCCCCCCGACTCCCCGCTCTCAGATAGCAGCCTCCTCAGGGTGACCTGATGCAACCCCCTGTCAAGTGGGTCCCCCTCCTCCAAGGGGGAAGTCACCGGCCAGGGCAGGGGTAGACCAGCGCAACATCCCAGCCCCGAGGTACCGCTGAGGTGGATGGTCATACGGGCAATGATGGCCTTGGAGATCCAGACGGCCGTCATCTGGTGTAACATGGAGCCTTTTTCCATTTTCTGGCTATGCTAACCCCCTTGATGCTGTCGTGCAGTGCTTCCGGTCTCCACCAGAGGCCGCTGCCAACCGACGTCCATCTCTAACCCACCCCAGGAGAGGACAGCAGTCCTGTGGATGCTCAATCTTCTCCTTCCTCTGCCAGCCCCCGGCATCCCAAGTCCATTCCTGAACCCGGGTCGCCGGCGTGGGTGAGGTAAGGCACCAGCGCCTCAGCCCTCTGCGCCACCGGGCTGGCCAGTTCAGTGTCTTTAAAATCAGATTACTCTTCTTTTTGTTTCAAGCATAGTGCAGACATAACTACAAAACCTAGTCAAAAAGTGAGTTCATGGATCAGAAATGTATTTATTTATTATTATTTTGAAATGCTTGTTTTAGAACAGCAAGTTTTTGGTGCCATTCTGGAAGAAGTTAAGCACACTTCCTCCATAGGCCCACATGTCCACCAGATAAGGGCGTCACACTGAATGCTGAAAAAAGAGAATGGGACTGTCAGCTTGCATATAGATAAGCATGTGTTATTTTTTTTTTTTACCAGGAGATCCTGTGAACTGTGATAGCATTGAAGTTGCCGCTTCCAGCTGCCATGACTTCCAGTAGAAATAATGGTGTCCAATGGTTATTGTTAGTCATTGTGACCTGGCACTTTATGTTGTGTTCTATTGTAGCAGTAGGGAACACAGCACTTGTTACTTCTGTATTAGCTGATAAAGCCTGTTGCTTGTCTTGGCAGTCATTTCAGCAGCTGTGGCACCACCATGTCTGTGGCTACCATGTAGTTTGAGATGGAAGGAGTAGAGGGACAAGATTGCCTACAATTCAGTTTTATTGCACCTAACAAGCAGAGAAGAGCAAATCCAGAGTGGATCTGGATTTGGTTTTGGACTTTCCAATCCACCATTTTTATATTCACCCTTGCGCTTGTGCAAAGCGAACATATTGGTATGATAGTGGATTTTGAGAGGTGTGTCACTGTCAGTCTGATGCAGGGTAATCAGCAAGGGGCTCGACAATGTCAGACCAATCATCAGCCAGGCTCATCATGACACTCTTCTGGTCTTGCTGGGTGGAAACTTTGTGTAGTTAAAATTAAAAAACGAGCTGCCTGAATCATAGGACAGCTCTTTCCTTTGGTCTGCATAATGTTGCCCAGCAAGCAGAGCTAATCATTGTCATGATCAGCCTACTGTGGTCCCCCCCACAACAAAAACACAAGCCCTCCAAGACTCTTCCAAGTAACCCTCCCACTTCCCATTGCATCTTCCTTCCATCTTAATTTTCTGACACCGAGTTGCCCACTTCCCGGAGCCAGCTAGTACCCTGCACCCTGTTTGTTTTCACTGTGGGACACTGGGGAGTTCATCCCCGATGCTACCAAACACAACACCAATGCTAGGGTGCCCAATCCCCAGTGTCAGCACCTAAACTAAAGAAAACCATCTCTTGTAGTCTTTTTTTATTTATTTTTTTTACTTCCTCTACTCTCACCCTGTACCAAGTATTTCTCCCACCTCACTGTCACTTCTCATGCCCCTAGAGGTTAAATCAACACTGGGCTGCCAATCTCCAGTGTCAGTACCTAAAGTAAAGGCAATTACCCCTCATAGTCTTTTTCATACATCCTGTGAAAAAGAAAACCATCCATTGATGTCAGTTGCAGCTGCTGGCCCACCATTGCCGTTACACTACCAGCATCAGACCCTCCCACTCAGAACTCCCACCCCCAACCCTTACTTACCTACCAGAGTCCAATGTCATAATCCTCAGAGACACCTCTTCAATGCTGAACTGGGAACTGAGGAATCAGGTATGTGGTTCAGTCCATTTCAATGGGTTTTGAACTTGTCCTCATAACCTAGTCATTTGTTATTTTTTTCCCCCAGATTTTCAGCATGGCTTTTTTGGAACCCCACCTCATGAACAAGGGCAGTGCTATTATGCAGATCTATCCCCAAAGGTGATGTCACAGTCGTTGCACAAAATCACCTTTCAGGCAGAATTTGAACATTTTCTCCACTCTTGTTCATGAGGTGGGGTCACAAGAAGGCTATGTTGAAAATGTGGGGTGAAAATACTAAAAAACAACAAAGTTACAAGTGTACATTGGCATTTTTCAATGCATACATGCATCTTTGGTAATTTGTAATATTTTGACCCCAAATTTTCAACATAGCCATTTTTTCATACCACCTCATAAACATGACAACTGCTATTTTTCAAATCCTGGCCAAAACATGTTTTTACACTTGTGGTGTGAAATAATGTTTCGGCCACTATTTTATAAATGACATCTGTCATGTTCAAAAGGAGTGGTCATAGCTGGCCCAATGCAACAGCGGGTTGAGGCATCCATGCTTTCCTGCTGCCACAATGGTGATCCGGGCTTAGGAATGAACTCGAGTCACTCGGGGTCCAGGCGGGAAAGGGAAGCTTGAGCATCCGTAGGACAGCTATCTTGTCTCGAAGGGGAGGGGGGTGTTCCAGTGACTCTCTGCTCGACTGTCACCTGGTGGAAGCCCGGTGGTGGCACATGAGAGTCCCATAACTAGGGGAAAGGCAGGCATACAGTGAGCTTGGAGCGCCTTGTCATAAGTGGAGTGCACTTGCATATGCATTGCATGTACGCCATGCTTCAGGGAGAAAACCTGGAGGAAAAATGGAGGTTGGGCTTTATGAAGCCCTCCCCACTAGCACCAGGGGCCCAGTCTCGGAGAGGTGGATGGATGGAGACTTGGAACAGCCATAGTGCACTGGGACAGGGCTGATACAGCTGCCCAGCCTGCCACGGAGCAAGTGAGAAAAACCTACATGGAAAAAAAGGAATGGTCATAAAAGTCTATGTTGAAACGTTGTGGTCAAAATGTGAAAAACACAACTAAGTTATGAAGAAACATTGAATTGTGTCATTGTTTACTATAACTATTTTTGCAGATTTTGGCCCCTAATGTTCAACATATCCCTTGCGTTACCCCACCTCCTGAGCATGACAGGTATTATTTGTGCAATTCCCACTTTTGAATATTGCCCCGGGGTGCATTTCTGGGGCTGCGCTGGTGCAACTCCTTTGAATATCTTAGCCCTGATGTCCCATAAGGTTAGGAAGCAGTGTCTGCTGCATGTTAGTTCATTTAAGTCACAAGACCAGTGATCCGAACAATTGGCTGTTCAAAAACAACGAAGAATGCTGATAAACCTCTGGATTGTGCCACATTTAAAATTAATACTTCTTTTATCATTTCAAATGCAAAAAAAAGTGCTGAAGAAGACAAAAAATGGGAAAAATGGGTATCATACAAGACAGGAGATATAGGGCAATGTAAAATAATACAAAAATGTGTAAGTCAAAATGTTTATCGCTAACATGTACTGCAGTTGAAGCAGCAATATTTATGTGTTCGCAAACATTTTTGTCAGACAGTTTTTGTTAGCTAAAATGTATTTCTGACATCCTTGTATTCATTCTCAGCATACTTTTAATTTTCTCAGATATTGTTAAACAGCTTTTATAGCTAATTTTGTATTTAATGACTCCCGTCATTAAAGCTGGCTGTCACTCACAGTTTTTACCTGTTACACGTGCATACGAGATTCTTACTGTGGATGTAGTAGGATGGTGTTATCACATGTTTCTGATGGTAAACAACACGGTGCTGTACCAAGACATTACATTTTTCAGGAGGAGAATGCCACAACAGCGAGACTTTTTAAAATGTCAAAATGGCATATCTTAGTCCAAGAATGAAAGAAAGCAAAATGAAAACTGGATATGTTGATATTATTGCGAGAAAATCATTATTGCTGAAAACAAATTACATGGTGACTACCAAATACAGCTGCTTTAAGCTATAATTAACAAAGTGAGGGGCAATTAAGATCCAAACCCTTAAGTAGAAGCCCAAAAACTAATCAGAACTGTGGATGAAATAACTCAAACAGTGTAAAGCTAACTTCCACTGTTGCAGATTTGAAAGTGACACCAAAATCAGTATATTGTTGATTTCAAAAAGCCATCTGGTTGAATGACTTCATAGTCTGGGCTAGATTTCAACTTTTTTTTCTGTCAGAGGTGACATGTCTGAGCATTAAAGTTCTTATTAAACTCCCAGCTAATGCTCTAGTTAATTGCAGTTCAGTCTCCATGCAGGCTTTTGTCTTGTTTGCAGGAGGCGTCTACACATTAGTCATCTTTCACTGTACATGAAATGGCAAGTTTATGCACACACTGATAAGGTTTTATTATCTAACTTGGAGGAGTTATTACTGATAAGGTAATAATTAGAAAGTGCACCAGGGAGCCCTACTATACATACAGTAAGTAGATAAACGTTCACTCTTCATCAGAAGCTTATAGTATGAAATCCAGTCCCAGGTGGTAGACCAAATTACCTGCCATGATGACATGCCAATTTTTGACTGAACTGCTGTGTAGCAGATGATTTCACTAGTATGAAGGGAATATTTGGTTTAATCCCTTTTAGCATTCTTTTTTGTGCAAGCCTAAGAGCAGTGCTCACAAATGTGATGAATTAATAGAAACATAGACTTTGACGGCAGATAAGGACCACTTGGCCCACCCAGTCTGCCCATTTCCCTACCTGTTTGATAAGCTGCAGATCCTAGTTAACCAATAGCCTACTTCCTCCTACCCCCCACCAGAATTGCCTTATGTCTGTCCCATGCATTCTTGAATTTCCCCAATGTTTTTGACCCCGCGATCTCTTCAGGAAGGCCGTTCCATGCGTCCACCACCCTCTCCAAGAAAAAATACTTCCTCATGTTGCTCTTGAGCCATCCCCCCTCTATCTTTAATTATCAGTGAAACTGAGAGTTGCTGTATGCACAGTGGCTACAGTGCCAGCTTTTACAGTATATTTACTGTTCCATATGTGTACATTAGGGTTTTGGAACATATTGATTCACATAACAGCATAGTCATTTAAGGTCAGGAGGGACTCTAAGCTCATCACATCTACCCCTACTCTGGTTCCTAAGCAGGGATGAAATACCGGAATTAAGCTGTACAAACACACATCCATTTATAGGGATTCCCGACCCACTCTATTACACAAGGTACCCTGTGATTCCCTTGGTAAGTAGAAATTTGTCCAGGTTTAATTCAAAGGCCTCTGTGTTCTTCATGTCCACTGTGGCTGCTGGTACTGTATGCTGTTTCATAGGTTCACCACCCTCTGAGAGAGAAAAAAGGGGCTCCTAACCTTACTTCTGAACTGAACACCTCAAGGAATGTCCCCGCGTTCTGCTGTAGGATGCCAGATGAAACATCTCTGACTGTTTCACCTTGTTGATACCCTTGAGTGTGTGAGAGACTCAGATGCTCCCCCATTCAGCCTCCTTTTCTTCAAAGTGAAGAAGCCATGATCCTCCAGCTTTATTGCTTATGTCCCCCATACGGCTCATCATTTCGGTGGTCCTGGGTGGCGCCCTCAACTGTGTCAGTGTCAGTTTTGTATCGAGGAGACCAAAACTGCATATAATACTCTAGGTGGTCCTGACCAGGGCCTTGTAAAGTGGTAGGATTACTTCCCTTACTCTGCTGGCCAACCCCCTTTAAAGCAGCAGTACAATGACATTGGACAACAAATATGACACTACTTTTTTCACTATAAAACATTCCAGGCATCTTCTAGGTTTATTTGGTGGTAAAAGTCTCTAATTCCACCATAATCTGAGTATTTATAAATATTTTAGTTTATGTTTTATGCAAGGAAAAAAAAAGATGGCCACCACATTTGGCTTAAAATACCACTGTGAACCTGGTATGGGTTAAGATCAAGAAAATTAAAAAAACTTATAATGTGCAGAATAGGAGGTAAATAGGAAAGTAGATCTGACAGGTATGTTAATATTTATATTAACCGTAACTAAAACAAGCTTTTTCTGGAAAAACGTTTTTCATTGCCCTGCTGCTTTAATGGACCCTAGCGTTCTGCTGGCCCTCTGGACAGAGGCTGCACACTGTTTGTCCTACTTCAGCCTCTTGCCTGTCATGATTCCAGGTTCTTTTCCTCCTTGACTGCATTGAAAGGAACCTGACACAAAGTTCAGGTCCTGACTTATCACCCCCCCCCCCAAATGTATTGCCTTGCATTTAAGTACTTTATTGCTGATGCTCCAAGATTCAGATCGACTGCCCAGGTTTGTTTAGGGTGTCCTCAATATTGTACTCATCTGCAAGGGTGATCCATCACCCTGGCAAACCTAGTGTCATCTGTGAACATAAACAGCCTTCCGGAGACACCAGCTTCCAGATCACTGATGGAGATGCTGAAAAGCTGTGGCTGCAGCACTGCTTCCATGTTCTTCCACACTTATCTTTTCTCTCTCCTTGCCCAGGTGGCCCTCCTTCCAAGGAGTGCCCCAGCCCCATCACCGCAATGTTTGCTGGGACTTACCTTCTGACATCTTCCCCCAGGGCTTGCCCCCCCCATGGGGTCAGCATTGTCCCCAAAGCCTCACCGCAGAACAGATCCAATTCTGGTCAGCGTGCCCAGCTGGTCAGCTGCAGGGCCTGCGGGCACTCCTTGTTTTCCTGCCACTGGCATTTGTTCCTTCAGTTTTAACCCTAGAGACATGATGTGCCATGATGTCATGGTGCGTGATGCACGCTACGTGCTCCCACGCGACGTGTACTGATGTCTGCCATGTCCCCTGATCTGTTGTGGCACCCAGGTGCCTTTGTCCCAGCTTCCACCAGGGGCCAGGTGAGCTGCAGACTCTGCCCACCCTCCCTCCCCCGAGAAGGAGGAGAGAAGTCCTGCAGATGCTCAATCCTCCTCCCCCTGGCCAACCCTCCAGCAACCTGGATTTGCTCCCAAACTCAGGCCATCGGCATTGCAAGCAGTAGCGCTACTGCTGCACCAGTGGGCCAGTTAAATTTTTTAATTATTTCAGAAGTTTCATCAGAGCTTCTAACAGCTCATTTCCAGATGCAAATTGGGGGCTGAGGGAGGATACTATACAATACAGGATGTGTAAGTGAAAGTACGGAAAGTAAGGAGCAGGAAAATTAAAAAAAATACAATAAAAAAATACTTGCAATAAATAAACATCAAAATACATATCAGTGCACAGTCACAAATTACAGACAGTCAGTGTAACACAAAATAAAAATTAACACAATGCAAAATTAAGGTACAATACAGTACTTGGCTTTGTATTTGCACCAAGCCCACTATTTCAGCCAAATCATGTCTGAACATTGTCATGAGCTGAGATTCCAGTCTGGGCCTCAGTGATGTAAAAGGAGTCAGTGCCTTCTCTGCTGTGCCTAGAAGTTCCTTTTCTAAGTACATTTCTTCTGCCATGTTTGTAGTAGGACAGACCTCCAGGCTATGCAACAGAGTTGTTGCTAGTGTTCTTCCATTTCCACTTTGCTAAATTTGGGGTGTTATGTACTTTGCAAAACTATGCAAGGTGCTTTGCTGGTGAAGTAAGTGTTACTTCACAAAAGGTGAATAGCTGTCAGATAGTAGAATGTGGTGCAAAAGGCTAGATCACATTGTTATATTGCTGTGGGGGGGGGGTTTCAGCAGATGTCTGGGAGAGCATGGTGAGGTGGACCCTACCCGTAATCACCCATCCAGTGTGAGACATAGATATCCCTGATACTCTATTGGTCCCCCTGCCCTGATCATCACCCTTTAAGTGTGAGATATAGATATGAAAGAACACACAGAATCTGTAGTCGTTCAGTATATAAAATGTGGTTTGGAGCAGTGCTCGTTGGTTGACACTAATAAACTGTGAGTTTTTCCTATATATGTACTGTTTTATGTGCTGAACAAGTGGGGGTTGTATATGTTCTTGCAGTCTACTTTATTTTGTCCAGCGCTGGCTGTATTTTCTGTGTGCGCGGTTACCAGTTTTCTCTTGAGATACAGATATCCCTGGTAGTCTAGTGGTCTCCCCTCACCCCCTGATCACCCATCCAGTATGAGTCATAGAAACATATACTTGTCAGATGATGGCCAGCTGAGGACTGTGCCAGCCACCACTGTGCTCCTGCTGAATGGCGATCAGGGTGAGGAGGGGTGCAGCGTGGGGATCCTCAGCAGGTGGGTGGGTGACTGGTTCACTCTGTTTTGGGATGGGAGGGCATTGGACTGCTAGGGATATCTATGTCTCACACTGGATGGGTGATGGTGGGTGGGGGGACCACTAGACTACCAGTGATACATATATATATATATATATATATATATATATCACACTGGATGGGTGATCGGAGGTTGGAGGAATGCGTGACAAAGGGGTGGGCACCTACCTTGACTTCAGGGGTAGGGGCATGACCTTTGTGTGTTGTGATAAGATATAGATTTCAGCAGTGGTAAACAGTACCACTCATGGGGCTGTTTAGTGCTGCTGCTACCCTTTGAATATACTATTACGCTTGTATGAATGAGGGTCCTTCTCGTTTGTAAAGGCATGGCAGTATGGTTAGCACGATTATGCTGCTGGATTTCAGCAGCACTCTAGGGACCTCTGAATATGGTGCTGACCAGAGTGCCAGTGCAAACCACATTTGCACAGGTACTGTTTTTCCTTAATTATAGGGGCTAAAGAGTTTCCTCCGATGCTATGGCCAATATTTCACTGTCAATAAAACAGGCCCATGTGACCCAGTCCTTGCAGGCACCTGTAAATGAGCTATCACAACTCAGTGTGTGTCTTTGCTGTTCAGAAATTAAAATAACTAAATAGATTGGAAAATCGTATTTATAAATTAAGTTGGCACATGCCCAAAATATTTTACATTAATACAAAAATAAGGTCGATATTTTCACTATTAAGCTTACACAGTTGTTTAAAAAAAAAGTCAGTGAAAACAATGGAAATTAATTCTTCACCAATGCAATTGCTGGCTTCTTCATATGTTCCTATGTTCTTACTTATTTTCCATGCATCAGAACAGAAGTAATTGACTTTTGTCTTCTGGTAATTGTTACAAATCTGATGGGCAGAATAAAAACTACTGAACATCTTGCGCTTTCAAAAGGGAAGTGATATATGGGATAGACCCACAATATTCTATGTTCAGAATTTGCGCAAGACAGAGAACATAAGAACTTCCCTCCAAGCCACACAAACTGATAGTTCCTTTGAGAAATAAAGCTAGGGTCTCAGAACGGCGCAAGTCCGCCACTACAGTGTATGATCTTTATAAAGAAAATAGTCTGCATTTGATAAACTCATCTCATAAGTGCTCTAGCACCTCATCGGGCAGTTATTATGTGTTACACAACAGGAGATGGAAACCCAGCCTTCTGATTGGTGGGTGCCCACGTGGGTACCACCAGGCACCTGTAGAAGTCACTCATAGACCCTTCCAGAGTGTGAAGAAGGGACATGTATGGGAAAGTGGAGGTGAGGTTATTTATTTACTTAAACTTTTTTATTTTTAAAGAAATGTCTTGCATTTTTCATAATTCATATTTTTATTTTGAATTTTTGGCATCAGGATTTCCCCATTTATGCGCATGCCTAGTTTTCAAGAGGAACCGATGCAGGAGCAGGCTTTCTTAACTGTACATGACTAGCTTAGCATGAAGTGAATAAGCAGAAGTTAAACAGTTGCTATACATGCTCGTACAGTTTTACATGGCATGGAGAGTATGCAGAGGTCAGAGATGGATGGCTTGATGATTGGAGGGTCGGAAGAATGGGGGATTGAACAGACAATGGGGTAATCAAGGTATGTGCCTAAACCCGAGGGGCCAGATTTTCAAACCAATGAGTGACTAACTCCAACGCAGTTGTGGTCTGAAATCGCTGCTCCTACAGTTTGGTATTTAATTATTTCAAAAGTTCCATCAGAAAACATACTGGGCTTCTAACAGTTCATTTCCAGATGCAAACTTGGGGGGCTGGGGGAGGATGCCATACAATACAGGATGTGTACGTGAAAGTACAGAAAGTAAGGAGCGGTATAAAAAAATAGAATAAAAATATACTAGCAATAAATAAACATCAAAATACATATCAGTGCACAGTCACAAATTACAGACAGTCAGTGTAACACAAAACAAAGATGAACACAATGCAAAATTAAGGTCCAATACAGTACTTGGCTATTTATTTGCACCAAGCCCACTATTTCAGCCAAATCATGTCAGAACATTGTCATGAGCTGAGATTCCAATCTGGGCCTTCAGTGGTGTAAAAGGAGCCAGTACCTTCTCTGCTGTGCCTAGAAGTTCCTTTTCTAAGTACATTTCTTCTGCCAGCTGCGGGGAGTGTTATGCCTGGTCCCACCAGACATAACTTTTCCACACAACTATGCTGAAAAATGGCTGGAAGCTGCCATAAATCATGGTGTTGGTCACAGACTGGCGGCACTTTTTGTAAATGCCCGTGGCAGAACTGCGTCTCCATAGTGGAGACCCGCAGGCCAGTTTTTTCCCCGCATCTGCGGGAGTTATGAGGGCTTTAAAAATCCAGCCTGAAGAGTCCTGGCCAAATTTTCCCATTCACTCAAATACCACCAATGGCTTAATCAAATTTCGTTTCAGTTGATTTGCATTGGAATACCCCCCCCCACCACCACCACCACCACCAAGGAACAAGGCTCAAAATAGGTAATATTGACTAGCCTTCCTTTCCTGGTCAATAAAAACAAAATAAATTAATGCAGATATGGCATTTTCCTAGTATCCCTCTTATGTCTAGGAAATGTAGGCACTGTCACACTACATGAGGGGCACTGCCCTCGAAATGTGGGACATGTCATCAAATATGGGGAATCAAGCTCAGAACACCATGGAACCTAGAGGTTTTATTTGTGAAAAGTTTCATTTTTGATTTATTTAGCGTCACACATTATTAAAATGTTCTGCTTTAACTAAAGCTTACAAAACTTACAGCATGAGACAGAAACTTTTCAGTCTGGGACAGCACTTTTTGCATGTGGAATGGGGCAATACAATTCTTGGGGGGGGGGCAGTAAAATGAGGGATGGCCCTCATAATGTGGGATAGTTGAGAGATATGCCACCAGTCTTCAACAATCCCTGCCCTCCACTTGCCACTATACCTTGTAGATAACTCTTACTGTTACAGCTGCCCCATACCCTCTCAGCCTCCACCCAAGTGCCCAGAGCCAGGTGAAACATGACCCATACAGCCTGCTGCAGTATGCATCATCTGCTGCTGTCCATCTCTGCTTAACATGCTGTGAGGGACCAAGGGTTCCTTCCTGGTGGACATGTGCTAGATAGGGTGGATAGAGACTGGTCATTGGGCCAGGGTTGGTCAAGAGTAGAATTACAGTAGTGTGCTAACAAGTTACCTTACCAAATCAAAAGGTGAGGCAGCAGGGCAGGTGCATGCCACAGGCTGGGCAAGCAACAAGAGAGAGAAAGAGAGGGAGGGAGAGAGAGAGAGAGAAAGAGAGAGAGAGAGAGATCAGTGACCCAGTGAGTGGTGAGTGACAGCTAAAGAAGGTACAGGCATGCTGTCACATCCAGCACATATGGGGCATTTTACTTGTCACATTACTCACGATGCCATTTGCATCACCAGTTGGTCCTGCTCTTTTTTATTAGTTTTTCTCCCCACCTACCATCGGACCAGACCCAGCAATCAGCCCCCGAAAATTAAAAAAGGGACAATATTCAGGAGCATTAGGTGGATGTCCTGTATTCACGTTTCTATGTGTATCCATATTAGGAGTGTTCTGTTCCATTTGACATCCTTTGGATTATTTGATTCTAAGTCTAACTTCATTCCAATCAGTTAAGCAAGGAGATTCAACTTCAGATTTGGATTCCTATTCCACATTTGACTACTAATACAAACATCCTCCATGTGGCTAAGGGCCACTTTCTCCTACCCTGCCAAACAGTTAAAACACCCACCTTCCCTCCACCTTCAT
Source organism: Neoceratodus forsteri (assembly GCA_016271365.2). Classification (NCBI taxonomy): domain Eukaryota; kingdom Metazoa; phylum Chordata; order Ceratodontiformes; family Ceratodontidae; genus Neoceratodus; species Neoceratodus forsteri. The sequence goes on along the minus strand of JADMNL010000030.1, from coordinate 19,913,094 downwards.
AGCATCACCCATTCTGCTTTCTGCCCACCTACTGAACTTATATTATTGCCAAATCCATCTGAACATGTGCACCCTAGACAAACTCCTCCAGACCATAAAGAATAGTAGTCCCCAGCCAGTGTCCACTTCAGTTGTTAGTTCGTCCAATTCAACCAAACACTGAGGACTAACCCACTGCCACTACCCGCCACCTAGTGTCAGCTTACCATCCACGAGTGCCCAAGTGCCCTCACCCATTGTGGACTTTCTTTGAGTTTCTCCAGTCCCTCCACACTGGTCAAGCAGGATTCCAAGTGTACTTCTTTTGATCTTTCTTAGTCCAATACTCCCTATTCCCCAGACAGAATGCGATCCACAAGCCGTTGAAAGGTTGAGGTGCATTCTTCATTCCAAATGGCATTACCTTGAATATGTAAAATCCAAATGGAGTGACAAAAGCTGATCTCTCCCTGGCTGCAGGGGTCAGTGGCACCTGCCAGTGGCCCTTGGTTAGGTCTGTTGTGGTCAGATACTTGGCTCCCCCCAGTCGATCCAGGGTCTCATCTGTTCTGGGCATGGGATAGGCGTCAGAATCCATGCAGCTATTCAGCCTCTGGTAGTCAACACAGAATCGTGTGGTGCCATCCCTTTTGGGGATCAATACCACGGATGATGCCCAGAGGCTACTAGATTCCTGGATTACTCCAAGTTCCAGCATCTTCTTGAGCTTCTCTTTCATTGTTTGCTTAATGTGCTCAGGTACCCTGTAGGGGGACTGTTTCAGGGGAACCTGGGTCCCTGTATCCACATGGTGCTCTGTCATTGTGGTGTACCCCGGTTTCCCTGTGAACATGTTCTCAAATTCTCTCAGCACACCCCAAATTTCTTGCACCTGGGCTGGTGTCAGCTGTTCTGAGAGGGTAAGGTTGTCCACAGAGGATGCAACCCTGGGCTCCCCAAGCAGGACCACCAGTGGATCCATCTCAGTTTCCTCCTCTGGGGAACTGCATACAGTGAGGACCATTTCCTCTCTGTCATGGTAAGGCTTCAACATGTTAACATGATACACCTTTCACCTGCATCTCCTGTCCGGTAGCTCTATCATGTAACTGACATCAGTAACCTTTTGGACATTGGAGAATGGCCCCTCCCATGCTGCCTATGATTTATTCTGTAAGACTGGGATAAATGCCATCACTTGCTGTCCCACCTCATACTCTCTGACTCGTGCCCCACATCCTGCCTCACCAGGGAGATGTCATCGCCTGTGTCACTCAGTCCCTGTGTTACTGTTCCATTAAGTGCAATGGAATACAGATTCTCCTCCAAGGAGAGTGGTTCTTCATGCTGGACACACCCCACAAACACACCCATCCTATTTTGTTCCCCCCTTCTCCATGTCTCTGCCCCTTAACCAGTTTCTGAGGGCAGTTATATCTCAAGTGCCCCACTTGATTGCAAATAAGACATTTCTTGGGTCCTGTCTCTTAAGTCCCTTTAGAACCAGAGGGTTCTACTTTGGGCTCAGGTGCAGGCTGGTTTCCTTTGGGCTGCCCCCCATGGGATCCTTTATAACCATGTGCTGCCCCCCCATCATAAGACTTACGCTGTGTGTATGGCCGGCTAGACAGATACATGTCAGCACTCACTGCCACCTCTTTTGAGGAGGTGCACGCCCTGTCTAGGAGCCATGCGTGCATATCCTCAGGTATAATTTTAAGAAATTGTTCTCTCACCAACACATCTTTGATTAGTTCCACAGTGTTTGCTTTAGCCCCCTCCACCCACCTATCAAGGTAAGTACATAGTTGAACCTGCAGTTCTGCATAACTGTCTTATGGGCTTCTCTTTAACTTCCTAAATTTCCTTCTATAAGCCTCAGGAGTTAATTAAAAATGTTTCAACAACACTGTTTTAACTTTATCATAATCAGCATAGTTTTCATTACTAATTTTAGAAAATGCATGCGAAGCCCTCCCCGTAAGTAAGGATGTGAGATAAGTTGACCACAAAGCCTTAGTCAATTGGAATTGGTCACATACTCTCTCAAATTACCTTAAAAATAAATTAAGGTCATCTCCCTCTCTAAACTGAGGGAAGAATTTAGAATTAATTTTGGCTTCATGAGGTAAACTCACTCCACCATTACTCATGGTTTGCTGGCTGCACAGGGTCATCATCTCCTTCTTGTGCTGTTGTTCTCTTTCTCTTTCTTCGCGTTCTTTCTCTTTTTCCTGATGTTCTTTCTCTCTGTCTTGGTGTTCTCTTTCTCTTTCTTCACGTTCTTTCTCTCTGTCTGCCAGTCTCTTTTCTTCCAGTTCTTTCTCTGCTTCCAATCTTTTTTCTTCCTGTTCTTTCTCTGCTTCCAGTCTTTTTGTCTCTGCTTCCCATCTTTTTGATTCTGCATCCAGCCTTCTTGCTTCTGCTTCAGCATCCAGTCTTTTCACCTCCAGTGTCTTGTCTTGCAGCAACAGCTGCAGTCACAGTGCATTACGCTGGTTCGGGGGGTCTGCTACATCAATTCCTGACTCACCCCCAGAGACTGTCTGCTTCTGGTCATGTGCCTCAAGGGCAGCTATGAGGTCTACTCTTTTCTTTTGTTTTAGACCTTCAAGCTGAATCCCCTTTTCCTGGCACCTTTTGCAAAGCTGTTGCATAGTAAGTGAGTCATACTCTGTGGAGCTCATTCTCTTAACTTAATCTACACTGTGCTAACTAGAAACAAATAAAACTGTTGTACAAGTGTATTCCCTTATATATCCTGTTTTGCAATGCTAAGGTAACTGTTCCACTGGCAAACTCTGTATCTCAGTGTGCTACGCAGTTTGCTATGATTACCCCACCACTGCCAACCAATTGTGACAACCCACCTCTCCCTCTGGGCTGGAACAGCATTTAGAGAGGTGTCTGTCCTCAGGTATTCACTGCCACCAGCTGGATTGTCTTCCAGCACCCCATTCAAGTTTACAAACTTGAATAATTAAACGTGCAATTGCATAAGTTAAGGTCTGGTAGTGTGTCTCTCTCGGGTGGCGGATGCTAAACAGAGTTTACCTCAGCCAGTGGAAACCATATATTACCTTAAAGAAATGACATCACAGTCACAACTGTTGAGCAAATAAATAGCTTTTTTACTTAACAGAAAGTGCACTGAGCATTTACAGAATATGTATTTACAACACAAGAAAATAACACTAATACAGGAAAAGTGAACAAATGTTTTTAAATAACAGATGGCAAAAGAAAAAGGCTATTACTGCAATATGCTAGTGTTAAACTTACCTTTTCCTGTCCTTACAAGAGACACTAGACCCTATGCTAACTGCCAGCTCCCATGGACATAGCTAAAAGGGTAGACTCCAAGCTTAAGTTTCCCCCTCCATCTTCAAGTGTAAGTGGAACCCTCTTCATTGTCTTTCAGCCTCTTATATATTCTATTTGGAATAGGTAATGCCTATTCCCCCTTTGAAAGTACCAACCATCTACCATGTATGTATTTAATTGTCCCAATCAGACTGAACACCTATCAGTGACCAATTATATTCCCTTTTATCCTTAAGTTTATATTTGAGTGAACCAATCCCTTCAAATTGGCCTGTATGTGTGGACATGTCCACTCGAGATTTATGACCCAGCTCTTATCTAGCAGCTAGGGAGGACTGAGAATTCCAGCTTGTGGAACTTCTCAGCTTGCATGAGTGTTTTTTTTTCAGACTGCCAAAAAATAAGGCACCTACAGAATCCACCATTAACTCCTTCCTTCCCATTTCTGTCACACAGTTCAGATTTTCAGGTTACAAAAGGTAATATAAAAGACTGATGAGGCCTGATATCAACCAGAGAAAGACCCTATATTCCTTGTATCAATTGTAGTTTAAGGAGAACATGAAATTGATCCCTGGAGAGGTGTTTTACAGATTTGAGAGAGGATTCACTAGTAGTTCAGCATAAGACACAAGGCACTCACCTCTCCCTTGAAGAACACACTTGGACTCAGAGTTTAATTCAGTATAAGTATGCCTGTTTAGTGGGTTCCTTAACCAGTTGCATCAGCAGGCAGTTCTGCAATGTACCTACAGAATCATAGAATCATAGAAGGTATGAGTCATAAAGCCAAAGGGCCATTGGGACTTGACTACTTTTACCTTAGGAAGGCGTATTTCTTAGCGTCCATATAAACATCCAAGGATGCTTTAAAGCTATCAATCATTGCACTAGTTACTACATTACTAGGTAGTTTGCTCCACACAGTAACCTGTCTTTGATTGAACCACTGTCTTTTTGTATTTGCTTTATAGAAATCCCCCTTTAGCTGATATCGATGGAATCCACTACTCCTGGCAGTGTTCATAGTAAGGCATAAGAATTCCCTGCGATCACCATTTTCAATGCTCTATACAATAAGCACATATCACCTCTGAGTCTTCTGTAATCCAGACTAAACAATCTAAGCTGTCTCATTCTGTCCTTATACTGCATGTCTTTCAGTTGGCTAATATTTTTGGTTGCTCTTCTCTGGACCTTCTTTATCATGTTGATATCACTGACTATATAAGGGACCCAAAACTGAATGCAGTATTCCAAGTGAGGTCTCACCAGAGACGCATACAATGGGAGCACTACATTACTGTCTCTACTTTTGATGTTCCTATGGATGCAACCCAGTATCCTATTCACTTTACCGACTGCAGCTTTACATTGGTCAAAGGCAGATAGGTTATTTGTCACCAGTACCCCTAAGTCTTTCTCTGTCTCAGATACTGGAATTGGTTTACCATACAGGTAATATGTGGCCCTTGAATTCCTACATCCCATATGCATGATCTTACACTTATCTAAATTTAGGGTTAGTTTTTGACTACCCAGTTCCCCACATTATTAATTTCAGACTGCAGAACTTTAATAGCTTGTCCATCATTCACTATGGTACCTAATTTAACATCATCTGCAAACTTAGATATCCAACACAGCCTTGACATCTGCAACAGGGACACATAAACACTAAATAAAGTAGGGCCCAGTACTGAACCCTGTGGGAGTCCACTTGTTATTTCTGCCTATGAAGATCGATGACCTGCCAAACAAACTCTCTGTTGTCTCCCCTCAAGCCTAGATTTAACCCACTTGACTATATTAATATCTAATCTTATTTCTATTAATCTTTCAATTAGCTGGTTGTGTGTTAAGATATCAAAAGCTTTAGAGAAGTCCAAATACAGGACATCAACTGGTAAGCCAACATCTAAGGCACTGCTGACAGGATCAAAAAAGTGTACCAAATTTGTCCAACATGAAGGACCTGTTTGAAATCCATACTGATTTATGTCTACCAGACCCATTTTAGTAATATGAGCACATATCAAATCTTTTATTATACCCTCGATTATCTTGCTCACAATGGAAGTCAAACAAATTGGTCTAAATTTACCGCATTCAGTTCCTGAACCCTTTTTGTGTATTGGTATTGTAGAGGCTTCTTTCCATGACTGAACTGCCTTACTCTCAGTCAATGAGCTATTTAAGATGTCAACTAATGGTGCCTGACTTCTGGTGCGCCTGGCCTCCTGTATGTCCCAGTCGATATCCAGCAGGTTCAGATCATCCACCACCACCACTTCCCCCTTCTTCACTCCCCTTGCCAGATCTTTGCCAAATTCCATATCTGTCTCTTCCCCATATTCTGGAGATTTATAGGTCACCCCACCTGTATTTTCTTGCTTGAGGGTGCCATGAGGTGAACCCACAGTGACTCTGTTTCCCTGTGCTTCCCCTGATGTGTCCATCCTCCACACCCTCTGTGTCCTCCCTAACATACTGGGCTAGGCCCCCCCCTTGCCTATCCCTCTAGCCTGTCTAAACATTGTGTAACCTGGGGCTGACAAGTCCCAGTCATTATTTTCTGTGGCCCAAGTTTCTATGATGGCTTCGAGGTCTGCCTCTTTGTCTGCCACCAATGCTTGGAGCTCACTGATTTTATTACCCAGACTCCTGGCATTAAGGAAGACCCCCATCCAACTAGCTCTGGATCCTCTTTTACTGTTGTGTGATCCTACACCTGCATTCCTTCTCATTTTCCTTACCTTCTTATTTTTCCTATGGCTTGCAGACCCTGACGGCCCTCCCCCTTTGCCTCTTCCACTATGCCTTTTCGAACCACAGCCTTATTTTTACCCACCTTCCTGCTACTAGTGCTCAGTATGGGGGAGCACTAGTTAGGTTCCCTTCCCTCACTCCTTTTGCTGTGGTTCCCCTAGCCTCAGTGTCCCCCACAGTTTGTTTAACTGTCTAATGTAGAGGTCAGACTTCTGCCCCAGTCAGCGTGTAGTACTGAATCCTTTTTGACACTGGATCTTTCTCAGTTTCACAGGCTACGTCAACTGCAGTAATATGTAACTCCTCCAGAAATGACACTGAACATTGGTTTACTCCGCTCACCATCCATATCATATGGCAGTCCGGATAGTACTCCCACAATACCTTGCTTTCTTGAAGCTTTGTATTAAATTTCATTTTGATATATACAGCCAGTATCAGTGACCTTGCTGATACTGAAGATGTTGCAGTCTTGGGACCTAGGCAAGTAGGAATTTGTGGTCTGTAATTAGGTGAATTTTCTCACATGAAAGTGTTCATGAAATACAATATCCCAAAAAACATTATTTCTAAAGCCTCATTTTCGATTTGTGCATAGCAAACCATCATTCTGTCTTGGTCGGGGTACAAGATGGATAGGTTATAGTTTTTATACTGCCATCCAGCATTTTATGAAATATTACATCACTCACAACAACTGATGATGCATCACAAGCTTAGCGTATTGGCAGTGCAGCATCTACTGTATATGAACTAACATAGAATGCTGAGAGTTGATTTCTGGCCAATTCAAAAGCTGCTTGACACTCTTTTGACCAACCTAATTTTTAATCTATATGCAATAGCTGTGTCGTGGATATAATCAGGATAGCTAGGTTTGGAATAAATATCCCAGAATAACTTAAAAAATGACCTCAGTTCAGTTAAACTCATCGATGCAGGTGCCTAAGCGAAAGCCTGTTTTTTCTCTATGGCACGAATATCCTCAGTATCAATTCTAGTCCATAAATAAAAATACATTATTTTGAAAAAAAAAAGCAAATTTTTCTTGTGCACAAAAACAATTTTTTTAATTACAGAACTACATGCAGAGAACTGCATCTTTTTATTTTAGCTGCTTCTCAAGACAATATCAAACTGCTGTTTGGTTTGTACTTAAAAGCTGGTAACTGCAGGAATCAAAATCTATAAGGTATAGTGGAAGGCCCCTTTAACCAGAGGAACATTTTCAAACACAGCTCAAGTGACCTTTCTGTAGCCTCTAAAATCATTTGAAGACATAGCAGTAGTACCTGAAGTAAGTCAGCTGTAGCTGGGACCAGATATGAAAAGAAAACCCTGCATGCAAAACTACCAGGGGATGTGAAACATCTTACACTGGGAACAGCTGGTGAGAGTTGTTCTACAAAGTAACAGACAATGCAGACATGGTGTCAGCTGCTGGGATTTTCTACAGGGTCATAGGCACAACTTGACAGATATGGTGATAAGCAGTGGGTCATTGTACTATGATGTGATAAGTTTGAAACTAGATGTAACAAAAATGGAGCTTGTAGTAGTTTTTGTCACATTTGGGGTGAAGGCTATTTATTTGGGTCACTAGCTACTTCATTCATTCATTCATTCATTCATTCATCCATCCATTCATCTAATGTAGTATGCTCCTTCATTTGAGGGTCTTGCACTAAACACATGTAACACAAACTTTGGAAGCAAACCCCCTTTACCGATGATGATGATGGTATTAATTTCATGCACAGTAAAAAGGAAAGTGCTATGCCTAGCCAGACAACGCTTGTGTTGATTGGGGTGAGAAGGGGTAGTAATGGGAGTACAGTCTGAAAAAGGGACAGCTAAAGTTCACAAGTAAGTAGAAAAGTGAATGAGTTGGTAACAGTCATTTTTTTTCTTTTAGGATTGACAAAAGTACCCTTGCAAGCTGGAAGATTAGGTAAGTAATCAGATTATCTTTGTCTGCAAGGCATGTTTCTAAAAAAGTACTTGAGAAAAATATACTTGGGTGATGTTTTATGCAGATGGTACCTGATAAATATTTTAGTGTGTACATTTGCAGAAATTGAACAGAACGCTGTAGGGTTTTTAGTATGTACATCATGGGAACTATTCACAAGGAGAGTCCTTCCCCAAGGCTCACATCATGATGAGCTGCGTGCAGCATGTCATCATTAGTTGATTCTGTTTATTCCTTGTTCTAAAGGAAATTACCTGCTGTGTTCAGTAAAGGAATTATGTTTTGTGTTGGTTCCCAACAATGTCAGTCTATGAGTGTGCGCGTGCTCATCCTCTCTGTCCATCTCTGGCATTCTGCTTCTTTTTTTGTATTGTGTATTTGTTAAACTTCTTGTACTGCAGTCCTGATTTGCCCACCATTTGCCCTACCACACACACAACCCCATCACCCTCTTCTTCAGGAATTAACTTTCTCATCCTTCTCTCTGGCTTATGCACCAGGGTTGGGCCACTGGGAGGGGACTTAACCCCCACCAGAGTTAGGGTGTGATGTTGGGAGAGTGCCACAGTCAGCGGTGTGGGGCCTGCAGTGAGTGGCAGCATCATCTCTGCAGTGATCAGGGGCATTTTCAGTTTCCTGCCCAATTTCCTTTGATGCCAATAGAGCACTCTTCCATGCATGCACACACTGATGCATGCTACAAGCCTGGAACATGCCAGTGTCCCCACTCCCTGATTCTTAGCTCCTACCTGCACTGCCATCTGTGGTCACCAAGCTGCCAGTACAGCAGGGGAGATCAGAGCCCTCTCTCCCTATTGTTGAGAGTGTCTTACTGAGATGTTCAACCAACCTCCCCTGTCAAGCCCTCCGATTATCCAGGATCATTCTCGAACCTAGGTCATTGGTGTTGCAAGCTGTAGTGCTACTAGTGCAGTGGTGGGCCTACTTGCCATTCTATTTCTAATTATCTGGGGCCTGATTCTCAAAGCAGTACAAGGGACTTGTGCCACAATGAATGTTACAAAGTGCTCCTTGTGCCAAACAATGCACTGGGAGCAATTCTCAAAGGCAGCCTGCATCAACCACAGGCTGCCTTCCCCAAATGGGGCTTGTGCCACTTGTGCACCACAAAATGGGCTGCAGCTGGTGCAAGGGGGCATAAGACAGATGCAAGCTGCCACATCCTCGAATGTCGGATTCTCAAAACTCTCTCAGAGGGAGAATTTCTAAGTATCCTTGGAAATATCCCTCTGGTTGAGTGTAGCACAATGCTGCAATGTGCAGTGATCCCCCCTCCCCAGCACTGCTCCCCCGTTACATATACTGTAATCTCTCTGATAGTCTAGTGGCCCCCCTCCCTGATCCCCAATGTCACCTGTAATTATAAGTAAAAACAACCCCCTTCCTGGTGGCCTAGTGGCCCCCCTCCCCGATCCCTGATGTCACTTGTAATCATAAATAAAAATATCCCCCTTCCTGGTGGTTTAGTAACCCCTCTCCCTGATCCCCGATGTCACCCATAATTATAAGTAAAAATAACCCCCCTTTCTGGTGGTCTAGTGCCCCTTCCCAATTTCTCATGTCACCCATAATTATGATTAATAACAACCCTTTTCCCTGGTGGTCTAGTGGACTCCTACCCCAGCAAGTAGTGCCCACCATCCAGCTGCCCTATCCCGAAAATGGAACCAGTGACTGGCACAGCCCTCCTCTCACCTCCGTGGCTAGCCACTGACTGAACTGTCACTGAGTACGTTCTGTATAGCAGTGGTGCCACAAATGACCTGTGGGCCACAAATAGCCTGCACAGATGCTTTCCGTGGCTCACAAAGATGTACACATGCTTGAAATTTTCACCGTGATTTCTGGATGACTTGCTTTACTTTAGGGTCCATTTTGTTGTTCAGGATTATTCTTATGTGTTGATGTCTTGAGGGACTTTTGTCACTTCTGGCCATTTTATGGTGGCCCTTAGGCAGTGGCCCTCAAACTTGACTCAGGTTTTTAGTCTGGCCCTCCACCCAAAAAAGTTGCGCACCACTGCTGTATAGTGTACGCACTCATTCACGGAGGTGAGAGGAGGGCTCTGCTGATCACCGGCTCTGTTTCAGGATGGGGAGGAGTGGGATGGTGGGCACTACCTGCTGGGGTGGAGATCCAGTAGAACTATACTGGATACTTCTATGGTGGAGGACCAACTTGCATGGATTGAGTTTGGTGTACAAAGTTTTGAATGGTTTGAGTCCCCGTTACTGCTGTGACTGTGTTCCACTTTCTATGTCCCACTATGATTTCTGAACTCTTCTGAGGGTTTGATTCTGGTTTCCCAGGTCATGATCTAAATGAAAAACAGCAGGAGACTGAGCATTACTGGTGGCAGTGCTTGGCTGCTGGAAAGCATGGCCATATGGCTTGCAAACAGCCCCCATGATAGAAAACTTAACAACAGGACTAAAATCAATTATGTTTACCATGCATTTCTGTAATAATATAGCATGTAATATTTGAATCTATTATATAATTACTTGTATGTTGCTTCTGCTGTGTTACATGTGCCATCTAGATGGCCCTGGTTGTTATACCTGAAGATGGTCCCTTGGACCAGTGTACCTACCTGGTTATGAAATAATTAAAAAATAAAATCAATCAATAAATACTTGTTGCTAATTGTTTCATCAGTGTGTTACTTGTATACAGTGAGGTGTCCCTGATCTTAGAAAGGGGACTGATAAATGATCTTTACTGTTAACCTTTACCTTTATATATGCAATTACTAACAATAGTTCTTCTTGATGGATTTTGCATGCTAAAGCTGGGAATCAGAAAATACATTCATGGCAAATGGGATCCAACTGGAAAATATTTTCAAAAATCCAAAAACTGGAATTAATGAAATCATCCTTTCTTCAAGTCATATTATTTATCATTATTTCTCTGTAGAAAATATGAATTGAAGAAAAATAATTTTGAACAGCATTTGCATTTTTTCAGCCCCCTCAAATTGAGCTACAGCATGGAATCATATTAGTTGGCTGAGTACTACACTACCTGCCATTCTGTGCAGTTACAAATCCATGGGCACATCTGCAGATATTTCCCCCTTTTGCTGTTTAATATTGCATCTACTACCATCTCATTTTATTAAAAATATAGCTGTTTTTCTTTTTTTGGGTTGTACTGTAGTGGTTAATGAAGATTCACTAAGCATTCCATTGTGTACCACAGGGCCACTGAAATATGAATGCATTCTTTATTTATTCAATGTGATTTTACTAATAACCTGAATAGGCCTTATGAGCTTATAACCCATTTTCATAGGCAACCCAGGGTAGCAATGCCAAGAATACAAGAAATCACAAATTCAAAATCAGCGATAACAATTACACATGGCTAAATTAGTGAAGTACAATCTTAAATTTTGTTTAAAAGATGAAAAGGGCGCACACAAGTTTACACCAGCAGGAACAGAATTCCATGCTTTAAAAACCTAAAATGAAGAAGCTCTTTGACCCAAAGTAGATTTCATAAAAGGTACAGTTGAGTTTTCAAGAGCATGAGATTTTAATTATAAACAATGCCATGTTTAGGTAAAAAATTGGACAGCTGGCCTGCTGGCACAGTGGTAGAGCTATTATTTGTGATGCTGCAAGCCTGGATTCAGGAATGATCCTGGGCCATCAGACGGCCAGCCGGAGGAGAAGGCTTGAGCAGTGGTGGCTCTACAACAGGGCACACCAGGGCATGTGCCCTGGTAATTAAATGCTGTGCCCCTGTTAGCTCCCCATATTGTGGAGCGCTTTCCCCATAGGAACAATATATCGGTGCCCTGGCTGCCATCTTTTGTACCCCAGCTGTGCCATGGTAACCAATAGTGGCTAGAGCCATTGCTGGGCTTGAGCATCCCATAGGAAGCATGCCTCCCCTGGAGAGGCAGGGTATTGCATCCTGCTGCATTACTACCACATGGGTGACTATACATGGTGGTGCAGGGGATGGGGAAATAGAATGTGGAAAAATGGAGGTGCAGGATTGGACAGATGAAGCCTCTGCTGGCCCACCGCATCAACCACCAGATCTGCACCACCATCCAACAGGGATAGCATCAGTTTTCGCCTTTGCCATGGGTGGCCAGGTATCTGTGGGGTAGAAATGTCAAAGGAGCTGAAGGCGTACCCAACTTGGGGGGGGTAAGCGGGGGGCACAGCGGTATGTAGGGGGTGGGCTGTTGGGCCCATTGGATGGATGGCAGGATTTTGGCTGGATGGTATCAGGGCATCAGCAGTTGGCAGAAGGAGGTCCCAACCTGGCCCAGAGCAGGAGGAAAAATATGTTAAAAAAAAATTAGACAATGAAGAAGGAACAAGCTTATTGTTAATCTTCCGGGCAAAAGGCTAATAAAGTATCAAATCCTTAAATCTAATGGGAGCCATCCAAGTTCACCATAAGGATGCAATTACAGATATGGACATCAGCATTAAGAATACAATGAGCAGCCTGGTTATAAAGCATTTTAATCCTAAAGAGGATTATATTATGAATATTTAGAACAGGAAACTGGGCATGCAAGTAACACAGTTTTTAAGAAGTTCTGTGGCAATGGACCCTGATGTCTATATTTCAGATACAAAAGAGTTACATTTGGTAAAATGTTCAACAACCAGACTTTTAGGTACAGCATACACTGGCCATCTTGTGCACAATATAGCTAATGATTAATGTACTGTAGTTATGAAAGACTACTGCTACAGGCCATTATTTTATTTCTGTTAAAAGTACTGTTTTGGTCTACTCCTGCTGCATGCAAAGTTTTAATCCTAGATCTCAATAAATAAATAAAAAATAAAAATGTACGTGGACACTTATGTTTTTTCTGATTCCCAGTGTAGTGGCTTCCATAAAGTAGTTCCTTTATACAAAGATGTTTTAACTTGAATTACTATTGGATTTGTGGGCTCTGAATGTTACCTCTGCTGTTGTATTTGCTAGTATGATTGCAGACTTTCATGACCTGGTTAAATTTGTCTAGTAGGAAGCTAGCAAGGAAGTGTTCCAGTTGCACATGAGAACGCAGCAGTGAATTTTCTGTATTTATTTCATATGTGAGGGGATTTCTCCTTAAAAGTGGAATCGTTTTCAATATTTAGGTTAAAAAAATACAAGAAAAAATAAAATGCTTCATTTAAATTGAAAATGTAGATGAGAAAATGTAAAACAGTTTAAAGAGTTCACAAATAATTAATAATTGACCATTAGGTATGCAAATAGCTGTTCATTAAGCCGAAAAGCTTCCCATTTATGAAGAAATGAGAAGAGATACTATCTCAGCACAAGCTGTGGCAGACTGTACATTTTGTAATTGTTCAACTTCAAAAAAAGTTCCATGAAGTAGAGATAATATGATTGAAAGTTATCTTAAATCCAAGAGGAAGAGGAAGTGAAAAGAAGTGAAGTTTTTCAGATACAGTGCAAGTCACATTTCTGGATGGCATGCAATGCATGTTATAGCATCTAGAAGATGACAGAAAATAAGACTAACATTTCAACATGCTCATTTTATACAGTTACATGTTAGCACAAATTTGTTTTGTGTTAAAACACAATAGAACAATAGAAAAAACAAAAAAGGATTAATTTTGTCACATACCAGCATCAGTATGTACACTGATTATATATGTACGTTTATTGATTCCAACAAAATATCTGTTACACTTTAAAGTTTGGGAATGAATTTGCAGTTCCTTATTAAGAATTGGCAATTACATATCGGAGCAGCAACACAAAAGGTGAGCATGCAGCTGCTGTAATGAGTTTTAATAAACTGGATGTAACGGTGGGTTAATTCTTTGGTATCCATTGTCAGTAGAATATAAATATTATCGTGACCACATTTATATCAGAGCTGCTTTTTACATTGGTTATCAGCTTTTTTTTTTTATAACAAATACACAATATAAATATTGACTTTATATACTATTAAAAGTAAATAGAAACTAACAAGCATAAAACAACCCCACAAAAATGTAAAACGTATTTTTAATTAAATACAAACTATGGAATCTATTCACGAACCGGGGCAATTATGTACAAAATGTGAGTAACCTGCCTGTGCAGTTCCACTCTTCCTCCTGCACAGTTGTGTACCATCCAACATTCACAACCACTGGCCACCTATCTGTGCCCCAACCCCCTTGGGATGCAGCTGTGCAGCAGGGGATCATGAAAGCACAGAGGCGGAGAGTGGGATGTGGGGGGGGGGCATCCAATGGGATGCCCATCCAGGTCCCTGTAGTGGATCCCTATGCACAAATGGGCAGGGGAACCTGGGAATGCACACAGTCCACCACATTTAAACAATAGGCATTTGCCTGAATGGCCACCCTCTACCCTCGCAGGCAGCCCAGTGTGCAGGTTCGGATGTGTGTAGGGGAACCTCCATTGTCACTGCACCTTGCCAACAACCTTTGGGGGTGGTGCATAAATACTTACAGGAGGGTGCCCCCTCACACGGTTTACCCACACTGGCATGGCACACAGGTGCCTTCATGAATACTTGTGGCTCAGGCATCCCCCCCAGGATGCCCATGGCGTAGCACCCCCCGTCCAGATAGGGGATCCAGCGCTCAGGGCACTAGCACATCTGTGAAGGAATGCTGCGGGGGGGGGTGTGTGCAGATCACTGCTGTGTAGCATTCGGTCATAGAAATGCCTGCATGCTCCTCCTACACAGTGTGTAGGCATTCATGAATAGACCCCTATTTTAGTATGTAGAGTAAACAGAACTTATCCAAGTAAATTGGGATTTGAAATACATTTGTAAAAAATAAGTTTTGTTAATTAAATGAAGCCCTTAGAGTAAGATACAAGGACAGTGCAAGGGCATCTGCTACATCAGAAGTTGCCATAGTAGTGACCCTATTGGAGGCAAGATAATCTTCAATAGATCTAAGAACCACAAACTGCAGAGCTGAATGACAGAGAACTTGTGCTGATTTTTCCGGAGTGTTTTATAGCTTTCATTTTCACCATTGCTGCAGGTCAGCTTCTACCCTCATACACCAATAAAATATGATTATATGGCAGGGTTGTGAATGCGTAGCTATCTTTTAATTCCCCAAACGCCTGCCCGGATGAGTTTTGACAAGCAAAATTAAATACATGCATCTTCTACAATGTTCAAGCTCAGGTCTGTGCAGGGAAAGCTTTTTGGATCGAAAGGCCCTACTGTCCTTTTCACCCTTAAACAACTACACTACTCTTTTTCTTGAAATGAAATAACCACAGTCATGTTCATTGTTCATCACATTTCACGACATGCTGTTCTGCGTTATATGTGCAGCTGGGAGTCTGTAACTAGGTTCCACTGCCCCATCCAGTTCAGAAGGGAAGACTTCATCCTTGCCAATAGTCCTGTCCCCACAAATTGGACCAGCCCCCTCTCCAAGGGATTCCTGGCAAATGCAGAGGACCTGTCCTTCATCAGCAAGGAAGTTTCTCCTGGCTATTGGAGAGCCTATCAATCCCATGTTGCAGAGTTCTCATCATCATAGGCA